>CM070787.1:25737554-26937554 GCA_036346955.1 Dipus sagitta | reverse complement strand
CCTCCAGCCACTGCAAACGAACTCCAGATGCATGTGCCCCCTTGTGCATCTGGCTTATGTGGGTCCTGGGGAAACAAACCTCCAACTGGGGTCCTTAGGCTTCATAGGCAAGTGCTTGACCACTAAGCCATCTCTCCAGCCCGAGTCTAGCTTTTCTGGAAACTGGTTTTCTTATTTGCATTGGCCTTAAATTTTATTTGATCAATTTTACCATTTTAAAAACAATGTTAAAAAAAAGAAGAAGAAGAAAACAGTAAAAGAAAAATCTTGGGCTGGAGAGATGGCTTAGCGGTTAAAGCTCTTGCCTACGAAGCCAAAGACCCAGGTTCGACTACCCAGTACCCACGTAAGCCAGATGCACAAGTGGGTGCATGCATCTGGAGTTTGTTTACAGTGGCTAGAGGCCCTGGCATGCCCATTCTTTCCCTGTCTGTCTCTCTTCTTTCTCTTTCTCTTTCTCTCTCTCTCTCTCTCTCTCATTGCACATAAATAAAATTAAATTTAAATTTAAAAAAGAAAAGACATCTTAAATTCAGAAAAAAAAATTAAGGGGAGCTCAGCGTTAGAATGCTTGCTTAGCATGGGCAAGTCCCTGGGTTCAACTCCTAGTCCCACAAAACGAACAAAAAAAAAGAAAAATATATATATATGGTAAAAATACATATATTCCTTGGGATGGAGAGAAGGCTTAGCAGTTAAGTGCTTGCCTATGAAGCCTAAGGACCCAGGTTCGAGGCTCAATTCCCCAGGACCCACGTAAGCCAGATGCACAAGGGGGCACATGCATCTGGAGCTTGTTTGAAGTGGCTGGAGGCCTTGGTGAGCCCATTCTCTTCTATCTACCTGCCTCTTTCTCTCTCTGTCTGTCTGTCGCTCTCAAATAAATAAATAAAAATAAACAAAAACTTAATATGCATATTCCCTATGATCAAGATCCTCTTTGTTCCTTGAAAACCCAAATGTTTTCTACTGGGTTTGGTCAGGTTGCATTGCTAAGCACAAACGTTGACTTTCCAGGCATAAAGCTAGTCTAGCTACTTTAAGATGAAGACCTTAAACTCTGGCCTGGGATCTGCCTGGTTGCCCATCAGAGACCTTCTCCATGGATGAACAGGAAAAGCCCTTTTTAAGGCCTTTGGCTGATAGAAGAGCAAAGGTCTCAGCCTCTGTGACACAAAGCCACCCCACCTGACTGAGGAGGAGAGACCTGTGCGGAGCCACAGCTGGGACTGTTTATTATGCTTTTATGCCCAGATGCAAATACCATTTCCTGCCACTCTCACCCTTGGCCAGGGCTGCCCTGGTGGAAGGCGTTGCTGATGGACATGGCCTTTGGCCAGCACTGTTCAGCAGGTATTGAAGTGGACTGCAAGTCGAGCTTTTGCCCATGGTAGCCATCAGATGCCCAAAGAGGCCATTCTCCCCCAGTGTGTGCTGACAAAATTTCTCCTCGAGGAATGAAAAAGACATCAAAAAAAGCTGTCAAGACATCTGCTTTATTTCTCATTATGTGTTTTATTTCTGAAGCAAGGGTGAGCACAAATCAGCGAGTAGCTTCCAAATGTCTAAATGTCATTATCTGTTTCCTAGGTATCTTCAGATTTGCTGTGAGACTGTTGACACTCAAAGAAGTGTTTCAAATGGAAATCTTTTAAATCATTCTGTTCCATTCTCATCTACTCGTTCCTCACCCCAGAATTCTATAAACATGCCTCTTAGCTCTGCAGCCTAGACACAAAAGGCATCAAGGCAAAGTTACGTGTGAGCAGCCCAGGATGAGGTGAGTGAGGTCCTGGGGGACCGATGGGACAGCAGGTATACGCGGGGAAACTTCTGGAATCCATCGTCTGTCACAGAGGTCTGAAGCCAAGAGTGCAACGAAGGAGAAACCCTAGAGCAGAGGTTCTTAATTTAGCTTCAGAGTAGGATGACCTCAGAGTGTCTCATAAGCTACTGGTACAGACCCTACTGAATCCTTACCCACTTGGCCCCCGGGGCTGGTGCCCAGGGAAGGGTAGTTAAAAAGATTCCCTGATGGAATCTGGAAGTATCTTGCTCTCTCGATGATCAGCACAGCCCTTCTGGGACCTACACAGGAAACATTGGTTGGGCATCTGGGTCAGTTAGCTTTGTTTTAGCCCAGGGGTTACAAACTCAGATATCTCCAGGGGCCAACAAGTAAGGCAAGGATGAAGAGGGCCGGCTACAAGGCAAGAGAAAGCGGTAGAACTTCGGGTTCTTCAAACTAACAAAGAGAAAAGACAAAGCCTCCTCTTTCCTAATTAAAATTCTCCATTCCTTACAGCCAAAGCTTCCTCCAAGTACCTACTGTCATTCTAAATTCTTTGTGCTCGTCTGCAACGGCTGACACATGCCTTGTGCATGTTTGTGACAAAAGTAGCAAATGCTGCCTTCAGTCCTGGCTTTCTTCCATCTGTCACTTTACTGAGGCTCTGGTGACTCCTTCTGCCCTCTTACTTCTACCCACCTGTCCACGGGCCAAATATACCGCAGACCACCCCCTGCCACTAGGCGCGTCAGCATGGGAAAATGCCACAACTAACCTCTCTGACATGACGGCGCCTGGGGAAGAGACTGTCTGATGCTCATCTTTTTATCCTCTTCACACACAGATGTGTCACCCGGGAGACCCAAAGGTCACACAAGGCCCTTTCTCCCAGGCTTTTTTTTTTTAATTTATTTTTATATTGTTATTTATTTGAAAGAAGGAGAGAAAGAGAGAATGGGCGCGCCAAGGTCTCCAGCCACTGCAAACAAACTCCAGATGCATGCGTCACCTTGTGCATCTGGCTTACGTGGGTCCTGGGGAATCGAGCTTTGAACCAGGGTCCTTACGCTTCACAAGCAAGCGCTTAACCTGCTAAGCCATCTCTCCAGCCCCTAAAAATATTTTTTAAAAGTGCTCCAGCCATGCCTCGCCATCTCCATGACTGCCATCCACATTAAACTCCATTCCACCAATGCCAGTGACGTCCGCCCTCATCCACTCTGCTAAGGCCCTGGAGAGAAAAGGCTAAGCAACCCAGAGCTTAAGGGTGCCCCCTTTCAATGGGCCAAGTTTGCTTGAGGGGCTGCCATCATGCCAGGGGCTAGACTGCCACTTAACACGACTGCTCTGTGTCTCTTCACCATGCCACCTTTGCTTCAGGTGCTCTGGTCTGGGAGTAGAGTGGGTATAACTAGTTGATTTCTCTGAAACAAAGAACTTTTATGCCCAGTCACATCCCCTTCAAAACAGGTGTGCTAGGGGATGGTGCACTTCTACTCAAACCCCTGTCCCTCTTCCCTTGAAAGGCTCCCGTTTAATCTAATTTGCAGACATCACTGGGACCTTTTAACCTCAAAGCTGGTGATGCAGCGTTACGAACACTTTGCCTTTAAGTAATAGCTAGGTTTCAGGGTCACATGGGGGGATATGAACAACAGGACCATGTGAGCTGGGCTATAAAAAGAACTGTAAAAGCTGGGCAAGATGGTACACACCTTTAATCCCAGCACTCAGAAGGTGCTTGGAATGCATCCCTAACTCCTTTACAGCCTACCTGACCAGGGTGAACTGGTCCTCACCGGCCTCATGTTCTGAGCGTTTTCTGAGTATCTGCCAAGCTGTTGGCCTCTGCTCAGCTTAGTTCATGCCACTCCCTATTCCTGATTTTTACATTTTATTTTCATTTATTTATTTGAGAGAGAAAGAGGCAGATAGAGAGAATGGGCACTCCAGACTCATGTGCCACCATGTACATCTGGCTTACGTGGGTCCTGGGAAATCGAACCTGGGTCCTTTGGCTTTGCAGGCAAGTGCCTTGATCACTGAGTCATCTCTCCAGCTCCCCAATACCCCAATTTTTTCCCCTTTGTCCTGATGTTAACTCAAAGAGGCCTTCTCTGGCTGCTCAAGATCCTAGCCCATTGTTCTTGATTTTTGTCAGAGTACTTAGGACTGTCTAAAGTCAACTCACTTGTTAAAAGTCCATCTTCCTCCTTGGGCTGTAGTTGGTTAAGTCAAGGATCTGACCTGACTTGGGCCAGCGCCAAGCGCAGAACCAGAGGGTACGTAGAATGACGAGCAGGTCAGCCTGCATGGTCATGCCCTGGCCCCATCTTCTCTGGCCCATTCAGCAGTACCTTGTAGCTGTGTCCCTATCTTTTTAAATTTTTTTTAAATTCTTTTTTGTTTATTTTTATTTATTTATTTGAGAGTGACAGAGAGAGAGAGAGAGAGAATGGGCGCACCAGGGCCTCCAGCCACTGCAAACAAACTCCAGACGCATGTGCCCCCTTGTGCATCTGGCTTACATGGGTCCTGGGGAATCGAGCCTCGAACCAGGGTCCTTGGGCTTCACAGGCAAGTGCTTAACCACTAAGCCATCTCTCCAACCCCCTATCTTTTTTAAAAAAGAAATTTTTATTTATTTATTTAAGGGCGTGAAGGAGGGAGAGAGAGGAAGAGGCAGATAAAGAGAGAGAGAATGGGCAAACAAACTCCAGACGCATGTGCCACCTTATGCATCTGGCTCACATGAGTCCTGGGGAATTGAACGTAGTCCTTAGGCTTTGCAGACAAGCTCCTTAACTGCGAAGCCATCTCTCTAGCTCTGTGTTCCTAGCTTCCCTCTCCTCTCCAGGACAGCCTCTGTAAGTGGCCCGGATGGAAGTAAATGTCTCTTCTTCCTCATTCCTTCTGCCTCATTCCACCTGTTACATACACTTTCTGGTCGAGCACCATCTCAAATGCCACAGAGGGGCCACACACCTGAAAAAGAGCATCTCCTGGGAGGCAACTTTTGGGCTTGTTGCAAAATCTTAAACCCCCGGTCCTTCATACCCAAGTGGTTTCCCAAAGGAGTAGTGTCAGGCCCTGTCTCCGGACTCCTGCCTGAACCCACAGCAAGCCAAACCCAACGATGGTGTTACCATCGCCATCTAGCACATCGGGTGGGACCAGAGCTATGAGCAGAGCCAGCGAGTGACTGTGATTGGCTGGATGGCGTCATATGTGACCTAAGTGCCGGGTTTTCAGTACGGCAGAAGCTTTCATTACAAGCTTCATCATAAGGCCCAGGACCCTTCAATCTGGTGTCCCCCTGGGATGAAATGACTGAGACCTCTTTCACTGGGGATCAACCAGATTGGAGCTGCTCACCTGTCCTGACGGGCATCTCAAGGACCATTTCCCTGAGCTAAGCCCAGGCCCTGCTGGCAGCGAGTGCATTTCTCTAGAGCAGCATTCATTTGGCAACCACAGTTCTGAAACACACAACATTAGAGAAACGGGGGGAAAAAATTCTCTTTGCAATTGTATAGTGAATAGGCGGGGAGCAGGATGATTCGTTTATCGAGCAGCAGCCCCGAAGGAAAGGTGCGTTAGTGCTGGTGGGGGTGTGCTCAGCAGGGCCTGACATCCGAGCAGCGGGGTCTCTGGGTGCGACTCGGTGGACAAGCACTTGCCAAGCATATGTGGGACCCTGGGTTCCATGTCCAGAAACATACACACACGCACACACATAAATACACACACAAACATACACACACATACACATATACACACACACATACATACATACACATATATACATACATACACACACACATATACACATACATACACATATATACACACACGCATGCGCGCACACAGAAGCAGAATCCTGGTATGTATGCTGATGACGATGAGTCACCACCACGGAAGCCCTTATTCCAGGCAGACATGGAGCAAAGGACTTTATAGGCATTACTTACATTGTTTGTTTTGTTGGTTGGTTGGGCTTTTTAAAAAACAAAATATTTTTATTTAGGGCTGGAGAGATGGCTCAGCGGTTAAGGCAGATGCCTGCGAAGCCTAAGGACCCTGGTTCGATTCTCCAGGTCCCATGTAAGCCAGATGCACGAGGTGGCACGTGCGTCTGGAGTTTGTTTGCAGTGACTAGAGGCCCTGGCATGCCCATTATCACTCTCTCTGTCTCTCTCCCTCCCTCTCTCTGTCTCTAATATATAAATAAATAAATTTCTTAAAATATTTTTTTATTTATTTATGAGAGGGAGAATGGGCATGTCAAGGCCTCTAGCCACTGCAAACAAACTTCAGATGTATGCACCACCATGTGCATCTGGCTTTACATGGGTTCTGTGGAATTGAACATGGGTCCTTAGGCTTCACAGGCAAGCGCCTTAATCACTAAGCCATCTCTCCAGCCCTGGTTGGTTTTTTTTTTTTTAAGTTTTTTTGTTTATTTTTATTTATTTGAAAGTGACAGACAAAGAGAGAATGGGCACACCAGGGCTTCCAGCCACTGCAAACGAACTCCAGATGTGCACCCCCGTTATGCATCTGGCTAACGTGGGTCCCGGGGAATCGAGCCTCAAACCCGGGGTCCTTAAGCGTCACAAGCAAGCACTTAACCACTAAACCATCTCTCCAGCCCCCTGGTTGGTTTTTCTGAGACATGTTTTTTACTATGTAATCCAGGCTGGTTTTGAGTTCACATTGTAACCCAAGCTAGCCTCAAACTCATAATCCTCCTGCCTCCACCTCTCGAGTGCCCAGCTCAAGGCATTTCTCAAGAGAGGCAGGAAATATTCGCCCATTATCCAGTGAGGAGCCAAAGGCTCAGAAAGGGTTGGTAGTCACACAGTTTGTGAGCTGTAAAGCCCACCCTTCGCCACATGGCTCCGTAAGTCTTCCTATGACGGGTTAGACAGACAGCCAGGGAGATGAGCATTCAAATGAGCCATCCTGCCCCGCCCATCTTCATCAGAGTGGCCTCATCACTAGACTTCCTCGGCAGGTGGTCCTCAGGGTAGAGCCCATTCTGCCCCCACACAGGACTTGTGGGCAGTGAACGCAAAGGGTAGGAGGACAAAGCCGGGAGTGGTGGCGCACGCCTTTAATCCCAGCACTCGTGAGGCAGAGGTCGGAGGATAACCTTGAGTTCAAGGCCACCCTGAGACTACATTGTGAATTCCAGGTCAGCCTGGGCTAGAGTAAGATCTTACCTTGAAAAACCAAAAATAAAAGAAAAGAAAATAGTAGGAGGATCACTAGACCACCTGCCTACTCACACGACTCCGCGCACCTGGCCAGTGCCTTCCACAGGGCACCTGATGACGTGGCTTGAATCTTCACCAGCACTCAGCATTAGCCATAGCATTTACTGAACCCCAAAAACACTGTACTTTTTTTAAAAAAATATTTCTAGTTATTTATTTGCAAGCAGAAAGAAATAGAAAAGAGACAGGTGGAGAGTGGGCACACCAGGGTCTCTAGCCACTGCAAACGAACTCTTGATGCATGCACCACCATGTGCACCTGGCTTTATGTAGGTACCGGGGAATCAAACTTGGGTCAGTAGGCTCTGCAGGCAAACACCTTAACCACTGAACCACCTCTCCAGCCCAAACACGGTACTTAAAAAAATTCTATCTTCAGAAACTCCACAGGATGGAGGTGAATCTAATGGGTACCTTTTAAATACCTAAGGTCTCTTTCCTGATAGAATTATGACAGTGAATGTCTACTCTTCACTGAATATATAGTGTATGTCAGATACTGTCCATAGATACTTCTCTTCAACAGTTGAATCAGGAATAATTGAATATGCTCACATTTAAATAGCTACTAATTTAGTTGCTAATACTGGTGTCTTAACGATTTTTCATGTGATCATAAAATATTTTACTTACCTATTTTATGTATATGTGTGTGTTGTTCGTGTGTATATGCTATGTCCATGTATGTGTGTTACACGTGTGTGGATGCATGTGCACGGGAGTGTTTGTGTGTACATGGAGAGGCCAGAGATCAATATCAGTTGTCTTCGTGAATTGTGTTCCACATTATTATTTTTTATATTTTATTTATTTATTAATTGGAGAGAGAGAGAGGTGGGGGGGCAGATAGAGAATCAGCATGTCAGGGCCTCCAGCCACTGCAAACAAGCTCCAGATGCATGTGCCACCTTGTGCATCTGATTCCTGGGGAATCAAACCTTGGTCCTTACAGGCAAGCACCTTAACTGAGCCCTCTACACTATTTATTTTATTTTATTTGTTTGTTTGAGAGAAAGAGACAGGGGGAGAGAGAGAGAGGGAGAATAGGCACGCCAGGGCATCCAGCCACTGCAAACAAACTCCAGATGCATGAGCCACCTTGTGCATCTGGCTTACGTGGGGCCTAGGGAATTGAACCTGGGTCCTTTGGCTTTGCAGGCAAGTGTCTTAACCACTAAGCCATCTCTCCAGCCCCCTCTACACTATTTTTTGAGACAGAGTTTCTCACGGAAACTGGAGCTCACTGATTCGTCTAGACTAGCTAGCCAGTAAGCCCCGAGAATCCTCCAGTCTCCTCCTCTCCATGCTGGCATTACAGACACATGCCACCGTGCCCAGCTTTTACATGCATGCTGAGGATCCCAACACAAGCCCTCATGCTTATACAGCAAGCATTTTACTGACTGAGTCATCTTCCCAGTCCCCTACCTACCTTTTTAAACGCTAACAAAGTTAACATTTTCATCTGTTCAGAGTTTTAGAGCACTTAAAGTTTAAAACGAAATCAGGCCCTGCATAAATTCACTTACTTAGTCCTCCTATTAATGCCATTTTTAAAGGGGTTTTTTTATTGTTTGTTTGTTTTTATTTATTTATTTGAGAGCTACAGAGAGAGAAAGAGGCAGAGAGAGAGAGAGGAGAGAGAGAATGGGCGCACCAGGGCCTCCAGCCACTGCAAACGAACTCCAGACGTGTGCGTAACCTTGTGCATCTGGCTTACGTGGGTCCTGGGGAATCGAGCCTCGAGCCAGGATCCTTAGGCTTCACAGGCAAATGCTTAACCGCTAAGCCATCTCTCCAGCCCCAATGAATACCATTTTTACAAAGGAGAAAACTGAGGCCCAGAGAGAATAAGTGGTCACAAAACTCATGGTCACAAAGCTCATAGGGAGCAGTAACTCTACCCTGCTTCAGATGCTCACTGATCCTGATGTCTGAACTCAAGAGAACAAGTGTAAGTACATAACAATTATTCAATTGCAAAAGAACAAAGAAGGGTTTAGCAGATGAAGGTCGGCATCAGTCCTGTGGCAGAGTCCAAATTACATACAATTCCTGAAAACACTTTTATACTGTGTTGAGATCGAAATGAATGTTCACTGCTACACATGATAATAATTCTAAGATTTTTAAGATTATGGAAAGACAGAAATGCTTACAGCACTTAGGAGCATTCCTAATGTAATTTGTTGGGTCAACACTTACAAATCAACAAAGTGTTTACTGGATGTTCATGCAGTTAGTGGGTGATCAGTTAAAACCCACATGTAGATGAAACTTGGAAAATGTGGGGGGGGTACAGCATCGTGCAGGGGTTGTCATGGGAAATATTCATGCTGGGAGAGAATCTGAATAGGTTCTGAAGAAGATCTAAAGCCCATGGACTTCCCACTCCCTACCTTGCCTTGCTGAGAAAAATATAATAAAAAAGGATTGCAGTTTTGTTTTCACAGAAAACCCTGAATTTACGTTGCAAGCCACTTATCAAAAGTAGATAAGTGGGCTGGAGAGATGGCCTAGCCGTTAAGGCGTTTGCCTGCAAAGCCAGAGGACCTCTGTTTGATTCCCCAGGACCCACGTAAGCCAGATGCACAATGGGGCGCATGCGTCTGGAGTTCGTTTGCAGTGGCTGGAGGCCCTGGTGTGCCCTGTTCTTGCTCTCTCTGCCTCTCTCTCTCTCTCTCTCTCTCTCTCTCAAATAAATAAATAAAGATTTTTTTTAAGTGGATAAGCTATAAGAGCCAAAGGAATGTAGGAATACTTACAATGCTATCTTCCAGAAACAAAGTGGCCATGGTATTTATGGTCTCACAGTGGCTGACACTACCTACACAAGACCTGAATAACAGGAGGGGGGGAAAATTATGACATCAGGGCTGGGGAAATGGCTTAGTGGTTAAGGCGTTTGCCTGCAAAGGCTAAGGGCCTGGGTTCAACTCCCCAGGACCCATGTAAGCCAGATGTACAAAGGGGCACATACATCTGGAGTTCGTTTGCAGTGGCTAGAGGCCCTGGCATGCCCAGTCTCTCCTATATATATTTACCTCTTTCTCTCTCTCTCTCACTCTCAAATAAATAAATACATAAATAAATAAAAATATTTTTTAAAATTATGACATAAAAATAGGAGAGATTAGTTAGAAAAAGGGAGCTGCATCAGGTGTGCTGGTGCATGCCTTTAGTCCCAGCACTCAGGAGACAGAGGTTTTAAAAGGATAACCATGAGTTTGAGACTACCTTGAGGTTACCTAGTGAATTCCAGGTCAGCTTGGGCTACAGGAAGACCCTACTTTGAAAAGAAAGAAAGAGAGAGAGGAAGAGAAGAAGAGAGGAAGAGAAGAAGAGAGGAGGGGAGGGGAGGGAAGGGGAGGGGAGAAGAGAGGAGAGGAGAGGAGAGGAGAGGAGAGGAGAGACGAGATGAGACGAGACGAGACGAGACGAGAAGAGAAGAGAAGAGAAAAAAAAAGGCTGGGCATGGTGGCGCACACTTTTAATCCCAGCACTCAGGAGACAGAGGTAGGAAGATCACTGTGAGTTCAAGGTCACCCTGAGACTACATATTGAATTCCAGGTCAGCCTAGGCTAGAGTGAGACCCTAACTTGAAATAAAGAAAAAAGAAAAACATAAAAAGAAGAAGCAAAAAAGGGAGCCACGCCTGGTGTGGTGGCACACACCTTTAGTTCCAGCACTCGGGGATGCAGAGGTAGAAGGATGGCTATGAGTCCCATGCCAGCCAGAGACTACATAGTGAATTCTAGGTCAGCCTGGGCTAGAGTGAGACCCGACCTCAAAAAAAAGGAGAGATCCAGGGCAATAGCCACATAAGCATAAAGCCAGATGCACAAGGCGGCACAGGCATCCAGAGTTCATTTGCAGTGTCAAGAGGCCCTGGCATGCCTATACTCTCTCTCCTTCTCTCTGTCTCTTTCCCTCTGTCTTAAATGAATAAATAAAAAGAAAAAGAGATTCAGTGGAGGGTGGATTAGGGAAGAGAAAAGAGAAGGTGGTAAGAGGGGATTGTGATCATGGTATAAAAAGCTTTTCTGCCAGACGTGGTGGCGCACGCCTTTAATCCCAGCACTTGGGAGGCAGAGGTAGGAGAATCACCATGATTTCAAGGCCACCCTGAGACTCCATAGTGAATTCCAGGTCAGCCTGGTCTAGAGCAAGACCCTACCTCGGGGGGAAAAAAAAAAAAGTTTTTTTTTTCTAAAAACTGACTAAATAAATAAATAAATAAATAAAGGCTCATGCCTTTAGTCCTAGCACTCAGGAGGCAGAGGTAGGAGGATCTCCGTGAGCTCCATGCCAGCCTGAGACTCCATAGTGAATTCCAGATCAGCTTGGGCTAGAGCGAAACACTACCTCGAAAAAGAAAGGAAGGAAGGAAGAAGGGATAGAGGGAGGGAGGAAGAGAAAGGAGGAGAAGGAGGGAGGAAGGAGGGAGGGAGGGAAGGAAAGAAGGAAGGAAGGAGGAAGGGAGGGAGGAAAGGGAGAGAAGAGAGTATGGAAAAACAAGGCCTCTAACCGCTACGCACAAACTCCAGATGCTTGTGCCACTTTGTGCATCTGGTTTTACGTGGGTATCGGGGAATTGAACCCAGACCAACAGGCTTTGCAATCAAGTGCCTTTTACCACTGAGCCACCCACCTCCCCAGGCCCCTAAGTGAATTTTTTAAACTAAAGCATGCAGCAATCGAAACCAAGTAGTTTTGTGGGAAACGTGTCTGCATGGATTGTTATTATTTGCCTGCCTATTGTTACTCATAGAAATCAGTCCTGATCACACAGTAACTAACAAGATAATTCTGGATACAGAATGGGCAAGACAGAAATGGGATGCAAGGTTTGACCTCCTCATAATCAGGTCACACAGGACAAAATGCCTATCAGCTATGTGTCTTCCTTAAAATGCTTTATGAAAATTAAAAAGCACAATTTGTTTTTCTTTGCCTTTGAGGCAAGCTTCTCTGCCCTCCCCTTTGCTTCAACTAGCTGGCTGGCTAATCCTGAGGTCATTCAAAGCAACTTCCCAAATGTCGCTGCGCATGCAGAGAGGAATAAGGGTTGCAAGGTTAAAGATTCAGGCTGCTTCTGGTCAGCACCAACCAGCCTGGAGCTGCATCTGCCTGTCCTGCCCCAACTCACTCAAAGAACTCAGAAACAACTTACCAATGAGAGACTGGCAGCTTAAGGTCTTACCACAGGGCTGGAGAGATGGCTTAGCGGTTAAGGCACTTGTCTGCAAAGCCAAAGGACCCAGGTTTGACTCCCCAGTACCCACATAAGGCAGATACACAAGGTGGGCACATGCATTTGGAGTTCATTTGCAGTGGCTAGAGGCCCTGGTATGCCCATTCTCTCTATCTGCCCCCTCTCCTCTCAAATAAACAAACAAATAAATACAAATTTAAAAAGAAAGATCTTACCATCCCATACTTCTGAGGAGATGCTCTTGGGCAGGTGTGGGGCCCCCCACAGAGAAAGCCTGAGTGTCTCTCAATCTAGTCCAGGCCAGGCTGTTCCAACTGCAAGCATTGGCTGGAACTGTCTGGATGCTACCCAGCCCCTTCCAGGCATCACACAGAATGGGCATGCCAGGGCCTTCAGCCACTGAAAACAAATTCCACATAAATACGATATGTTGTGCATCCGGCTTCATGTAAGTACTGGGGAATCGAACCTGGATCATTAGGCTTTGCAAGGCAAGCACCTCAACTGCTCCAGCCCCCAGCTGCCTTTTTTTTTTTCCCCAAGGTAGGGTCTATTATTGTTTGGCTAAATGTATATTTTGTGCCCACTAAATTGTCCTCTAAATGTTTACTGTCTGTACCCATAGCTTAGTGCTGCTGTCACTTTTATCTGAGAAGCTTCTCTTTTCAGATGGTGGTGACTTTTTTTCCCCCCAGTTTTTCGAGGTAGGGTCTCACTCTAGCTCAGGCTGACCTGGAATTCACTCTCTATTCTTGGGGTAGCCTCGAACTCACGATGATCCTCCTACCTCTGCCTCCTGAGTGCTGGGATTAAAGGCATGCGCCACCACACCCGGCTCAGCTGCCTTTCTTTAGACAACAGGAGACTGAGAAAGATCTGAAGAGCCCACACCTGGAGGTGGACTTCACAAGAGAGAACTGACATTCAGCCCCTGCTCTTGGGTATTGAACTTGGTTCCTCCAAGCAGGACTTTTGCTGTCATCCCAACGCCACCTCCAAGTACATTCTCTCTTCTTTTCCTTTGTTCCTGTTCTTTCTCTACAATTCTTTGCCAACTTGACATTCTGAAATACTCAACCACTTATCTAAAACTCCATAACCTCATCCAATAATTCCTCCAGTCCCTTGATATACAGACAATTAAATCGTTTTTGGCTCACTAATTAGACTTCTATGTCAGATTGAAAAAGAAATACTGCCTCGATCCTTCTAGGCCCCCACAAATCACCATTCAAGCCAGCAACAAATGCCTGTGGTTAAACGTGCATTGAGCAAATTGAAAACCGTTAAAAGCCTTTTTCTAATGAATTCTAATTCTTGGGGGGGGGGAGGAACTGTTCGTGTTGACAACGTTCCTGTAAATCTTTTTTTTCTATCTTTCCTGTGTATCACAGTCAGCTAAGTGCTCAACACAGATTCGGCCACAGTGCGGAGAGACATTTAATGTCTCCTCTCGGCAACTCTGCTGTCTGCGGGACAGTGTGCATCTCTGAGGACTGTCTCCAGACTCACTGCTTGTCTCTCATATGACTCCGTAAGTGGAAGAAGCACGACTTGGTAATTTGGCATCATATAGGCCTGGACCAAATCCCAGCCCAGCCATTCCACCCTCCCCATGAGTACAAAAAGGTCCGTGTATGTGGATGAAGACTGCACATAGAAAACAGCCTAAATGTCCATCCCTAGGGAAGCGTGTGGATATTGCAGAATACAAGAGTTAAAAGTTGTGATCTAGACAATGACAACAGTTCACAGTTAGCGAGTGCTCACAGCAGAATACCCAGACACGTTTCTGCTCTACGACCAACGTTTCGAGGCCACCCCCACGTAGCGAGGTTGTCCATACTGCTGCAATCACAGGAGGAATTCCATCGCCAATGAGTGTAAACAACTCAACCTTAGCCTTAGAGATTGTCATGAGCATGCTATGTTAGAAAGGTAGACAAACATGTTTGTGTATTCCCACAATGTCAAAATCTATTAGATGGGCTGGAGAGATGGCTTAGCAGTTAAGCGCTTGCCTGTGAAGCCTAAGGACCCCAGTTCGAGGCTCCATTCCCCAGGACCTACGTTAGCCAGATGCACAAGGGAGGCACATGCGTCTGGAGTTCATTTGCAGTGGCTGGAGGTCCTGGCGCGCCCATTCTCTCTCTCTCTCTCTATCTATCTCTATCTATCTATCTATCTCTCTCTATATATATATCTGCCTCTCTCTCTCTCTCTCTCTCTCTGTCACTCTTAAATATATAAATAAAAATGAACAAAAAAAAAACCTATTAGATAACAAATCACAAGATACAGCAGTTTCGTTGGAAGGAATTTGCCAAATAGTCCCAATTTCCTTGATAACCAGACCAAGACAAGCACAAGTTCTTTTCTTCCAAACTTTCACTATTACTAATATTAATTCATTAATATTACACAGGAAATCTATGTATCTATCTATGTTACAATACATACATACATACATACATACATACATGCACATGTGTATTCGTGCATGCATGTCGATTACAGGATGATTGCAAATGGCTAAACAGGCCACATGAAAGTTAAAGGAGTCTCAAAGAAACCTAAATTGCAGCCAGGGCATGGTGGTGCACGCCTTTAATCCCAGCACTCAGGAGGCAGAGGTAGGAGGATTGCTGTGTTCGAGGTCACCCTGAGACTCCATAGTGAATTCCAGGTCAGCATGGGCTAGAGTGAGACCCTACCTCGAAAAAAAAAAAAAGGAAGCCTAACTTAGAGGCAGAAAGGAAAGCTTCTAGGGATACAAGAGTCCATGCAGTACGCAGAAACAAACCCTGCTGGAGACACTGCTGCTGTCAGGCAGTCAGATCGGAGGTGAGGGGAGCCCCCGGTTGAGTGGATCTGCAGAAGCGAGGTGCCAGGCTGTGGAATCTATAAAGGGTAAAGCAGGGCCGGGTGCAGAAGGGCGCGGGGGCAGACAGATGGATGGCAGGTCTGGATGGACAATCAGACAGATTAATGGACAGCAATTCAAGTTGACTATGTCAACAGCAGGACCCATCTGATCTGAAGCCCCTGGCGACAGTGGGGAGTTCTCTGCCTATCAGCCCTTGACACACACTGAGTGGTCATCTGACAGGTTGGTGGGGTGTCATCGTCACAGGTTTTAGGGATCCTCCTCTTTAAGGGGTGCAGGTGAGGGAGTTACACCCTCTCCTTGTGGGTGACACAGGACAGATGGTTGTGTTTACAGGTCCACCAAGGTGCAGATCATCATCCTCAAAATGGAGTCGGGCGCTGCTTGCAGAATGGTCACACAGAGCCAGGTGTAGTAGCACGTGCCTGCCTTATCCCAGCACTCGGAAGGCAGAGGTAGGAAGATCATTGTGAGTTCAAGGCCAGCCTGGAGCCACAGAGTGAGTTCCAAGACAGCCTGGGCTAAAGTGACACCCTGCCTGGAAACAAACAAACAGAAATGACATGGCCAAGACACAGCCTGAAGAACCACTGTTTGCCACAGTGTGGAGTCACGTAGGGCAGGGCTCAGCCTGATGGCAGCAGGAGGCTCAGCCAGGGGCATCTCCAGTAAGAATAACAAATAGCAGTGGTTAAGTACACCCCAGGTCAGGCACTGCCCGAAATGCTTTGGAAGTTTTAACTCAATCCATCCTCCCAAGAGCCCAACAAAGCAGACATTATTAGAATGCATATTTCACAAGTAAAGAAATTAAGGCATAGAAGAGACAAGAAATTTGCCTAAGGTCTCACAACCAATGAGTAATGGCATGACAGGAATTTAATTTCTACAGAATGGCTTCCAGGTCCCATGATCTTAACCCACATAGATAGACATCACATAAAGGAAGTAGAGAAAGAGCTGGATACAGGAGTTTATGTATGCTATCATCTGAGGCCTGTAAGAGCCCATACAGATGACAAGAATCTCGTGGATTGATTTTTAATATATAAACATATTATATAAAATATTTTTTATTTAATTTTTATTTATTTGACATAGAAAGAGAGAGAATGGGCGCACCAGGGCCTCCAGCCACTGCAAATGAACTCCAGACCCGTGCGCCCCCCTGTGCTTCTGGCCAACATGGGTCCTGGGGAATCGAACCTGCGTCCTTTGGCTTTGCAGGCGAATACCTTAATCGATAAGTCATCCCTCCAGCCCATGTAAACTATTTGTAATGGACTGGAGGAAGCTTTATTTAACTCCTCAGAGTCGTGCACTAGGGAAAGAGGAGAGGAGAAAATAAGAGCTATAACCTCAAATGTTTTATCAATTTGAAAAGCAAAGCTAGCTGGACATGGTGGTGCGTGCCTGTAGTTCCAGCTACTGAAAGGACTGAGGCAAGAAGATTTAGAGGCCAGTCTGAGCAACACAGCAAGCTCCTACCTCAATTTAAAATATATATATATATATATATATATATATATATATATATATAAATTTTTTTAAAAATTCTGGCTGGAGAGATGGCTCAGCAGTTAAGGCATTTGCCTGTGAAACCGAAGGACCCAGGTTTGATTCCCCAGGACCCACATAAGCCAGATGCACAAGGTGGCACTTACATTTGGAGGGGTTCATTTACAGTAGTTGGAGGCCCTGGCATGCCCATTCTCTCTCTCTCTCTCTCTCTCTCTCTCCATATATATATATATATATATATATATATATAATCTTCTCTCTTTCTCTCTCCTTCCCTCTCTCAAATAAATAAATAAAATATTTAAAAAATTAATTTCTAACAGTTAATTCTTTCTTTTACATTAGTTTCTTTTAACCAGGGTCTCACTGTAGTCCAGGCTGACCTGGAACTCCCTCTGTAGCCCATGCTACTCTTCAACTCAGTTCTCCTACCTCACCCTCCTGAGTACTGGGATTAAAGGTATGAGCCATGCATAGGTATAAAATAGCTAATTCTTGTTGATACAAATAAGAGTTTATTCTACCATCCTTCAGTTTTTGTAAGTTTTTTTTTAAGGCCAAGAAGCCATTACAAACCTATAGTATTTTTTTTATTTTTATTTTTATTTTTTGTTCATTTTTATTTATTTATTTGAGAGCGACAGACAGAGAGAGAAAGAAGCAGATAGAAAGAGAGAGAATGGGTGCGCCAGGGCCTCCAGCCACTGCAAACGAATTCCAGATATGTGCTCCCCCTTGTGCATCTGGCTAACGTGGGTCCTGGGGAATTGAGCCTCGAACCGGGGTCCTTTGGCTTCACAGGCAAGCGCTTAATTGCTAAGCCATCTCTCCAGCCCAGTTTTTGTAAGTTTTAAATTTCTCAAAATTAAAAATAATTAATTGGAAAACATGCCACGAACACTGCTATTTAGCAGCTAGGATCTTGAGTGAACTCAGGCCTAGAGCCCCGGTCTGTGAAGGAGAGCTGCCCAGAATGTTCATGCCTGCACCTCCCAGGACTATTGCCAAACCAGCCCCAAGGAGCGGGTGGGAAGTGCCTTGTCGCTGCCACAGAAATGCTAACTATTATTTCTGAGACGGAGTCAGCCCAGGCTCCTCTGCAGCAATAATAGGGACCAAAGTGGCTGGAAGGATGAGAGAACTTCGGTGCTATGAGATTGCTTTCTCGCAATTCTGCAGCACGAGAGGCACTTTCAAAAGCAGAGCATCCAAAGTGCTGGGTTGGCTTTATCAGAAAAGAAATGAAAGGAAGGCCGGGCGTGGTGGTGCACGCCTTTAATCCCAGCACTCGGGAGGCAGAGGTGGAGGATCGCCATGAGTTCGAGGCCACCCTGAGACTCCATAGTGAATTCCAGGTCAGCCTGAGCTAGAGTGAGACCCTACCTTGAAAACAAAAAAAAAAAAGAAAGAAAGAAAGAAAGGAATTGAAAAGAGTTCCTTCTCCCTTGTAAATCTACAAGAAGATGCAACTTCAAACTAATCAGTTATCCACAAGTTTGTACATGGTCATTGGAGTACCGTTAATTGCCCTTTTTGGTACCCAACATTTAAACGCCCTTCCTGTGCTTTGGAAATCCGCCTTTATAGAAGTCTCGATGGAAGGCAGGACTCCAACTTCATCCCTAGGAGACACAAAGGCCTCTGGGCCACAGGCAGATGGCAGAAACTGGACAAGCAGGGGCCCTTGCTCCACACCCAGAGTTCTAGAGAAGAAGTGCGGCTCAGCGTGGACTCGCACAGCAGCGGCATGACACCCTGGTGCACAGACACCTGTAGTGACCACACGATGACGGTGGCAGCAGCGCCCTGACACGAAGTCTCCAGAAGCAGGGCTTTGCGGCCACTTTGTCACCCACTTGACCTTGGCTTCATCATCCTTAGGAGTCTTGACAATTCCAGGATTGAATCAATCAACTTGATTACATCATTTGCAATCAGGACTCTTGATGGCATAGGGTGGTGATAAGAGTATATTATATACTTGAACATGCTAAGAGAGAGCGGTTAAAGTATTCTCAGCACACAAAAAAAAAATATGTGAAGTAAGAATTAGCTGGATTTAGCCATTCTACAATGCATGCATGTATCAAAACATCATTAATTATTTTTGTCAGTTAGAGATCACTGAATGAGCTGGGCATGGTGGCTCATGCCTAAAATCCCAGCATTTTTCAGGCAGAGACAGGAGGATCTCTGCAAGTTCAAGGCCAGCCTAGTCTGTCTGAGGGAACAAAAGGAACTATATAGTTAACTAGACAGATGGGGCAGACGTTCAACCAGAACTAAAAGTCTCCAGCACACAAAAAAATCGTGGCCAGCCAGGCGTGATGGCACACGCCTTTAATCCCAGCACTCGGGAGGCAGAGGTAGGAGGATCGCCGAGAGTTTGAGGCCACCCTGAGACTACATACTGAATTCCAGGTCAGTCTGAGCTAGAGTGAGACCCTGCCTTGGAAAACCAAAAATAAATAAAAATTGTGGCCAATCTGGCTCAGTGGTGCTTGGCTGCTTCTGCGATCAGCTTGTTCCGTTCCTTCCCCCCAACACAATGGTTTCGGTTACTACTGAGAAACGCTCAAATACATAATCAGCCTATGACACCCTCATTTACAGGCAGATACAGCCCCAACATACTTCTGCCCCCCAGAACTCAGCCCTTCAGATGAGCTGGGGTTCCAGGATTCACTCTTATCCCCAAGGGAGCTTTTCTACGTACAATAAAATCTGTTGCTATTGCTTTCACTGTATTCCTGACTCCTGTTTTGTTTTTGTTTTTTTATGAGAAAGAGAGAGAAAGAAAAAATTGGCACACTAAGGCCTTCAGCCACTGTAATCAAACTCCAGACACATGTGCTATCTTGCACACAAGTGCAAACTTGTATGCTTGTGTCACCTCGTGCATCTGGCTTACGTGGGATCTGGAGAGTCAAACATGGGTCCCTAGGCTTTGCAGGCAAGCGCCTTAGCTGCTAAGCCATCTCTCTAGCCCCTGACTCCTGTTTTATAAAGCTTTCTTCATTCCTCTCTCACAGGCCTTGTGAACAGTCTCACAGTCTGGGGCAATAATTTTTTAACCACTCCCAGGACAAGAACTCCACCCAGCAGAACTTGCCGTTCCTCCACTTCATTCTAGGCCATCTGGAGCCATATAGCTAGACCCTGTCTCAAAAAAAAAAATAAATTAAATAAAGCTGGGCGTGGTGGGCCCACACCTTTAATCCCAGCACTCAGGAGGCAGAGGTAGGAGAATCGCTATGAGTTCAAGGCCACCCTGAGACTACATAGTGAATTCCAGGTCAGCCTGAGCTAGAGTGAAACCCTACCTTGAAAAACCAAAATAAATAAATAAATAAATAAACTAATTAAATGAATGATTTTGTTGTTTGTTTGTTTATTGAGGTAGGGTCTCGCTTTAACCCAGGCTGACCTGGAATTCACTATGTAGTCTCAGGGTAGCCTGGAACTCATGGCAAACCTCCTACCTCTGCCTCAAGTGCTGGGATTAAAGGTGTGTGCCACCACATCCAGCTTAGGGAAGGTTTTTTTTTTTTTTTTTTCTTTTGGTGCAGGGTCTTACTCTAGCCTAGGCTGACCTGGAATTCACTCTGAAGTCCAGGCTGAGCTCTAACTCAGGATAATCCTACTACTTCAACCTCCCCAAAGATGGAATTAAAGGTGTAAGCCACTGTGCCTAGCTATGAGTGAATTATTTTTAAAATAACCCTCATGGGTATATCCTGCTATGTATAATATACTCTGTGGTTAGTTAGTGAGAGCTACTAATATAACTGTCAAGCCTTTAAAATACAATAAATGATCTTAGGGCTGGAGAGATGGCTCAGTGGTTAAGGCACTTGCCTGAAAAGCCCAAGGACACAAGTTCAATTCCCTAGTACCCAAGTAAAAGCCAGATGCATAAGGTGGCCTATGCATCTGGAGTTTGTCTGCAGTAGCTAGGCCCTGTTGTGTCCATTTCATTCTCTCTCTCTCCCCCTTGGAAATAACAAATAAATATTTTTTTTCCTTTTTTTTTTTTTTTTTTTTTTTTTTTTGGCTTTCTGAAGTAGGGTCTCACTCTCTAGACCCAGGCTGACCTGGAATTCACTATGTGATCTCAGGGTGGCCTCGAACTCATGGTGATCCTTCGTCCTCTGTCTCCTGAGTGCTGTGATTAAAGGCGTGCGCCACCACGTCTGGCTTGTAAAATTATTTTTTTAAAAAGAAGGAAGGGGTTTATTTTTGCTTAAGTACCAGGGGATGCATTCCATCACAATGGGAAAGGCATGGTGGCAGGAACAGGAGGCTGGTCACATCAGTAGAGAAAGAACAACCAGGAAGTGAAGCCTGGTTGGCTATAAGACCTCAAGACCTGCTCCCAGTGACTCATTTCCTCCATCAATATTTCATCTCCTAAAGGTTCCACACAGCCTTCCCAAACAGTGCCAACGACTGGGGACTATGAAGTATCCCCCGTAGACTCATGTGTTTGAACCCAGTCAAACACATAAGCCTACGGGGGACACTTCATAGTCAAACCACAACACATGCCTTACCTATAAAGTGCTATTCATATTATAGAGTTACAAAAAACTAAAATGAAATAGTGCATATAACTGACTTGCAGAAGGAGCCCATTCCCATCAGCTGTAAAAGTACTGAAGAAGATGGAGAAAGGGAGAGAAGTAGAGGAAGAAAGGTTAGGGGAATGATCCCTGTCCTCATAAAGCCATGGAAGAAACATCTCGATCACACCTTCCAAGGCTCAGGGTCTAATGCGGAAGAGGTGGCAGAAAGAATGTAAGAGCCACAGGAAGGGTAGGACTCCTTACAACATGCTCACTCCAGACATAAAATGGCCTGAATATCCGTGGCCTCATAGTGCCTGATGCTACCTACACAAGACCATCATAAGAGGAGGAAAAGATCATGACATCAAAATAAAAGAGAGACTGATTGAGATGGAGAGGGGATATGATGGAGAATGGAATTTCAAAGGGGAAAGTGGGGGAGGGAGGGTATTACCATGGGATATTTTTTATAATCATGGAAAATGTTAATAAAAATTGAGAAAATAAAATAAAATTAAATTTTAAAAAAGCCATGGAAGAAAGATAATGTATGCATAAGAATGTGGGGCTGGAGCCGGGTGTGGTGGCGCACGCCTTTAATCCCAGCACTCGGGAGGCAGAGGTAGGAGGATCGCCATGAGTTCAAGGCCACCCTGAGACTACATAGTGAATTCCAGGTCAGCCTGGGCTAGAGTGAGACCCTACCTTGAAAAACCAAAAAAAAAAAAGAATGTGAGGCTGGAGGGATGGCTTAGCGGTTAAGGTGCTTACCTGAGAAGCCTAAGGACCAAGGTTGATTCCCCAGGACCCACATGAGCCAGATGCACAAGGTCGCGCATGTGTCTGGACTTTGCAGTGGCTGGAGGCCCTAGTGTGCCCATTCTGTGTGTGTGTGTGTTAAATAAATAAAAGAATGTGACCCAAGAGGAGTTGGGAGGGTGGCTTAGTGGGTAAAGTGCTTGCCATGCAAGCATGAGGACCTGAGTTCAGATCCCAAGCACCCACATAAAAATACCAGGCATGCTGGGCAGAGGTAGGAGGATTGCCGTTGAGTTCAAGGCCACCCTGAGACTACCTAGTGAACTGCAGGTCAGCCTGGGCTAGAGCAAGACCCTACATTGAATATATATATATATACATAATATATATATATATCTTACTGACCAGCCAGTCAGCCAAATAAGTGAGCTCTACGTTCAGTGAACGACCCTGTCTCAATAAATAAGGCAGAAGTGAATGGTGAGGATATCCAATATCAATTTCTGACCTCCACACACATGCACCCACATGAGCACAAGTACCAAATATATATGTATGCTCATATACATTGGAACATACATACACACGACATGCATATATACACACTGGTCTCACACACACACTCTTTCAAAAACTTACCTCTATCACAAAAAAAAATCCAAGAGAAGTGATATCTATATGATGCTGGGGAAAACTGCCAAGACAGGGGCTGGAGAGAATGCTTACCCATGTAAGCCAGATGCACAAGGTCCCCAGAGTTTGTTTGCAGTGGCTGGAGGCCCTGGTATGCCCATTCTCTTCTCTCTCTCTCTCTCAAATAAATAAAAATAAAATATTTTTAATTGCCAAGTTAGAATTCCACGTGCATGAAAACATTCCTCAAGATCTCAGGTAAAAGCCTGGTGTGGTGGCGCACGCCTTTAATCCCAGCACTCGGGAGGCAGAGGTAGGAGGATCGCCATGAGTTCGAGGCCACCCTTAGACTACATAGTGAATTCCAGGTCAGCCTGGGCTAGAGTGAGACCCTACCTCGTAAAACAAACAAACAAACAAAAATTCAGGTAAATAAACTGGGCAACAGGGCAATAGGCTGGAGATGCAGCTCAGATGGGAGAGCACTGGCCTAGCATTCCCAAGCCCTGGAGATGATCCCTACCATCTCATAAACTGGGCATGGTGGCACATACTTGTCATCCCAGCCATTAGGATATAGTCAAGAGGACCAGACACTCAAGGTCATCCTTGGCTACACAGAGATTTAAAAAAAAACCCCCCAAAAATTTCCCGGGAAGGGTTTTTAAATATTTTCCCCCCCCCCTTTTTTTAAAAAAAAAAAAAAAAAAATTTTTTTTTTTTTTTTTGGGTTTTGGGGGGGTTTTTGGGCCCCCTTTTTGGGGTGGGCCCCCCTTTTTTAAAACTTTTAATTTGGGGGGAAAAAGGGTTTAAAGCCCCCAAAAATTTAAAAAAATTTTTTTTTTTTTTAATTTTTTTTTTTTTGGGGGGTTTTTTGGGGGGTTTTTAATTTTTAACCCTTTAAAAAAAAGGGGGAAGGGGGGAAAAAAAATTTTTAAAATTTAAAAAAAACCCCCCAATTTTTTTTTCCCCCCCAATTTAAAAAAAGGGGGGTTTTTTTGGGGGGGGGAAAAAAAAAGGGGAAAAAAAAAAAAATTTTTTTTTAAAAAAAAAAAATTTTTAAAAAAAACCCCCTTTTTTTTTTTTTTTTTTTAAAAAAAAAAAGGGGGGGGGAAAAAAAGGGAAGAGAATGGGTGCACCAGAGCCTCCAGCCACTGCAAATGAACTCCAGATGCATGAGTCACCTTGTGCATCTGTCTTATGTGGGTCCTGGGGAAACGAGCCTCAAACTGGAGTCCTTAGGCTTCACAGGCAAGCTAAGCCATCTCTCCAGCCCTCTACCTCCTTTTTAAAAGAAATATTTGTATTTATTTATTTGCAAGGAGAGAGAGAATGAGAGACAGAGGGAGAAAGAGAAAGAATGGGCGTGCCAGGGTTTCTTGCTACTGCAAATAAAGTGCAGATGTATGTACCACTTTGTCTACATGGCTGCATGTGGGTACTGGGAAATCGAACCCAGGCCATCTAGCTTTGCAAGTAAGTGTCTTTAACCACTAAGCCGTCTCCCCAGCCTTATCTACCTCCTTTTGAGGCAGGGTCCATTATTGACTTGGAGTTCACCAATTAGGCTTTCAAAATGCTAGAAGATACTTCCTCCCATAAACTGTCCAGTTTGATTGTTCATCCTAGCAAGATGGAACTGATTATAACACTCTCTACTCTCTCTTCCTCTCTCCCTCTCCCTCTCATTATTTTTGTTTTGTTTTGTTTTGTTTTGTTTTTTTGAGGTAGGGTTTCACTCTAGCCCAGACTGACCTGGAATTCACTATGTCGTCTCAAGGTGGCCTCAAATTCATGGCGATCCTCCTACCTCTGCCTCCCAAGTGCTGGGATTAAAAGCATGCACCACCATGCCCAGCAAAAGTATTTTTTTATGTATTTTTAAAGGAGGGGGCTGGAGAAATGGCTCAGCAGTTAAAGGCACTTGCTTGCAAAGCCTGCAGACACAGGACTTAATTCCCCAGAATCCATGTAAAGCCAGATGCACAAAGTTACACATGCATCTGGAGTTCATTTGCAGTGACCAGAGCCCCTGGCATGCCCATTCTCACTCTCTCAATCTCTGTATGCTTCTTTGTCTCTCTCCTTCTCTCTCAACTAAAGAAATGACTTTTTTAAGTAATAATAAACACACAATTTAAAGCAATTACTGGAACTTAAAAGAAAAGGATTGTTGACACACACGTCATTTCTCCAGTATGTTGGCTGCTCTTATAACAGAAATAAAAGCCTCTTCTGGCACTTTTTGTTGTTGTCGTTTGTTTTTTCGAGGTAGTGTCTCACTCTAGCCCAGGATGACCTGGAATTCACTCTGTAGTCTCAGGGTGGCCTTGAACTCAGGGCCATCCTCCTACCTCTGCCTCCCGAGTGCTGGGATTAAAGGCATGCGCCACCACGCCTGGCTCTCTTCTAGCATTTTTTTTTGTTTTGTTTTGTTTTTTGTTTTTTTTTTTTTGGTTTTTCGAGGTAGGGTCTCACTCTAGCCCAGGCTGACCTGGAATTCACTATGGAGTCTCAGGGTGGCCTTGAACTCTCAGCGATCCTCCTACCTCTGCCTCCCGAGTGCTGGGATTAAAGGCGTGCGCCACCACGCCCGGCTTCTTCTAGCGTTTTGATTATGCCCTAGTCCTTTTATCTCCCCCTCAACTGAAAGCATGATGCAGCCACGCCCACTTGAAGAAGTACCTCAAGAAACTGAGCACAGAGCCGGCCATGGTGGCGCACGCCTTTAATCCCAGCACTCAGGAGGCGGAGGTATGAGGATGGCCATGAGTTCAAGGCCAGCCTGGGAGTACAGAATGAGACCCTACCTCGCAAAAAAAAAAAAAAAAAAAAAAACACAAAGAAACTGAGCACAAATAACCCCGAGAAGTCCAGAGAGACAGCTGAATGGGAGCTTTGATGCCCCCACACCTTCTATTCAGACGTTATCACCAGTACAGAGATATTTTTAGATTCTCCTTTGTACTACAGTTTGAGAACCAAAGGAAGCAAGCTGGCATTTTCAATATCAAGGGATCGATTTTTCTAAGACTCGGTTCCTTAGTGCACCCAGGTGTCCATAGAGACGGAAACACGATGACTTGGACCTGAGTGAGCCCTTAGGGGACTTGATGCCAAACACACATCACAACCCTGGTGACGGAAATCAAGCAGGTTTTGTGAATCACTCTATCCTGTCTCTTGGATCCTGGCATCGGGCTGACTGGGTGACGAGTCCCCGTGCTCAGTGAGGTGCAGTCAGTTACTGCGTGCCTCTGGTAGGAGCGGCTTTTCACAGAGTCCTTGAATCTCAAAACCTATAGGTTTGCCTACCTGGAAAACAAATAACTGACAAACAATGAATTAAAACTACAAAATCTATTTGGTCCTTGACGCAGTCTTTATGGCTAAGAGTACATATACATTGTCTATGTTGATGATATGGTAACATTAGCTCATAAATACTCATAAATTTAAAAAGAAATCAAATTAACTTGGGTCTTCATCAGTTTAAACTGTAACTAATTTTTTTTAAAAAAAAAAAAAGACCTCTCTTGGATTTGTGAGGGGGAAAGTGGGGAGCGGGGAGGGAATTATCATGGTTTATTGTCTATAATTATGGAAGTTGTGAATAAAAAAAGTTTTTAAAAAGAAAAAAAAAACCCTATAGGTTTGTACTGACTCATGGTTATTTTCTTGGTGGCTTTTGTAAGCTACCTGACCTCTTAAAACCCTTTCATCAGGGCTGGAGAGATGGCTTAGCAGTTAAGACACTTGACCGTGAAGCCTAAAAACCCAGGTTCAGTTCCCCAGGTAAGCCAGATGCACATGGGGGCACATGGGTCTGGAGTTTGTTTGCAGTGGCTAGAGGCCCTGGCACACCCATTCTTTCTCTAAATTAAATAAATGAAATTTAAAAATTCCTAGAAATTATGTTAACAACAGTTTACCCTCGCATAGGATTTAATTTGAGCCTTGCACAGGTTCAAAGTGATCACACCTGTATAAAATATGCTACTTGCCGGACATGGCACTGTACTCCTTTAATCCCAGCACTCAGGAGGCAGAGGTAGGAGGATCGCCATGAGTTCAAGGCCACCCTGAGACTCCATAGTGGATTCCAGGTCAGCCTAGGCCTAGAGTGAGACCCTACCTCAAAAAACCAAAACTATCTATCTATGGTACTGTACATAGCATGTATTCACTTAACCCTCACAACAAATAAGGAAACTGGGAGAGAGGCCTTGGAGTAAGTTGGTCCAACATCACAAGAATAACAGGTGACAGAGCTGAGGACTCACACTCAAGGCTCACTCCAGCTCTTAACCTGTACCCCAGCTAGCCTCTAGTAAAGTAATTACCAGAAACAAAAATATTACGATATCAACTGATTCCTAGAAACAATTCCAAGGTGACTTTGATAGTCCACTTTCCATCACTATGACAAAATACATGACAGAAATCATTTAAAAGGATGAAAAATTTATCTTTTTCACCCCATGGTTTCACAGGCCCAAGTCTAGGGTCACTTAGCGGTGATGCAGAATATGCCGGCAAACAGTGGGTTAGACAGCAACGCTGCTCACCTCATGGTGTTCAGAAGGGAAAAGAGGGCAACCAAGAACAAGCCATATCCACCCAAGGACACACCCTCAAGGACCCACCCCCTTCAACTAGGTCCCATTTCCAATCACCTCTCAAGAGCCAATCAAATGGATTAATCTATTGATGAATTCACGGGGCCAGCACCCTCCTGATCCAGTCACTTCCCCAAAAGTCTCATGTCTGAGCATTGCTGCTTTGGGGACGAAGCCTTCAACACATGAGCCTTTAAGGGGGATATTCCAGATCTAAACCATAACAGTTACAGCAATCAAAACCTGGAACAATGGGCTGGAGAGATGGCTCGGCAGTTAAGGTGCTTGTCTGCAAAGTCAAAGGACCCAGGTTCGATCCCCCAGGACCCATGTAAGCACATGCACAAGGTAACACATGCATCTGGAGTTCTTTTGCAGTGCTGGAGGCCCTGGTGCACCCTGTTTTCCCCCTCTCTCTCTCTCTCTCTCTCTCTCTCTCTCTCTCCCTCACTCTCTGTGTCTCACTCAAATAAATAAAGCTTCCTCCCATCAGCTGCTTAAAAAAAAAAACTTGGAACAAAATACAGTAACCCTTTCTTCTTACTCATATACCTATAACCATCTGCACTGCCACCACAGCCTCCCCGTGAGTACCCCCAGATGTCCATCCACCTCCTCAGAAGTATGCTTCCCAAAAGGTGACTGAAGACCACCGCTTCCCTCACAATCCATCCTGGGGGTCACTCCGTGTACCAGCTCCATCCCAGGTGCTGGCGTGTCCATACAAATGGACTTCCTTACCCCTGAGGAATGCACTCATTGGTTCACTCAACAAGTATTTGTTGAGCTTCTATCGTCTGAGAACACGGAGAGAAACAGCCCTTGCTCTTATAGAATATGTAGGCAAGAAAAGGTGCACGTGAACTCATAACTATTAGAAGCCTGAAGCAAGGGAAGAAAATAAGGGGAGAGCCAATGTAAGAGCGTCAGAGCAGAATTTGGGGACGAAAAAGAGTTTGCCAGTCAGACGAGGATTCTGAGACCAAGGAAGAGAGCACTTAACCTTGTTCAACCTTTAAAGGCTGAACAAAAGGAAACCAATTTGGAGATCCTGCAACTGTTGAATTATGATCAAATGATGGCAGAATAAGGAAATTACAAAAAGGAGGTAAGGAAGGTTTTGACTGAAAGCCAACTAAGCTAGGATGTGTGTTTCTTCACCTCTTGCATGCCAGTAAGATGACAGAAAGGAACACGAAAAGAATAAACCAATAAAACACAGAGTAGAGCTGGAGAGATAGCTTACCAGTTAAGGTGCTTGCCTGCAAAGCCAAAGGACCCAGGTTCGATTCCCCAGGACCCATGCAAAGTCAGATGCCCAAGGTGGCACATGCAACTGAGTTCATTTGTGTTGGTTAGAGGCCCTGGCATACTCATTTCTCTCTCTCTCCTTCACAAATAAATAAATATAAAAAAGATATCTCAAAAAAACACACAGCATAGAAAGGAGGACATTCATAGGTATACAAAAGAATTTGTCTAGTCAAAAAGTCAGTAAGAGGCTGGAGAGATGTCTTAGCAGTTAAGGCGCCTGCCTGCAAAGCCAAAGGACCTTGGTTCGATTCCCCAGGACCCACGTAAGCCAGATGCATGAGGTGGCTCATGTGTCTGGAGTTCAGTTGCAGTGGCTGGATGCCCAGGCACACTCATTCTCTCTTCCTCTCTACCTGCCTCTTCTCTCCCTCTCTAATAAATAAATAAAAATAAAATATTTAAAAACAAAAAAGTCAGTAAGCAGCAGAGGCCAAGAAGAAAGAAAAGCAAGAAGCATGAGTAAGGGAGGAGAGAGGAGAGCTTAAGGGGAGAGTATAGTAGCTATGTAAGCAGAGGGCCAGCAATCTAGGGGTGATCTAAGTTGGATCAGGGGAGGGGGTGAAGGAGAAGGAGGGTGTGGGAGGAGGGTTAATCACAATTAATGATGATACAAATAAACCATATGGAAACCTACTTCTTCAGTAGCTAATAATATATATGGCAGGAGAGAGAGAATTTGGGCAGAACCATCCTTTGGAGGTGGATAATGTTGCACCCAGAAGTCATATATTGTTACTAGAAAGTTTTAGTGTTGGGTATAGGATACCTTCCAGTGAGCTGTTGATCAGAGAGACCCTGCTGAGAACGTGTTTCTCATCCAGAGATTTTAGCTGTACTTTTTTCGTTTTGTTTTTGTTTTTCAAGGTAGGGTCTCACTCTAGCTCAGGCTGACATGGAATCCACTATGTAGTCTCAGGGTGGCCTCGAACTCACCACGATCTTCCTCCACCATGCCAACACGCCCAGGCGACTTTTTAAAATTTAAAAGTGAATAAAAGATTATGGCTGCGGTATTATAACTAACTGTATTGGCTTATGTGAGCTGAATAGCTACGTTTACAACTGTATTATTGAAAAACTTAAATAGATAAATCCTGAAGTTGAAAGGCGACGAAGTATTAATATAAGCCATTTATACAGGCACATGGTAATCATCAAGAAAACAAAATGGGGACTGGAAAGATGGCTCAGCGATTAAAAGCACTTGCCTGCAGAGCCTGATAGCCCATGTGAGCATAAAGTCCAGGCTTAGACAGTTTAGTGATAAAGGACTAAGAAGCCTTTTGAGAGGCAGAATCGGTAAGATTGGATGTCGCAGTAGGACGGGGGGGTGGGGGGAGGGTCACAATGGCATCCATGTCTCTGAAGTGAGCATCTAGGAGAATGCATCACAAAGAGCAGGACCAAGTTCACACCACAGCTGCACATAATCAGAGACAATCAACCCCTGGCCGAACATCCCAGACAGCATGCTAAGTGAAATAAGCCAGACCCAATAGAGAAATACTCCGTGATTCTGCTTATCTGAGGTGCCTAGAATAGGCAAAAACAGAAAGGTAAAATGCATGGGTTACCAGGGATTGGAGGAAAGAGGAGGGGTGGGAGGGTGTTGTTTAGTGGACACGGCTTCATGCTGGGATCAGGAGGTTCTAGAGCTGGGTAGACGTCAGGGTTGCACTATGGGAATGTGCTTCCTGTCACTGAATTGTGCACTTAAAAAACTAGTACTGTGGGCTGGAGGGATGGCTCAGCAGTTAAGGCGCTTGTCTGCGAAGCCAAAGGACCTCAGTTCGATTCCCCAATACCCACGTAAGCCAGATGCACAAGGGGGCACATGCATCTGGAGTTTGTGTGCAGTGGCTGGAGTCCTGGCATGCCCATTCTCTCTCTATCTGCCTCTTTCTCTGTCTCTCTCTCTCTCTCTCTGTCTCTCTTGCTACCTCTCTCTCCCTCAAATAAATTTTAAAAAATTTTAGACTTTTAGGGCTGGAAAGATGGATTAGCAGTTAAGGCGCTTGCCTGTAAAGCCTAAGTACCCATGTTCTACTCTCCAGATCCCACATTAGTCAGACACACAAAGGTGAGGCAAGTGCAAGGTTGCACATGCTCACTAGATGGCAAAAGTGTCTGGAGTTCAACTTCAGTGGCTGAGGCCCTGTCATAATTCTCTCTCTCTTGTTCTCTCGCTCTCTCTAAAATAATAAAAAAATCATTTTAAAGAAAAAAAGATTTTTAAAAAACTAGCATTGCAGCTGGGTGTGATGGCACATGCCTTTAATCCCAGCACTCGAGAGGCAAAGGTAGGAGGGATCGGCATGAGTTCAAGGCCACCCTGGGACTACATAGTGAATTTCAGGTCAACCTGGGCTACAGCGAGACCCTACCTCAAAAAAAAAATAATAATTTAAAAAAATAAAAAACTAGAATTGGAGAGATGACTCAGTGGTTAAGGTGCTTGCCTGTAAAGCTTAATGACCAGAAATTGATTACCCAACACCCACCACATAAAGCCAGATGCACAAGGTGGCACATGCATCTGGAGTCCATTTGCAGCTGCTGGAAACCCTGGCATGCCCATTCTATCTCTCAGTTTCTCTTCTATCTTTCTCTCTGTGTTTGCAAATAAATAAAACAAAAGGATTTTTAAATAAAAAAAAACTAGAATTGGGCTGGAGAGATTGCTCAGTGGTTGGGGAGGCTGTCTGCAAAGCCTAACAACCAGAGTTTGACTCCCTGGTGCCCACATAAAGCCAGATGCACAAAGTGGCACATGCCCCTGGTGCCTATCTGCAGTGGCTGGAGGCCTTGGTTTGTCTGTTCTCTGTCTCTCTTCTATCTCTCTGTGCTTGCAAGTAAATAAATAAAAATGTATTTTTTTAAAAAAAAAACTAGTATTGTTGGGCCGAGGAAATGACTCAGATGTCAACACTAGCTTGCAAAGCCTGCCATCTCAGGTTCCATTCCCCAGCACCCACCACATAAAGCCAAGCCGTACGAAGTAGCACATGCATCTGGAGCTAGTTTTCAGTAGCAAGATGACCTGGTGTACCTCTACTCTCTCTCTCTCTCTCTTAAATAAATAAAAATATATTTTTTTAAAGTTATCATTTGGGGCTGGAAAGATGGCTTAGCGGTTAAGGTGCTTGCCTGTGAAGCCTAAGAACATGTTTGAATCTCCAGGTCCCACATGCCCAGACACACAGTGACACAGGCACACATGTCACACATGCACACAAAGGGGTACACCTGTCTGGAGTTCGTTCATAGTGGCTGAAAGGCCCTGGTGTGCCTATTCTCTCTCTGTGTCTCTCTCAAAAGTAAAATAATAATAAAGGTAACTTTAAAATTAAAAAATAAAAAGTTACCATTGTAGTGTACATTTTGCCATGATGAAATACCTCAAAATTAATAATCTTAAGCTATCAGCCTGCTGGGTGGGAGATCTTCCCTTTTGAAAAAGATCAGTTCCAGTTGACTGGAAATGAGGAACTGACAGGAATCCGCAGAGGCCTAAACCTCTGTGTAACCCACGGAGACACTCCGGTGCAGGCACCGGAGCAGAAAGAAATGACTCAGAACAATCCTCTGGAAGCCACATGTCAACTGCGGTTATGGCCCATTACGTAAAATACTTGTTTTTGCTCACTTGTTTGGGCTCTGATCTTATTTCTGTCCATCAGCATGGATAAACCTCACTGGAAACTTCTAGCTCTTGGGACCCAATTTCCGCAGTTAGCCCAAAGTGAGGTACATAGTCAAAACAAGGTAAAAAATCAGCATATGCTAATTACACATAACAATGGATTTGCATTATGATTCCCTATACGTATACAGTGTATTTTAATCACATTCACTCTCATTACTCCCCTACCCCTCCCACCCTCACTGCTCCCCTCCAACTCAATGAGTCTCTTTATACTTTCATGTCTTTTCTTTCTTTCTACCGTCCTTCCTTCTCTCCCATCTTCTCTCTCTCTCTCTCCCTTCCTCCTTCTTTTTTTTTTTTTTTTGTGTGTGTGTGTGATGCAATGGGCTTCATTAGGATTGCTTTTAAGATCCTGTGTGAAGGGTTGTTTATAGGAGCATATGCTCCTTACTGGAGGCTTTACACCACTGGAGAAAATGGTTCTCCCTCCTTCAACAATTACCTGTAGATACACAGAGAGGAGCAGGACCTCATGAGCACCTCCCCAATGACAGGATGTTGACAGGCCCAATCTTATGTAGGTCTTAAGGCAAACTTTTATCTAGGCTTTGAGCTATCCCTAAAAAGTTTGTATACAATTGGAAATTTAAGATTTTTTTTCCAAAAATTAAAAAATATATATGTTATTATTTATTTGAGAGGCAGAGAGAGAGGGAGGAAGAGAATGGGCATACCAGGGTCTCTAGCCACTGCAAACAAACTCCGGATGCATGCTCTACCTTGTGCATCTGGCTTTGTGTGGGTCCTAGGGAAATCAAACCTGGGTCCCTTTGGCTTTGCCAGCAAGTGCTTTAACCACTAAGCCATCTCTTCAGCCCTGGAAATTTAAGATTTTTAATTCATAGAAGTATCTTCAACAGTCGCCTCACACTTACAGGAAAAAAAAAAATTGGAAGGGCATTAGTTGGTAAGAAGGGTAGTGGGAAGGGAATCAGAGGGCAATAGTGTGGCAAACTGTTGAAATCTGAATGTAGCAGGAAGGCTACTGATGTCTCCTGTGAAATGACTCTCAGTCTTGACTGTGTGTGAGTCACTTGAGAGCTTTAAAAATCATGGACACTTGGATCCGAGCCTGAAAAATGCCTGATTTATTCCAGCAGGGCATCAGGATTCTTCTTACTAAAAGTTTCCCATTCTCTTTCTTTTATCTGCCTCTCTCTCTCAAATAAATAAATAAAATAAAATAAATATTTTTAAAGGGCTGGAGAGATGGCTTAGCGGTTAAGGCGCTTGCCTGCAAAGTCAAAGGAGCCAGGTTTGGGTCCCCAAGGACCCACATAAGCCAGGTGAACAAGGTGGTGCATACATACATCTGGAGTTTGTTTGCAGTGGCTAGAGGCCCTGGTGCACCCATTCTCTCTATATACATGCCCCTTTCTTTCTCTCTCTCAAATAAATAAAATTAAATTTTTTTAAAGTTTCTCACACAGGGTCCAGAATGTAAATCTCTGACCACAATGAACATTTGCTGGAAGTTAAGACAAATTCATCCTACCTCCAAAACAGAGAAGTGTACAGTTATATAACAGAATGTATATGTAAGTGACATTGCCAGGGCAAAGTAATCTTAAAGTACTAAGAGCCAGGCAGGAAATTTGCAATGATCTACAGCACTGGTTCTCAAAGTGTGACCCCCTAGACCAGCAGCATCATGTCAGCTGGAAACTTGAGAAATGCACATTGTGGAGCCTTCTGTGGACCTGGGAATCAGAAACCACAGTGTGGCCTAGCAAGCTGTGTAGTAAGAAGCTTGCTGGGCATGGTGGTGCATGCCTTTGATCCCAGCACCCGGGAGTCCCAGGTAGGAGGATCACTGTGAATTCAAGGCCACCCTGAGACTACAGAGTGAATTCCAGGTCAGCCTGGGCTAGAGTGAGACCCTACCTCGAGAAACCAAAAAAAAAAAAAAAAGAAAGAAAGAAAGAAAGAAAGAAATTAAGTGGCAGTAAACAGGTAGGTGTGGCCACACACATCTGGACCCCAGTCCTGTGAACAGCAGAGACCACAGAATCACTAGGACTCTGCAAGCTCCGGAATCAGTGAGATACTGTTTCAAGGAAAACATGGAGATGGGATGAACAATGAAGGGGGATACCTGATGTCTACCACGGTCCTCCGCAAATATGTACTTGGGACATGCGCCTGCACACATCATATGCATACACCACACCATACACACATACCAACAAAAGAAAAGTGTGCCAGTGTGCCTGCCACATGGTTACCTCGGTTACAGGACCAGCATATGGAGTGCACATTTGCCAAGATGTGATTTGGCTGTAAGAACAACACTGGTCTTGGTATCCTAATCGTGGATTCAAGGGAATTTGAGGCATATTAAATAAAAACAAGCTAGCTGCAAGTTTTTATGGAAAGGCTTTTGTCAAAACAATGCAGACTCACATATGTCATCATTAAACAATACTTGGACTTCATTTGTTACATTTTTTATGGAAATGTCATAAATGACACTAGGCTATTAGTTCATATTATTTAGACAAATTCTAATTTGAAAGCATATTTCTTGAAAATTGAGAAACAGGAGTAATCTTGTCTCTTCGTTCCTTAAGTGCTGAAAGTGACAACTCTACAGACTCATTAGCTGTACATTTCTGTCTTATACAACTCACTATCAATTATGTAATTCATATCCTGACTAAAATTTGTAAGTAACAATTAAAAAAGCTGTATTTGGGTAAAATATACATATTTATTTATAATTGGATAAGTTATAAAAATTATTTAAATGCCACTTCAGTGAAGACCATGATATCCCTTAACAAGGATTGCAAATACACTCCAAAAATTCACAGGAATCCTTGAGTTCTTCATGGCTCCTATCAAAGGAATATCAGCTAGTCTTAAGAGGACATCGATCCAAATTTAAATTGATAATTTGACAATACTGAGTGTGGTTTATCCACCATGTTCAAGCCTGTGAAAGGTCTCCTGGGAGCAAGCCTTGTGAAAGGCAGGAATGTCTAGAAGGCTGTAGTGCATGGCCATTCCTGTGGGCTACAAAGCAGGGTCTCCAGGACTAAATGGAATACACAGCTCTTCTTAAAATTGGATGTGTTCATGCCCAAGACAGAACTAGATTCGCCTTGGGCAGGAGATACGCATACGTACACAAGCAAAGAACAACGCGGCAACTCCTGACAGCAAGTTACACAATGCCTTCCCACTATGGCCACTGGATACAGACTCTTCTTAAAGGATTTAAACTAACTAAAAGTAGATAAACATGGCTTTAGACTCGTGTTTTAAAACACGAGAGATGGCTTAGCAGTTAAGGTGTTTGCCTGAAAAGCCAAAGGTTTGAATCCCCAGGATCCACGTAAGCCAGATGCACAAAGTGGTGTGTGCATCTGGAGTTCGTTTACAGCAGCTGGAGACCCTGGCGTGCCCATTCTCTCTTACTCTCTCTGCCTCTTTCTCTCTGAAATAAGTATATAAAGTATTAAAACATAAATGTGTTCCTTCTGAAAAATGCAAGCTATCTCAGAATCATGATTGTATACCCCCATCCAAAATAAACTTTCTGATACAAAAAAAAAAAATCTAAATTGAACATCATGCACAAATGTTTGAAATGTCAATTTTATCAGAAAAACACTTGATAATGGCAATAGGTCATATAATCAACCACTTAGTTTTAAAACTCTGTGGCCTGAGGGTCATTGAGTACAGGTATTTTGTTTTGGGTCATCCAACAAATACTGGGCACCTACAAATGCCAGGCATTGGAGATGTGGGGTAAGTAGGATCCTTGCCCTCATGGAGCTTACATTCTAACAGGAGGACAAAAGTAAAGAAACATTTATGGTAAAATGATGAATCTGTATTAAAGGAAATGAGAGATATTTTATAAGAACATATATAGTAGGAAGCCAGGCCAGTCCAGGGAGGTCTCAGAGGCATTCCTAAGGAAGTGGTTTTTGAGAATCAGAGCTGGGAGGATAGAACAGTTCAATCAGAGGGACCTTGCGGGTGTTAAGATGGGAATGACTAGGTAGGTTCAAAGGGAAGTCTGGAATGGTTGGAGTCCTTCTGTGAAAAGAGGAGTCAGAAAGACGAGACTGAAAAGTGAAGAGGCAATGTCACGGAGTGCACTGGCGGACTGGAAAGTCTATTGCCACTGTAGGACCTTAAGGCAGGGAGCAGCCTGGTCAGCTGGGCACATCTAACTCCCCAGTGGACAGACTGGACCAGGGGCGTGGTGGCTCGTGCCTCTCATTCCCGGCACTGGGGAGGCAGAGGTAGGAGGATCGCCAGTGAGTTCGAGGCCACCCTGAGACTATATAGTGAATTTCAGGTCGGTCTGGGCTAGAGTGAGACCCTACCTCGAAAAACCAAAAAAAAAACCTACTGCAACAAGCTAAGGACAGCATTCCAGCCAGTAGTGTTCAGCCAATTAGAATGTTGCCCAGTTGCTTCCCATAAGGTCAGAAAAAGGACTCTCTGGACTCAGCAACATGAAGCTCAATAGTGACCTTGGGGAGAGCTATTGGCAGTGGAAGCTGGAGCTGCTCACTGCCTTCCAGCACGGACTGAAGACCAGCGTGAACTGAAGACCGGCGTGGATCGAAACCCAGCGGCTCCCCAGGACCCTCCAGGCCTTCAGTGCCGGATCGGGACTGCAGAGGCATCTGGCCACGCGGACTGAGCAGCTACCGGGTTCCTTGACTCTCAGGCCTGCAAACTGCTATTGGACTGCCATCAGCTAATCCAATAAATTCCCTTTTTAATATAATTCACTCTATCGGTTCTGTTCCTCTAGAGAACCCTAATACAGGACTCTAGCACCCACGTAAAGTGGAAGCCCAAAAGAAACTAGAGAGGGATAGAAAACAGAGCCCAGAGGTGCAGACAGTAAGTGTGACTACTATGAGTAAAGTAACACGTGCTTCTTCAAAACAAGGGTAATAAAGTATCATCAGGCAGAATCAGAATCATTTCAGTGGAAATACAATAATCCCAGAATTTACAGATTAAGGATTTTTTCATACCATTTGTAGGACAGAACAGGTAATTTGAAATCATTCATTTTGTGGATAGTAAAATTGAGCCATGGAAACATGTCCCTAAGAAAATGTAAAAGGAAGTGATATCATCAAATTGATACACTCATTGATTTCTAAAATTAAAAAAAAAGTACAATATGGTAGTAAGAAAAATTCTTGTAACAGCCACATGCTCAAAAACAATCTAAAGATTTAAGGCTGTCACACTGCAAATTTTTGGTACGTGTCCAACAGCGCATTTTATATGCCAGGTCACATCCTGAAGATGCCGAAGTCAGTCTTCTGGATGGGCGCGTTGAGGGCCGCGCTGATGCTGAGGCCCAGGACCAGTCTGCTGTCTGCCGGGTCAATGATCCCATCGTCCCACAGCCTGCCAAAGGAAGGAAAGGCTGGTTACTACGGCCTTATCACCAGACCACCGTTCACATTCTCCGTGTCCAGAGGAGGCGAGGAGGACGCCCTTCATCAGGTTAGCATCTGAATGCTTTAGCCTCCAAACAGTAATGTTGAAGGAGGGGGTAAGCAAAGAAAAATAATGTGACTCTCACTCCAAGCCACCACAGAACGAGTGTCACATAAAGCTTAAAGCTGTAAGAACTGTTGGAAACAAGAACTCTCAAAGTAATCCCCGATTTAAAAATATTTTCACTTATTTCATAGAAAGCTTTTCTGCGTACACAAATGTGCCAACCAAGTTGTTTCTCTCATTAACCTAGAGGGTCCCACAAGGCCAGGTAATAACCCATAAACCCAGTGACTGCTGAAAAAGACATAGTCCCCCAAACTCTCCTGAACTCTTAGCAAACTGAAATGACTGAACGGGCTCCATACATCTTTAAAATTCTCCTCTCCTCTCTCTCTCTCTCTCTCTCTCTCTGAGTGTGTGTGTGTGTGTGTGTGTGTGCAAGCACATGTGCCTCAATGTGCATGTGAAGGTCAGAGGACAATCCCAAGTGTCTGTCCTCACCTTACGCCTCGTTTCAGACAGAATCTCTTGCTCACTGCTGCATCCTGCTGTGACCCCCACCTCACCTCGACAGGCCGGGATTACAAATGCCCTTGCTGAGCGCAGCTGTCCAGAGTTCGGGGAATCTAAATTCGAGTCATCAGGCTTTAGCATTCCCCCAACTGGCAATACATTTCATTAACAAAGTAAGTAACTTCACATGTAGGGTTTTTGTTTTTTGGTTTTTGTTTTTTGTTTTTTATTTATTGCTACTACAGGGAAAAAAGATATAGCCCTAAACTGCTCTACCCCGCCCCCCTTATTTTTTTTTTGGAAACAGGGTTTCACATATCCCAGGCTGGCCTTCAACTCCATATACTGAGGATGACCTTGAGCTTCTGATAGTCTTGCCTCCACCTCCCAAGTGGTAGGACCACAAGTGTGCCCTACCAAACCTGGTTTATTTGGTGCTGGGATTTAAATTAAGGCTTCTTGTATGCTAGGCGAGCACTCTACCAACTGGGCTACATCTCTTATCCTTAAACAGATTTTGAAAGAAATTTAAGGGATGGAGCAATGGCTCGGGGTTAAGAGCACTTCTGATGCAAGCATGAAGGCCGGGGCAGGCTTGAGAAACTGCTGGAGTTCTATCTCCAGGACCCACATAAATGGTTGGGTATGTAAGCCGGGTGTAGTGGCACATGCCTTTTATCCCAGCACTCCCAGCACTTGGTAAGTAGAAGAGGATTGCTGTGATTTCAAGGCCACCCTAAGACTACAGTGCGCAGTGTATGACACATGGTTATATACACATGCATGCACCACGCATGCACACATGCCACACACACACACAAAAAAAAACCTTAGGGCTAGAGAGACGGCAACAGCTAAAGACACTTGCTTGCAAAGCCTGCTACCCTGGATTCAATTCCCCAGTGCCCATGTAAAGCCAGATGCACAAACTGGTGCATGCATCTGGAGTTCATCTGCAGTGGCAGGAGGCGCTGTCATGCTGATTCTCTTTTTCTCCCTCCCTCTCTCTCTCAAATAAACAAATATATTTTTAACTTTTTTATTTCTTTTAATTTTTGTTTATTTAACAGAGAAAGAGGAGGAGAGAGAGAGAATAAATGAATGAACGAATGGGCACAGCAGGGCCTCCTGTGACTGCAAACAAACTCCAGGACACAAATGCCACTTTGTGCATCTGGTTTTATGTGGGCACTGGGAAACTGAACCTGGGCCATAAGGCTTTGCAAGCAGGCGCCTTTAGCCACTAAGCAATCTCTCCAGCCCTTTTAAAATATTTCATTTATTTGAGAAAGAGTGTCAGAGAAGGAGTAATAATCTTTAAAAATGACATTTTCTACTCAGCTGGGCCCAGTGGGTCACACTGGTAATTCCAGCATTCCCAGCTTTCAGGAGGCTGGAGCAGGAAGATGACCTTAAGTTTACAGCCAGCTTGGGCTACAAAATGATACCTTGCCTCAAAAATCAAAAACAAGCGAACAAGCAACACACACACAATTGATCTTCATTCATGTTTCTTTGTAAGTTTGAGGCTGTCAATTAAAGCAAACTGAAATCTCTACTTTTTAAAATATTTATTTATGAGAGAGAGAGAGAGAGAATGGGCATGCCACAGGCCTCTAGCCCTTGCAAATGAATTCCAGACACATGTGCCACCATGTACATCTAGCTTCTGTGGGTTCTGGGGAGTCAAACCCAGGTCCTTAGGCTTCTCAGGCAAGCACCTTAACCACAAAGCCATCTCTCCAGCCAGACTCTCTCTCAAATAAATAAAATATTAAAAAAGGATTATTAGTAGGTAGACATTTTGCCTTCTTCAAACAAATTGCTTTAACTTCTGGACATCACATCAATTATTAAGCCATTCTTACACTGACAGACAGGAATCAAATCATGCTCATAAAACATTCATCATAGGGACCTTACAGTATCAATGACTAATAGAAAGAAGGGTAGGCTTGGGATGTGTGAACAGGTGAATTGATTCCCCCCTCTGAAACCTGTAGCAGCACAAGCCCACAAGCACATGATGGATGGTTACTGTCTGTTAAAGACTGCTCCAGGGGAGAGGTTCTAATCAAATGCCTGGGAAAGTTTGATTGTAACAAATGAGCAGAAGTGAACTGTCAAGCACTTATGTGACATAAAAGGATTGAGAAAAATACTGGAAAGGCTGGCACTCAGCAGTAAATTGCTTGCCCTGCACTTGTAAGGCCTTAGGTTTGATTGCCAGCACTGCAAAGAGAAAAACACTACACAGGGCTGGGGAGATGGCTCATCGAGGAAGTGTCTGTTACACAACCACTGGACCTAAGTTGGGACCTGTGATGGTGAAGGTGTTGCCAACTTGATCTGTTTAGTAATCCACAGAAATCCCTTTCGGGTGGGTCCCTGAGGTTGCTTCCAGGAAGGATTCACTGAAGGAGGAAGTCCTTTCCCCAGGGTGAGCCCTTCCCCCAGAGTGGGGGCTTTATCTAAGGAAGCTCTGGGTGAAAAGAGCCCCCTTTCCCTTCCACTTGGCTGCTGGAGCTGCTTGCTGCCTTCCAGTGTGGATTGAAGACCAGTTCCGTCTGAAGACCAGCGTCAACTGAAGACCCGAGTGGATCAAAACCCAGCGACTCCTCAGGACCCTCCAGGCCTTCAGTGCCTGATCGGGAACTGCGGGGGCATCTGGCCACGCGGACTGAGCAGCAACTGGGTTCCTTGACTCTCGGGCCTGCAACTGCTATTGGACTGCCATCAGCTAATCCAATAAATTCCCTTTTTAATATGATTCACTCTATCGGTTCTGTTCCTCTAGAGAGCCCTAGAGAGCCAGGGCTCTAGCACCCATGTAAACCACCCAGATTGGTGGCACACACTTAATCCCTCTGCTGAGGATGCAGAGAAAGGAAGATCCCTGGGGCTCACTGGCTAGCTAAGCTAGCTGAATCAGTAAGCACTAGGCTCGGTGAAAAACCCTGTCTCAAAAACTAAGGTGAACAGTAATGGCGGAAGATAGCCAACATCAACCTCTGGCCGCCACAAACAAGAATAATCAACCAGGGCTTGAGAGATGGCTCAGTGGTTAAAGGCACTTGCTTACAAAACCTGGAGGTCTGGGTTCAGTTCCCTAGGACTCAAGTAAAGCCAGATGCACAAAGTAACACATGCATCCAGAGTTCATTTGCAGTGGCAGGAGGCCCTGGTGCACCCATTCTCCCCCCCACACCCCAACCTCTTTCTCTCTCAAGTAAATAAATAATTTTTTTTTAAAAAAAAGAATAGGGCTGGAGAGATGGCTTAGCAGTTAAGGCGTTTGCCTGCAAAGCCAAAGGATCCTGGTTCGACTCTCCAAGACCCACGTAAGCCAGATACACAAGGGGGTGCATGTGTCTGTAGTTCTCTGCCTCTTTCTCTCTTTCTTTCAAGTAAATAAATAAAAATAAAGATTTTAAAAAAAAAGAATAACCAACCAAACAACAACAACAAAAAAGAGAGATTCCAGTAACAGATGTCCCAGTTCTCTGAAAAGAGTTCCGGTCATGTTCATGCCTAAGTAAGCCAGGGAATTACTATTAAATTGGGAGTTAGCCACGAACAGCACCCTAAACCAGCTTAAAATCCTTTCATCTTTCAGAGAAAGTAGCTGTCTCCAGGCCAACAACTGTTCCAACAGGAGGGTTAAGCATCTCCAAATTAATACAGAAATCTTTCATCCAGTATCTATTTCCAAAGGTAAGTCTAAGGCCATGTATGCTCCTGCTGTAGATGTAATCCATCAAAAACCATTAATGTTAGTATAAAATAGTAAAGGATACAACCTGTCCCAGGAGACAACTTATCTTAGACAGTGATACAAAACAAGTTTATGGCTCTCCTAAGGTTCTCTATTTTTCAGAGTTTAATATTTCAACCATCCCTGAGCATTTCAACCAAAATCCCATGTGAAAATGGACAGTGAGCTTATAATATATACCTTGTATTTATTTTATCTGAAGTTTCTTGTGTGGTTTTCTATTGCTTCTTTGCCTCTACTGGCTACTAAGTCCATTTGCATGATGGCAAAATGAAGTGTATGTTTGTTTCTTAAGTCAAAGTATTTTGCTCTTAATTAGGTCAATCAATGACCCACCACAACAAAATATACCTGTAAATCTATCTGGTTTTTTTTTTTTTTTTTTTTTTTTTAAGGCCAGCAGGGGAGGGCTGGAGAGGTGGCTTAGCAGTTAAGGCACTTGCCTGTAAAGTCAAAGGACCCAGGTTCAATTCTCCATGACCCATAAGCCAGATGCACAAGGGGGCGCGTGCATCTGAAGTTTGTTTATAGTGGCTGGAGGCCCTGGCATGCCCATTTTCTCTATCTACCTCTTTATCTCTCTCTTTCTCTAATAATAATAATAATAATAAAGAATGGAGCCAGGAGTGGTAGTACACACCTTTAATTCTAACTCGGGAGGCAGAGGTAAGAGTGTCACTGTGAGTTCACTACAGTGTGAGTTCCAGGTCAGCCTGGACTAGAGTAAGACTCTACCGCAAAAACATACACACACAAACACACAGCATGGAGGAAGAGGCTTTTTAAAAATCCCAAATGCGGGCTGGAGAGATGGCTTAGCGGCTAAGGCATGTGCCGAATCTCCAGGTCCCATGTATATATAGCCAGATGCAAAAGTGGCGCAAGCGTTCAATGCTGCACATACACACAAGGGGGCGCACGCGTCTCGACTTGGTTCACAGCACCTGAAAGGCCCTGATGCACCCATTCTCTCCCTCCCTCTCCCTCTCTCTCTCTGCTTCTTTCTCCCTCTATATCTCTCTCAAAAATAAAATAGGGCTGGAGAGATGGCTTAGCGGTTAAGGCTTATGCCTGCGAAGCCTAAGGACCCAGGTAAGCGAGATGCACAAGATGACACATGCATCTGGAGTTCGTTTGCAGTGGCCTGGAGTGCCCATATTCATTCTCCCTCTCCCTCTCTCTGTCTCTAATAAATAAAAAATAAAAATAAAAATTTTAAATAAAATAAAGGTTTCTATGCCTTAATTTTTTTTAATCCCAAATGCTATTATTACTTGAGCTCACACTAATGGTGGTGCAGTCAGTCTGCTTAAGTCTTTGTACCCCAGTGTCAAGAGCAGTGCTGGCCAGAGAGAGCAGCATTCAGATGACTGAACCGGGCTCTGAGCTGATCTCCCTTCTCACCAGTAACTGCCATGAATTCAAAATATTGAAGGATACAAAGTTATTATATTCCCCCTCTGCCCAAGAGATGAAAGAAAGATACAAGGCCTGAAATTTGTCTTCAGAATGTAGAGCATTAAACTTGTTGACAAAAAAAAAAGTCTGAAAGCACATAACCAACAGTTTCCAGCTGTGCCAGGCAGGGATAATTTATTACCTCATTAGGTGTCATGGAAAACAACCAACCAACAAGCTCAATGGCCTGTGAGGTCACACTGAACGCTGGCTGTGACTAATCACCTCCCTAGTGTGTCAGCACACTTGGTAAACAAGTGCCGATGTGTCCTCAACCATCCTTCTGCTTCAAATGGGTAACAACCAATCCGAGAGAAGGGTGTGATAGGCGCTAGAATCAACATCCAAGACTGTCTGTTATTCCCAGTTCTGGGCATGGCCAGTGCCCCCCACACCCCCAGTCCCTGTCCCCAGATATCCCAACTAGGATTGGAACGAGCAAGTACAAAATCATACAAATGGTGATGGAGCCACTGCACAGGGAGACCAGGAGGCGGTGACAGCTTCACGGAAAGAAACAACAGCTGGGTGCGGTGGCCCACACCTTTAATCCCAGCACTTGGAAGTGAGTTTGAGGCCACCCTGAGAATACATAGTGAATTCCAGGTCAGCCTGAGTTAGAGTGAAACCCTACCTCGAAAAACCAAAAAAAGAAAAGGAAAAAATAACAATGTAAATTTTTTTGTCCAAGTATTACTATTATTAACTTTTTAAAAAGTTATCTTTATTTATTAGAGAGGGGGTGGAGAGAGAATGGGTGCTCCAGGGCCTCCAGCCACTGCAAACGAACTCCAGATGCATGCGCCTCCTTGTGCATCTGGCTTACGTGGGTCCTGGGGAATCAAACCTGGGCCCTTAGGCTTCACAGGCGAGCACTGTAACCATTGAGCCATCTCTCCAGCCCATCTTTTTTTTTTTTTTTTTTTTTTTTGGTTTTTCGAGGTAGGGTCTCACTCTGGCCCAGGCTGACCTGGAATTAACTATGTAGTGTCAAGGTGGCCTCGAACTCACAGTGATCCTCCTACCTCTACCTCCCAAGCGCTGGGATTAAAGGCGTGCACCACCACACCCAGCTTTTTTTTTTTTTTTTTTTTTTTTTTGATACAGGTCTTACTATGGAGCTCAGTCTAGCCTCCAACCTTGATGCTCCTGCCTCAGTCTCTCAAGTGGTAGGAGTTCAGGCTTATGCCATCATGGCCAGCCAGGTAGTATTTTTTGATTCCTATGAAGGCCAACCATCGCAAGGGCTCAGGTCTCTGAAGCTGCTGCGCTGGCTGCCATGAGCCCCCCCCCCCCGCCCCCCCAGAAGAGCGCTGCTCGGCTCCTACCTTGCGCTGGAGTAGTAAGGGTTTCCTTCTTCTTCAAACTTCTTGACGATGGGCTCTTTCAAAGCCGCCTCCTCGGCACTGGAGAACTGGGGAAGAGGGACCGGGAGTGAGTCGGCTTCACTGGGACAACAGATCTCGTGGGCCTTATAAAAGGCAGACGCCGTGAGTAACTAGGGCACAGCTCCCATCTGACCGTGACGTGCACTTTGACATGATGGCCGCTCCTGAGACACAGACGAAGAAGCAAAGCAGTGCAGCCCTGCATCGCTAGTCAGAGCGTTCCTGTACGCAAGGCCACGGTACTGTGCATCACTATACTCCAGCAAGGCACAGCAGTGGATGAGAATCACAAAAAGGTTACACCATACTTAAATCTCTGGTTAAGAAGATGCAGGAGCATAAGATTTTCATTGAAAATAGCCAAAATTTCGCGGCTGGAGAGATGGCTCAGCAGTCCCTTGGCTTTGCAGGCAAGTGCCTTAACTGCTAGGCCATCTCTCCAGCCCTCCAGTCATTTTGTATGAAGGTTAAGTTTCCTGCTCAAGTCTCCAGCAGCCTGCTGGCGGAGGTGTGTCACCAGGGCCGGATGGGATTCCAGCCCAAAGGCGTAGAGAGCAGTGTGAGCTCTGGTGGCAGCTGCCTGCTGATGCTGGTGCTTTTCTGGTTGCGGTTGTTTCTCTCCATTTGGATGTCTGGAAGTGAACAGCTTCTTCCGCCATTGATGGATCTGTAAGCTTGAGATAAACCCCTTCCTCCCATCAACTGTGTCTGTTTGGAAGTTCATCCCAGCAACCTGGAACTGACTACAACGTTTGCAGCACCAGAAGGCCCTGACACACCCACTCTCTTGGTCTCTCTCCTCCTCGCTCTCTCAAATAAATAAGTAAATAAATATTTTGAAAAGTGGCTTTCCCATCAACATTATAAGGATCAAGTTTATTTTTTGTTTTGTGGTATTTTTTTTTTCAAGGTGGGGTTTCACTTTAGCCCAGGCTGACCTAGAATTCACTATGTAGTCACAGGCTGGCCTTGAACTTCTGGCAATCCTATCTCAGCCTCCTGAGTGCTAGGATGAAAGGCGTGTACCACCACGCCCGCTAAGATCAAGTTTTTTAAAAGAATGTTTTATTTATTTATACAGAGAGACAAAGAGAGAGGAAAGAGAGAATGGGTGCACCCAGGGCCTCTAGCCACTGTAAATGAACTCTAGATGCATGTGCACTTTGTGCATCTGGTTTTATGTGAGTACTGGGGAATAGAACCCAGGTCATTAGACTTTGATCTAACTGCTGAGCCATCTCTCCAGCCCAGGATTAAGTTTTAATTAATTCACATGTAAAAATTTATAAGAGAACTTATTTTAAAACTGTGAAAAATATTCTCAACTTAAAAAAATCTCCAGGGATGAAAATGTAGTTCTATGGTAGGGCATTTGGGAGGCCTTAGGTTCAATTCCAAGACAATGAAATAAACAAATAAATAACAGATCAAAAACAAATGACTTATTTCAGGTAAATCTACCTTTTATGTAACTACCTTAGTGGACAGGTCAAGAACCACTGACACACTACATTTTCCTTCCATGCATAAAAAGGGTAAGTTCAGGGCCAGACATAGTGGCACATGCCTTTAATCCTAGCACTTGAGAGGCAGAGGTAGGAGGACTGCCATGAGTTCGAGGCCATCCTGAGACTACATAGTGAATTCCAGGTCAGCCTGGGCTACAGTGAGACCCTACCTCGAAAAAAAAAAAAAAATGATAAGCTCAAACACTGGTATAGCAAAGTAAAGAGCTGCTACTTTTTTTAATTTTACCTGTGTGTGTACACATGTGTCTGAGACCAGAGGACAACTTCAGGGCTGGTCCTTGCCTTTCCACATCATTTAAGGCAGGGCTTTCTCTCTATATATTTTGCTCTACTGTTCTTTGCTGCACTAGTTTTAAGCTACCAGGAAATTCTCCTGTCTTTGACTCCCACATCGAAGTCAGTGTGCTGGGATTACAGAAGGCCATCAGAGATTCCAGCTTTATATGTGAAGTCTGTGGAATGAACTCAGGTCCTCAGGTTTGAGTGGCAAGTGCTTTAACCACTGAACCATCTTGAAGGAGGAACAGGAGACAGTTTTTTAAAGGCAGTCAGCCAGGGACAAAGGCCCAAGGAGAACATGGATGCCACCTGACCTGCCCTAGCAGGACTAGAACCCATATGGGATCCAGCTTCACTCAAGATGGCTACAAGCAACACTCCCTGAGAACAGCTTCCCGGCTTCTTCCTCAGCTTAGGGCACCTGGGTGGGCCAGCTCCTTCTGAGTCAGCCTCTTAATCCACTAACCAGTCAGGCCCTCACTTACACACCTGAGCTTGACGACAAGGCTCATGCTAACTGGATGTTTGATCCATAAAATGGGCCTGGCCCGTGTGTTCAACTCTCTTGACCCGCTCTGGTTCTCCCGGCTGCTGAATCTCCTGGTCCTTGCTTTGGTAAGCTCTCCTTCCCAGCCTGGCTGGGAAAGGGAAGGAATTTTCCTTATGTGCCTCAGCATTTTCCTGTTTGCTTTTTACGTGTATTTTGTTTCTAGATGTTTTGCTGTTTTACTGCACTACATGTGTGATCTTTCTTTTAACCAAGTCTCTTGCTAACCCGTTTCTTAGTCTTTTCTGGGCCCTCTGTGAGTGTGAAGGGAAAGGGGATCTCTTGGCCTGGGCTCTCGTGCTTCCGCTTTTCCGGAGGGTTGTTCCCAGAGATTTCTCATCAGGGGGTTAAGGGAGAATTCCTTTCTGGCTTGAGTTGCTTAACTAGCCTGTCCCCTGGATCCTAATTCTCCCCTAAAGTAAACCTCATAATTCATAATTTACCCTTTCTCAGAGTCCATTTCTTTCAGTTCTTTGCTAACTTGGACACAAACCCACAGGCTTGGGATCTCCTGCTTCTTTATGGAATTTAATCCCTCCCTGGACCCAAAAACCCTACATCAATCTCTTCAGCCAAAAACCTGCTACTCAAAAAACCAAAAAAAAAAAAAAAAAAAAAAAAAACCCTGCTACTTAACAAGAGAATACTCATGACTCATAAATTCAAGACACACCTTCAAAATACCACGTAGAATGCATATCCCACTCCTCCACCTACTCCACCAACACCAGAGCCCTCAGCCCTCCCTCACCTAGAGGTGCACACAAAAGCAATTATTTTGCTTTATACTAGTTGGTACTAAGGCAAAAAAAAAAATATAAAAATAAAAAATAAAAAAACAGGATTTAACTCTACAGTGTTCCTGCCACCTGGCAATCAGGAATGTGAGACATGAGCTGCAATGTGGGAGGCAGGAGCCACCTCTCTGGCTTTTTATTTATTTTATTTTTTCTGAGGTGGGTCTCACTCTAGCCTAGGCTGTCCTGGAACTTACTCTGTAGTCTCAGGCTGGCCTTGAACTTACAGCGATCCTCCTACCTCTGCCTCCCGAGTGCAGAGATGAAAGGCGTGCGTCACCATGCCCGGCCTCTCTGGCTTTTATCATCCCACCTCCGTGAACCTGTGGCAGATTGAGTCCCTGACGGCAGAACTTCCTCCACGTCACCCAGCCAGCTTTAGGTATCTCTTGCCTAGATACCCAAGCCCCCTCAGCAACACAACATCCTTTTTGGACCTAGTGCTTACACAAAGCAGTTAAAAAAATATATAGCTAATAAAAATTAACGCCAAATTTCAGGGGAGTCTCTAGCAAAGAAACAAAGAACCCACTTTCAAACAGCCCCTGCCGATCTGCCTCTCGTGGGCTTCCACTGCCCTTTCTTTCCATTTCTCCCGATTTACGCTTTCACAGAATACTAATGCTATTTAATTCTCAGTAGGTGACTGAACCCTCCCACTCGAGATCCTGAACAACCATCTAAAAGTAAAACAAAGAAAATAAATTTCTGTTGCTTTTGGTCATACATCAAAGTAAATCAGATTTACTTAAAACTCACGAACTGCCAATGACTAAGAATCCAACATGTTTGTGTCTTAGGAAGTAAGAGGAATTTCTAGAGCTGCAGGTGTAGCTCAGTGATCAAGTGTTTGCCCAGCAAGAACAAAACCCTGGGTTCAAGCCCCAGGAAAGAGATGATTAACTGATTTCTAAAAAAAATATGTGAATAACCAGAGGCATCTCAGATGAAATGGCATTAAGAAAGAAAGACACAAGGCCCCCAGCGTGGTGGTGCATGACTTTAATCCCAGCACTTGGGAGGCAGAGGTAGGAGGATTGCTGTGAGTTCGAGGCCATCCTGAGACTCCATAGTGAATTCCAGGTCAGCCTGGGCTAGAGCGAGGCCCTACCTCGAAAAACGAAAGAAATAAAGAGAGAGAGAGACAGACAGACAGACACACAATGTGTGTGCAAGCCTAACGTGCTGGGGCAGCTTGAGGGCCACCATCTCTTAAACCCTCTCCATAGATACAAGGACCCTGGGCCCCAGGGGGTTTGCTGAGGATAGCCAAACCCAACTGGTAAGATATGTCACTTACCGGTTTCCCCTCCCGTGTTTTTTGGTCTCTTGCTACTGTAGCTAACACAGTGGCTGCCTGCTCTCCTCCCATCACTGAGATACGAGCATTTGGCCACATGTAGAGGAATCTTGGGCTGGGAGGAAAGAAAAGAATGATCAAGTTAATTAAACATCACCGGGTATGTGAGAGGGACTGGGAAGAAGACAAGCAAGTCTGAGGTTAGTTTGGGCTACACAGAGAAACCCCAACTCAAAACAACCGACACACACAGCACACCGACCCCCTCGGGCTTTTTCAGAGATCATGTTTGTCTTTAAATTACTGGTTCTTATTTTGAGCTGAACATTACAATCACCTGAGAGCTTAAAAAAAAAAATGCCTGAGGTGAGGCCTGTGCATGGGTGTGAGTTTTAAGTTCTCTGGGTGGTTCATTCTGAGCGTAAAGTATCCATGACGTCTGGTATTAGCTGTGGCTGTGGCTTGCTTCCACTTCCAGTACTGGCTATATGTGTCTTGTCCAGTTAGGTTTTATTTTACCAAGGGATTATCAAGTCGATTAGCACTTCCAAACAAACAACCTGGAGCTCCACAGACTCCTCTATCTTTGTTCCTGTCTAGTGCTCTTCGGGTTTATTAACATGCTGTCCCTGTGAAGTTGGTTACTAACTTTGTTCATGTGCACCCTTCTTTCCCAGTATAGGATAAACATTTAAGGCTAAACTAATCTCAAAGCAAAGGATTAGCCTTGTAACAGGGTACCAGGGGCCCAGGAAAGTCCTTGAACCCCAAACCCTAGGTTCATTTCTGATTTTAATCAAATAATTGAATACAAAAGAAGACTGAGAAGGATAATTATTGAATTATTATATTACTGAGGGAAGTACAGAGCCAAGGAAAGGCACCTACATGGCTAGAGATCCTACATGGAGGGCCTGGAAAAAAGTGCAGAAAAAAAAAGAGAAAAGAAAGTTGAAGGAGCTCCTACCATGTGAGGAGCTGGAGGGGATAAAGGAGCCCATGTGGAGAGTAAGGGCTAGGGCCCCTCCTGAGCCAGGCCAGGCCCAGCCAAGGGAAAAACTCACCCATAGCTGAAGTTCCCAAGTGGTCAGAGAGCCTGCCCACCCCTTGCAAAGGTGTTTATAACCTTACAGTGGTGGGCTCTGTCTTCCGGCTCAGGTGAACCAGAGGGCAGCTGGTTGGTTAGGGCCAGGGGCCTGTCTCAGGAAGAGGCTAGTCCTGCCACCAAGTTCCAGGGGCTGAACTTGACCAACCACAATGTTTAAATCCTAGGAAAGACCTCCTTCACAGGAGGGGTCCTGGTTGTTTGTGGAAAAACAGGTCTAGAGAACTAGGCAAGAGATAAGAAGTCAGATCATCTTCAATTTCTAGCAAGTGCAGACTTTCCTTCCTTGTTTACCCCCAGGGGTCCAGTCACCCTAACTGTACCCCCTCGCAGCCTCACTGCACAGGTCTTCATGTGAGGTATTTTTGGCATCAGCCATTTCAAATACTTCCTTGTTCCTACTGTAGATTTTTTCTAAATATTACTTTATGCATTATGCTCGATATCACACCTCTAGATAACACAGATTAGGGTGTAACTGATCAAGCATGGCGAATGTCATTCTATATCCCAAACCTAAATTAAACTGACCACTTACTTTGGTTTTCTTTTCTGGGGTTTCTTTTCTGTTGTTTAAGACAGGGTCTCATGTAGCCCAGGCTGACCTCAAACTTGCTGTTATGTAGCCGAGACTGACCTTGAACTCCTGATTCTCCTGTCTCCACCTCTCAGTACTGGGACTGCATGTACAGACATGAGCTATCAACCACCAGGCTTTAAACTAATTACCCTTGTATTTGAGACATGCTCATTTTTTTCCACAGAAAGTCACGGCAAGCACCCACCTATATGCTCTGCCACACATCCCGTAGTTTCCAGCCCCATAGGATCCTCCAATGATGATGGTTATCTTGGGTACTTTGGCACAGGCTACTGCAGCCACCATCTTGGCACCATCCTTGGCAATCCCTTCCGCCTCATAGTCTCTACCAACCATGAATCCTAGGAAAGAAATGAGAAGTACAGCCTCAGTGATGAGATTGATATTCAAAAGTCAATCTCACCAAGGCAACGTCAGGACATCCTAGCTTTAAACTAATTTTCCTACAAAGCCTCTCACCCTAGCGTGAACTAATGTGAACTGCACATCCATTTCAAAGGTAAAATAAAAATTTCTCTCCTCACTTAGATTTCCTTAAGCAGTTCATTTGGATACACACGGAGGTCTTCAAACAACAGAAGGAAGTGATCTATCTTCAAGAAAGCGTCTCTAATAGAGGCTTGACAGGTGAAAGATTGTAACATGGTCGACCCAGGAAAAGGTACAAGCCAGACTGTGAGGGTTTCTGTACCCACTGACCTGGTTTAAAATGAGACTGTTCTTTCTGCAGCACAGGCTTTAAAACTTTGATGAAATAAAGATTAATGTTTCATGGGGATGCTGAGAGTACCTGCCAGTGACTCAACAGCAAGGTTTAAAAATGCTTTTCCACTGACTACAGGATCCTCCTACTTCCTCAAGCCCCAGCTCTGTGCAAGTTGCTCTGCAGCTGCGCTGTGCCTTCCAGGACTAGGCCCACCCCTCTCCATTTAGAACCCAACATCAGGCTTCATGGGTCTCCACGAAGGCATTTCTTTCCTGTACATATGAAGACCTGCTCGCCTGGCTGACTCTGTGCCTGGTTCGCAAACCTCCAGCATCAGATCACACAATTCAGTCCAACAACCCTGAGCAAAGACCTGTACTTGCTGGGAACGGTCTGCCACCCTTCTTAGCACTGCCCCAGCGAGTGCATCTTGGCCTCTCCAGCTACCCCAAGAATCAGAACTTTATGCTTTCACCCCACCAACCTCAGAACCCCAGCTCCTAAGAGGAGAAAGCGATTTCATTTGACTTCTCAAATCCTCCTTCCCACCATGTGACAAGAACCTCACACAACCATGCCTCCTATCTCCCTTAACTCCTAATTCTATGGAAGAAATCAGAATGTCTCAGAGACTTTCCTTGAGCCACCATCTCTCCAGAATGTTCTTTCTTACCTATTCCCATATTCTGATGGTACCCTGTTGTGTGGCAAATTTCCTCCACACTGAAAGGTAAATAACTATTGCCAGCTTTATCAAAAGCAGCTGGGTCAGGCTGGAGAGATGGTTTAGCAGTTAAGGCGCTTGCCTGCCAAGCCTAAGGACCTATGTTCGACTCTCCAGATCCCACATAAGCCAGACACACAAAGTGATGCAAGCACACAAGACTGCACATGAACACAAGATGGTGCATTCATCTGGAGTTCAATTGCAGTGACAGGAGGCCCTGGCACGTCAACCCTCCCTCCCATCCCCTCCTTCTCTCATAAAAAAAAAAAAAGCAGCTGGGTCAATTTACCAGAGGTGTGGGGAGGGTCATCAGAGCCCCACCTGAGATTTAGGTGACCCCCCCTGCACCAGCTGTATACAATAACATACAATATCTCAAGACCTGAAGGGTGGGAGAGATAGAATTTATAGAGAGGTAAAGATCTAGGAACAATGAACTCCAATAAGCTCCATTGAGGTGGTGTCTCTGGAGTCTCCATGCTCCGTAGGTGAGCCCTCACCCTGAGGCTGAGGGAGGCGCATCCATCAGGGTAGCCCTGATACAGTGAGCCCCTCTGAAGTGCTGCTTTGGGGTCTCACACTCCTGGACAGGGACAAGGAGCATTTTGAAGCAGCCACAGTGAAGCTGTCATTCAGGGTGAAATGAGACTTCTCCAAGGTACAGCTGGTCTGGGCTCCCGATGCTCTGTAAGAAAGCCCTCATCCTGCCAGGCGTGGTGTGGCGCACGCCTTTAATCCCACCACTCTGGAGGCAGAGGTAGGAGGATTGCTGTTAGTTCGAGGCCAGCCTGAGACTGTATAGTGAATTCCAGGTCAGCCTGGGCTAGATTGAAACCCTACCTCGAAAAATCAAAAAAGAAAGAAAGAAAGCCCTCATCCTGAGGCTGAGGGAAGACTATCCAAGGAGTAATTTTGACATAGGACTCTCCATCGAAGTGGCTGCTTTGGGGGCCCCACGTTCCTGTATGTTCTGTAATCTGAGCCCTATTTGGGGTGAAGACATGTGTCCACCTCTCTCCAGGGAAAAGTTTCCCACAACACACCCAGACTTTCATCCCCAGCTAAGACACATCTTCTGTACTCAAGATTGTCCTATGGCCTACTGTGTATCTCTACATGCATGTCACACAGGTCCCTCAAATGCAATGCTGCAAAACAAAAATCAGCCTCTACAGTCTGCCCCCAACACAACCCAAACAAAAAAAAACAAAACGAAATGAAAATGCAGGTCTTGTCTAAGCACAGTGATTCACTTCCTGGTGCTGAGTCATTACTAGAAACAAGGTCCAGGACTAAGTAAGCTTCACAGCCTTCCCATGTGTATTTGTACACTTGGCTGCCACACAGGGTCTCCTCAAGCCATCACCTAGAGCGTCTCTCATCATCTAGTGGGGCTGGAGAGATGGCTTAGCGGTTAAGGCGATTGCCTGCAAAGCCCAAGGACCTAGGTTCAATTCCCTGGTACCCACATAAACCAGATGCACATGGTAGCACATGTATCTGGAGTTTGTTTGCAGTGGCTGGAGGCCCTGGCGTGCTCATTCTCTGTCTCTCACCACTCTAACTTATCTAGGGCTAGGTGTGTGGCTCATTGGCAGAGCACTTGTCTAGTATGCTCAAAGCCCTGGGTTCTTCCCCACCCAACCCCAGTACTACAAAAATAAAACAAAAATTTCATCTAAGCAAGTACCCATAACCCTGAGCTTAACACAGAATGAAGACATTCGACAGTCATGAAGGAAAGTACTAGAACAGCACCCTACAGAATAGAAGTGTCTGCACTAAAAGAAAAGCCATAATGTCCTCCAGACACGAAATGGCCTGGACATCCCTGGCCTCGCAATGCCTGGCACTACCTACACAAGACCCTCAAAGTAGAAGGAAAAGCTGATGACGTCAACATAAAAGAGAGGCTAATTGAGGGGGTGGGGATATGATGGAAGGTGGATCTGTGAAGGGGAAAGTGGGGGAGGGGAGGGAATTATGGATTATTGTCTGTAAGTATGGAAGTTGTCAATAAAAATAAAAGTAAAAGAGACTAATGGAGAGAGGGAGGGGATATGACAGAGAGCAGAGTTATGAAGGAGAAAATAAATAAATAAAAGCCATAGTGGGCAGTGCAGTTCTGGAATAAACACCAACGTGCTGATGGAGCCATTTTCTCACCAGTGATGTTCTGAAGGAACAGCAGAGGAATATTTCTTTGGCAGCACAACTGGACAAAGTGAGCACCCTAAAAACACGACATTTAAAAGGTATGTTTTAAAAAGGGAATGAACTCCATGACCATCAAGCTTCCTGCCAAAAACCACAATTTGGGTCACAGACCCAACGCACACCCACATCTGGCTTAGCCTGACCTCCCATGGGCAGTAACGATATAGCGCAGCTCTGGCCCATTTACACTTCACTCGCTTTGCGCGAGGGCCGCGTAATCTTGGGCACGAGGCTCTACCTGCGGCGTCAGGGATGGGGTCAATCCCAGCATTCCAGACAGCGAGTGAGCCTCGAGGAGCAGAAAACTGCGGCCACTGAGAACAGCGGGGCTTTGCTCTCATTCCTCGTCCTCGCTCTACCAAAGGCAGACTAGGGGCTGGGATGTAAGAGGGCTTGCTGTGCAAGAATGAGGACCTGATTTGCTGAATTTGATTACTCAATGCCCACGTAAAAAGCTGGGCACAGCCACAGACCCCTGTAACCCGAGACCTGTGAGAAGAGACCATAAAATAACTGGAGCTTGCTGGTCAGCCCGTCTGACCAAAAACGGCAGCTCTGGGTTTGGTGAGAGGCGCTGTCTCTAGGAAACGTGCAGAGGAGTGATAGAGAAGACACCTGACGTGCTCCTCTGACCTCTGCACACAACAGGGCTTGTGCATCGACATACACCAGTGCATACAGCATACATTCTCATTCTACCCACACACGGGAAGATAACTATGCACTCTGGGAGGCTTCAAGGATGACATTTACAAGGAGAACACTTAAGATTTCTTATGCTTCAAGACTATGCTAATATACACTGCTTTCTTACCAGCACAACTCAAAAAATACAACTATTAGGGCTGGAGGGATGGCTCAGCAGTTAAGGCATTTGCCTGCAAAGCCACAAGACCCATGTTCAATTCCCCAGGACCCATGTTAGCCAGCTGCACAAGGGGGCACATGCGTCTGGAGTTCATTTGCAGTGGCTGGAGGCCCTGGCACGCCCATTCATTCTCTCTCTCTCCCTCTTCCTCTTTCTCTGTCAAATAAATAAATAAAATTCTTATTTAAAAAAATACAACTATCAGATGAGGGAGTCCTAGAGAACATCTAGACTTGAGGTTAGGACATTATCTAAAAAGCTAACTATTCAGTCTCTAGCTTCTAAAGATTACATGAGCAAGAAACTCTTATTAACTATTTCCTTTATGCTTTACTGTGCAAATCCCCTTAGCTCCACTGGAAGGGCCTTGGCAGGTACAACGCTGCAAAGGAATTACACAACCTCAATGACTATGTTTACAGGAATGAGAAAATCACATAGACCTTTAGAGCTTATTTCAATAAATGAAATGTCAGACTGGGGCCAAATATAACTCCTCCTGGGTTTACTTGTGCCAAGCTGACAGACAAAACCAGGAGGTTTGTCTGGCCCCAGCTTGATATTTCCTCTATTAAAGATTAGTATATTGGGCTGGAGGGTTGGCTTAGTGGTTAAGACGCTTGCCTGCGAAGCCTAAGGACTCATGTTCAACTCTCCAGGTACCACGTAAGCCAGACGCACAGTGACATAAACGCACAAGGTTGCACATGCACAAAAGGGGGCACACATGTCTGGAGTTCAACTTCAGTGGCTGGAGGCCTTGGCATGCCAATTCTCTCTCACACATTCTCGCATTAAAAAAAAATGAGGCTGGGTGTGGCGGCACATTCCCTTAATCCCAGCACTTCGGAGGCAGAGGTAGGAGGATTCCTGTGAGTTCGAGACCACCCTGAGACTACATAGTGAATTCCAGGTCAGCCTGGGCTAGAGTGAAACACTACTTCAAAAAAAATAACAAAAAACAAGTATACAATATATTCTTTAAGAATTTTGAGAAACATCTGCCATCTACTATTAAATCAAAATAAGCAAAACCTCTATATATAGTAAAATCAGTTTGGGGTTTAAAAAAACTAAAGAAACATAATAACTTGTTATTAATGTATTATAGGCAATATGACTGTGGGTATTTTTTTGTTTGTTTGTTTGTTTATTTGAGGGCCAGATGAGAAAGAATGGGTGCACCAGGGCAAATGAACTCCAGAGACATGCACCACCTCATACATCTGGCTTACATGGGTACTGGGGAAACGAACCTGGGTCCTTTGGCTTTGTGGGCAAGTACCTTAACTGCTAAGCAATCTCTCCAGCCCTGAATTTTTTTTCTTCTGAGACAAGGTATCTCATGTTGCCCAGGCTGGCCTTCAACCTGATAGCTCCTGCCTCAGTCTCCTAAATGCTGGGATTACAGGTGTACACCACATGCCCAGCTAATTTTTTTTTTTTTTTTTTTTTTTGAGGTAGGGTTTTGCTCTAGCCCAGGCTGAGCTGGAATTCACTATGTAGTCTCAGGGTGGCCTCAAACTCACAGCAATCTTCCTACCTCTGCATCCCGAGTACTGGGATTAAAGGCATGCGCCAGGGCTGGAGAGATGGCTTAGTGGTTAAGCACTTGCCTATGAAGCCTAAGGACCCTGGTTCAAGGCTCGATTCCCCAGGACCCACGTTAGCCAGATGCACAAGGGGGCGCACGCATCTGGAGTTCGTTTGCAGTGGCTGGAGGCCCTGGCGCGCCCATTCTCTCTCTCTCTCCCTCTGCCTCTTTCTCTCTCTGTCTGTCACTCTCAAATAAAGAAAAAAATATTTAAAAATAAATAAATAAATAAAATAAAGGTGTGCACCACCATACACAGCTATTTTCTTTTAGTTGCTTGTTTTCATTTTCCAAAAATTTTTATTTTTATTTATTTATTTGAGAGCAACAGACAGAGAGAGACAGAGGCAGATAGAAAGAGAGAGAATGGGCACGCCAGGGCCTCCACCCACTGCAAATTAATTCCAGATGTGTACACCCCCTTTGTGCATCTGGCTTACATGGGTCCTGGGGAATCAAGCCTCAAACCAGAGTCCTTAGGCTTCACAGGCAAGCGCTTAACTGCTAAGCCATCTCTCCAGCCCTTGTTTTCATTTTATAATTGAGTTGAGGAAAAAGTAATGAATAGCAGAATACAAAAACTGATTTTATTGGAACATTTCATCACAGACAAATTCTTCCTCAATGAGAGAATGAAGGAGTTTAAATGCCCCTTATCTCTCTCAATAATGGACACTGCTTTGTTCATTCAAAAGCAAGGGCTAACCTTAAGATAGTACTTTATCAAAATGCATAAGTTACATTTACACAAGATTAGGTAAATTTGAGAAAATGTTTGACATCAAATACCAAGCTTAAAGACTTTGAGAATCTTCTCAGTAATAAAGACCTACTATCTTCCCATTCCCAAAAAGTAAAATAAAGTTCAACAATGATAAGATGGAAGAGGTCACATCTCTGAATAAGATACTGAATCCTGGTGTTGGAGAGATGGCTTAGCAGATAAGGCGTTGGCCTGCAAAGCCAAAGGACCCAGGTTCAATTCCCCAGGACCCACCTAAGCCAGAGTTCATTTGCAGTGGTTGGAGGCCCTACTATGTCTATATTCTCTCTCTCTCAAGTAAATAAATTCAGTAAAATATTTTTTAAAAGATACTGAATCTCTCCAGCAAGAAAAGTCCTAAATGAAAATGCTTTCTAGACAAATCTTCCCTACCTTCTCAGAACACCTCACATGTCCCCTAAGCAATGATTCCCCAGGACCCACATAAGGCAGACACACAAGGTGGCACATGCCTATGGAGTTTGTTTGCAGTGCTGGAGGCCCTGGTGCACCCATTCTCTCCCTCCCTCCCCCCCAATAAACAAATAAATAAAAATAAAATATTTTTATAAATTTTTTTTAATTTTTTGTTTATTTATTTGACAGCGACAGACACAGAGAGAGAAAGAGACAGATAGAGAGAATGGGCGCACCAGGGCCTCCAGCCACTGCAAACGAACTCCAGACGCGTGTGCCCCCTTGTGCATCTAGCTAACGTGGGTCCTGAGGAATCGAGCCTCGAACCAGGGTCCTTAGGCTTCACAGGCAAGTGTTTAACCGCTTAAGCCATCTCTCCAGCCCCTAAAAATAAAATATTTTTTAAATGTTCCTAAAACAACTGTATGTGGTATACACCACATACATGTCCACCACTACAGAAACTGTCCTACACAAACACACATGCACAAGCAAACATACACAGTATGCTATATGCTAAGCTATCTTGTTAGCAACAATAAAAGCTGTTACACAGTTCATTTTAATTTATTGCATGGCTTTCAAATTTAATTACATTAAGACATAATTAAAATCATGCTAAATTAAAAGTAAATATGTTAAAACAGAAAATCTTAAAGCATTTTTAACAGAACTTACCTTTTTTGCAGATTCAGAAAACAAAACTCCATTGTTCCCAATGATACCTACTGGGTATCCAAATATCCGAGCAAATCCTCAAAAAATTCAAAAAAGATTAATGCTTTCCAGAGGGCTTTTAGTTTATAACATAATATTTACTCAATTTTTTAAATTTATAGGTCCAAGTTTAAAATGCAGAGATTTTGCTGATGATATCAAACAGCTTATGTCACAATCTTTTATTCCTAAAGGTACCAGTTTTTGTTTGCTTTGTTTTCGCTTCTTCAAAGAATCATGCTCCATGTCAAGATATTTGTTTGCATCTTTTGGTTAAATGACTGATTAGTGTCATCCATCCAGTCATTCATTTAACATATGTGTGCATGTGTGCACAAGCGTGTGCAAATGTGTCAGACACTAGGTACTCTGAAATATAACAAACCAAAGGCATAAGCCATTTGAAGATCAACACTCAGAGCCACTGTCTGGCTTGATTGAAAATGCTGTGGTAAGCCAGGCGTGGGGGGCACACACGTTTAGTTCCAGCACTCAGGAGGCAGGAGTAGGAGGACTGCTGTGAGTTCAAGGTCACCCTGAGACTACAGAGTGAATTCCAGGTCAGCCTGGGCTACAGTGAGGCCCTAACTCGAAAAAACAAAAAAAAAAAAAAGAAGAAGAAGAAAATGCTGTGGTAACAACAGGCCCTTAAAATAAATAAAAGATAGGCTGGGGCTGGAGAGATGGCTTAGAGGTTAAGGTGCTTGACTGCAAAGCCAAAGGACCTCAGCTCAATTCTCCGGGACCCACGTAAGCCAGATGCACAAGGGGGCACATGCATCTGGAGTTTCGCTTGCAGTGGCTGGAAGCCCTGGTGCGCCCATTTCCCAACCTCCCAAATTTCTTTCCGTCTCTCAAATAAATAAATAAAAATAAAAATAAGTAGCTGGGCATGGTGATGCACACCTTTAATCCCAGCACTTGGGAGGCAGAGGTAGGAGGATCGCCATGAGTTCAAGACCACCCTGAGACTCCATAGTGAATTCCAAATCACTGGGCCAGAGCAAGATCCTACCTTGAAAAATGGAAGAAAAAAAAAAAAGGCAAGACCAGCTAGGCAAGTATGAAGAGTGAAATCCACGGCTAAAGAGATGACTCAGCAGCTAAAGGCACTTCCTGCCATGCACATAAAGCCAGATGCTCACAGCAGCATGTGCATCTGGAGTTCGTTTGCACCAGCCAGAGGCCCTTGTGTGCCCATTCATTTGTTCTCTCTCTAATACATAAATAAGTAGATAATTTCTTAAAAGAGTGAAATCCAGTTAAGCTTAAATGAATTACTCAACTTCCATTTTCTCTGTATTTACATCTTTTTCCTTCTAATTTCCTATTTCTCTATCACCACCACTTCTGTTACCATACCAAACACCTGCTCCCCCACCCCCAAAACACACACACCTCACAGAGGAGAAAGAAATCATTTTGCAAAGCAGGAACTTTAGATGATTTCAGAGAAGGCTGATTCTTTTTGCAAACCAGAAGAGCATTAAACCTTTCCCAGAGGGTTTTGCAACAAGCCTACTTCTTCTCACTAGAAACAGATGTCAAATACTCGGAGCAAGAACCCACCACTGTGCTTGCCAAAGGCAGCTTGCTAGCAAAGCCCTCCACCTGGACACAGGCACCTCAGCTCCGGTGCCCTACTAGACTGCTGGACATAAAGGAGGTGTTTCGGGAGCACCAAACGTAAAAGCTCAGTTGATGATGGTGAGATGGGAGAGATCACATGACAGAGAAGAGTGTGTCAACATACCCATGGGAGAATGTGGTTTTGTTCTTCACTCTGGTCTGGTCTTATATTTTCAGTTGTCTGGTTTACTTAATTTAATAGAACACTAATTTGATGGACATGCAGAACCCTCCTGTCTTCCAGGCCTAAAATCTTAGCCAAAGGTCTATGCTACACGTACTAAATGCACTGACCTTACAGTACCATCCAGAGAGGAGTAAGCTTCCAAAGGAATCTAGCAATGCGCCCTTGATCTGAAGACCTCTTAGTCACTGAGACATTCAATCCCTCCCTTGGCCCTGCTAGAAAGAGCCCAGGCACAGACTGGCAAAGTAGGGGACATGTTCCCACTGTGCCAGCCTCACCATGGAGATCCACCAACTGACCCAAACTGGAGCTCTGAACAGAAAAGTAACATGCCCAAGAAACTGCTCAGGCCTACATACTGTAAGTACCGAGGCAAGGGAAACCTTTAAGAACTTCAAAAACACCTGCACCTCTGAAATCCCTATACCGTTTAGGCCTCCCACTTGCTGAATCCCTCTTCTGCTTGTCTCTCCTGTCCCCTGACCCCTTATATGAATTCAAGCAGTCAAGAAGGGAAGGAGGAAACTGGATATATCTCTGCTATTCGGGGATACAAGAGCAACCACAGGTCTTTCAGCAAGTACTGGGGGAATATATAAAAGTAGATGACAAGGACAGTCCATCCATCTTCAGAGAAAGCAGAGAGGCTCTCACTTGTTTTAAACTCTACACAATGGGGTTACATCCTGCACTGTTTGGTGACAAATCCTGTGTATATATCAAACAAAAAGCTCTTAATCACTTAAACACCTAAATACAAAAACATAAATTCCACTCCGGGTGTGAACCTTTCTCTTGCTCATAAATCAAACTAGGAAAAAATGCTGAGACTTATTCTTAAGTCTCAATGTATACCTTCAATTTGGACTTCTGTAGCTTGTCTTTTCCCTGCTCTGGTATGTCATTATGTTATCTTCAGAATACTATGTTTTCAAGCTTTATAGAGCATAGTAAAATTCACAATTTTTTTTTCTGTCATTTGCCCATGACAGATTATTTTGAGTCTAGAATCTGTTTGAAACATTTTTTTTTTCTTTAAAGGCTCACAAACATAACACCGTAGACCAAAGCATTAACTTTGATGAATGTGCTTCATTTTTCCAGCCATGGCAAGCTGTCTGCACATTCTCAATCTGGTCTTTCAAGGAATCAGCCCAAGAGGGTATGGGAAGATTAAACTCACTCAACATCCCATAAAATATCCCAGTTTAACTAGAGCTAAAAAAAAAAAAAAAAAAAAAGTCACGGCTACTATCTTCAAAATAATTATGTTACCTAGAAAAAAAAAAACTCAAAAGCTTTCTGCTTGTTACTGTAAGCATCTTTCCTTAGGTCGCAGGTAAGGGCCATTATTTAAATTCTCTGGAGCCAGGAAAACAATCAGCTGCAAACCTTCTTCATAAAACAACTCCTCTTGAAAAATAACTCGCATAATTGTATGGCTCTAGATAACAAAACAGCCAAGTGCATCAAAGCCATGAATCAAGATGACTTATTGTCAAAGCAGTAGAAAATGTTCATGTTTTCAGTTTTATTCATTTTCATACCTGTAACTAATGTGTCTCCATATAAGGCCTTGAACTCATTGAATCTGCTTCCATCCACAATTCTAGCAATGACCTAAGATGAAAAATAACAATGTGGTATAATGTGAAAAATTATGTCACAAAGGAATTTTTACATTAGGGTTATTTATAAGGAAAGCAATTCACAGTGACACTGTCACTTTCACAAAATCTCACGCAGCACAGAAAATCACACTATAATTTCACTTGATTAATACCCAAGTTACTCTGGCTTCAGATTTTACACTCCACTACGAAAGCAACAGTACCATGCTGCATACTTAAGAGCAGCAGAAAACCCTGTGACTGGTAGCAAGGCTCAAGGCTCCACAGGACTGTTTCAATGCCTTGATCAGAGTTCAGAAATTCAATGGGGAAAAAAAAAAAAAACAGCATAGCTAGGGGCATGAAATCAGAGGATACTGGCTCCAATTCAAGCGTTCACATGTGATTTGATGTTTCAGAGTAAGTCACTCATCTGAGTCTTGGTTTTTACTTCGGGAAAATAACCTCACACACTCAATTCTACTGAAATAAACGAAGAAATGGTTGTGAAAACCAGGAACAATCTGATGAACCAGTAAAGAAACCTGTGAAAAATAATGCTAAGAGAACAGCCGCCCCAGAATCCCGGCTCTACCACAGAGAAGCTAGTCATAAAGTCCTTACAATCCTAGGGATAAAGCTCAGGTTGCTTTTCTAGCATGTGCAAGATCACAGGTTCTATCCTCGTGCACACAGACAATAGCAATAACAACAAAAGCCCTATAAGCCTGTCCCCACCCCAAGAGGATAACTAAACACACCAGCTAGATCTTATTAAGAAATAGCAAGCCGGGTGTGGTGGCGCACGCCTTTAACCCCAGCACTAGGGAGGCAGAGGTAAGAGGACCGCTGTGAATTTGAGGCCAGCCTGGGACTGCAGAGAGGGTTTCAGGTCAGCCTGGGCTACAGTGAGATCCTACCTCAAAAACAATAAAAGTATCTATTATAATTATTATTGAGCCCTAAATAATTGGTCATAGCTTTAAGCTGATCCAGTTAAAATAGTAACTACCTAAAAGCTAAAAGGAGAAGCCGGGCATGGTGGTGCACGCCTTTAATCCCAGCACTTGGAAGGCAGACGTAGGAGGACCGCCTTGAGTTTGAGGCCACCCTGAGACTACATAGTGAATTCCAGGTCAGTCTGGACTAGAATGAAACGCTACCTCAAAATAACAAATTTAAAAAAAAACTAAAAAAAGTAAAAATTACTGAAGAATTTATCCTTAAAGCACCATCACACACCAAGACCAGTTCAGTGGCATGTATGCTTAACAGGCATTGAGGCCTTGGGTTCAACCCTAGCCTATCACTAAAAAAAAAAAAAAAAGCCAGATATGGTAGTGCACGCCTTTAATCCCAGCACATGGGAGGAGGCAGAAGTAGGAGGATTGCTGTGAGTTCAAGGCCAATCTGAGACTACATAATCAATTCCAAGTGAGCCTGGGCTAGAGCAAGACCCTACCTTAAAAAAAAAATTCTTAAACATGAACATGAAGTATATTCCAAACTTCAGAACTTATTTTAGATGACACCTATTATTCATCCACAGAGCTCAGTCTCTTTGTAGAACCACTGAAAAATTTCTTTTGTAAGATGCAAAGGTTGCACTCCCCAGCATCTTTCTCTGGATAAAGTAAAAGTCTGCCTTGAATTGTGTTTTAGTTATTTTCCTAAGTATGGGATCCTAACAGCTATATGTTTGATACACCCTTCCAAAACTGAACCTCTGAACAAGCACTCAACACAGAAGAGCCACCATTCCTCCATACAAGATGAAGCTGCCCACAGGCCACATTGTAGGGCCACTTGGCATAAAACCACCTCACACTGGCTTTATAATTGATGCCATCCTCCCACATAAAATATATTATCTTCATAAGAACCCAGCCGGGTGTGGTGGCACACGCCTTTAACCCAGCACTTGGGAGGCAGAGGTAGGAGGATCACCATGAGTTCAAGGCCACCTGAGACTATATAGTGAATTCCAGGTCAGCCTGAGCTAGAGCAAGACCCTACCTAGGGAAAAAAAAAAAAAAGAACACAGACTTCAGGAACAGACAGGTAATATAGTAATGCTCTCTTTTCTAGCAGCAGAAACAATACTCACAGGTTAAAACCCCACTGTATCTGAGAGTGAGAAGGCTCATCTGTTATTAGATAAAAGTATAATAACACATTATAATCACTATGATCAGTAAGAAGCAGAAGAAACTAGAAGTATGAGCTACTATTTAAGAAGGCAAGAGAATCTTTAAAAAAAAAAAAAAAATCCAGGGTCTTGGAGATGGTTTAGGGGTTTAAAGGCACTTCTTGCAAAGCCTCCCAGCCCAGGTTCGATTTCCCAGTACCCACATATAGCCAGATGCGTAAAGTGGCACATGCACCTGGAGTTTGTTTATAGCGTCAAAAGACCTTGGTGCACCCATACTCATTCTCTCTCTGTGTCTGCATGCCTCTTCCTTCCTCCTTCCATCCCTTCCTCCCCCCTTCTCTTTCTGTTTCAAATAAATAAAAATATTTTTAGAGGCTGGAGAGATGGATTAGCAGTTAAAGCACTTGCCTGAGAAGTCTAAGGACCCAGGTTCAATTCCCCAGTACCCATGTAAGCCAGATGTGCAAGGTGGCTCATGCATCTAGAGTTTTTTGCAGTGATTTGAGGCCCTGGAACACCCATTTTCATTCCCCCTCTCTCTCTGTCTCTCTCTCTCTCTCATACACACACACACACACACAAATAAATGAAGTATTAAAAAGTATTTTTTAAAAATTTCCACAATGGGGCTGGAGAGATGGCTTAGCGGTTAAGGTGCTTGCCTGAAAAGCCAAAGGACCTCTGTTCGATTCCCCAGAACCCACATAAGCCAGATGCCCAAGGGGCACATCCATCTGGAGTTCGTTTATAGGGCTGGAGGCCATGGCATACCCATTCTCTCTCTCTACCTGCCTACTTCTGTATCTCTCTCTCTCTCTCAAATAAATAAATAAAAATTAAATATTTTTTAAAAAATTTCCACAATGGCTGAGCGTGGTGGTGCATGCCTTTAATCCCAGCTCTTGGTAGACAGAGGTAGGATAATCGCCAAGAGATTGAGACCAACCTGCAGACTACATAGTGAATTCCAGCTCAGCCTGGGCTATAGAGCAAGACTCTACTTCAAAACTCCAAACCAAAAAAAAAAAAAAAAAAAAATCCACAATGGAATGCAATGGAAACATACGAAGGCATGGATTTTTACCTGTTTTATTCATTTCTGTATCCCCAGTGTCTGAAACAGCATATACACAGAATACGTGCTTAATAAATGCTGGCAAATAAAGTAGTAAGTGGTATGCCTATACTAAAAAGGACAGTTCTCAGCCATCTAGAGACTTGGCAATTTGTAACAACTTGATTCAACCACATCAGATTGGAGGTATCATGTTTTTCTGACTCTGTACTTAATCAAAAGTCAAACAAAAAACCTAGTTCATCAGGCATGGAGGCTCACATTCTTTTTTTTTTTTTTAGAGTGACTTCCAGCTCAGCCTATGCAAGCATGAGACCCTGCCTCAAAGAAATGAGCAAACAGAAGAAAGAGAAGAGAAGAGAAGAGAAGAGAAGAGAAGAGAAGAGAAGAGAAAGAGAGAAAAGACCTAATCCTGGGCTGGGGAGATGGCTCAAGGTTACAGACATTTATTCCAAACCTGCCAGCCCAGGATCAATTTCCTAGCACCCCCGTAAATTCAGATAACAGTGCACCAACAACAACAGGAGCTGGAACCAGGAGATTCCAAAGCTCGCAGATAGACTCACTGGTAGTGACAAGAGACCCTGCCTCAAAGAAGGTGGAGCACAGACACCTCAAAGTTTTCCTCTGAACACCATGATGGCACACACATGCCCATAGACACGTGCACATACACAAAACCTAATCTGAAACTGTGCAGCCAAGTCACCTTGCTCTATAAAAACCAAGACAACAGCAATAACAGGGCATTGCTTAAATAAATAACTGTAGACATCTATACAATGCAATAGAACACTCATAAATTCATGCAAAAAATATCTGCCTACTATGTTGTCAGGCACTATCATAGGAATTAGGACCCAGCTATAGAAAATGTTTTCTTTTTCTGTTTTGGTTTTTCAAGGTAGTGTCTCGCTCTAGCCCAGGCTGACCTAGAATTCACTAGGTAGTCTCAGGCTGGCTTCAAACTCACAGAGATCCTCCTACCACTGCCTTCCATATGCTGGATTAAAGGCATGTGCCACAACACCCAGCTAGGAAATATTTTCTAAAGAAATTTAAGGACGAGCTGGAGAGATGGCTTACTGGTTAAGAGCTTGCCTGTGAAGCCTAAGGACCCTGGTTCAAGGCTCAATTCCCCAGGACCCACGTTAGCCAGATGCACAAGGGGGCGCACGTGTCTGGAGTTCATTTGCGGTGGCTGGAAGCCCTGGCGCGCCCATTCTCTCTCTCTCTCTCTCTCCCTCCTCTCTCTTCTTTCTCTCTGTGTCTGTAGCTCTCAAATAAATAAATAAAATAAACAAAAAAAAATTTAAGGACAAGAGGAAAGGTTTATAATTTAAACTGAAAATGTGGAATTTAAAAAATTCTATACAGTGGGGTGCTGGAGACATTGCTTACTGGTTAAAGGCACTTGCTTGCAAAGCCTGACAGGCCAGGTTCAATTCCTCAGTACCCACATAAAACCAGATGCACAAAGTGGCACATGGATCTAGAATTCATCTGCAGTGGCAGGAGGCCCCAGCATGCCCATACTCACTCACACTCATTCTCCCACTCTCTGTCTTTCAAATAAATAAATAAAAGTATTTTTAGGGCTGAAGATATGGCTTAGCAATTAAGGTGCTTCCCTGTGAAGCCTAAGGACCCAGGTTCAATTCCCCAGTACCCATGTAAACCAGATGCACAAGGTGGCACATGCATCTAGAGTTCATTTGCAGTAGCTAGAGGCCCTAGCATGTCCATTCTCATTCTCTCTCTCTCTCTTGCAAATAGATAAATATAGAATACCAAAAATATTTTCAATTCTATAGAGATTACATACATGCACACATTATTTCAACTGCATGAAAATGGATATAGCCAAACCTCATCACTCATGGGAGACTTGTTCTAGGATTCCCATACAAAAATTCATGAATGCTAAAGTCCCTTACATAAAATAGCTTGGTATTTAAATATGATCTTTGCATACCTTCTTATACGCTTCAATCATCTATAGATTATTTATGATACCTAACACAATTTAAGTGTTATATATGAACAATTGTCATACTATGCTATTTAAGGAATAAGAAGAAAAGGTCTGCACACATTCAGTACAGATGTAGTATCTTTAATAGTCCCAAGCTGAGATTAGTGGAATCAATGGATCAGAGACCACAGATACAGAAGCTTCGAATATGAAAAGCCAACTGTATACACAGATTAAGCCAGACCATCAAAACATTAGCTGTTCTTTCTGGATAGTTGAATTATAAGCAATTTTATTTTCTTCTTTTCCATATTTTCTAATATTTTCTAATACAAAATAATTTTGCAGTCAAGGGAGAAAAAGTCTTAAGATATTAAAGTATCTAGCATAGAACTGAATCTCATTAAGATGATGTCCTAATTTAAAAATCATTCTGCCAGCAATGGAATAGTGAACAACATAAAAACCTACATGCTCTAAGCAAACACTAAAAATTGTCACTCTAGATTACAGAACTGCCTCGTTCTGTAACCATAGCAACATGTCCAACTGTAATCAAGTCTACTCTTGACTAATGTCATATTGATCTAAAAGGGTAAGTTTTTTCTTGTGTCATTTTATCCATTTCCCAAATAAGAGCACTGAAAAGTGAAACTGCCCTACATCCTTCCTAATGCCAAGTCCCCAGTCGTTGAGAGCCTTTCTCTTCACCTGTACTTACTGTGCGCCAGTGACACCTGAACCACGAAGAGACATTTCTCCCCACATGTCACAGCTCCTTACTGAGACCCCCAGCCATTCCTAAGCATAAGCAGATGGTAACAAGCTGTGGAGATGGCACCCCACCTCACAGCTTGCGGCTCCACCTCCACGTACCTCTCGGACGTCAAAGCTCCTCTTGAGGTTTGCACCAACGATCCCATACAATTCATCAGCAGGAAATAAAGGCTCCTCCGAAGGCTCAACTGTAACCTACAGGAATAAGAACAATTGCTCTAACTTGTTTAAAGACGTGATTCAGGTAGCATGCGGCAAAACGCTTCATCGGGAAAGAACAGATAGATGAGTGTGTCCCACTCACGTCCAGTTTCTTCTGATAGTTGAGACTCCTCACGACCTTCCTAGCTAAGTGAAGAGCATGGTGATCGTCCAAAGCATAGTGGTCAGTGACTCCAGACTTTCTGCAAAGTAAAGAACACTAAAACAATCAAAAGCAAGAGATCCTACCTCAAAGGTGGAGCACAGATACCTCAGGGTTTTCCTCTGACCTCAAATGCTTTCTCTCATTCAAGGATGGCAGCACCTTTACTTCCAAAGCACTTTAATAAAATGTCATCTTATTTGATCTTCATAATGTCCCTGGAAAATGAGCATTTGCAGTGGGTGCATAAGAGCCCATGACTTGTGTTTCTCAACCTTGACCTTCTGTTAGACTACAGGGTCTTGCCAGCAAGGCTTCTATCAAGGCTCTTCCCACGCAGCCTAAAGAGAAGTATATATGATGTCTAATCATAGGGGGTACACTTTCAAGACACCCGACCCGTGATTTGTTATTTTAGATATACGTGTACTAGGACTTTTCTTTCCTGTTTTCTTTCCTCCCTTTCTTTCCTTTCTGTTCCCCTCCTTCCCTTCCTTAGAAAAGCTGGAATCTATTAAGAAAAGCTTTTACTGGAGCTGAGCTGAAACCTCCTCCCTATGGACCAGCTGACAGAAAACTGGAAATGCCTACACTGCCTATAACCCTGTGGAGGAGAAAAGTCATCAAAGGTGGTAGACAGCAGCAGACAGTGCAAGCCTTTATATTGGCCAGCCAGGCCAAATGTGCCAAATGGTACAAAAGTGGCATGTCTGTTATAGGGGAAACCAGCCGCTCTCTAATGGGAATGGAAGCCTGCTCCATGGGAAGGAATACATGCCTGGTACTGAAAATCATGTCAGAAATCTATGGAGGATAGGTCATGAGCCCTAGGGGAATAACACCTGTTGTATGGCTAAATGTATATATTATACTAATCAAACTGCCCTGTAAGCCCCTTTCTTTATGTTTATACCCATATATTAATGCTACTCTCACTTTTGGTTAGAAAAGCTTCTCTTGTCAGATGGTGGTGACCACAGGGATAATCCAAAAGGCACCACAGTGCTGAGAAGTGACAGTGAAATGTTCAGCATTCAAACATCTCTATCACACCTTCCAAAGCTTAGGGTCCATTGCAGAAGAGGTGGCAGAAAGAATGTAAGAACCAAAGGAAGGGTAGGACTTCTTACAATACAATCTTCCAGACACAAAATGGCCTGGATATCCATGACCTCACGGTGCTTGGTACTACCTACACAAGACCCTCATAATAGGAAGAAAAGAGGATGACATCAAAATAAGAGACTAATTGAGAAGGGGAGAGGTGGCATGTGCAGCTGGAGTTCGCTTTGCAGTGGCTGGAGGCACTGGCGTGCCCATTCTCTCCCTCCCTTCCCTCCCTCTCTCTCAAATTAATTAATTAAAAAATAGGGCTGGAGTGATTGCTTAGTGGTTAAGGCACTTGCCTCCAAAGCCTAAGGACCTATGTTTGACTCTCCAGATCCCACGTAAGCCAGATGCTTAAGATGACACAAGCACACAAGATCACACATGAGCACAAGGTGGCGCATGTATCTGGAGTTCAATTACAGTGGCTGGAGGTGCTGGTGCGCCAATTCTCTCCCTCACTCTTGCTCTCTTGCTTTAAAAAAAAAAAGGCCAGTCTTTTAGGGATTGCCTCAAAAAAATTTTTTTTATTTAAATATGTAAAATCAAGCCATACATGGTGGCGCACACCTTTAACCTTTAATCCCAGCACTCAGGAGGCTAAGACTGGAGGACTGCTATGAGTTCAAGGTTAGCCTGAGCCTACATAGTGAATTCTAGGTCAGCCTGGGCTAGAACAAGACCCTACCTTGAAGAACCAGAGGGGGGTTAACCTTAAACATATGTAAAGTCAGGCAAAAATACATACCTGAAAAAAAAACACAGAATTTTGGTTCACTTTATAGGTAAGGTCTAAGCGGCAATAATGTAAGTTTTTTAAAATATTTTATTTTATTTATTTATTTATCAGAGAGTGAGAGAAAGAGGCAGATAGAGAGAATGGGCACCATTCTCTAATCTCTGCAAACAAATTCCAGACACATGTGCCACCTTTTGCATTTGGTTTACATGGGTACTGGGGAATCCAACCCAGTTCCTTTAGCTTTGCAGACAAACACCTTAACCGCTAAGCCATCTCTTCAGCCTGATAATGTAAGTTTTGATGACTTCCCAGTCTTGAATAAGAGAAGAGACCATGTGTACTACTCCAGAGGCCCTGTAAGACCTTCCAAATGGTATACCCTTCAGTTATTATTATTATTATTATTATTATTATTATTATTATTATTATTTGAGAGAGAGAAAGAGAGAATGGGCACTCCAGGGCCTTTTAGCTGCTGCAAACAAACTCCAGACACATGGGCCCACTTGTGTGCATGTGCAACATTGCATGTTAGTATCTCTGCATCTGGTTTATGTGGAACCTGGAGATTCCAGCCCCCCTTCAGTTTTTTAATACATTTTACAAGTAAGCTTATCTGTACAATGCTTCACACATAATAGCAACTATGATTGCTGGCTTCTAGCTACATTGCAATTCAATAAGAAGTGGAAGCAAGGCTGGAGAGATGTCTTAGCAGTTAAGGCACTTGCCAGTAAAACCAAAGGATTCCTCAGGATGCAAAGTAAGCCAGATACACAAGGTGGCATATGCATTTGGAGTTCATTTGCAGTGGCTAGGAGGCCCTAGTGTGCCCATTCTCTACCTATCATCTACCATCTATCTATCTATCTCTGCCTTTCTCTCTCTCTCTCTTTATCTCTCCCTTCCTCCCCTCTCTCTCTCTCTCCCTCTCATATAAATAAATAAAATATTTAAAAATATTTTTTTAAAAAAGAAATGGAGCCAGGCGTGAGGGTGTATGTCTTTAATCCCAGCACTCAGGAGGCAGAGGTAGGAGGATCGCTGTGAGTTCAAGGCCACCCTGAGAATACAGAGTGAATTACAGGTCAGCCCGGACTAGAGTGAAACCCTACCTCAAAAAACCAAAATTAAAATAAAATACAATGCTTTTTTATAAAAACTATCTAACATTTGCCCAAAATAGCAGCCAAGGGAAATCTCTGATTAGACACTATGTGAGTGTTCAAATTAACTCTCAATACTGACTGTCAGACAGGAATGGACATATATTTACAATGATAGAACTCAAAGCAGTTTGTGACTAAATTTATTTTTATGTTGAGACAGGGCCTCACTATGTAGCCCAGGCTGGCCTCAAACTTGAGACTGCCCTGCTTCTGCCTCTCAAGTGCTGGGAGTGTATCACCAAGTCCAGTTCTAACAGATTTTTTTAAAACATTACCTAATCACTTTCCCACGATTTTTCAATAGGCTATTACCAATGACACTAAGTAATGCTCCACGGTGCTTGGTGAGCACAGGGAGCTATAAGGAAGAACAATTCCTGTCTTCATCTTGCACATGAGCAGATGAGCTTCAAGCCAGTTAAGCACTCTTAAGTCACAAGGGTCATCAGTGAGGCGAAGAGAAAATGGATTCAAGAACCCACATTCCTAACTTAATATGGCACCTGCAATTTTATTCTTGTTAAGTCATCAAATTTTCTTTTACTTTGTGTGTGTGTGTATGTGTGTGTGTGTGCGTGTGTGTGCATGTGCGTGTGTGCATGTGTGTGTGTGTGTGCGCGCGCGCAGGTTAGAAGACAACTTTTGGGTTGGTTCCAGCCCTTCTACTCCTACTTCAATGAGGCAGTTTCTCTCTGGGTCTCACTCTGTTATTACTGAATTTTGCTTTGCTCGCCACAAGTTTCCAGGAAATTCTCCTGTCTCTGCCTTCCATCTTGTCACTAGCTTATTAGGATGACAGAAGCCCACCACAGCTTCTGGCTTTATTTTTTTAATTTTTAAAATTTATTTATTTAGGAGAGGGAGAGAAAGAAAGAGAGAGACGGAGAAAGAATGGGTGCGCCAGGGCCTCCAGCCACTGCAAACAAACTCTAGACGCATGTGCCACCTTGTGCATCTGGCTTACATGGGTCCTGGGAAATCAAACCTGGGTCCTTAGACTTCACAGGCAAGTGCTTAACTGCTAAGCCATCTCTCCATCCATTTTAACTGCTAAGCCATCTCTCCACCGTTTTAATTTTTTTTTTGTTTGTTTGTTTTGTTTTTGTTTTTCGAGGTAGGGTCTTACTCTGGCCCAGGCTGACCTGGGATTCACTATGTAGTCTCAGGGCAGCCTCAGACTCACAGCGATCCTCCTACCACTGCCTCCCGAGTGCTGGGATTAAAGGTGTGTGCCACCACACCTGGCAACCTTTTAAAATCTATTTGCAAGCAGAAAAAGAATGAGAGAGAGGCAATGGGTGCACCAGGGCCGCTTGCCACTGCAAACAAACTCTAGATACATGAACCACTTTGTGCATCCGGCTTTATGTGGGTCCTGGGGAATTAAGCCTGAGTAATCAGGCTTTGCAAGCAAGCTTCTTTAAGCACTGAGCCATCTCCTGAGCCCATTTATCACCTCACTTTCCTGTAACTTTTAGGAAATCCATACCACCTGGAAAACAAAAACAAGCCTGGCACATAACAGACACTAAATGGAGGTTTGTTAAGTCAAAAAGAAACCTGACCCTCTAGTCACTCTCAGCTACAATGAAAAAGCTGACACCCTCACTTGAAATGCAATTCTACAGCTCAGAGAACTGGACCAGAACAGAAAGCTGGGAAGAAATAAAGTGTGGTTTGGTTTGGCAAGTTAAACACTCAGAAAAAAAAAAAAAAGCAAAACTTTTTTAAATAAACAAGATGACCAGTCCAAAAAGGAAACCACCGTTCCTGTTTCACCTGCAATGAAGATCAGCACCTCCGAGATCCTCGGCGGACACCTCCTCACCAGTGGCTGCTTTAACCTACAAGGATAAAAATCCACCGTGAGCCGGGCCCACCCAGGACACAGCATGCTTTCCTAACAAGCACCTCCGAACGTGACTACACCCAGTCCTTCTTCCACAGTGCTAATGAACTCAGTGTTTGCTCATTCTAGCCCCAGGCAAACCAAGAGAATACTGATTTAAAAAAAAAAAAATCCAAACCATTGGGACCTCATAAAATTAAAAGGCTTTTGTATAGCAAAGGATGATTTGACTGGAGCAAAGAGGCAACCTACAGAATGGGAGAAAAGTCTTTGCCAGCTATACATCTGACAGAGAATTAATATCTAGGATTTACAAAAGAACTCAAAAAACTAAATAATAAGTGCTGCTTTCTTGGTGAACCTCATATCAGCACAAGGGTGAAGGAGATAGACACTGAGGACTCAACACCTACCAAACAATAGATCCAGACCCTCCTAAGAGCCCATCACTGAAGTAGACTTAAAATGCACCCAGCATGGCTCAGGGAATTTTGCAGAAGAAGGGGATGGAAAGATTGTTAGAGCCACAGGTTGGGACATTTTGCACAGAGACACCACCTCTCCCCCATAACCGACTGCTCCCACCAGAATGCATAACCCACAATCCCCATGAGGATGGCCTGCATCCCCAACGAGGAGGGCCCCTTCAGAAAAGGGGCAGGGAGGAGGGAAAGGATGGTACCAACATATGTCATTTACATACTAAGTATGTCCATATCTAATAAAAATGAAGTTTTAAAAACTAAATAATAAGAAAAATGGGCTATATTAGGGGAGTAATGACTACTGTTAACTGGCTAAATGCATATATTATGCCCACCAAACTGCTCTCTAAGCACTTATGTTTATGCTGATATATTAATGCTACTCTCGCTTTTGTTTAAAGAAGCTTCTCTTTTCAGATGGCAGTGACCACTAGGGTGACTCAAAAGACACCATAAATCAGGCATGGCAGCTTATGCCTTTAATCCCAACACTTGGGAGGCAGAGGTAGGAGGATCACTGTGAGTTCAAGGACAGCCTGAGACTACATAGTGAATTCCAGGCCAGCTTGGGCTAGAGTGAGACTCTACCTCGGGGGGGGGGGGGGGGGGGACTCACCATAGTGCTGAGAAGTGACAGTGGAGTGTTCAGCACTAAATGAGACATCTCTATCATATCCTCCAAAGTCAGGGACCATTGCAAAAGAGGTAGTAGAAAAAATGTAAGAGCAAAAGGAAGGAGAGGACTACTTACAATGCTGTCATTCAAATATCCAGATATAAAGTGGCCTTGATATTCATGACCTCACAGTGGCCTACACAGATCTACATAATAGGAAGGAAAAAATGATGGCATCGAAATAGTTGGAAAGAAGGGATTCAGTGAAGTGGGGGATTAGGAGGAAGAAAGGGAGGGTAGTGAGAGGGGATTATGTTCATTGTATATTGTCTGTATTTATGGAAGTTATCAATTAATAGTAAAAAATGGGCTATATGGACTGCAGAGATGGCTTAGCACTTAAGGCATTTGCCTCTGAAGCCTAAGGACCCAGGTTCAATTCCCCAGTACCCACATAAGCTAGATGTACAAGGTGGCACATGCATCTGGAGTTCAATTGCAGTGGCTAGAGGCCCTGGTATACCCATTGTCTCCCCCTCTTAAATAAATAAAATATTTTTAATGGGCTAGAACTGAACAGCATTCCCTAAAGAAATACAAATGGCCAATAACCATCTAACATCATGTTCTACGTCCTTAGCTATCAAGGAAATACAAATTAAAACTACTTTGAGATTCCATTTCACTCCTGTCAGAAAGGATATCATCAGCGTATCAAATGACAGCCAGGCATGGTGGCGCACGCCTTTAATCCCAGCACTCGGGAGGCAGAGGTAGGAGGATCACCATGAGTTCAAGGCCACCCTGAGACTACATAGTGAATTCCAGGTCAGCCTGAGCTAGAGTGAGAGCCTACCTCAAAAAAACAAACAAAATAAATAAATAAATAAAGCTTATGGCTGGAAAAGTCATAACCCCTAAAGAAAAAACTACTACTGCCTGGCTAAGTGGATATATAATACCTACCAACATGCCCTCTAAATACTTATGTTTATGCCCATATATTACTGCTACTCTCACTTTTGGTTACAGAGTTTCTCTTTTCAGATGGCAGTGACCACTGGGGAGATTCAATACTCATCAAAGTGCTGAGAAGAAGTGACAGCAGAGTGTTCAGCACTAAGTGAGACACCTCTATCACACCCTCAAAGGCTTAGGGACCATGTGGAAGAGGTGGAAAGAATGTAAGTGCCAAAGGAAGGGCAGGACTGCTAACAACACTGTCTTCCAAAGTGTCTATGGCACTCATGACCTCACAGTGGCAGACACAAGGCCTGAATAATAGGAGGAGAAAAATGATGACATCAAACTCAAAACAGTTCGGAAGAAGGGGTTCAGTGGAAAGGGGTTTCAGGAGGAGGGAAAGGAGAGTGATGGGAGGGGATTATGATCATGGTATATTGTCTGTATGTATGGAGGTTGTCAATGAGATATGTTAAAAAAAAGAAAACTGAAAAAAATCAAGTCCAAATTTACTAAGAACATGCCCACAGCTCCTGCACAAGGGATGGAGCCTGAAAACTCACCCTTGCCTTTATTACACTGCCTCAACACAGTGGTAAAGCCTTGGAGCTAGGCACTGCCTGGGACCTCTTCTTCTCCCATCTACCCGGTGAGCTCCCGCTTTGCCAACAAGAGTCCTCACAGTGAATGACAACCTATGATATTAACCAGGTAATACTGGCTTCTCCATGGCCCAAGAAGAGAATTCTTACACTTCTAACATAGTCCCTGCTAGATGGTATTTCAGTAACTTGCACATATCTCATATCAGCTCTGTACTGTGTGGATTCCTTAAGGACAGGAACTGTGATTCATTCATCTCCAAATACTTAATAAGTAAACTAGGTGTGGTGGCACACACCTTTAGTCCCAGCACTCAGGAGGCTGGGGTAGGAGGATTGCTGTCCAGGTCAGTGTGGGCTAGAGTGAGACCCTTCCTCAAAAAAAAAAAAACTCAATAATTAGACTAAAAATTCCAGTTATTATAAACTCTGTTATACGTTTAAGGCAGAAAAAAAAATGCCTACATTACCTAAATCTAAGATCCAGAGAAAATATAACCAAGGGCTGGAGAGATGGCTCACTAATTAAGATGCTTGCATGCAAAGCCTAATGACCTGGGTTCGATTCTCCAGTAGTCACACAAAACACAAAGTGGTACGTGCATCTAGAGTTTGTTTGCAGGGCTGCAGAAATGGCTTAGCACTTAAGGCACTTGCCTGTGAAGCCTAAGAACCCAGGTTCAATCTCTCTCCAGATCTCACATTAGCCAGACAAACTAAGGTGAGGCAAGTGCAAGGTCACACATGCCCACTAGGTGGCACAAGTGTCTGGTGTTCAATAGTAGTGGCTGAGGCCCTGGTACACCAATTCATTTTCTTTCTCTCTCTTTCTCTCTCTCTCTCCCCTTGCAAATAAATAATAAAGTCCATGTTTAAAAAACAGAAAGAAAACGTAAGCAAAAAGAAAAACTTCAAACAATAAATCAAGAATGACTTAATTATAGCCTGGGAAATTGCAACAGGAAAATGAAAGAAAAAAATCGTTTAATGCTAACTGCCAGGGCGATCTGGCAGGAATTGTTTATCGATTCCTGCTTCTTTGGGTTGATTACTTTGTTACCTTCTCATCTTCACACAAGAAAAGTTTTTTTATTGAAATAACAAACATTAATCTAAAATACAGCAAAGAAATGACTATTATTCACTATATCGAAAGCTCCGTCTTAAATAAAAACTCCACAGGGAGAGGAGGTAATTAAAATTTTTACATCCAATTATTCCACCCTCAGGAATCAATTATTGGTTCTTTCCAAAAAATTCAGTGTAAAACAACATTCAGCCCAGACAATAACTAATTATAAGAGGTGTCTGGATATTTAAGGTGGTAAAAAGAAATAAACAACAGATAGACTATATTTACTTTCAGAGATCTGACTAATATCCACTGAAAAGTGAGGATTTGTCATCAGTTAGTATTTATTGAACACCCACAGCATGTTTGATACAGCGATAGGTGCAAAGATGATAAAAGCTGGAGCAAATTAAAGGCGCTCGTTCTACTGACTGACAAGTAACAAGTAACAAAGGATGCAAGGGAACAAAAGGCTCCTTCAGAACCTCATCTTATTCCATGCTAACCACTCAGAGCAACAAACCGCCCATCAGCCCCATGCTCTATGTCACATCGCCAAAGCCCTTTCTCCACCTTTTTTTTTTTTTTTTTTGCCACTGTCAAGAATTGTGAGTTTTCGATCAGATGGGGCTGCAGATGTTTCCTCCCCTAAGCATGGTCTTTCATGGGACACAGACAGAGGTTCAGCCCTGAGTAGAGGTTAAATCTGAGGCCACAGAGCAGACCTCGAAGACATCATCTAAAGCACTTGGCATTTTTCGGGAGCTACAAACTGCCTAATCTCCCGAGGTTTGCTTCTATGGGTTCACTCATTTCCTGGTGAAGAATAAACAAGAGAAAGTGTGTAGCCTTCACTATGGAAAGTGAAGACTGGATGCAATTTCCTCCCATGAATACACACGGTAGGAGAAATGTCAACAGACCGGTATGGTGTGGGCTTTATGACCAGTGCTTGGACTTATCCTGGTTAAAGCAGCAGCTCTTCTGGTCTATCTTATCTTCCATAACAGTTATTACAAATTCAACAGTCACTTGGGAAACACAATTATTGCACATAAAGAGCTCTTTCTAGTAGTATTCTAAAACCAAAAGTGTTCCTTAACAGAGAGACAGAGAGAGAAAGAGAGAGAGAATTGACGCACCAGGGCCTCCAGCCACTGCAATCGAACTCCAGATGCATGCGCCACCTAATGCACATGTGTGACCTTGCACCTGCGTCACCTTCTGCATCTGGCTTACATGGGACCTGGAGAGTCAAATATGGGTCTTTAGGCTCCACAGGTAAGCACCTTAACCACTAAGGCTTCTCTCCAGCTCCTCTGATAGACTTTGAGACAAATTTATTGGGGGGACACAACTTACATTCTGTGAAATCTATCATTTTTTAAATATTTATTTATTTGAGAGACAGAAAGAATGGGTGTGCCAGGGCCTCCAGCTGCTGCAATCGAAGTCCAGATGCATGCGCCACCTTGTGCTCTGGCTTACGTGGGTCCTGGGACACCAAACCTGGGTCTTTTGGCTTTGCGGGCAAGTGCCTTAGCCTCTAAGCCACCCCTCCAGCCTGAAATCCACCATTTTAAAGCATACACCACTGGCCTTGCACGTGTTCAGTATTCACAAGGTTGGTGCATCACCACTTCCTGATTCCAGAATGCTTTATCCTTCTCAGAAAAACCCACATTCATCAGCAGTCCTTCCTCTTTCTTCCTCCTCCTAGACCCTGGCAGCCACTGTTCTACTTTCCATCTCTGTGAATTTGGCCACCCTAAATATTTCACAAAATGGAGTCATCTTTTTCTTGTATCTTGTGTTACCCAATTCCATCCACGTTGTAGCCCGTGTTAGAACTTCACTCCTTTCTGCACCTGAATAGCATCTTGCATCTCACTGTGTTTATTATAGTTTTATGATTGCCTGAACTTTTTTTTTTTTTTTAGGTAGGGTCTTACCCTACCCCAGGTTGACCTGTAATTCCCTATGTAGTCTCAGGCTAGCCTCAAACTCACAGTGATCCTACTACCTCTGCCTCTCCCAAGATTAAAGGCATGTGCCACCATGACCGGCCTTAACTTTCTTTTTACCTAGTCAATATTTTTGGACTTTTCTTCCACAGTTTGATATTCTGATGTGATGAGTCTATTGACCCATGCCTCTACTGCTTTGAAGTCTAGAATGGTGACATGACACAAACATGACAAAGCAACAAATTCCTGACTGAAGATCACAGGCATGGAGCTGACCACAGAGAGGTGAGGAAATGAGGATGATGTCATCCAGGCATCAAGGCAGGCGACCAGTGAGGCTGTACAGGACCCACTCTCAGAAGGACCCCAAGCTTAGACACTTATGTTCTGTAGTCATCCTCTTAGACTTCTTAATCTTTGAACCAGGCATGGTGGCACATACTTATAATCTTAACACTTGAAAGGTAGAGATGGAGAGAGCACTTGATATTGGGAGTTTGAGAACAGTCTAGGAAACACAGCAAGACCCTATCTTAAAAAAAAATCAGGGCTGGAGGGATGGCTTAGCAGTTAAGGCATATGCCTCCAAAGCCAAAGGACCCAGGTTTGATCCTCCAGAACCCACATTAGCCAGATACACAAGGGGGTGCATATGTCTGGAGTTTGTTTGCAGTGGCTGGAGGCCCTCACCTAATGCACATGTGTGACCTTGCACCTGCGTCACCTTCTGCATCTGGCTTACATGGGACCTGGAGAGTCAAATATGGGTCTTTAGGCTCCACAGGTAAGCACCTTAACCACTAAGGCTTCTCTCCAGCTCCTCTGATAGATTTTGAGACAAATTTATTTGGGGGGACACAACTTACATTCTGTGAAATCTATCATTTTTAAATATTTATTTATTTGAGAGACAGAAAGAATGGGTGTGCCAGAGCCTCCAGCTGCTGCAATCGAAGTCCAGATGCATGCGCCACCTTGTGCTCTGGCTTACGTGGGTCCTGGGACACCAAACCTGGGTCTTTTGGCTTTGCGGGCAAGTGCCTTAGCCTCTAAGCCATCCCTCCAGCCTGAAATCCACCATTTTAAAGCATACGCCACTGGCCTTGCACGTGTTCAGTATTCACAAGGTTGGTGCATCACCACTTCCTGATTCCAGAATGCTTTATCCTTCTCAGAAAAAAACCCACATTCATCAGCAGTCCTTCCTCTTTCTTCCTCCTCCTAGACCCTGGCAGCCACTGTTCTACTTTCCATCTCTGTGAATTTGGCCACCCTAAATATTTCACAAAATGGAGTCATCTTTTTCTTGTATCTTGTGTTACCCAATTCCATCCATGTTGTAGCCCGTGTTAGAACTTCACTCCTTTCTGCACCTGAATAGCATCTTGCATCTCACTGTGTTTATTATAGTTTTAGGATTGCCTGAGCTTTTCTTTTTTTTTTTTTTTTTTTTTTTTTTTTTTTTGAGGTAGGGTCTTGCCCTACCCCAGGTTGACCTGTAATTCCCTATGTAGTCTCAGGCTAGCCTCAAACTCACAGTGATCCTACTACCTCTGCCTCTCCAAGATTAAAGGCATGTGCCACCATGACCGGCCTTAACTTTCTTTTTACCTAGTCAATATTTTTGGACTTTTCTTCCACAGTTTGATATTCTGATGTGATGAGTCTATTGACCCATGCCTCTACTGCTTTGAAGTCTAGAATGGTGACATGACACAAACATGACAAAGCAACAAATTCCTGACTGAAGATCACAGCTGACCACAGACAGGTGAGGAAATGAGGATGATGTCATCCAGGCATCAAGGCAGGCGACCAGTGAGGCTGTACAGGACCCACTTTCAGAAGGACCCCAAGCTTAGACACTTATGTTCTGTAGTCATCCTCTTAGACTTCTTAATCTTTGAATCAGGCATGGTGGCACATACTTATAATCCTAACACTTGAAAGGTAGAGATGGAGACAGCACTTGATATCGGGAGTTTGAGAACAGTCTAGGAAACACAGCAAGACCCTATCTTAAAAAAAAAAAAAAAAAAATCAGGGCTGGAGGGATGGCTTAGCAGTTAAGGCATTTGCCTCCAAAGACAAAGGACCCAGGTTCGATCCTCCAGAACCCACATTAGCCAGATGCACAAGGAGGTGCATATGTCTGGAGTTTGTTTGCAGTGGCTGGAGGCCCTGGCGTACCCATTCTCTCTCTCTCTCTCTCTCTCTCTCTCTCAAATAAATAAATAAATATAAAGTACTTTTAAAAAATCTTATTTAAAAAAATTTAATCTTGTAATTATTATTTCTGTTTTTCTTTTACAGAAAGTAAGCCATTCTACTCATTTTCCTGCAAATAACTTAATCTTATTCTTTTTTATTTGAGAAAGAAGTAGAGAGAGAGGAAGAATGGGCATACCAGGGCCTCCTGCCACTGCAAACGAACTCCAGATGCATGTGCCACCTTGTATATTTGACTTACATGGGTATTGGGGAATTGAACCTGGGTCCTTGGGCTTCACAAGCAAATGCCTTAACTGCTAAGCCACCTCTCCAGCCCTCATGCTTCTTTACTACTGAATAAAACTCTACCTCATCTAAACATCACATTGTATTTATCCATTCATCCGGACATCTTGGCTGATTGTAACTTGGCTACTGTGAATAGTGCTGCAGTAAGTACAGATGTGCAGGTATCTCTGTGGTGTGCTGACGCAGAGTCACATGAGTACATTCCTAACAGAAGTACAGCTGATCAGTGAATGGGGGCATAACCTCAAGCTCAACAGCCTCCTGCCTCTGTCTCCCAAGGCCTGGGGTTGCTACAGTGCACCACCACACATGGCTAAATTCTTAGTCTCTGATATTGTGCCTTTGAACGTGAGACTTAAAATGATGTCTCAGAGGACAACAGAGCACATGTCTTGGGCATGGAGCCTCAGCTGACTCTAGGTCTGCCTCCAGCCTCCTCGACAAGATGGTTTGGCTCCCTCCTTCCTAAGCAGTGCATGGCCCCAGATCCTTGCCTACCTCCTTCCCAGCCCTGTCTGTCACCTGTTATTGTGCATGCTCCCTGTGGGGAAACCGGGTGGATGGGTGCAGGGAGAGCTCTAGCCAGTGCCCAGCAGAGTACCAGCATTGTTACCCTCACTGGCATTGTGAGGCATGTTCTCCAACAGGGGATGCAATGGAGGCGGGGGCCAGACTCAGGCCTCCGGATCCAGGTACTAAGCAAGCACATCCTGGGCTGGAGGGTTCACACCCAATGGAGCGCTGTGCCTACTATGGCAAAGACAAGCTATGGAGGACCCACTAGAAGAGCTGCTAGGAGAGTGTCCTGTGCCACAGGGAACATGGCATTAGAACTATGACAAAGGGGGCTGGAGAGATGGCTTAGCGGTTAAGCGCTTGCCTGTGAAGCCTAAGGACCCTGGTTCGAGGGTCAGTTCCCCAGCACCCACGTTAGCCAGATGCACAAGGGGGCGCACGTGTCTGGAGTTCATTTGCAATGGCTGGAGGCCCTGATGCGCCCATTCTCTCTCTCTCTGCCTCTTTCTCTTTCTATCTGTCTCTTTCAAATAAATAAATAAACAAAAAAAATTTTTTTAACTATGACAAAGGGATCACAAAAGAAAGAAACATATTTTCTTCTTGCCTATCTTTAACAGTACCTTTATCCCCCTTTTGACCAAGGAGACCATGTTTATACATTTTTGTTTTGTTTTGTTTTGTTTTGTTTTGTTTTTTGAGGTAGGGTCTCACTCTGGTCCAGGCTGACCTGGAATTAACTATGTAGTCTCAGGGTGACCTGAACTCATGGTGATCCTCCTACCTCTGCCTCCAGAGTGCTGGGATTAAAGGCGTGTGCCACCACGCCCAGCTGCCCATGTTTATTCTTTAACAGGATCCACAAATTACTTAGCTGGTTTTACCAGTGGGTCACAAAGGCTTCTGGTATTAGAAATTCAGAGCAGTTCTATGCTATTCTAACTTGTTCTTATTTTTAAAATTTTTTTTTCCCCTGAGAGAGAATTGAGACAGGATCTTATGTAGCCCAAGCTGGCCTTAAACTTGCCACGTAGCTGAAGCTGGCCTTGAACTTCCAATCCTCCTGCCTCCACCTCCCAAGAGCTGCGATTATAGGCATGCCCTACCACACCTGGCTCAGTTTCTTTCTGAGTAAACAATGCCTTCAAAAGGTTCAGATGTCAAAGGTTTTCGCCCTCCCTGTTTCCTCTACTGCACATTTATTGTATCTTTCCCAGATATTGTGCATATATAAGCACATAAAAGTATATTTTCCACATAAGTAATATACAGTCCATGACCCAGAATAGTTAAATTCCTAATATTCAAAACAGAATGGTAGTTGCCAAGGCAGAGGAGGTGGCAAGGGTGGGGAGCAGTTGGCGGAGTTCAACCGCACAGATGAAGTTCTGAAGATGGACATGGCGATAGCTTAATGAAAACACGAATAATGCCACTGGCTGTACAACCGAAAATTATTAAATGGTAAATGGTATGTGAGATATTGAACTATACAAATACATAAAACTTAACCATGATATTTGAAAAATTCAATAAATCAGTGATCAATCGGCTGAGATTATATTCTTACCAAGGGGGGTCCTGCCAAGAAGATGGTACCCTGCTTGCGTACAATGATGTTCTCATCAGCCATTGCAGGCACGTAAGCACCTCCAGCCGTACAGGAGCCCATGACCACTGCTATCTGGAATGGAAGCAAAAGGGAAGCCATGAGCACGATGTTTGAGCTCTAATCCCAACACTGCAGTGACTGGGAGCTATTTCTAGCTAAGCTCTGGACTCCATTTTAAAAATGGTGCCCTGGGCTGGAGAGATGGCTCAGCAATTAAGGCGCTTACCTGCAAAGCCTAATGGAGGGAGTTTAATTCCCCAGCACCCATGTAAAGCCCGATGCACAAAGCAGAACATGCGTCTGGCGTTCACTGCAGCAGCTGGAGGCCCTGGCACACCCATCCTCATTCTCTCTCCCCCACCCCCCCACCATGCCCAGCATAGCGGCACATGCCTTTAATCCCAGCACTCAGGAGGCCGAGGTAGGAGGATCACTATGAGTTCGAGACCAGCCTGGGGCTACATAGTGAATTCCAGGTCAGCCTGGGCTAGAGTGAGACCCTACCTTTATCTATTTATTTATTTATACACACACACACACACACACACACACACACGAAGTCCTCTATGTCTAAAATACTTTTTAGGTGTGTGTGTGGTGTGTTGTGCACTGTACCCGTCAAGTGTCAGTCTGGGCACGCGTGTGGCACGGCTCATATGTGGAGGTGAGAGGGACGACTGCAGGCGTCAGTCCTCACCTTTCACCTTGCTTGAGACAGGTTCTCTGCTTCCCGTTGCTGCTCTCCACTCCATCTGCCAGGACAGCTGGCAGCAAGCTTCCAAGAAATTCTCCTGTCTCTGCCTCCCTTCTCACTGCAGGTGCCCTGGGGTCACAGATACTGACACATACCCGACTCTCACTCACACGTGCACGGCAAGCGCTTTGTGCACTGAGTCATCTCCCTAGCTGCCTCCTCCTCCCTCTGAGACACGATTCTCGCTGCATAGCTTAGGATGGCCTGGAACACACAGCATTCCTGCCTCAGTCTCCCAGCTGCTGAGACTACAGCTCCACAGCACCATGCCTGACTGGCATAGCGTCTTGACATCTTGCAGCAAACCACTCTGAAGGGTTGACACCACACTACAGGGATGATGATCCCACCAAAGAGAACACTGGCCTGATGAACTATAAGCCCCAGAAGCTAGTGAGAGAAGAGACCAGCACACAGCAAAGCTGTCCAGTGGAGAATTTTGAAATCTAATGATAACAGTGCGTCCTTAGTAATCACCACTTACCACACGGGAATGCTAAGATAATTCCTCAAATAAGTGTTTTCTTAATGTTTTATTATTTATTTATTAGAGAGAAGGAGAGAGGGAGGGGGAAGAGGGAGGGAATGGAGACACCAGGGCCTCCAGCCACTGCAAATGAACTCTAGACGCATGCACCACCCTGTGCATCGGCTTACATGGGTACTGGGGAATTGAACCTGGGCCCGTAGGCCTTGCAGGCAAGCGCCTTAACTGCTAAGCCAACTCACCAGCCCAAATGAGTGTTTTGTGGGTTTGTTGTTTTTTTTTTTTTTTTTTTGAGGCAAGCCAAACAGATTGACTTTTTTTTTCCACGTTTGCTTTCTTAAAAATGCTTCATTTATGGGCTGGAGAGATGGCTTAGCAGTTAAGCACTTGCCTGTGAAGCCTAATGACCCCGGTTCGAGGCTTGATTCCCCAGGACCCACGTTAGCCAGATGCACAAGGGGGTGCACGCGTCTGGAGTTCGTTTGCAGTGGCTGGAAGCCCTGGTGCGCCCATTCTCTATCTCTCTCTCTCTCTCTCTCTCTCTCTCTCTCTCTCTCTGTCACTCTCAAATAAATAAATAAATAAAAATGTTTCATTTATTTATGAGAGAAAGAGCAATTGATTACATGCCAGGGCCTTCTGCCACTGCAAACACACTCCAGATGCATCTGGCTTTACATGGGTACTTAGGCTGTGCAGGCAAGTACCTTAACCACTGAGTCATCTCCTGCAGCCCCTTGTGTTTGCTTTTAAAGTGGCTGCACTATTTACTTGTGAAGAAAACACAGAGGTGTTTTTCACTTATGTTAAGCTTGTCAATCACATAGAAGTGTGCTTTGAATACACCCAAGGAAACATTCATTGTCCTCATGTTTGTTATAGCAGAAAAATACAAGTACTGGTGTGTCCATCAAGATAGCACTGTGAGTGGATAAATCAATTGTGGATAAATAAGTTCTTTAAAATGAGGCAAAAAAGCCGGGCGTGGTGGCGCACGCCTTTAATCCCAGCACTCGGGAGGTAGAGGTAGGAGGATTGCCGTGAGTTCGAGGCCACCCTGAGACTCCATAGTGAATTCCAGGTTAGCCTGGGCTAGAGTGAGACCCTACCTCGAAAAATCGAAAAAAAAAAAAACAAAAACAAAAAAAATAAAATGAGGCAAAAATAAATACCAATATGATAAATCTGCATGGTAGGTAAATGGGTGTTCAATTATCTCTGCAACTTCTGACCATCTGAAATGTCTTGTGGGGTTTTTTGTTAGGTCCTGAAGGGGCCAATGACACAATTTTACCTTCTTACCCTGTTCTCTAAAACAGAACACTAGTTCAGCTCAAACTATTTTAGTACTCCAGAAGAAAAAAAAAAATGTCAGGAACTTAGAGAAGAGTCACAATGATGTAAGACTCTAAAAGGGAACAGCTTTCAAAAATAAGACCTCAAGAGCTCAACAGGCAGAGTGAAGTTCCATTAAAAACAACGAGAGAGCAAGAGAAGAGAATAGCAACTGTCAGCAAGTATTCAACACGCGCACAGGACGGGGGCGGGAGGTGGGGGGAAGGATGGGAGGGATTATTCTGTCAGAACGTCATCATACCATCTGCTATGGAATGAGTGCTTGTGCCCCTCCCCCAAATTCCTATCTTGAAGCCCTAACCCCCAGTGTGATTTGGAGATGGAGCCTTCGAGAGACAACTGGGTTCAGATGAGGTCATGAGGGTAGAGTCCATGATGGTAGTAGGGATCTTATAAAAAGACACAAAAAACTGCTGTCCACCAAGTGAGGACAAAACCAAGACGGACACTTGCCAACCCCCCAGGCAAAACCTAGCCAAGCTGGCCTTACAGCCTCTAAGAGCTGTGAGAAACAAATGTTGTTTAAGCTGCCCAGTCTATAGTAACTTGTTATGTCAGCCCAAACTGACATCATGACCACCCTGGCATAGGGTTAGGATGGGAGGGAGAGTGAGTTAATTGAAAAGTCCCACCAAGTAAGTAGCTGATGAATTATCAGCCCCTGACTTCATGGACCATATATTGCTAAGGGCATTTCAGATGAACTTTCCATAGTTTCTCTGCAACTAAGGGGGAAAATAACACAATTCTCTAATGCCAGCTACCAATGCTCAGAAAAGGACAGAATGTAGTAGACAGATTTTGGAATTAACCTCCAAGAGTATTCACACACTGTTTAATCTCCCCTTGAGCACATGGTGAGTTTGTATTAACCCACAGGCAAGTGGTGGGGTGTCACTCTTTGTTGCTGTCCCTCTCTTTATCTTCTCATTTTCTACTTTGATGAAGCCAGGTGACATGCTATGAAATGCTCTGGGGACATCGTAAGACAAGGACCCTAGAGAATCTCTTTACAGATGGCAGTGAACACTGGAATGACCCAAAAAGCAACACAGTGCTAAGAAGAACTGACGGAGGAGTGCTCAGCACTGAAATATCTCTAGCACACCTCCAAGGCTCAGGGTCCATTGCAGAAGAGGTGGTGGGAAAAATGTAAGAGCCAAAGGAAGGGCACCACTCCTTACAATGCAACTGTCCAGACAGAAATTGGCCTCGATATCCAAGACCTCGCAGTGCCTAGCAATACCTTCACAAGACTCTCATAATAGGAGAAAAAGACAATGACATCAAAATAAAAAAGAGAGACTAATGGACAGAGAGAGGGGATATGATGGAAAGCAGAGTTGTGAAGGGGAAAACAGGGGAGGGAGGGAAATATCATGGTTTATTGTCGTAAGTACAGAAGTTGTCAGTAAAAAAAAAAAAAAGCTGGGCATAGTGGCACATGCCTTTAATCCCAGCACTCAGGAGGCAGAGGTAGGTGGATCGCCGTGAGTTTGAGGCCACCCTGAGACTACATAGCAAATTCGAGGTCAGTCTAGGCTAGAGTGAGACCCTATCTCAAAAAAAAAAAAAAAAAAAAAAACAGGAGGAAAAAAAAAAAAAAGGCAAGGACCCTAGGATAGTCTCTGGCCAAGAACTGAGAACTGTAAGGCTTGCAAAGAACCAAATCCAGTCAACAACCACTGGGAGGCAGTCTGTCTCTGGGTGAGGCCTGAGGTGACGCAGCCCTGTGAGACCCAGAGCTAAGCCCAGAATCCAACCCATAGAAACTACCAGGTAGTAAGTGTGTGTTGTTCTATGCTGCCAAGTTTGAAGATAATTTGTTCTAGAGCCTTATATAAACCATTTATCTTGGTTCAGGGGTGTGGCTCAGTGGCTGAGTGCTTGCCGAGCATGGAAAAGGACCTAGGTTCAACTCACAGCACTACAAAAAGTCTGTCTTAAACCAAGCATGGTGGTACACACCTTTAATCCCAACACTCAGGAGGCTGGAGGAGAAAGAAGATTGCCATGAGTTCAAGGTCAGCCTGGGCTAGAGTGAGACTCTGCCTCAAAAAAAAAAAAAAAAAAAGAGCTATAGTTATGAAGTCCATAAGAATTGAAATCTTCAAATATTTCATAAGTAACAAAGGGGACCTTTCTAGTCAAAAGTATTTAATAAACAGAAAATGTAATGCCTCTCAATCAAATGCTGGTAACAGAAATAAAAATTAAAGAACACACACCCGAGTGGTGACACACTCCTTTAGGCCCAGCACGCGGGAGGCAGAGGTAGGAGGATCGCTGTGAGTTCGAGGCCACTCTGAGACTACATAGTGAAATCCAGGTCAGCCTGGGCTGGAGTGAGACCCTACCTCAAAAAAACAAAATAAAAAAGAAAGAAAGAAAGAAAGACAGAACGAACGAACGAATGAACGAACACAAGAGTCAAAGTCACCAACCAATGACAAGTCCACACAATCTCCTCTCATCATCTGATTGTGTGTAGGTGTGTGTGTGAAAGTGTACATGCGTCATGGTGTGCGAATGGAGGTCAGAGGACAGCTTAGCCCTTGCATTCCACCCTGTTTGAGGCAGAGTCTCTCACTGTCCACTGCTACATATACCAGGCTAGCTGGCCCAGGAGCTTTCAGATAATTGTCCTGTGTCCATCTTCCTTCTTCTAGGTGCATTGGGGTTACAGACACTAACTCTACATGTCCAGGCTTATGTGGGTTCTGGGTACTCAAGCTTGCTTGGCAATCACCTTATCTACTGAGTCATAGCCCCAGCCACTCATCATTCATTCTGAATAGCTCAGTCACCCTTAACAAGGGACAGAGTGGATGTGTACAGAAGAGTTCTGCCTCTGCATCTTCTGCTCATGGGTCTTGTGATCTGAGAGCCAAATGCCCAAATCATTCCCCTGTGCAACAAAAGCCATACATGAGGCCACTCCAGGCAAAGGATCTAAAATCCAAGAGAGGAAACTCTACTGCATTCTCCATTAAAAGGAACGCAAAGGTAATAAGGTGTTATGACGATAAACTCTGACCAAACTCAAAGGTATATTTGGAGCCAGGTGTGGTGGTGCATGCCTTTAATCCCCATACTCAGGAGGCTGAGGTAGGAAGGTCGCTGTGAGCTCGAGACCAGCCTGAGACTATTCCAGGTCAGCCTAGACTAGAGCGAGACCCTACCTCAAAAAAAAAAAAAAAAATTTGGGCCAGGCATGGTGGCGCACGCCTTTAATCCCAGCACTCGGGAGGCAGAGGTAGGAGGATCACCTTGAGTTTGAGGCCACCCTGAGACTACATAGTGAATTCTAGGTCAGCCTGGGATAGAGTGAAACCCTAGCTTGAAAAGCCACAAAAAAGGTATATTTGGCTTGTGCTGCAGGCACAGCACATGCATTGTGCCAGGAGAAATGTCTCTGGGACCCTCATCAGTATCAGGACAAAGGTGAACTCCAAGAACCCTACTGAGGGTAAAAGTCTCCCTTGTCACCAGGCAGGAGGCTTGCTCTGTGACAGGGACAAGTCGAGGGGTGCTTCCTGCAGGGCACGGAAGCCCAGGGTCATTCTAAGAGTTAACTCATGAGCAAAAAGGTAGAAGGGGGCTGAGGGTGACATGGGTCTGACAGAAGCAATCCTTGTCATCATTTCCACAGGCAAGATTTTTTTAAATAAAAGGAAAGATACTGCTACAAACACAAGAACACAGGCAATCATCTGGGAAACCTTCAAACAAAACTACATCTCCTTCCAGGTCTTGCCCGGGCAAATGGACACTGGTGCACATTGCACCAAAAATGAATTACATGTTGTAAATGAGCAGGTGCCCTGTGGAGAGGCTCTTGCCAGGCAGTCGACAGGTTTCATGCTTCATTCTGAGAAGCAGGGTGAACCCTAGACCTCCACTGCCCACTACGGAGTTGGAGACGCCTCTCCAGTTAACAAATCCTGGGGTCAATGCAACAGATTAGAAAGGGAGAAGAGTCCTAACTGCTTGATGGGAAAACCATTCAAAATGTAATAGTGTGCTTTCTCTGAAATCACTTTCTTCTTTTTCAATTCCAGGTAATTGTGTGAAGCAGATGGTATCCGTATCACATTCCCCTACCTCGGCCTGAAGAACCCCCATTAACAATAAGAGGCACAAGATGCACATCCCAACTGGATAGCTGTCCAGAATGTAAGGACAGAGACTACGCTGAGTGGCCTGCTCCGCCGGCCCTGTGGTCCCTACGCTCATCCACGCTGGCTGGATCCTGGATCCATCCGGGACGGATACAATGCAAAAGTCCATCTATCAAAAACTGGTAGCCGGGCATGGTGGTGCATGCCTTTAATCCCAGCACTCGGGAGGCAGAGGTAAGAGGATTGCCGTGAGTTCGAGGCCATCCTGAGACTCCATAGTGAATTCCAGGTCAGCCTGGGCTAGAGTAAGACCCTACATCGAAACACCAAAAAAAAAAAAAAAAAAAAAAAAAACTGGTGACTGGTGAAGCTTCTCTTTTCAGATGGCAGTGACCTTGAGATGACTCAGAAGGCATCATGGTGCTGGGAAAAAGTGACAGGAGTGCTCAGCACTGAAACATCTCTATGACACCTTCCAAGGCTCAGGGTCCATTGAGGAAGAGGTGGCAGAAAGAATAAAGAGCCACAGGAAGGGTGGGACTCCTTACAACGTGCTCTTCCAGACACAAAATGGCCTGGATATCCATGACCTTGCAGTGCCTGACACTACCTACATAAGACCATCATAATAGGAGGAAAAGATCATGACATCAAAATAGAGACTGACTGAGAGGGGGAGGGGATATGATGGAGAGTGGAGTTTCAAAGGGGAAAGTGGTGGGAGGGAGGGAATTATCATGGGATATTGTTTACCATCATGGAAGTCGTGAATAAAAATAAATTTTAAAAAAATGGGCTGGAGAGATGGCTTAGAGGTTAAGGCATTTGCCTGCAAAGCCAAAGGATCCAGGTCTCTCTAGGACCCATGTAAGCCAGATGCACAAGGAGGCGCATGCATCTGGAGTTCATTTACAGTGGCTGAAGCCCCTGGCTTGTGCATTCTCTCTCTCTCTCTCTCTCTTTCTGTGTATCAAATAAATAAATAAATAAAATATGTATATATATAAAAAACCTGGTGGCTTGCCGGGTGTTGTGGCACACACCTTTAATCCCAGCACTCAGGAGGCAGAGGTAGAAAGATCGTCATGAGTTCGAGGCCACCCTGAGACTACGCAGTTAATTCCAGGTCAGCCTGGACCAGAGTGAGACCCTACCTCAAAAAAAAAAAAAAAAAAACTGGTGGCTCTCCCTCAACCTTTTTGTCAGAGTCTCAAATTTAATCAGAGTGATTTTGTCTCTCCCAGGCTCTATCCATCTTCATAATCATTTAAAATGCATTTTTAGAACGAGATCAGATTACTTAAATCCCTCAAAAAAAAAAAATTTACTGGAGTCTGAAACAAAGACAGCCAACAAGTTCAAAAATGAGCTAAACCAAGGGAGGAGGAGAACAGAAGAGGTAAGACAAGAGGGAGGCACCCTTAGAATTCTATTAAATCTTCAAAAAGAAGGGCAACTAGGTGGAAATGCAAAGAACACTCAACAGTGAAAGGACGGAGAAACCTCAGTTCAACACTGTTGGATAGATATTTCGAAAGAAAAGAGAGAAAGAGCACCTACTGCTGATGGAATACAGCTTAGAGAAAACCAAGGAAGAGGCCGGTGTGCCAGAGCCAAGCGACCTACAGCCGAGGGGCAGCGTAACAGCAGAGTGAGACCCCAGAAGTAAACCTGGACTCCACTTCCGAAAACACAGAGCTCGCGCTTAGAAAGCCCGATCCAGACCACAGAGCAGCAGCATGTCGGCCGGGCTGTGGAGAAGGCCCAGCAGAGGGACCCTGAAGGAGGCCAGACCCCAACACTCAGCTCTTTGAACTAGGAAAGCAGACTGGGGGTCCTAAGAGCCACCGTGCAGGAAGGAAAGATGAGAAGGGGCCACAAAGGTGAAGTCCTACTGTGACTGTATCTCCTTGAAAGCAAAAATAGTGAAACCTACAAAGTCTACAGGTATTACCCGTGTGTGTGTGTGTGTGTGTGTGTGTGTGTGTGTGTCTATCTATCTGTCTGGAATTCACTATGTAGTCTCAGGATGACCTCAAACTCATAACGATCCTCCTACCTCTGCCTCCTGAGTGCTGGGATTAAAGGCATGTGCCTACGAGCCTGGTGGTATCCATATTTTTATAGCACAGAAGATATGGGAAATAAGAGGGTTATCATTGTAGGAGACATATTCTTAGAAGTGAGTAGATAAATGGATTTACAATGAGCAAGGTTATTAACTATCATTAAATAAATACAAACCTTGGGGAATAAAATAGAATTTGAGTAAGGAATCTATTGATCATTGTCAACATGCATATATAACATGAGTTATGTCTTAGTCTGTTCTGCATTGTTATAACACAATACCTGAGGGTGGACACTTTACATAGAAAAGAGGTTTATCACAGTTTGGAAGTTTGAAAGTTCAAGATCAGGCAGCCCTTTATGTTTGCCCTCTAGTAAGGACCTTTTGACTACATCACAACCTGGCTAACAAGATCCTGGCAGAAGCATTTGCAAGAGAATGAGAAACAGAAGCAAGTGGCTGGGGACCAAGCTTCTAGCAAAGAATTTCTAGGGTACAACACATGTCTAAGCCTCATCAAGTCACAAACTATTGCTTTAAGGTTTTTAATTTGTTTGGTTTGGGTTTTTGTTTTGTTTTGTTTTGTTTTGTTTTGTTTTTGAGAAACGATCTCACTCTAGCCCAGGCTGACCTGGAATTCACTATGTAGTCTCAGGCTGACCTCGAACTCACAGTGATTCTCCTACCTCTGCCTCTGGAGTGCTGGGATTAAAGGCGTGCACCACCACGCCTGGCTGCAATTGTTTTGTATAATAAAGTACTACAGATGTTTTTAGGGCTGGAGAGATGGCTTAGCAGTTAAGAAACTTGCCTGCAAAGCCTAAGGACCCCGGTTCAATTCCCTAAGACCCACATAAGCAAGATGCACAAGGTGGTGCATACATCTGGAGTTAAGCAGTTAAGCCATTTGCTTGTGAAGCCAAAGGACCCAGATTCGATTTCCCAGGACCCATGTAAGCCAGATGCACAATAGGCACGTGTGTCTGGAGTTCATTTGCAGTGGCTACAGGCCCTGGCGTGCCCATTCTCTCTCTGTCTTCTCTCTATCTTACCTTTAATCTCAGCACTTGGGAGGCAGAGGTAGGTGGATCACTGAGTTCGAGGACAAAAGAACAACAACAACAAAAAAGGTATCACTGGGCTAGAGAGAGAGCTCAGCGGTTAGGGCGCTTGCCTACAAAGCCTAACAACTTGGGTTCGATTCCCCAGGACTCACATACTGCCAGATGCACAAAGTGGCACATGCACCTGGAGTTCATTTACAATGACTAGAAGCCCTAGTGTGCCCATATTCTCATTCATTCATTCTCTCTCTCTCTCTCTCTCTCTCTGCTTGCAAATAAATAAGTTAAAATATTTTTAAAAAAACTGTAGAGATGGCTTAACAGTTAAGGCACTTGCCTATAAAACCTAAGGACCCAGGTTCAATTCCCCAGTACCCACGTAAACCACATGCATGAGGTGGTGCATGTGTCTGAAGTTCGTTTGCAGTGGCTGGAGGCCCTGGCACAATAGTTTTCTCTCTCTCTCTCTCCCCCTTCTTCTCTCCCCCCTCTCTCTCCCCCTCCCCTCTCTCTCCCTCTCCCCTCTCTCTCTCAAAAAATAATATTAAAAAGCAAGTACATTGCCAGACGTGGTGGCACACACCTTTAATCCCAGCACTTGGGAGGCAGAGGTAGGAGGATCTCCATGAGTTCGAGGCCACCTGAAACTACATAGTGAATTCCAGGTCAGCCTGGGCTAGAGTGAGACTCTACCTTGGGGGAAAAAAAAGCAAGTGCATCACAGGAGGCAGGCCTTTGAAGGGAGGGTGAGGTCTGTCCCTGCTCCACACACTTGCTCTTTCTTTCTCTCACCCTCCTCCTCTCCCTTGCTCTGCTTCCAAGCCACTGTGTATTATTAGCTATGCTCTACAACATGCTTCCTACCATGGGGATCTGCCTCACTGAAGCCCAGAAACAACAAAGCCAAACAACCGTGGGCTGATACCTCAGAACCTATTGGCCAAAAACAATCTTTCCTAACAGGTGTGTGGAGAGCCAGCTTGAGCTCTGGCTGTTCGTGCTTGCTGCTCTGGCTTCTCTCTCTCTCTCTCTCTCTCTGCTCCGGATGTATGAAGCAAGCTGGCTTCTTCTGCCATGATGACATTCTGTTTTTAATTTTATTTTTTGTTTTTGTTTTTTTTGAAGTAGGGCATCACTCTTGCCCAGGCTGACCTGGAATTTACTATGTAGTCTCAGGGTGGCCCCAAACTCATGTGTTTTTAAATATTTTTACTTAATTACTTATTTGAGAGAGAGGAAGAGAAAGTATGACATACCAGGCACTCTTGTCACTACAGTTAAAGTACAGATGTATGTGTCATTTTGTACATCTGGGTTTACATGGTGTTGCAGTCAGGTTCGCATTGCTGGCAGAAATCACCCAACCAAGAACAGCCTGTGGGGAAAAGGGTTTATTTTGGCTTACAGACTCAAGGGGAAGCTCCATCATGGCAGGGGAAAACTATGGCATGAGCAGACGGTGGACATCACCTCCCGGCCAACATCAGGTGGACAATAACAACAGGAGTGCATGCCAAACACTGGCTATAATACCCATAAGCCCGCCCCCAACAATACCTCCAGGAAGTGTTAATTCCCAAATCTCCATCAGCTGGGAACCTAGCATTCAGAACACTTAAGTTTATGGGGGACACCTGAATCAAACTACCACACATGGGTACTAGGGAACTGAACCCTGGCCACCAGGCTTTGCAAGCAAGCACCTTTAACCAATGATCTATTTCCCAGCCCTCTACTGTTTTTTGTTTGTTTGGTTTTGGTTTTCCGAGGTAGAGTCTCAGGTTAGCCCAGGTTGACCTGGAATTCACTGGTCTCAGGGTGGCCTCAAGCTCACAGCGATCCTCCTACTTCAGCCTCACAAGTGCTGAGATTAAAACCGTGCACCACCATAACTGGCCTTTTATGTTTCATTTATTTATTTGTTTGTTTGTTTATTTGTTCTTTGGTATTTCCAAAATAGGGTTTCACTCTAGCTCAGGCTGACCTGGAATTTACCATGTAGTCTCAGGGTGGCCTTGAATTCATGGTGATCCTCCTACCTCTGACTCCTAAGTGCTGGGATTAAAGGCATGAGCCACCATGCCCAGCTGTTTTTTGTTTTTTTTTTTTAACTTTGTTTTTATTTTTATTTAGTTGAGAGAGAGAGAAAGAGGCAGGCAGAGAGAGAGAGAGAGAATGAGCATGCATGAACTCCAGACGTATGTGCCACCTTGTGCATCTGGCTTACATGGATCATGGGGAATTGAACCTCGGTCCTTTGGTTTTGCAGACAAGTGCTTTAACCACTAAGCCATCCCTCCAGCCCCCCTTTATGTTTTTTTTTTTTACTCAACATAGCTTTTTTTAAAACTTATTTATTTATTTATTTATCTGAATGAGAGAAAGCGGCAGAGGGAGGGAGGGAAGGAGAGAAGAAGGGAGGGAGAGACAGAGAGAGAGAATGGGCATCCCAGGTCCTCCAGCTACTGCAAACGAACTGCAGACACACGTACCACCTTGTGCATCTGGCTTTACATGGGTACTGGGGAATTGAACCTGGGTCCGTAACTGCTAAGCCATCTCTCCAGACCCTCAACATAGCCTTTGAGATTTTTGTTGATAGGTACAATTTTATTTCATTGATTTTAGCAGCTAAAATCTATGACTCTCCTACTAATATACATGAATGGACATTGCTCTAGTAGAAAAGCTATTGTGAAGTGACTTCATATGTAATCTCCTTAGACATATGCTAAAGTGTCCCCTTGGTGAGTTTACCAGTGCAGTCCTACATCACAGTAGAGGAACAATTAATAAAAGGTTCTAACTGAAGGCAACCTTATAATACTTTTCTGTGAGAAAAGATTACATTCTGTATTAAATTCTGTTTTATTTTAGGTCATCCTAGCGTGGGTAATTAGAAAAGGTATTTGAAGTAAAAATAATACACCTCATTAATGAAGTATTACCTGTGTGATATTCTCAGAAGACATCACTGCCTGGTTATAGAATATGCGGCCAAAGTGATCACGATCTGGAAAGGTATCTGCTTGCCAAGGTAAGTTGGCCCCTCCTGAATCAACTGAACAAGGAAAGTGAGAGAAATGAGTGCATCTCTACAGACAGCACAGGGAAACCTGCATCAGGACAGAATCAGTTCTCATCACATTCACAGAAAGTTGCTCTAGCTTACTAAACTTCTAGTAATTGCCTCAGGTCCCCAAATGAAGTGGAAAAAAAAATCAGTTCTCCCCCAACCTATGAAGACTTTACATTATCTGTGCAGAACGCTATATGAATTACTTAAAATGTTGCATCCTTTAAAGACCAGCAAAAGACCTAGAAATACCATAAATTCACCAGCTGAAAATTTTTTTAAAAAATCATCTACACAGAATTCACTGATAATATACACGTTGCTTCCTAGTACTGTTTTTTGTTCTTGTTTGTTTTGTTGTTAGGTTTTTGTTGATTCTTTTTTTTTTTTTTTTTTTTGAGAGATGGTTTAGCTGTGTAACTTGAACTTGTGATCCTTCTTTCTCTGCCGGTTGATGCTGATTTCTATTACAGCCTGAGGTGGTAGGTAAGAGGGCCTGCCACCACTCAGGAGTGAGGCTGAAGCATGGGAAGCTAGCTGAGAGTTCTGTCTCAAAACATCAACAACTCAAAAGTATCACCAGCCAAGTTCCAAACAGAACTTTACAGCAGTGTGATTACAGGTGTGTTTCCTGAAATAAGCAATAGCAGCCATTTCTTAAATCTATCAGGACAACACAAAATAAAGTTATGTAAGCGATGAGTCCAACACCAATAATGATTGCACAAAGTGAATGTTAAAAAAAAGTTAGCTCGTCTTATACCTATTGTTATTGCTTGCAATCATTAAGTCTTTTTTGTTTGTTTGTTTTTGTTTTGTTTTGTTTTTCGAGGTGGGGTCTCGCTTTAGCCCAGGCTGACCTGGAATTCACTATGTAGTCTCAGGGTGGCCTCGAATTCACGGCGATCCTTCTACCTCTGCCTCCCGAGTGCTGGGATTAAAGGTGTGCGCCCCCATACCCGGCTGTGAGCATTAAGTCTTTTATCATTACTTAATAAGTCATATCCTGTCTTCTATAAATCGACCTCGCTGAAGACGGGGCTGACGCTAATGCCATTCACTACACCCCAGTGTCTGGCATAGAACCTGCAAGCAGCTGGGCCTCCTTTGCTATTTTCTACATGTGCTAAGAAATTCACATTGTGAGTCAACCAGGTAACTACACTTTCCCAGAAAAACAAAAACACCTCTACATCATAACCCATTCAAATTGTATACATGGATGTGTTAGGGTTTTATCAGACTAAACCAGTATCCAGGAATTGCTGATTTTAAATTTAATATTGTCTTTGAAAACAATTTTTTATACAAATGTATTTTAGCTTCAAAGGTAAATTTACGCTCACTGGAATGTAATTTACCTTAAATTTTATCTGCTCAAATCATGTGATGCTCAAGTATTTAACACCATACATGGCAATCAAAACATCTATAAATATTAGGGGCTGGAGAGATGGCTCAGCAGTTAAGGCACTTGCCTGCAAAGCCTAATGATCTGAATTTGATCCCCAGTACCAACATAAAGGCAGATGCAGAAAGGGGCACATGCATCTGGAGTTCTTTTGTAACGACTAGGGTGAGAGATTCTGGTGTGCCCATAGTCTCCTTCTCTCTCTCCTGCTCTGCTTGCAAGTAAATAAATAAAAATTTTTAAAGACCTACAAATATTAGCTTTTTGTAAAAATTTAGTTATACTTTTTTTTTTTTTTTTTTTGGTTTATCAAGGTAGGGTCTCACTCTGGCCCAGGCTGACCTGGAATTCACTATGTAGTCTCAGGCTGGCCTCGAACTCACCTACCTCAGCCTCCCAAGCACAGGCATTAAAGGTATGCACCACCATGCCCAGATAAACTTAGCTCTATTTTTGAGCCCATTATGATTAACAGAAAAACGGAAATATATAAAGCTAGCATGCACCAAAATGTGTTAACCCTTTGTTGTATTATAGGTAACCCTTGTTTATTTTTCCTCCTTAGTTGCCAGCAAAAATATGCATTTCCTTCCTAATTGTGAGAGAAATCAGCACTGTATGTGGTGTGTGCCTACATGCATGTGTGCATGTTCACATCTGTGTGTCAGCGCTGTGTGGTGTGTGCACACGTGCATGTTCACTTCTGTGTGTCAGCGCTGTGTGGTGTGTGCACACATGCATGTTCACGTCTGTGTGCAGCACTGTGTGGTGTGTGCACACGTGCATGTTCACGTCTGTGTGTCAGCACTGTGTGGTGTGTGCACATGTGCATGTTCACGTCTGTGTGCAGCGCTGTGTCGTGTGTGCACACGTGCATGTTCACGTCTGTGTGTCAGTGCTGTGTGGTGTGTGCACATGTGCATGTTCACGTCTGTGTGTCAGTGCTGTGTGGCGTGTGCACATGTGCATGTTCACGTCTGTGTGTCAGCGCTGTGTCGTGTGTGCACACGTGCATGTTCACGTCTGTGTGTCAGTGCTGTGTGGTGTGTGCACACGTGCATGTTCACGTCTGTGTGTCAGTGCTGTGTGGTGTGTGCACACGTGCATGTTCACGTCTGTGCGTCAGCGCTGCATGTGGTGTGTGCACACGTGCATGTTCACGTCTGTGTGTCAGCGCTGCATGTGGTGTGTGCACACGTGCATGTTCACATCTGTGTGTCAGCGCTGTGTGGTGTGTGCACATGTGCATGTTCACGTCTGTGCGTCAGCGCTGCATGTGGTGTGTGCACACGTGCATGTTCACATCTGTGCGTCAGCGCTGCATGTGGTGTGTGCACACGTGCATGTTCACGTCTGTGCGTCAGCGCTGCATGTGGTGTGTGCACACGTGCATGTTCACGTCTGTGTGTCAGTGCTGCATGTGGTGTGTGCACACGTGCATGTTCACGTCTGTGTGTCAGCGCTGTGTGGTGTGTGCACACGTGCATGTTCACGTCTGTGTGTCAGCGCTGCATGTGGTGTGTGCACACGTGCATGTTCACGTCTGTGTGTCAGCGCTGCATGTGGTGTGTGCACACGTGCATGTTCACGTCTGTGTGTCAGCGCTGCATGTGGTGTGTGCACACGTGCATGTTCACGTCTGTGTGTCAGCGCTGCATGTGGTGTGTGCACACGTGCATGTTCACGTCTGTGTGTCAGCGCTGCATGTGGTGTGTGCACACGTGCATGTTCACGTCTGTGTGTCAGCGCTGCATGTGGTGTGTGCACACGTGCATGTTCACGTCTGTGTGTCAGCGCTGCATGTGGTGTGTGCACACGTGCATGTTCACGTCTGTGTGTCAGCGCTGCATGTGGTGTGTGCACACGTGCATGTTCACGTCTGTGTGTCAGCGCTGCATGTGGTGTGTGCACACGTGCATGTTCACGTCTGTGTGTCAGCGCTGCATGTGGTGTGTGCACACGTGCATGTTCACGTCTGTGTGTCACCGCTGTGTGGTGTGTGCACACGTGCATGTTCACGTCTGTATGCAGCGCTATGTGGTGTGTGCACACGTGCATGTTCACGTCTGTGTGTCAGCGCTGTGTGGTGTGTGCACACGTGCATGTTCACGTCTGTGTGTCAGCGCTGCATGTGGTGTGTGCACACGTGCATGTTCACGTCTGTGTGTCAGCGCTGTGTGGTGTGTGCACACGTGCATGTTCACGTCTGTGTGTCAGCGCTGCGTGTGGTGTGTGCACACGTGCATGTTCACGTCTGTGTGTCAGCGCTGCATGTGGTGTGTGCACACGTGCATGTTCACGTCTGTGTGTCAGCGCTGCATGTGGTGTGTGCACACGTGCATGTTCACGTCTGTGTGTCAGCGCTGCATGTGGTGTGTGCACACGTGCATGTTCACGTCTGTGTGTCAGCGCTGCATGTGGTGTGTGCACACGTGCATGTTCACGTCTGTGTGTCAGCGCTGCATGTGGTGTGTGCACACGTGCATGTTCACGTCTGTGTGTCAGCGCTGCATGTGGTGTGTGCACACGTGCATGTTCACGTCTGTGTGTCACCGCTGTGTGGTGTGTGCACACGTGCATGTTCACGTCTGTATGCAGCGCTATGTGGTGTGTGCACACGTGCATGTTCACGTCTGTGTACAGCGCTGTGTGGCATGTGCATATGTCTGTGTATACATGTTGTTTGTAGGCACACACATGTGCATGCATTTGGAGGCTAGAGGTAAACATCAAGTGTCTTCCCAATTGCTCTCCACATTATGTACTGAGACAGTATCTTCATTGAACCCGTAGTTCACCATTTCAACTAGTCTAACTAGCCAGCTTGCCCTGGGGATCTGCCCGTCTCTGCCTCCCAAGCTCTGGGACTGCAGGAACTTATTACACCCAGCATTAACATGGTGTGGTGTCTGAATGTGAAATGACCCCCTTAGCCTCATGTGTTTGAATACTTGATCCCCAGCAAAGTGGCACTGTTTTGTAAGGCAGCCAAACCTTTAGGAGGTGGAGCCTTGCTGAAGGAAGTTTGTCACTGAGGGGGGGTACTGAAGCTGCAGCCAAGCTCCCGTGCTGTTGCCTCCTTTCTCCCTGTTGATATGGTGATGTGACACAGGCTTCTTGCTCAGGCCTGCCATGCCTTCCCACCGACATGGGCTCTCAACTCTGGAATTTGAAAAGTCAGATTAAACCCTTTTCCTTCACAAACTGCTTCTGGCTGGGTTTTTTGTCCCAGCAGTGAGAAAGTAACTGATACATGTGGTTCTGGGGATCCAAACTCAGGTCCTCATATTTGTGTGGCAAAGGCTTTATCACTTATCCATCTCTCTAGTCATGGAGTGTTTTAAAATACCCATCGATAGTGTCACCCATATAGCCCTTCCCAACAGTTCACTATGTAACAGGTGTAACTTGCCCAGGTAGATGCAGGGGAGCCTGTTTTGCAGTGCAATTTCCTGAGCCCGCACATGTTTTTTCACAGTCACTGGATAGTAGGAGCCTCCTTTGACAGTGGCATCATTGGCAACAATCATGCATTCTACCCTGAAAGATAAAAATTTCATGAGAATATGAGAGTTCTTCAAAATTAAAGACTAATTAAAGTTCAAAACAAGCTGGGCATAGTGGCACACACCTTTAATCCCAGCACCCGGGAAGCAGAGGTAGGAAGATCGCCAAGAGTTCAAGGCTACCCTGAGACTGCATAGTGAATTCCAGGTCAGCCTCAGCTAGAGTAAGACCCTTCCTTAAAAAACCAAAAAACAAAACAAAACAAAAAAACCCTCAAAACAAGACATCCAATATAGCCTTCAACTTCTAATAAGCATCACTAATAACACACATTAGTAGACAGTCTTATGCTATAAAAGGAAGCATTGATTATGGTCCACACATACACTTATTCAATCTAAATGATTAGTTTTCACCACAGATATGCAAGATTACCAGGAGAGCCTCTGACAATTGTATATGACAAGTCCCCAGTAAGTAGGGAGTCCGGATGTATCCTAGAGACCTTAGCTGGAGCGGTTTTTTGTTTGTTTGTTGGTTGGTTGGTTGGTTGGTTGGTTGGTTTTATTTTTTTTCCTCCCTTCAATTTTTGGTCTCAAAAGCTCCACACATGAATCTAATACACATCTGGATAGGACACTCAAGTTCTAAAACTACACATAACATAAAACTGGCATGCTGACAGACAATCTACATTCCATCTAAGTCTTCTTCTTGCCCATCACCATCAAGCGTAGGTGGACTACTCACCCTGACACTCTTCCAATGCCCGTAATGATGCCACCTGCAGGGACTTCCTCTTTACCATATAACTGGTAACCTGCAAACTGAGATAATTCCAGAAAAGGAGACCTGAAAGGAGGAAAGAATGTTATTTGAACTGTTTTGTTTTTTTTGTTAATTTATTTCTTTCTTTGAGACAGTGAGAGAGAGAGAGAGAGAAGAGAATGGACGTGCCAGGGCCTCCAGCCACTGCAAACAAACTACAGATGCATGCACCACTATGTACATCTGGCTTACATAGAACCTGGAGAACTGAACCTGGGTCCTCAGGCTTTGCAGGCAAGCTCCTTGACCACTAAGCCATCTCTCCATCCCCTGTCATTTAAAATATATGTATTTAAGCCAGGCGTGGTGGCACACTCCTTTAATCCTAGCACTGGGGAGGCAGAGGTAGGAGGAGGATCACTGTGAATTCAAGGCCACCCTGAGACTACATAGTGAATTTCAGGTCAGCCTGGGATAGAATGAGACCCTACCTCAAAAAAAACAAAAATAAATAAATAAATAAATAAATAAATAAATGTATTTAAACAGTTAAACATAAAAAAGTATTTCTTTTTTTTAATATAGTTTCATTTATTTTTATTTATTTATTTGAGAGCAACAGACAGAGAGAGAAAGAGGCAGATAGATAGAGAATGGGCACGCCAGGGCCTCCAACCACTGCAAATGAACTCCAGATGCATACGCCACCTTGTGCATCTGGCTTACGTGGATCCTGGGAAATCAAGCCTCGAACCAGGGTCCTTAGGCTTCACAGGCAAGTACTTAACCACTAAGCCTTCTCTCCAGCCCCCCCCCCAAAAGAAAAGTGTTTCTTAATGGGGTAGTATTTCAAAATGCATTGTATATTTTTAAAAAATGAAAAGAAAATCTAATGACAATGTCTTAAGGTTCTATAGCTATATAATGGAATACAATGGAACACTGGGTACTTTTTATTTTGTTTGAGAGAGAGAGAGAGAGAAAGAAAGGCAGAGGGGGGAGGGATACTGGGCGCACCAAGGCCTTCAGCCACTGTAAACAAATTCCAGACACATATATCACCTTGCGCATCTGGCTTACATGGGTCCTGGGGAATTGAATCAGGGTCCTATGGCTTCACAGGCAAACACCTTAATCACTAAGCTATCTCTCCAGCACTAGGGTACTTATTTTTAAAGTGTTCCCTAAATGTATTTATCAAGACAGGAAGAGAATAGCAGGTTTACCATGTCTTAACTATCTTCTAAGGGCTCCATAAACACTAATTGACTTGTATGAGAACTAAAACACAGAGCTGAAGCCACCTATCTAAAACCACACCACTAGTGAAGGCAGCACCGGGATTTTCCTAAGCAATCTGGTTTCAGGGAAAACTGCACCATCACCACCCTGCTCCACCGCTCACTTCCAGGTAGGTTCAAGATACCCGAATGGGGGAAAGAAGGCATTCTAGAACACTACATTTAGTGTCATTACAGTTTTTGTATGTTTTTAGTGTAGGCACCTTATACATACCTACATGAAAAGGGGCTACAAGGATACACACTGGTATTACAGCGTCTGTCTCCAGGTTGATGTAAGAGTGTGCCACAAGAACAAGCACTTTGGGATCAGTCATTTGCTCTCCTGTCCCCTTGCATGCCACACCCCATCCTTCAGGAGAGCTGCCAGGCCATCTCACTCTGCAGTATGTGTAGAACCTGACATTTACCCTCCACTTCCACCCCAGCACGTCCCCCTCTCCTCAGCGCTCCCACTCTCACTGCACACAGCTGGCTCTCGGGACAGTATCCGGAATAGCAACTCCTTTAAAATAGAGTCACATACCACACAGTGACAGGCATATGGACAACAGGAGCCACAGGTGACTTTGTTGTTACAAACATGACAGACGGTATGAACACGAACTAAGAAGGCTACAATATCACTAGATGACACGGGACCAGCAATAAAAATGTTATTTTGCAACATGTGACTTTAATAATGTCAGCAGATCATAGAAATCTCCTGTCCAAACTCTACAGTAGTTCCCAATTCCTCTATGGATAAGAACCAAAACTTCTGCAATGGTCTACAGGGCTCTCTAGAATCAGACCCGATATTCTCCCCTTCACTCCAACCACACTAGCCTCCTAGTCACTTCCACTACAGGGCCTTTGTACTGGCCTGCTTCCCTCCTCGTCCTCCCCAAGGACATCTGGCACCCTCTAGCATACTGTACAGTTTAAAATGTTCACCTTTTTTAAAAAATATTTTATGTGGGCTGGAGGGATGGCTTAGTGGGTAAGGTGCTTGCCTGCAAAGTCGAAGGACCCAGGTTTGACACCCCAGGACCCATGTAAGCCAGATGCACAATGTGGCGCATGCGAATGTAGTTTGTTTTCAGTGGCTGGAGGCCCTGGCGTGCCCATTCTCTCTCTTTCTTTCTTTCTCTTTCTTTCTTTTTCTCTCTCTCTCTCCCTCCTTTCCTCCCTCTCTTTCTGTCAAATAAATAAAGAGAGAAGAAAAGAGGCCTCCAACCACTGCAAATGAACTCTTGATGCATGTGCCCCCTTGTGCATCTGGCTTTATGAGGGTACTGAGAATCAGGTCCTTTGGCTTGCAGACAAGCACCTTAACTGCTAAGCCAGCTCTCTAGCCCTAAGATGTTTACTTTGATCTTCCTTCTGGAGCCACAATGGAAACTACAGGCAGGCAAAGGCATCTGTCCATTCTGCATCTGCCTGAATCAGCATCTAACATATATGGTAGGTTCTTAATAAACATGTACTGTTTGACTCTTAGAAGAACCACACTCAAAGCTGTTCATTTGCAGGACTGTCTAATAAAGCACATGAACTAGAGAACACTCGGAGGTAGCAGGTGGCTAGGTACCAACCCTGGGTCTATGAGACTGTCGATTCTCTCTCTGGGTAACAGTTTTCCTCTTGATATATGCAGCGCCCGGGCTTTCTCACTACCTCCTATGGGGGGAAAAAGATGATTTGATTAGATACGATTACATTAGATTAGATTAGAGCAGATAATAAAAGATTTTTTTTCTTGGTTATTTGAGGTAGGGTCTCACTCTAGCCCAGGATGACCTGGAATTCACTATGTAGTCTCAGGCTGGCCTCAAATTGGTGATCCTCCTACCTTTGTCTCCCCAGTGCTGGGATTAAAGGTATATGCCACCATACCCTGCCTTAATCTTTTTTTAATTTAATGCTAGAGAAACATACAATGTCTGACCCAAAACTCAGTACTTTTAAAAGTTCCAGGTATGCTGTGAGAAACAGCTAATGTTTCAAATCACTCACTCTTGCCAGTTACCAAAACAATGTAGGCCACTTGAGGCCAAAGGAGCACCAAACCTCACTACCCAGCCTGCAGGCCGAGGGCTCAGCATCCTGGAGTATCTACTCCTACTCTTGGAAAACCACAGTAATGAGCAGGACCAGAAGGATCAAACTGCAAGTAAGATGCTCATTTTTACTGTTGCCCACTAATTTATCTTAATACAGTCTTTGTCTAATGAAGCATTCAACAATTTATGAAAGCTATTTCTATGTTGATTTAGATAGGAAATTAAGTTCATAATTGTTCCAAAAAAGCTTCCAAGTACAATCTTGTATTTCAAATCAGAGCTCTTGGCTGCAAAAGTGTGTGTGTGTGTGTGTGTGTGTGTGTGTGTGCTCGTGCACTCATGGACCACAGGGTGCACATGGAGGCTAGAGGACAACTTCAGGTGTCAGTCTTCACCTCCCAACCTTGCTCACCTCTGCATTTGCCATTTGCATGCTGGGATTACAAACACGAGAACTACCGCATCCAGGTTTACGTGAGATGTGTGGATCCACACTTCAGTACTCATGAGCTTTATCCAGCACCTGTCCTTTTTGTTTGTCTTTTGTTTATTTTTATTTATTTATTTGAGAGCGACAGACAGAGAGAGTAAGAGGCAGAGAGAGAAAGAAAGAGAATGGGTGCACCAGGGCTTCCAGCCACTGCAAACGAACTGTAGACACGTGTGCCCCCTTGTGCATCTGGCTAACGTGGGTCCTGGGGAATGGAGCCTCGAACAGGGGTCCTTAGGCTTCACAGGCAAGTACTTAACCACTAAGCCATCTCTCCAGCCCCCCCAAAAGAAAAGTGTTTCTTAATGGGGTAGTATTTCAAAATGCATTGTATATTTTTAAAAAATGAAAAGAAAATGTAATGACAATGTCTTAAGGTTCTATAGCTATATAATGGAATACAATGGAACACTGGGTACTTTTTATTTTGTTTGAGAGAGAGATAGAGAGAAAGAAAGGCAGAGGGGGGAGGGATACTGGGCGCACCAGGGCCTTCAGCCACTGTAAACAAATTCCGGACGCATATATCACCTTGCGCATCTGGCTTACATGGGTCCTGGGGAATTGAATCAGGGTCCTATGGCTTCACAGGCAAACACCTTTACCACTAAGCTATCTCTCCAGCACTAGGTACTTATTTTTAAAGTGTTCCCTAAATGTATTTATCAAGACAGGAAGAGAATAGCAGGTTTACCATGTCTTAACTATCTTCTAAGGGCTCCATAAACACTAGCTAATTGACTTGTATGAGAACTAAAACACAGAGCTGAAGCCACCTATCCAAAACCACACCACTAGTGAAGGCAGCACCGGGATTTTCCTAAGCAATCTGGTTTCAGGGAAGACTGCACCATCACCACCCTGCTCCACCGCTCACTTCCAGGTAGGTTCAAGATACCCGAATGGGGGAAAGAAGGCATTCCAGAACACTACGTTTAGTGTGATTACAGTTTTTGTATGTTTTTAGTGTAGGCACCTTATACATACCTACATAAAAAGGGGCCACAAGAATACACACTGGTATTACAGCGTCTGTCTCCAGGTTGATGTAAGAGTGTGCCACAAGAACAAGCACTTTGGGATCAGTCATTTGCTCTTCTGTCCCCTTGCATGCCACACCCCATCCTTCAGGAGAGCTGCCAGGCCATCTCACTCTGCAGTATGTGTAGAACCTGACATTTACCCTCCATTTCCACCCCGGCACGTCCCCCTCTCCTCAGCGCTCCCACTCTCACTGCACACAGCTGGCTCTCAGGACAGTATCCGGAATAGCAACTCCTTTAAAATAGAGTCACATACCACACAGTGACAGGCATATGGACAACAGGAGCCATGGGTGACTTTGTTGTTACAAACATGACAGACGGTATGAACATGAACTAAGAAGGCTACAATATCACTAGATGACACGGGACCAGCAATAAAAATGTTATTTTGCGATATGTGACTTTAATAATGTCAGCAGATCATAGAAATCTCCTGTCCAAACTCTACAGTAGTTCCCAATTCCTCTATGGATAAGAACCAAAACTTCTGCAATGGTCTACAGGGCTCTCCAGAATCAGACCCCATATTCTCCCCTCCACTCCAACCACACTAGCCTCCTAGTCACTTCCACTACAGGGCCTTTGTACTGGCCTGCTTCCCTCCTCCCCCTCCCCAAGGACATCTGGCACCCTCTAGCATACTGTACAGTTTAAAATGTTCACCTTTTTTAAAAAATATTTTATGTGGGCTGGAGGGATGGCTTAGTGGGTAAGGTGTTTGCCTGCAAAGTCGAAGGGCCCAGGTTTGACACCCCAGGACCCATGTAAGCCAGATGCACAATGTGGCGCATGCGAATGTAGTTTGTTTTCAGTGGCTGGAGGCCCTGGCGTGCCCATTCTCTCTCTTTCTTTCTTTCTCTTTCTTTCTTTTTCTTTCTCTCTCTCTCTCCCTCCTTTCCTCCCTTTCTGTCAAATAAATAAATAAAAATAAATATTTTATTTTTATTTATTTACAAGAGAGAGAAAAGAGGCCTCCAACCACTGCAAATGAACTCTTGATGCATGTGCCCCCTTGTGCATCTGGCTTTATGAGGGTACTGAGAATCAGGTCCTTTGGCTTGCAGACAAGCACCTTAACTGCTAAGCCAGCTCTCTAGCCCTAAGATGTTTACTTTGATCTTCTTTCTTCTGGAGCCACAATGGAAACTACAGGCAGGCAAAGGCATCTGTCCATTCTGCATCTGCCTGAATCAGCATCTAACATATATGGTAGGTTCTTAATAAACATGTACTGTTTGACTCTTAGAAGAACCACACTCAAAGCTGTTCATTTGCAGGACTGTCTAATAAAGCACATGAACTAGAGAACACTCGGAGGTAGCAGGTGGCTAGGTACCAACCCTGGGTCTATGAGACTGTCGATTCTCTCTCTGGGTAACAGTTTTCCTCTTGATATATGCAGCGCCCGGGCTTTCTCACTACCTCCTATGGGGGGAAAAAGATGATTTGATTAGATACGATTACATTAGATTAGATTAGAGCAGATAATAAAAGATTTTTTTTCTTGGTTATTTGAGGTAGGGTCTCACTCTAGCCCAGGATGACCTGGAATTCACTATGTAGTCTCAGGCTGGCCTCAAATTGGTGATCCTCCTACCTTTGTCTCCCCAGTGCTGGGATTAAAGGTATATGCCACCACACCCTGCCTTAATCTTTTTTTAATTTAATGCTAGAGAAACATACAATGTCTGACCCAAAACTCAGTACTTTTAAAAGTTCCAGGTATGCTGTGAGAAACAGCTAATGTTTCAAATCACTTACTCTTGCCAGTTACCAAAACAATGTAGGCCACTTGAGGCCAAAGGAGCACCAAACCTCACTACCCAGCCTGCAGGCCGAGGGCTCAGCATCCTGGAGTATCTACTCCTACTCTTGGAAAACCGCAGTAATCAGCAGGAGCAGAAGGCTCAAACTGCAAGTAAGATGCTCATTTTTACTGTTGCTCACTAATTTATCTTAATACAGTCTTTGTCTAATGAAGCATTCAACAATTTATGAAAGCTATTTCTATGTTGATTTAGATAGGAAATTAAGTTCATAATTGTTCCAAAAAAGCTTCCAAGTACAATCTTGTATTTCAAATCAGAGCTCTTGGCTGCAAAAGTGTGTGTGTGTGTGTGTGTGTGTGTGCGCGCGTGCTCGTGCACTCATGGACCACAGGGTGCACATGGAGGCTAGAGGACAACTTCAGGTGTCAGTCTTCACCTCCCAACCTTGCTCACCTCTGCATTTGCCATTTGCATGCTGGGATTACAAACACGAGAACTACCTGCATCCAGGTTTACGTGAGATGTGTGGATCCACACTTCAGTACTCATGAGCTTTATCCAGCACCTGTCCTTTTTGTTTGTCTTTTGTTTATTTTTATTTATTTATTTGAGAGCGACAGACAGAGAGAGTAAGAGGCAGAGAGAGAAAGAAAGAGAATGGGTGCACCAGGGCTTCCAGCCACTGCAAACGAACTGTAGACACGTGTGCCCCCTTGTGCATCTGGCTAACGTGGGTCCTGGGGAATGGAGCCTCGAACAGGGGTCCTTAGGCTTCACAGGCAAGCATTTAACCTGCTAAGCCATCTCTCCAGCCCTGTTTTTTGTTTTTTTGAGGCAGGGTCTCACTCTAGCCCAGGCTGACCTGGAATTCACTATGTAGTCTCAGGGTGTCCTCAAACTCACAGTGATCCTCCTACCCCTGCACCACCACGCCCAGCCCCTTTTTTTCTTCTAAGGAAGTATACAGCAAAGTGGGGGGGGGGTATGGTATATTCATGTGTGTGCAGATGCCTGTGCCCCATGCACACATCTGGAGGTCAGTGGAGTACACCATGTGTCTTCCTCTTTTGCTCTTCTGCCTTAGTTTCCTGAGAGTGAATCTCGCATTAAACCAAGAACTCCCTGTTCTTCAGTTAAGACTGGCTGACGAGGGTGCCCCATCAATCCTCCTGTATCACTCCCCTTGAGCGCTGAGCTTACGTGCATGTTCAGCCATGCTCCACTTTGTGTGGATGCTGGATATCAAACTCAAGTCATCGTGCTTGCAACAGCAAGGACTCTTAACCTGTTGAGCCATCTCCCCGGGTCCCACAGGAAAATCTTAAGATTAAATCAACCTCTAGGTTAACAAGAAAATTATACCACAAAATTCCTTCTGTTAAAATGAAATAATTCTGAGAAAGAATTAGTTACAAGCTGGCACATTTTAAATTGCTTTTCTCTTCTGTTTCAATTAATGGCCGAGTAGCTGACGAGATGTGTTTAGTAGAGGAGAGAAGGATGAAGGAGTTGCAAAGAGAAGAGGAAATTATGAGGAATCAGACATGTTCATGATTTTGGTGATGGTTTCATGGGTGTATATATGTCACAATGCTTCAAGCTGCATTTTTTCAGTTTTTCTTTTCTTTTTTAAAAAATATTGTATATTTTAAGCAGGGCGTGGTGGCACATGCCTTTAATACCAGCACTTGGGAGGCAGAGGTAGGAGGATCACTGTAAGTTCGAGGCCACCCTGAGACAACACAGTGAATTCCAGGTCAGCCTGAGCTAGAGTGAGACCCTACCTCGGAAAACCAAAAAAAAAAAAAAATATATATATATATATATATGTATAATTTTTACATATATATATATATATGAAAGAGAGAGGGGGCCAGGGGGGCAATGGGCACACCAGGGCCCCCTCTAGCCACTGCAAATGAACTCCAGATGCATGCACCACCATGTGCATCTGGCTTACATGGATAATGGGGAATTGAACCTGGGTCCTTAGGCTTCACAGGCAAGCACCTTAACTGCTAAACCAGCCCTCCAGCCCTTTTTTTTTTTTTTTTTTTTTTTTTTTTTTTTTTTTTTTCGAGGTAGGGTCTTGCTCTAGCCCAGGCTGACCTGGAATTTACTATGTAGTCTCAGAGTGCCCACAAACTCATGGCAATCCTCCTATCTCAGTCTCCTGAGTGCTGGGATTAAAGGCGTGTTCCACGCCTGGCTTCAAGTTTCCTAATTTAATGCAGCTTATTGTATGTCAATCACGCTGCCATAAAATACTTAAAAGTAAACATTTTAAGAACTGCAAAGGTTGGGGAGATTTCTCAGTGGTTAAAGACACTTGCTTGCAAAGCCTGCCAGCCTGGGTTCAATTCTCCAGCCACCCACATAAAGCCAGGAAGCATTCATCTGCAGCGGCAAGAGAAGACCCTGCCTTGCATGCACATGTGCATGCACACCCATCCACACAAACTTTAAAGCATGTTAAGCTACAATCACTTTTAGAAGCAAACTAAGGAAAGCAAGACCTAGGCAAAGATCTTTAAAGAGTCAGCTGACATAAAGGCTGGCAGGAGAGGGGACAAAAAAGGGAAGTAAGTGGGTGGGAGACAGGATGCAAGGCAGTACTTAAGACAGTGTCATTTCTCCTTGGTTCCTCTAAAGTTTGGCCTAGGCAGGTGGAGCAGCTGGTAAATTCTAAAAGCAGGTTATTCTTGATGCAGACTTGCTGAGCACAGAATGAAGCTCCCCCGGGTTGTTTCGGTTTTGGCTTTCCAGCCAGTCTCATGTAACCAAGGCTAACCTGAAACTTCACTGTGTAACTGAGGATGTCCTTGAACTCCTGACTTCTTGTCCCCCCCTCCCTGATGCTGGGAAAACATACGAGATCCTCTGACCTTCATATGGGCATACACAACTTAGACAAGAAGACAACACAGAACAGCACCTTAGTTTTTCAAGAATTGTTCTTAAAACTTTTTTGTTGTTGTTGTTTTTGTTTTTCGAGGTTGGGTCTCATTCTAGCTCAGGCTGACCTGCAATTCACTATGTAGTCTCAGGGTGTCCTTGAACACACAACGATCCTCCTACCTCTGCCTCCCGAGTGCTGGGATTAAAGGTGTGTGCCAACATGCCCGGCTTAACTTTTTTTTTCAAGGCAGGGTCTCACTCTAACCCAGGGTGACTAGGAACTCACTCTGCAGCCCTGGCTGGTCACGAACTAACTCACAATGCTCCCCCTACCTCAGCCTCCCAAGGGCGGGGAACAAAAGGTGTGAGCTACCATGCACAGTTCTGTTCTTAAAACTTTCACTATTAGCCATGTGATAGCTCACACCTGTAATCCCAGCTGAGGTAGGAGAACTGACTTGTGTTCAAGGCTATCCTGGGCTACAGAGTGAGACCCTACAAAAATTGTGTTATTGCTGGGCATGATAGCACACATGTTTAATCACAGCACTCAGGAGCCAGAGTTAAGCAAATCAATGTGAGTTCAAGGTCAGCCTGGGACTACACAGTGAATTCCAGGTCAGGCTGAGCTACAATAAGACCTTACCTCAAAAAAAATGTGTTATTAATGGCATTTATGTATTTTTTAATTTAATGGATGAGTGTTCAGTTACACACACTGAATTGAACGTTTGGCACTAGGAGTCCTAGCACTTTGTCATCTAGCATTACACATATTATAAAAGCGTGTAGCATCAAAGGCACAGAACCACCAGCATTCAAAAGCAGCTTTGACAACACTCTACAGCATGCCTCTGTTGTCCACCACTGAACACACTGGTAGAAACTTTGAAGTGGAAAAAAGAAGAAAAGAAACAAGGAGCTGTCACTCCCTTTATTTTCTCTTTTTAAAATCAAGCAGAAAACAAACATCAATTCTGTTGTAGCCTAACATCTTCAAAGTCCATCATTTGTACAAGAGAAGGACTGAGAACAACACTGTGTTTACAGAGATCCAAACACAAGTGAGAGCGCGTGCCTCACACCCCTGCCGATGGCTCTCGGGAGCCACTTCATGATCACTGGCACTGAACAAAGCTGCAGAATTCTTTGCCAGGTACTTGAGGAAATGGTGAAGATGATTCGGTGGCAAAGCAAAGGCTCTTCTCATCCAGAGGTGCGCAGGCCAACACTGCTCCAGTTCCCACCAACACACTCCGAAGATGCGGCGCTCCATGCACCCGGGACACGGGTGCATCGGGTGACCTGCAGAATCTCTAGAGTAGCTGAGTGCCCAGCATTACACTGAAGTACTCTTTTATCCCTGCCACAACTTTATTAACAGCATATTCCTTATCTGTGTTTCCTCAAGATTTCTTATAATTTACATAATCCTCCAAAATGGAATCCACATTCTTCTTCTCAAGAAGATTAAAAAAAAAAAATTTTTTTTAAAAAAACTTTTTCAAAGTTGTTTTTTTTGGGGGGGGGGGGGTTGCTGGAGAGAGAGCTTAGCGGCTAAAGTCTAAGGAACCAGGTTCAATTCCCCAGTACCCACGTAAAGCAGACACACTAGGTGGCACATGCATCTGAAGTTCATTGGCAGTGGCTAGAGGCCCTGGCATGCCCATTTTCTCTGTCCCTCTCTCTCTCTGAGAAATAAGATAAATAAAAATAAAATATAAAAAAAAATTTAAGCTGTTGTCTGGTAATCAGGTCCCAATCATCAACAAGCCATGGCTTCAGCTCTTCAGGAATCTTTGACTTCAACCCTTCATAACTGTTTCTTCATTTTCAACCATAGGATCTACACGAGCCCTTTTGTTCTGGGGAGGCTCAGGCGTCTCACTGGCACTGCCACTACCTCCAGGCCCAGGTATTTTCTGCTTGTTCTTTTATGTTTTCACTTCAACATTTTTCTGCTGTTGAGCAGATGTCATCCTTCCTGGAGCAGCCCCTCTCACCTTCCCCTCTGCGTGCCGCTCCTGGTCAGCCTTTTGAAGTTCTCGCTGTTTCTGAAGATTGGTGTCCACATACTTGCGCATTCTGCTCTCTGGAACCCACTCATCCCAATTTTTATTCCAGCCACTGCAATGTGTAAAGTATTTCACTTCTTTGTCCCTTATGGCCACCTTTACACACTTTGCTCCATAGAGCAGAGACCCATGAAAACACAGGGCCTGGTCGCCCTGCTGGAATTTAGGTTTTGGGTCTTGCTTGGGTGTCACGTATAAGTGACTCACCACCACTGCCGCCTCCTCCTCCTCCTCTCCCACTGTCCCTAACCTAATAGCATTAATATTAAAGTCACATTGCACGTAATTTACTATATTGACTGATTCTAAGATACACATTATGTTCATATTTTAGCATCCCTGAAGCCAGACAACACATCACAACTTCCAACATCTTTCAAGCACTGTCTGCCAGAGGATATCATGACCAGGCTGTCTTACAGCTGCTGCTTCAGCGGGGACACACACTCTGCTGCAGTGACAGAAATGGAGTCTGTCTTGCATTTTAAAATGCCTTCAAGGGCTGGAGAGGTGGCCTGCCGGTTAAGGCACTTTCCTGTGATGCCTAAGGACCCAGGTTCAATTCCCCAGGACCCATGTAAGCAAGGTGCACAAAGTGGCACATATGTCCGGAATTTGTTTGCAGTGGCTAGAGGCCCTGGCGCACCCATTCTCAATCTCTCTCTCTCTCTCTCTCTCTCTCTCTCTCTCTCTCCCCTCCCTTCCCCTCTCCCTCTCAAATAAGTAAATAAATTTTTTTTAAAAAGCCAGGTGTTGTGGCACATGCCTTTAATCCCAGCACTGAGGAGGCAGAGGTAGGAGGATCACTGTGAGTTTGAGGCCACCCTGAGACTACAGAGTGAATTCCAGGTCAGCCTGAGCTACAGTGAGATCCTATCTGGGAAAAAAAAAGGGGGGGGAGCTGGAGGGATTGCTTAGCAGTTAAGGTGTTTACCTGCAAAGCCAAAGGACCCAGGTTCAATTCCCCAGGACCAACGTTAGCCAGATGCACAAGGGGACGCACACGTCTGGAGTTCATTTGCAGTGGCTGGAGGCCCTGGTGTGCCCATTTTCTCCCTCCCTCCCTCCCTCCCTCCCTCCCTCCCTCCCTCCCTCCCTCTCTCTCTCTCTCTCTCTCTCTCTCTCCCTCCCTCCCTCCCTCCCTCTGTCGAATAAATAAAAATAAAATATTTTAAAAAACAGAAGGGCTGGAGAGATGGCTTAGCGGTTAAGCGCTTGCCTGTGAAGCCTAAGGACCCCGGTTCGAGGCTCGATTCCCCAGGACCCACGTTAGCCAGATGCACAAGGGGGCGCACGCGTCTGGAGTTCGTTTGCAGTGGCTGGAGGCCCTGGCACGCCTGTTCTCTCTCTCTCTCTCTCTCTGCCTCCTTCTCTCTCTCTCAAATAAATAAATAAAAATAAATTAATTAATTAAAAAAAAAAACAGAAAATGCCTTCAAAAGCAACACAAGCCTTATCTTTAATTTAAAGGCCTCCTGCTTCAACCACCAAAACCATTTGTGGGTTGTATTTTATATTCATAAAGTTCTTGTCCAGGATAAAAACAATGCATTGCTACATTTATTAAAACTCTTACAGACCTTCAATTAATTTAAGTTAATCAAAATATTTAGTTCTGGCTATTATCAAAACACCACAAGGTAATCCTTTCTCTACCTACAGAAAAAACTAAGTCACTCACGCGACCCTCCCTCCATGTTCAAACAAGGACAAAGAGGGAGCCCAAAGAAGTAGAGTCCCAAGAACAGCCTGCCACAGAGGCAGAGGTGACACTGATTGAAACAGGAGAGGGCAACAGTCACCTAATTCTTTTCATTTATCACAAGTTCTCGCTAATGAAAATCTTCAAGGGCTACTGATAAAGCAACCTGAAACACAGCCCTTCCTTCCTATCTGAAAGCTGTTTTGTAGCTTGCAGGAATTTAAAAGTCAGGATATTTAAATTCTACAATGAGAAGGAAAACAAAAGATAAAAAAGGAGAAAAACAAATGATTTTTTCCCCATTTGCACAACCATCTTCCTTGCACGTGGGTGTATGTGTGCGTAGTGTGGCATATCATGTGCGGTACGTGCATGTGTGTGCAGATGCATGCACGCTGTGCACGGAGAAAGAGAGAGAGAAAAATGGCATGCCTAGGGCCTCCAGTAACTACAACCAAACTCAAGATGTGTGCACTATCTTGTGTACATGCGTCACTTTGTGCACCTGGCTTACATGGGATCTGGGGAGTCAAACCTGGGTCCTTAAGCTTCGGAGGTAAGTGCCTTAACCGTTAAGCCATCTCTCCAGCCCTATCCCTTACTTTTTAAAAATATATTTTATTTATTTAGTTGAGCAAGAGAAAGAGGCAGAGAGAGAGAGAGAGAAAGATAGAGGGAGAGAATGGGCACACCAGGGCCTCCAGCTACTGCAAATGAACTCCAGATGCATGTGCCCCTTTGTGCATCTGGCTTATGTGGGTCCTGGAGAACTGAACCAGGATCCTTTGGCTTTACAGGCAAATGCCTTAACCACTAAGCCATCTCTCCAGCTCTATACCTTTTTTTTTTTTTCAAGGTATGGTCTTACTCTAGCCCAGCTTGACCTGGAATTCACTATGTAGTCTCAGGGTGGCCTTGAAATCACGGCGATCCTCCTACATCTGCCTCCTGAGTGCTGGGAATAAAGGTATGCACCACCATACCTGGCTGAGAATTTTTGTTGTTGTTTTTGTTATTGTTGTTTTGGAGATAGGGTCTCACTCTAGCCCAGGCTAACCTGGCACTCACTCTGTGGTGCCAGGCTGGCCTCAAACTCACAGTGACCCTCCTACCTCTGCCTCTCCTGAGTGCTAGGATTTAAAGTTGTGCACTGCCACAACCAGCTTTCAGTTTACAGTTCTGAAGGGAAGTTTCATCAAGGTGGGGAAAGCATGGCAAGAGCAGACAGCTGGGCATCACATCTCCACAAAAGCAGGAAGGAAGGAGAGAGTGCATGCTGAGTACAGCAAGTAGGGCTGGGCTATCCAACCCACCCCCAACCCCAGTGACAGACCTCCTCCAGGAAGGCTCCACCTCCCAAAGGAGCCATGTGCAGAGCACCTGCCATCTGGGGATTAAGTATAACATGAAACTATGAGGGACATTTACATTCAAACCACCACAGAGGGCTATAAAATTCATATTCCATCTTCTAAAGTAGGTACTTATATTAAGACTCTTAATTTATAGCTGAGTGTGGTGGTCCACAACTGCCATCAATGCATTTAGAAAGTTGAGGCAAAAGCCTCTTGATTTCAAGGCCAGCAAGGAATACACAGCAAGACTCAAGTCTCAAAAAAAATGGAGCCGGGTGTGGTGGCACACAACTTTAATCCCAGCACTTGGGAGGCAGAGGGAGGAGGATCTCTGTTGAGCTCAAGGCCAGCCTGAGACTACATAGTGAATTCCAGGTCAGCCTGGACTAGAGTGAGACCCTACCTCAAAAAGCAATAAAAAAAGGGGGGGGGAGAGGCTGAAGAGATGGCTTAGCAGTTAAGGTGTTTGCCTACAAAGCCAAAGGACCAAGGTTCAATTCCCCCAGGACCCACATAAGCCAAATGCACAAGGGGCACATGCATCTGGAGTTCGGTTGCAGTGGCCACACGCCCTGGCGTGCCTATTCTCTCTCTGTCTCTCTTCTCTTCTCTTGTCTCTCTCTCTCTCTGCTTGCAAATATATATATATATATATATATATATATAGAGAGAGAGAGAGAGAGAGAGAGAGAGAGAGAGAGAGAGAGAGGGGGGGGGGCTGGAGAGATGACTCTGAGTAAAGTACTTTCATGCAAGCATGAGGAGCTGAGTTTGGATGCCCAGAGCCCATATAAATCTGGACCCTGCAGCACAGTGTCTATAATCCAAGCCTTCCTACCAGGAGATGGAGGCAGAAATAGAAGAATCACCCAGAAGTTCACAGGCCAACTAACCAGGCAAGCCCAGTGGTGAACAAGAGACCCTGCCTCAAACAAGGTAGGAGGTGAGAGCCAACACCTGAGGGCACCCTCTAATCTCCACACATGTGCCACGGCACCCCTGTGGCCATGCTCACACACGAGCACACACTTACCTAGCTTTATACATTCGGCTCGTTCACGGAGTTGATCCACTAGTGCTTTCATCTGCTCATAGTTCTCCTAAAACAGAAGCACATGGGGGAGGACAGACAGGAGTATTAGGAAGTAGTATCCTCCTAGAAAATAAATGAATCAATGTCTGCCAGTGTCTGGTCCTGACCCCACAAAGTCTAACATGAATTGCAGGTATGACCTGAGTGTTAGAAGCTTTAAAGATGGGCTGGAGATATGGCTTAGTGGTTAAGGTACTTGCCTGTGAAGCCTAAGGACTCAGGTTCAGTTCCCCAGGACCCATGTAAGCCAGATGCATAAGGTGGTGCATGTGTCTGGAGTTTGCAGCAGCTGGAGGTCCTGGCATGCCCATTCTCTCTATCTCTCTATATCTAACTGGCCCCCACCCAAATAAATAAATTTAAAAAAAAAAAAGGAGCTTCAGGACTAGAGAGATGGCTTAGTGGTTAAGGTGCTTGCCTTCAAAGCCTAAGGACCCAGATTTGATTCTTCAGGTCCCATGTAAGCCAGATGCACATGGTAGTGGAAGCATCTGGAATTCATTTGCAGTGGCTAGAGGCCCTGATGTGCCCATTCTCCCTCCCCATCTCTCTCCTTGTGTAATAAATAAAAACTTTAAAAAAAAAAAAAAAGAAGCTTTAAAGATGCTCTGATGATACTTTTGGGGTGGGACGAGGGCAGGGCTAGAGGTGTTCAGACAGGTGTTCAGTGTGGCCTTGAATTCAATATGTAGCCAAGGATCGCCTGGAACGCCTATATCCTGCCTCCATTCCGTACAGGAATTACAGGGTGCGCAAACGCACATGGCTCTTGCTTTCAATACTTTCCTTGAGCTATTTCTGGAAGCATAATGCCACCTTTGATTGGTTTCGGCTGCACTCCTTTCAACCCACACTGTGTCAAGCAGCAAAAGGAACGTTCCAACTGCTTGTTCTGGCCATGATGCTGGTCACTGCACCTTGGACTCTGTTCTCGCTCCTCTGCCTCAAGGAGACCTGCAGAATGGCCTTGGGACATGCAAAACTCTCATTAGCCTGCAATGCAAATGGAAACACTGGCCAAGTAACCTCCCTTTCTGAGGCTCCTCTCAGGGCAAACAACCCACCCAAGAGAAGGGGTTTGGGAACAGACAAATCTCCCTCAGTCCAAGAAGCCCCTCCAGGTTGACACGGTATTTGTTGACATTAACATACTGCAGGGAAAGTCAAGAACTGGGCTGTTATTAAACCCAGACGAGCTGCCTTTTATTCCCATAGAGCACATGCAGAAACTGCTCCAGTTTACCAGCTAGTCTCAGTGCCAGGGTATGTCTATCCTAACAGTCACCAGGAGGTGGCACTATAGCAGCATACATTATGTCATTTGAAATGTCTGAAGGTGCTCACAGCTCCCCTGCAGTAACTGTGAATGGAGAAATTAACAATAAAATAGAGCAATTAAACAATATGACAGTTATTTAAAGCTTAGGAATTCCTTATTTCTGCAATTGTTTATTTAATATTTCAGACTGCAGGCGATCGTGAGTACCTGAAACCTGCAAAAAGGCTCTGTAGAAATAGGGGAATAAGTGTACTCCTATATTCAGTCCTGTCAGAAAAGAACTGGAAGCCGGGCGTGGTGGCACACGCCTTTAATCATAGCACTCAGGAGGCAGAGGTTGGAGGATCACCGTGAGTTCAAGGCCACCCTGAGACTACATAGTGAAGTCCAGGTCAGCCTGGGCCAGAGTGAGACCCTACCTTGAAAAAAACACAACAAAAAAATCATGGAAAATATTAATAAAAATTGAGAAAAAAAAGAACTGGGAATAACTGTACTACTATATTCAATCTTGTCAAAGAAGAAGAAGAAGAGGAGGAGGAGGAGGAAGAAGAAGAAGGGGAGGAAGAAGAAGAAAAGAAAGAGAACGGGAGGCTGGAGAGATGGCTCAGTGGTTAATCAGTGGTTAAAGGTCCTTGTTTGCAAAGCCTGATGGCCTGGGTTCAATTCCCCAGTACCCATGTAAAGTCCAGATGCACAAAGTGCTGCAAGCATCTGGAGTTCATTTGTGGTGGCACTAGCCCCTAGTGTGCCCATACTATCTGTCCCCCCCGCCCCCCCCACACACACACATAGAGAGAATGGGTACACCAGGGCTTCCAGCCACTGCAGACGAACTCCAGAACTCTAGACGCATGTGCCACCTGGTGCATTTGGCTTACGTGGGTCCTGGGAAACTGAATCTGGGTCCTTTGGCTTTGCAGGCAAGCACCTTAACCACTAAGCCATCTCCCCAGCCCCTCCACCTTCTTTTTCGTACAATGTCCTGCTTGTCCTGTTCTGTTCCCCCATAATAAATCATCCTCACGGTATCCTTTAGCAAGTCTTTCCCTCTGAGATCTGGAAACTGACGGGATCCAAGCTTTCATTGTTCTCCACATCCCATTAAGACTTAACGGACCTCCCCTCCTCCGCCTGCACTGTAGCTCCTGATCTCCGGCCTTCTGCCAACAACAAGCACTGAAGTGCAGAGCTGAAGGAAACAGTGAAACCACATAACCTCCTATCAGAGTGCCCACGTCCTGAGGTACAAACCACTGCAGCCAACACGCTGCCGATTCAGAATAGCATCCATCACAAATGGGATCTGTCCCAAAGGTAAACCAGCCTCCCATTAATAAAGATGGGAAGCAGAGCACCATAGCACACCTGTGATCCCAGCACTTCAGAGGCAGAGGTAGAAGGATCACTGTGAGTCCTTTGAAGGCAGCCTGGGACCTAATAGAGTGAGTTCTAGGTCAGCCTGGGCTTGACCGAGACCTCACCTTGAAAACATTTTTAAGGAATAGAGGGTTGGAGAGATGGCTCAGTGGTTAAAGACACTTTCCTACAAACCTGACAGCCCAGGATCAATTTCCCAGTACCCACGTAAAGCCAGATACACAAAGATGGCGCATGCATCTGGAGTTTGTTTGCAGTGGCAAGAGGCCCTGGCGAACCCATGCTCTCTGTGTCGCTGTCGGTACTTGCAAATAATTTTTTTTTTTTTTTTTTCTGAGGTAGGGTCTCACTCTGGCTCAGGCTGACCTGGAATTCACTATGTAGTCTCAGGGTGGCCTCGAACTCATGGCGATCCTCCTACCTCTGCCTCCCGAGTGCTGGGATTAAAGGCCTAAAGCAAACGCATTTTCTGCAAGATCTTCTGAAGCACATGGTGATGGGAGAAGTGAGAGCAGGCAGAACACACAACTGTTCTTGTGTGGAAAGTGGGGCAGAGACAACAGGTACTGCGGCCAGGGCAGAGGAAACAGAACCTCCGCGAACCATCTCTCATTGACCACATGCTTTACCTTTGCCCTCCACTTTCAGGTGTGTGCTTGCACCAAAGTTAACTACTCTTTGTGGAGGTCCCAGGAGAGACACCTAAGACATCTTTTTTTGAATTTATGTTTTGGGGGAAAAAAAAAGTCAAGTAAGTCCGTGTGTGGTGGCACATACCTTTAGTCCTAGTACTTGGGAGACAGAGAAGTAGGGGATCATTGTGAATTGGAGACCACCAAGAGACTACATAGTGAATTCTAGGTCAGTCTAGGCTACAGGGGGACCCTACCTCAAAAAAAAAATTTTTTTTAATAAACTTTTATAAAATAGTCACAGGATCCTGAGTATCTAAGTCATGACTAACTAAAACCACAAACAATATCTGCAGTGTTGTTTTTCCTGTTGATTTAAAAGCCAGTTCAGAGTACAGAATGTATATTAGAATTTGCCTATAAAATGAATTAGGAAAGCAGATGTAAAGTATCCTTCCTGAAAATGACGGCATAGTAAATAAAAATAAAATTCATAATTAAAATAGTCACATGAGAGCACACTTTAAAATACAATTACGTGCTACATTTACTTAGAAAAACAAATAAATGTGCCTTCCTTTTTTGGATCACCGTGAGTTCAAGGCCACCATGAGACTGAGACGACATAGTAAATTCCAGGCCAGCCTGGGCTACAGTGAGACCCTATCTAAAAAAAAAGAAAGAAACAAACAAACAAACAAACAAAGAGAAAGATAGGAAGAAGGAAAAGTAAAAGCAAGCTTGAAGCATCAGACGCCAAGGCAGCTGACAACCTTGGGGCTGAAGAAGCTGCACTACGGCCTCCCTGGGGTGGAGTAGCCTGCTGTTGCCCCACAAGACACCTCTTTTTGTTGTTGTTGTTGTTATTTTTTGTTTGTTTTAAATATTTTTATTTATATGAGAGAGAGAGAATATGGACATGCCAGGGCCTCTTGCTGTTACAAACAAGCTCCAGACACGTACACCACGTTGTGTACCTGGCTTTATGTAGGTACTGGCACACTGAACCCAGGCGGCAGGCATTGCAAGGAAGTACCGTTGACTAAGACATCTCTCCAGCCCCTGGTTTAGAGAGACTTTGTTAGATTAAGAGGAGGAAAGAAGAGACAGTAGAGAGAGCTTCTGCCTGCCCATGAGGAGGGGGACAGCCCTTATTTGTTGGCTTTTTATATTTTTTAATTTTTTTTATTGACAACTTCCATACTTACAGACAATAATCCATGATAATTCCCTCCCCACTTGCCCTTTCACAAATCCACACTCCATCATATCCCCTCCCTCTCTCCATCAGTCTCTTTTATCTTGGTGTCATTGTCATTTCCTCCTGTGAAGAAGTCTTGTGAAGGTAGTGCTAGGTACTACAAGCTCATGAGTATAGAGGCCAATTTCTATTTTGTTTTTGCTTCTTTTTTGGTTTTTTGAGGTAGGGTCTCACTCTAGCTCAGGCTGACCTGGAATTCACTATGTAGTCTCAGGGTGGCCTTGAACTCACAGCAATCCTCCTACCTCTGCCTCCAGAGTGCTGGGATTAAATGCATGCACCACCACACCCAGCTTTTGAGGCCAATTTCTATCTGGACAATTGCACTGTAAGCTGTCCTACCCTTCCTCTGGCTCTTACATTCTTTCTGCCACCTCTTCCACAACGGACCCTGAGCCTTAGAGGGTGTGACAGAGATGTTTCAGTGCAGAACACTACTCCATCACATCTTCTCAGCACTATGGTGACTTTTGGGTCATCCCAGTGGTCTCTGCCATGTGAAAGAGAAGCTTCTCTAACCAAAAGTGAGAGTAGCATTAATATACGGGTATGAACATTAAGTAAAGTGCTTACAGGGCAGTTTGATAATCATAATACATGCATTTAGCTAGCAAGAACAGGTGTTACACTCTTAGGACTTACGAACTCCCCAGTACTAGGCATGTATTCCCTCCCATAGAGCAGACCTCCAGTCTGAGCAGTTGGGTTTCCCCATAACAGACAAGCTACTATTTTAACCATTCAGTCATTTGGCCTGGCTAACCAAGCTTAAGGCTTGTATTGTCCACTGTTTTCACTGCTGATGACTTGTGTCTCCCATAGAGCTGCATGCAGTAGAGCTTTTTCCAGCTTTCTGTCAACTGGTGTGCAGGGAGGTTTTCAGCTCAGCCCCAGTTTGATTTCTCAGTGACTTTGCAGCCCAGGCAGGTGAAGTCTTCAGCAATAGGGTCTTACCATCCATTACTGGTGGGAAACCAAGAGCTTTGGCAATAGCCTGTAATGTTTCAGGGGCGACAGGGACCTCCCTGGCCAACAACTCACTAGAAAGTATCCCATTCCTGGCACTGAAATTTTTCTAGTAACTTTCTATGGCTTCTGGGTGTGCCATTATCCAAAAAAGTATGTTTCCATATGGCTTATTCACAATATCTTGAATTTTGATTAACCCTCCCCCCACCCTTCCTTTACTCAATATCTTCCCCTGTCCTTGCTTAGGCCATTCAACCCTCAGTAATCTGTACACTTACATACATACAACATCATCCCTTTGCGTCCTCCCCTCTCCTCCCTCCCTTATAACCCTTTTCTAGCTTACCAGCCTCTGCTACCAATTTTTTACTCCAACTCACACATAAGCCTAAACATTTGTGGCTAAGATTCGCATATGCAAGAGAACATGCAATGTTTGGCATTCTGGGCCTGGGTTACCTCACTTAGTATAATCCTTTCCAGATCCATCCATTTCCCTGCAAAATTCATAATTTCATTTTTCTTTACCACTGAATAGAACTCCATTGAATAAATCAGTTCAGGGACATCTAGGCTGGTTCCATTTCCTAGCTACTGTGACTAGAGTGACAAAAAACATGGTCGTGCAAGTATCTCTAAGGTAATGAGAAGAGTCCTTAGGATATATGCCTAAGGGTGCTACAGCTGGGTCATATATATGGTAAATCTATTTTTAGCTGTCTCAAGAACCTCCACACTGATTTTTAGGATTGCTATATCAGATTGCAGTCCCACCAAGAGTGTAGAAGGGTTCCTCTTTTTCTGCATCCTCACCAATATTTAATGTCATTTGTTTTCTTAATTATAGCCATTCTAACAGGACTAAGATGGAATCTCAAAGAAATTTTAGTTTGCATTTCCTTGATGCCTAAGGATGTAGAACATTTTCTTAGATGTTTATATGCCATCTGAATTTCTTCTTTTGAGAACTCTCTATCTAGTTCCATAGCACATTTTTCGATTGGGTTGATTTCTTACTTAGTTTTCTGAGTTTTATAATCATGGAAGTTGTTAATAAAAAAAATTTTTTTTTGAAAAGAAAGAAAAAAGAAGTCTCGTCATGGGAATGGAGAGATAGCTCAGTCAGAAAAGTGCTTGCTGCACAAACTTGAGGACCTGACTTTGGACATCCAGCACTCAAGTAAAAACTAAGTGTGGTGGAACATGCCTGTAATCCCCACACTGGGGAGGCAAAGACAGGAGGATCCTGCGGCTTACTGACTGACTAATCTAGCCAAATTGATGAATGGCAGGGTCAGTAAGGGACCCAGTTTCAACAAGCAAAGTAATACAGGGCTAGGGAGATGGCTCTCTATGCAAGCCTGATGACCTGAGTTCAGATCCCCAGAACCCACGTAAAGCTACACAAAGTAGTAGTATCTATAATCCCGGTCCTCCTACTGTGAGATGGTAGATAAAAGAATTCCACAAGCTCACAGGCCAGTTAACCTGTCAAATGCAGCAGTAAGCAGCAAGAGACCCTGCCTCAAACAAGGTAGAGGGCAAGGACCCAAAGCGTCCTCTGACGTCCACATGCATGTTGTGGCATGCATATGCCCACAATCTCGCTCTCCCTCTCTCTCTCACACACAAAGATAATAATAAAAATAACAAAAAAAAAATGGCTGGAGAGATGGCTTAACAGTTAAGGCACACGCCTGAGAAGCCTAAGGACCCAGGTTCAATTCCCCAGTACCCACATAAACCAGATGCACAGGGTGGCACTGCATCTAGAATTTGTTTGCAGTAGCTAGAAGTCCTGGCATGCTTATTCCCTCTCTTTCCTACTTTATATGCCTCGTTCTCTCTCAAATAAATAAAATTTTAAAACATATATTTAAAAAAAATAAAGGTGAGTCTAAAAAAGTAGTTCAGTGGTTAAGGCACTTGACTGCAAAACCTAAGGACCCAGATTCAATTCCCCAGTGCCCATGTATAGCCCATTCTCTCATTCTCTATCTGCTTATTTCTCTCTCAAATAAATAAAAATATTTTAAAATATTTTTATCTGGTGGGTACAGGATCATACCTGCAAATAAGAATGCTCTGATCTTGCTGGGTGTGCTGGCACACGCCTTTAATCCCAGCACTCGGGAGGCAGAGGTAGGAGGATTGCCGTGAGTTTGAGGCCACCCTTGCAGTGCATAGTGAATTCCAGGTCAGCCTAGGCTAGAGTGAGACCCTACCTCGAAAAAAAAGAAAAAAGAAAAAAAAGACAGAGAGAGAGAATGCCATTGAATAACTCTCCGATATCTGCTTTTCACTATTACATGTTTCTTTAATTGGCATATTAAACACAGATGGCTAAGTCCAGGTTGTTAAGGGCTGCCAGTTCTAACACAAGATCTGACACTAACTACCCTAGTAGTAGTTTGGCTAAGTTTTGTTGACCATGACTATCTTTTCAAAGAATCAGCTTTTTGAATGATTTTATGTATTGTTCTTTTATTTTCTATCACATTCTTTTATGCCCAGACATTTGTTATTATTATTATTTTGGTTTTTCAATGTATGGTCTCGCTGTAGCCCCAGGCTGACCTGGAACTCACTATGTAGTCTCAGGCTGGCCTTGAACTCATGGTAATCATCCTACTTCTGCCTCCCGAGTTCTAGGGTTAAAAGTGTGTGCTACCACACCCAGCTCATCTTGTGCATCTGGCTTTACATGGGTCCTAGGGAATCAAACCTGGGACCTTTGGCTTTGTAGGTAAGCGCCTTAACTGCTAAGCCATCTCTACAGCCCCTGAATCATTATTTATTTGAGATCTGATTTTCAAAAATATTTATTGATGAATTGATTGATTTGAGAGAGAAAGGGGCAGGGTGGGGGGAGAGAGGAAAGGTGCACCAGAGCCTCTAGACACTGCAAATGAACTCCAGACACCTTTAGCTTTGCAGGCAAGCACCTTAACCACTAAGTCATCTGTGCCACCTTGTGCATCTGGCTTATGTGAGTTCTGGGGAATTGAACCTGGGTCCTTAGGCCGTCTCTCCAGCTCAAGATCTGATTTTTTTGTTGTGGTTGATTTTGAGATAGGGTCTCACTCCAGCCCAGGCTGACCTGGAATTCACTATGGAGTCTCAGGGTGGCCTCGAACTCATGTCGATCTTCCTACCTCTGCCTCCCGAGTGCTGGGATTAAAGGCGTGCGCCACCACGCCCAGCTAAGATCTGATTTTTAAATTAAACAGAGCAATAAGCTTTTCTCTTATAACTGCCTTAGCTATATCCCAGAGGTACACTTTAATTTTCACTTGATTCTAGGAAATTTATTATATTTCCTCCCCAATGTTTTCCATGACCCACTGGTCATTTAAAGCATATTTATCAGCTTCTAATTATTTGCTTAGTTACTGTGGTTTCTCTTGCTATTAATGTCTAGTTCTATTGCACTATGATCTGACAAGTTACAAGAAATTATTTCAAATATTTTTGTATTTGTTAACACTTATTTTGTAAGAGAATGGCGAAATGGCTCAGCAGTTAAAGGTATTTGCTTTACAATGCCTGCCAGGCCATGTTCAAGCCACTCATGTAACACAAATACAAAAACAGGCACAAGTGTTGTGTTCATTTGTAGTGACAAGAGGCTCTGAGGCATGCACACATGCAAAATAAATAAATAAATGGACTTGCTTTGTGACCTAAAATGTAGCCTACTTTAAAGAAAGTTCCATGAGCTGGGCGTGGTAGCGCACACCTTTAATCCCAGCACTCAGGAGGCAGAGGTAGGATTTCCATGAGTTCAAGGCCACCCTGACATTACATAGTGAGTTCCAGGTCAGCCTGGGCTAGAGCAAAACCCTACCTCAATACATATATATATATATATGGGCTGGAGAGATGGCTGAGCAGTTAAGGTGCTTGCCTGCGAAGCTTAAGGACCCAGGTTCAATTCTCCAGGTCCCAAGTAAACCAGATGCACATGGTGGCACATGCATGTGGAGTTCAAGTGCAGTGGCTGGAAGCCCTGGCACACCCATTCTCACTCTCTCTCTCTCTCTCTCTCTCTCCCTGCCTCCCTCCCTCTCTCTGTCTCAAATAAATAAATAAAAACCTGGGGGAAAAAAGAAAAGAAAGTTCTATGAGCTGCTGAGAAGAATGTGTATGCTATTTCTGTTGTATGGAATATATCAATTAGGGCCATTTGATTTATAGTGTAAGTTAACTCTAAAGGTTTTGGGTTTTTTTTAATATTTTTATTTATTTATTTATTTATTTATTTGGGAGAGGGAAGGAGACAGAGTGAGAGACAGAAAGAAAGAGAGAGAGAATGGGTGCACCAGGGCTTCCAGCCACTGCAAATGAACTCCAAATGCATGAACCACCTTGTGCATCTGGCTTATGTGGGTCCTGGGGAATCGAACCAAGGTCCTTTAGCTTTACAGGCAAGCGCCTTAACCACTAAGTCATCTCTCTAGCCCTTGTTTTGTTTTTTGAGGTAGGGTCTCACTCAAGCCCAGGCCTGAACTGAAATTCACTATGTAGTCTCAGTCTCAGGCTGGCCTGGAACTCCCCGTGATCCTGCTTCTGCCTCCCAAGGGCTGGGATTAAAGGCATGAGCCATCACGCCCAGCAACTCTGCAGTTTCTTTGTTGATTTTCAGTTTGAATGTCCTATCTAAAGAACAGTCAGTGTTGTATTTTGAATGTGAGATGCCCCCCCAACAAGACTCATGTGTATGAACACTTGCTCCCCAGTTGGTGGTGCCCCTTAAAAAGGTTGTGGAAACTCTAGGAAGTGGAGCCTTACTGGAGAAAGTGGATCACTGAGGGGGGGGCCTTGAGGTTTTATAGCCTGGCCCCACTTCTTGTCTCTCTGCTTCCTATTTGTGGCTGCAAGGTAACCAGCCAGCCTCCTGCTGCTGCCATGCCTTCCCTGCCAGGATGGAATGCATCCCCTCAAAGCCATAAACCAGAACAAACTCCTTCCTTCCTTTACGCTGCTTCTTGGCAAGTACTTAGTCACAGCAATAAGTAAGGTAACTGATATATATAGTCAAGTACTTAAGTTACCCAGTATTGTTGTATCAGGACTTATCAGGCCTTTTACGCTCTTCTTTATTTGTTTTGTTTTTTTTTTTTTTTTTTTTTTTTGAGGTCTCACTCTAGCCCAGGCTGACCTGGGATTCACTATATAGTCTCAGGCTGGCCTCAAACTCACAGTGATCCTCGGCCTCCCAAGTGCTGGGATTAAAGGCGTGTGCCACCACGCCGGCTTATGCTCTTTTTGTTTGTTTTTTATGAAGACATAATTTCATTATTCCTTATGGCTGAATTAAAACTCTATTGTGTGTGTGTCCGTATTTTCTTTGTCCATTCCTCCTTGGTTGATGGGCAGCTAAGCTGATCCACATCTTAGCTACTGTGAATGTAACTGTCTCTGTTGTATGCAGACTAAGAGTCCTTTGGGACACACACAGGAGTGATAGATCTGGGTGATATGATAGCTATACTTGTATGTTTTTGAAGCATCTACAAGAGTTTCCACTGTGGCAGCAGCTAATTTACATCCTTCCGGCCAAGTATAAGGGTTGGACAGGGAGCTAGTGAGCTTTGATAGGTAGTTTAGGGTAACTGGGTCCCAAAAGTAAAGGCAGGAACGTCTGCACTCTCAATCTCCACTTTCTGAGAGATCAAAGGATGATCTGACTTCTTATCTCTTACCTAACGGAGTTCCCTAGCCAGCACTTGGGAGGCAGAGGTAGGAGGATCGCCATGAGTTCGAGGCCACCCTGAAACTACATAGTAAATTCCAGGTCAGCCTGCGCTACAGCAAGACCCTACCTCGAAAAAACCAAAAAAAAAAAAAAAAATCCCTAGATCTGTTTTTCCACACATAACCTGAGCCCTTTGGGAGGGAGGTCCCCTTTCTTAGAATTTAAATCTAATCCTGACATTGTGGTTGGTTAAGTTCAGCCCCTAGAACCTGTCATCATGGCTGGCCTCTTCCTGACCAATCAGCCCTCACTCTGGCTCACCTGAGTGGGGAAGGTGAGGCCACCTACCATAGTAAGGTTATTAATAGACCCTTTCCAGGAGTGATGGCTCTCTTGGCTGGCTCCTGACCTTCGAGGTTCTGGTAAGCTTCCCTTACTCCCACGTGGGCTCTCCACCCCCTCCTGCCCCCCCACATGGCAGGAGCTCTCTGCACTTTCTTCTCTTTCCTTCTCTTAATCTAAGAAAGTCTCTCTAGACCTTACCCTCTGGTCTATGGATCTTAGTTCTTTAAACTCATACGACAACAATCCGGGGTACTCTAAAATTACTGGTGCACTGATGTATTGGCAAGGAACCCAAAAACTCCTGTTCCAATTTTACCGCCTACAATCCCTACCCTTTGTCTGTCCTTTGTTTTCTTGATGATGGCCACCTGACTATAGAGCGAGTTGTAACCTCTCAATGCAGTTTTAATTTATCCTTCCTTGACGGCTAAGGACGTTGACTATTTTGTCACATATTTCTTGGTCATCTGTATTTCTTCCTTTGAGAACTATCTGTTCAGTTCATTTGCCCATTACAATTCGTTGTTGTTGTGTAGAGACAGGGTCTCACACAGGAGCCTTGGCTGGCAAGTCTCTGGAGTTCTGGGATTATAGGTTAGAGACACCACGTCCAGCCTCATTTTTCTACTAACTGATGAAGTAGGGGAGGGGTGGGAATTTTTGAATTCATTACATATCTGGGTATGAATCCTCTGTTCGGTGTATAATGAGTTCAGTCTCTTGTTCCTGTGCCTGGTACCACAAGAAGGGCATATCTAAATCAAGGCTGCTCCTTCAGGCCCAGTCCAGGAAAGAGATGAGGCGCATACCTGATCCCACCCCCAAAGATGGGACAATCTGTTAATTTTTTTTAAGATAATTTCTTTTTTTGAACTTTTTAAAAAATCTTTTAATACCTTAATTTGTTGGAGAGAAAGAGGCAGATAGAGAGAATGGGCATGCCAGGGCCTTCAGCCGCTGCAAAGTAACTCCAGACACATGCACCACCTTGTGCATCTGGCTTACATGGGTCCTGGGGAATCAAACCTGGGTCCTTTGGCTTTGCAGGCAAGTGCCTCAACCATTAAGCCATTTCTCCAGCCCAACAATTTTTATATGTGTAGACAAACAGTACCTAGGCCACTCGTGTTTCTGAGTTAACTTCTCCAAGCAGCAACTGTAGGTTATTTGCACAATTCAGATGTTTATCTGTATAGGGTTAGCAATCAAGGGACAGACTGAAATTTCCAGGTCAAACTGTGAGCTGTTTCTTTAACCTGGTTTCCCAATTCCGAGAGTGGTCATTTAAAGACACTATGGCCTATGCACTTCCAACTACTGTGACTACCCAAGGTGTGGTCAACACTTCCAGAGTCAAGCGTGCCAGGCGGGTGCTTCCCAGCGGTGGCTGCTACTACACCCACGCAAAACCCGGTAGGACCCAGAAAGTGCACGGTGGGGTGTGTGTGTGGGGGGGGGTGACAGCTGTATATTCAACAACAGGTAAGCATGCTCATGGGGACTTCGAGAATGATGCACAGACTTCAGAGAGTACCGGCAAGGATTTTCTTCTGCAAACTTCGCAGCAGCCTAGTGCGACACCCGGCCCCCTCCGCCCCACAGAAGAGCCGCGGTTCGGGTGTGTGTCCCGCCCGCCCTGCCTTCTCGCAGCCGCCGGGGCGCTCGGGTCACTCAGCCTACCTGGTACACGGAGGAGCCCGAGTCCGGCTGCGTGCCCAGAGTGGCCACCGCGTCCCCGTGGTAGGCGCGCGGCCGGGGGGCGGCGGCGGCGGCGGCGCGCGCGCAGGGCCGCAGCGTCCACCTCAGCGCGGCCCACATGGCGGCGGCGGGCTCGGAGCACAGCAGAGACGTGTGGGAAGCGAGGGCGGCCCGCGCCCGTCACGGTTCTCTCGGGGAAGGACCGGCAGCCGCTCGGCCCCGCTCGCGTCCTTCCGCCCACAGCCAGGCCCGCAGGTCCCCCGAGTCGCCCCGCCCCCAGCACGTAAACGCCTCCCATTGGTCCGCGTCTAGCGCCACGCCTCCCGGACCAGCCAATAAGGGACCGAAGCGAGGACCCTGCGATCACAAGCCCAGGAGAGCTGGTCTCTAAAGCCTGAGAGGTTCTCAGCTCCGGACGTGGAGGTGAAGCTGCCCCTTTTGTATAGTCGTAGTGTTTATGTAACAGCGAGTGTAGCAACGCTTGTGAAACACTTCTTTGTGACTTTTGTTTGGTGGGGGCTGATTTTCAACGTAGGGTCTCACTCTAGCCCAGGCTGACCTGGAACTCACTATGTAGTCTCACGGTGGCCTCGAACTCACGGCGATCCTCCCACCTCTGCCTCCCGAGTGCTGGGACTAAAGGCGTGCGCCACCACGCCCGGTTTGTGAAACACTTCTAATCACTTTCAGAATGTGATAGAATGTGGATGCCAGCGTTGGGATCTGCAGTAAGGGACCCTCAACACGACCATAAAAATTTAAGACACTATACAAAATACCCTGAACTTAATTTTCATGCAACTGCTTATAGAACACTTACTGCATCCGTTGCCTAGCGGACAGAATAAACGGTGAAGTTAAGCCATCTCTCCAGCCCCACAGCTTTTTTTGTTGTTGTTGATTTGCATATAAGTGTTCGCACACCTATAGGCTCTCTTGCTGCTGCAAAGGGATGCCAGATGTTTGCGCCAATTTTTTCCCCTCTCAACTTTACACCAGTGGCTGGGGAATTGGCTGGGGCGGATTAACCACTGAGCAATCTCCCTAGCCCTCCAAAAATGCAGCTTTCTTAAGACCTCATCCATGCTGGGGGTGGGCTTTCCGTTTATGGCAGCCATCTTTGAGTCACTTTAGCTTCTGTAAATAACCCTAATTAACTCATGGTTTGATAAACTGGACCTTAGTGGAATCTGTCTTGTCATTTATGCCCTCCCCATCTGATGTAAATAGGTATTTGCTCACATCTCCCCAAGAAAAGTCACAACTGAGCTGGGCGTGATGACACAGGCCTTTAATCCCAACATTCAGGAGGCAGAGGTAGGAGGATCATGTGAGCTCCAGACCACCCTGAGACGCCATAGTGAGTTCCAGGTCAGCCTGGGCTAGAGGGAGACCCTACCTGAAAAAAGAAAAGGAAAGTCACAACCGGAAAGGTATGATTTACAATGTAGTTCTCCAACAGAAAAACATCCAGTGAAAACTGACTCTACCAAGGTGACAGGAAACTGAGTTGTTTGTTTGTTTGTTTGTTTTTCGAGGTAGGGTCTCACTCTAGCCCAAACTGACTTGGAATTCACTATGGGATCTCAGGGTGGCTTTGAACTCATGGCGATCCTCCTACCTCTGCCTCCCAAGTGCTGGGATTAAAGGTGTGCTCCACCACGCCCAGCTGAAACTGACATTTCAAGCACTAATTTCTCCTTAAATAGTTTTGCGATAATGCAGATTTCTTAGTTGGCTTCTGAAGACAGAAATGATACAAGTAGATAGAACCTTTCTTTAAAGAGTCACCATGTTTCTTGTTGCTTATAAGGTTGGTTACAAGAAACTCACTGGACATTGTATAACATTCCCAGATCAAGGGAAGCGAAAAAATGCAAAGATGAAGTGATACGAAAGCCACATAGAATCTGTTAATTCATTAAAATATGCTACACCTTTGCTACCTGCTGAGGCAGGGTCTCACTCTTGCCCAGGCTGACCTGGAACTCACTCTCTAGTCCCAAGCTGGCCTTGAACTTACAGTGATCTTCCCTCCTCTGCTTCATTAGTGCTGAGATTAAAGATGTGAGCCACATCTGGATTAAATGAGGTCATAGAAGAAATGGACCTAACAGATATATACAGGACATTTCATCCAAATGCTGCAGAATATACATTCTTTTCAGCAGCACATGGATCATTCTCTAAAATAGACCATATATTAGGACACAAATCAAATCTTAACAAATACAGGAAAATTGAATTAATTCCTTGCATTCTATATGACCACAATGGGATCAAACTACAAATCAATAGCAAGAAAAGCTATAGGGCATACACAAAATCATGGAAACTAAACAATACACTACTAAATGATGAATGGGTCAATGAAGAAATCAAGAACAAAATCAAAAAACTTATAGAGTAAAATAATAATGAGAACATAACATACCAAAACCTTTGGGACACAATGAAGGCAGTCCTAAGGGAAATTTATAGCTTTAGGTGCCTATATTAAGAAATTAGAGGGCTGGAGGGATGGCTTAGCAGCTAAGGCATTTGCCTGAAAAGCCAAAGGACCCAGGTTCAATTCCCCAGGACCCACATAAGCCAGATGCACAAGGGGGCGCACATATCTGGAGTTTGTTTGCAGGGGCTGGAGACCCTGATATGCCCATTCTCTCTCTTTCACTCTCCCTGTCCCCCACTTTCTCTGTCAAATAAATAAATAAATAAAAATATATTTAAAAAAAAGAAATTAGAAAGGTCTCAAGTAAATGACCTAATGCTTCACCTTAAAGCCTTGGAAAAAGAAGAACAAGGCAAACCGAAAATCAGTAGATGGGAAGAAATAATAAAGATTAGGGCAGAAATTAATGAAATAGAACCCCCCCCCAAAAAAAAATCCAAAGAACCAATGAAACAAAGAGTTGGTTCTTTGAAAGGATAAACAAGATTGAAAGACGTGAGCCACTATGTCTAGCTCCTACTGATTGTTTTAAAGAATCTTTTAGGGCTGGAGAGATGGCTTAGCAGTTAAGGCGTTTGCCTGCAAAGCCAAAGGATCCTGGTTCGATTCTCCAGGACCCACGTAAGCCAGATGCACTAAGGGGGCGCGTGCTTCTGGAATTCGTTTGCAGTGGCTGGAGGCCCTGGCACACCCATTCTCTCTCTCTCTCTCCCTCTCTCTTTTTCAAATAACTAAAAATAAAGTTTTTTAAAAAGAATCTTTTATATCACAAAATAAGAAAATGAGTTGAACTTCAGCTCTCTGCCGCCTAAAACTGGCTGCCTGTCCCTTCTCAGCTCTCTCCCTGTGTGTTGCTCATCTACACCATTACCCTCTTCAAGACAGGGCTCTGGGGTCTCTTTCCCCAGAAACCTCCCCCCCCCCCCATCTCCACCTTTTCCCCTTGTTTTCAGCCAGAACAGATCTCTGCTGTGGCTCTGGTCACAATGTGTCGTTAGGCTTAGCTTCTGCAGCTCAGGGTCTTATGTCACCTTTGTCCTATGCCCAGCCAGTTTCTGCCATGATTGAGCGTGGATGTTAAAAGTATCTGCTCTTGATGGAGAAGTTCCAGAACACCTGAGAGTTACTTAAAGGCAGCTAGGAAGCTGGTCTCATGTTTTCCCCTTTATGACCTTGCCTAGGATATAACATAACATTGCCTAACAATCTGCTTGATTCAAGGGAAGAGGACGGAGTTCAACTCTCAATGGCAGGAGTGCTGAAAGAGTTAATGAGTTTGGATTGGCAGGGGGGGTTGGGGGGGAATCCCACCAAGCAATGAATGAGTCACAAAAGTTATAGGGACAAGTTGGCCCAGGAACAGACGAACAGAGGAAATTTTCCTGGCTTGTAAATAACTTTCCAAACCACAGCCTGAAAAGGTCACCTGCTGTAAAGACACCATTGTCCCAGGCTCCCCAGGAACCATTGCCCCAAACCAGGTCTACTATCAAGAACTAGTCAAGGGCTGGAGAGATGGCTTGGCGGTTAAGACACCTGCCTGTGACACCTAAGGACCCATGTTCGACTCTCCAGATCCCACATAAGCCAGAGCACAAAGGTGAGGCAAGCTCAAGGTGGCACATGCCCACTAGGTGGCACAAGTGTCTGGAGTTCTATTGCAGTGGCACACCAATTCTCTCTCCCTCTCCCTCTATCTCTCCCTCTCCCTCTATCCCTCTCAAAAAGAAAGAAAGAAAGAAAGAAAGAAAGAAAAAGACTAGTCAAGGCAGACCTAAGAGTCTTATCTGTGAAAACAAGTCAGCAAGAACCCAGTTTCAATTGTATTTTTTAAATATCAAAATAGAGCAGTTTGAAGCCAGGCGTGGTGGCGCACGCCTTTAATCCCAGCCCTGTGAGGCAGAGGAAGGAGGATTGCTGCAAGTTCGAGGCCACCCTGAGACTCCATAGTGAATTCCAGGTCAGCCTGGGCTAGAGTGAGACCCTACCTTGAAAAACCGAAAAACACAACTCATAATAGCTGGGAAATGGAACCAGCCTAGATGTCCCTCAACTGATGAGTGGATAATGAAGATGTGGCACATTTATACAATGAAGTTCTACTCAGCAGTAAAGAAAAATGAAGTTATGAAATTTGCAGGAAAATGGATGGATCTGGAAAGGATTATACTAAGTGAGGTAACCCAAGCCCAGAAAGCCAAGTGCCGTATGTTTTCCCTCATATGAGGATCCTAGCTACAGATGATTGGACTTCTGTGTGAGAAGGAAAAATCTCAGTAGCAGAGGCCAGTAAATTTAAAAGGAGATATAAAGGGAAAAGAAAGGAAGGGAGGAGGGTACTTAATAGGTTGATATTGCATATATGGAAGTAGAAGAATAGATTAACGGGGGCGAAAAGGCCCAAAGTGAGGTCAGGGGAAGAGATTGAGTAAAGGAAAGGTGGAGGGAGGGCTAATCAAAATCTAAGAGGATATAAATAAATCATATGGAATCCTCTGGTTTTGGACAATGGAACATTCAGGAGCCATAGATCGTTGTTAGAAAATTTTCAGTGCCAGGGATGGGATACCTTCCAGTGAGTAGTTGGCCAGGGAGGTTCCTGATGCCCCTAAAACATTATAGGCCATGGCCGTGGCCCTTGGTTTCCCACCAGGAATAGATGGTAAGACCCTATTGCTGAAGACTCCACATACTTGGGTGGCAAGGCCACTGAGAAATTCTGCTGGAACTGAGCTGATAACCTCCTCCATGTAAACCAGCTGAGAGAAAGCTGGAAGAAGCCATTCTACATTTAGTTCAATGGGAGAGAGATATCACCAGTGAAGATACTCAACAGTGGGCACTGCAAGCCTTATAATTGACCAGCCAGGCCAAATGAGCCAACGGGTGCAATAGTGGCACATCTGTCATGGTGGAAACCAACTGCCCTCCAATTGGACTGGAGGCCCGCTCCATGGGGGGGAATACATCCCTGATACTGAAAACTTAAAACAGGGGTAGTCATGAGCCCTAGGGGTGTAACATCTGCTGATGTCTGGAAAAATGTATATACTATGCTTATTAAACTGCCCAGTAAGTCTCTTCCTTTTTTTTTTTTTTTTTTTTTTTTTTTTGGTTGTTGTTGTTTGTTTTTTGAGGTAGGGTCTTGCTCTAGCCCAGGCTGACCTGGACTTCACTATGTAATCTCAGGGTGGCCCTGAACTTACAGAGGTTCTCCCTCTACCTGCGATTAAAGGTGTGCACCACCACACTCAGCTCCTGAGTACCTAAGATAGAAATATACACACAAGTGAGAGAGAGACAGGGAGAAAACAAAGGAAGGAGGGACAGTGGGAAGGAGGGTACATCAGTACAATGTCTATCATATTAAATGGGGCTGGAGAGATGCCTCAGCGGTTAAAGGCACTTGCTTGCTTGCCAAGCCTAAAAGCCTGACAACCAGGTCCCATGCCCCAGTGCCCACGTAGAACCAGATGCACAAAGTGGTGAATGTGTCTAGAGTTTGTTTGCAGTGGCAGTCGGCCCTGGCATGCCCATACTCACTGTGTCTGCCTCTTTCTCTCTGTCTCTTTCTCTCTCTCAAATAAAATAAATATATTAAATTGTAGCTTGTTATTTTGAAGCAGTCACAACCTTTAAAAGTATAGGCAACAGAAACAGGTTGGGGATTTAGCTCAGTGCCAGGCAAGAAAAGGACCTAGGTGGGGTGGGGCAGGGAGGAAATGAAGGCATGTAGGTAAAATCAGATTGAAATTACCCTGTAAAATGTGTGAAATGAGTAATTCTACTTTGCTGCAAGTTAGCTCCAATATGAGTTTGTATTGCAAACAGAAATGCATAAAGATTCACATATCACCCAGCCTGGACTAGAGTGAGACCCTACCTCAAAAAACCAAAAAAAAAAAAGTTTTTGTGGATAGTTATGAGATGAACCAACTAAGAAGATAAACTGGAAAGAAAACTTTAAATATTGAATGTTAAATGTTTGATGAGAAAGATTGTTACAGAGTGGTTACGTGGATTGTAACGTAAAAGTGTGTAGATAAAGGTATGAGTAAAGTATGTAGATGAAGATATGAGTAAGCTTAAACAGAAGGTTAAAGACAAAGTACTTGGGCTGGAGAGATGGCTTAGCGGTTAAGTGTTTGACTGTGAAACCTAAGGACCCTGGTTCGAGGCTCAATTCCCTGGGACCCATGTTAGCCAGATGCACAAGGGGGTGTACGCATCTGGAGTTCATCTGCAGTGGCTGGAGGCCCTGGCGCACCCATTGTCTCGCTCTATCTGCCACTTTCTCTCTGTCTGTCGCTCTCAAATAAGTCAATAAAAAAATTTTTTTAAAGACAAAGTATTTAATCAGATTAAAAACTTCTTGAGATATAAAATGACTATTAGCCTAAGGTTTACATCAGACTAACAAAGCATGGCCCTGACTGGTAGCAGGTTACTATGGTATTCAGGTTGTAAACTTAATTTTAACTCATTGATGTTAATCTGGTCATAATAATGATTGTGAAAGACTAAATTTAGAGTACCCAACTAAGTTTACTAGGTTCCTCTATTTGTCAACCTTTTAACTAAATCTGAAGGTTAAAATTGACTCATTAATATTTAATTCTCTCCTAAGGTTATTGTATCTAAAACCCTGCCTCAAGAAAAAAAAAAAAAAAATCTCACAGAAAAACTACTTAACCTTTTCCCCCTATTATAACTTGGTTTGTAAAAAGTCCATGGTGTTTGACTATCAATAAGCTTACACCACCATGCCTGGCTAAAACTCTACAATTTTAAGATGGTGCTTGTCTTGTTCATGCTGGTTTTGCTAGATGATTATCACTGAGGTTATAATATAAGTCTTATAAAAAGTGACTTAATGTGATTTTGTTCTTAGAAAAACTGGAAAAGCTCCCCTTGTCTTAAAAAGATTCACTGTATACAAACAATGTTAATATAGTTTGTCTAAGCTTCATGTAACAGTCATAAATATTTCTTTAGTTAAACCTTAAAATTGTTCAATGGTAAAAAGTACTTATTTAAGAAATTGCTTTGTGTCTGTTATATTGTCTCTAATGCATGTTAAAATTGGCTTGCTTAACTCAATAATGACCAAGTTTTATTTTATTCTTAAGCTATGTATAATCAGTCTCAGTCAAGGTTTCACTTAATTGTCTCATTTCTGACATCTTAAGTTCATTGCTTATAAAAATATTGATACTTAAGACATGTTTCCTCCCCTAAAAAAATAATCTTTTAAATTGCTGTTCTACTTCCAGTTTGGGGGGTAATTGGTATTTGCATTGGCATAGAGACTAGCCAAAGTTGTTTTCAAACACAGATGCTAAGTTTTTTTTTTTTACTGTCTTGTCTTCTTCATAGCATACAATTTCTAGATTAAATCAATTGCCTTAAAGTTATTGATAAAATAATTGATAAAACATTGTTTTCAGGGCTACTAAAATGTTCTGCCTATACTTATGACTGACAGATACTTAAAAAATAAAATGTGTATGCTTTCTATGTCCCAGATATAACTTACACTGTCACCTGACAACTAAACTTAAATATTAATCAGAATGATTTTAAACTATTGTGTCATTCTCTAACCAGATCTGCTTTGCGAACCAGATATGTTCTACACCTTTTTAAAAATTTATTTTATTTTATTTGAGAGTGACAGACAGAAAGAGGCAGATATAGAGAGAGAATGGGCGTGCCATGGCCTCCAGCCACTGCAAACGAACTCCAGATGGGTGCGCCCCCTTGTGCATCTGGCTAATGTGGGTCCTGGAGAATGGAGCCTCAAACTGGGGTCCTTAGGCTTCACAGGAAAGTGCTTAAGCGCTAAGCCATCTCTACAGCCCTGTTCTATGCCTTTTTAAACTAATCTGTTTTGCTAATCAGATATGTACAGTCTCTCTGAGTGAGTAATAACCATACATAGAAGCCAAAATCAATTGGAAACATTGGAGTTTAAAGGATAACCAATATTTTGGTTCCTGATCCCCAGTTAAAAGGCCACAGAAGATGATGGGACACTTGAACTTCTAGCCTCTGGTAAGCTACTTGTCTTCTTGATAGGAGAGGATGTGGAGACCCAGAAATGAATTCCAAGTCAGTGTATCTGCAACAGGAGAGTCACATTGGAGGAAAATCAGTCCTCCAGGCTTCCCAAAAGAGGGAGGGCCACCTGGTCAGCACAGCCTTGACTTATCGTAGCAGATGACAATGCTGAGAGTCATAGAAGTCCTCACAGGTCCCTGAAAGTCTCTCCTACAGAGCCATTATTGACCTCCAAAGTATACCTTTAATTCTGGCAGCCTACATGGTCTTAATCACCCAATGAGAAAAATATATCTACAATATAAACAATGAGTCAGACTAATAGGGTCCTCTGTCTGATGCTGATATTAGACTCTAACATTAACTCAAGTCTTCTGCCTCTGCCTGTCCCTGATTAACTTCACCTACCCTGACCCCAGCTCCTCCCACTTGCCTTAGCCAGAATCAGAGCTATTCCTTGAGCCCCCTCCTTCCTGAGCCCTTACCCTATCTCATCCAGGGATAAGTACACTGCCACCCCAATGGACACTCTCAAACTTAAACTCTCATGTGTTCCTACTCTTCTCCTGATCCCAAAATGCCCCTCTGCCTCCTTTCTCTTGCCCCAAGCCCTCTATCCCTTGCCTCTGTATGCTCATCCTCCCTTTACACCTGGAGTTTTGATGCCATAGCTGTTGACAAGAGTAACAAGCTCAGGCTGGAGAGATGGCTTAGTGGTTAAGCGCTTGCTTGTGAAGCCTAAGGACCCCGGTTCGAGGCTCAACTCCCCAGGACCCATGTTAGCGAGATGCACAAGGGGGCACATGCATCTGGGGTTCATTTACAGTGGCTGGAGGCCCTGGTGCGCCCATTCTCTCTCTCTCTCTCTCTCTCTCTCTCTCTCTCTCTCTCTCTCTCTCTGCCTCTTTCTCGCTGTCTGTCACTCTCAAATAAATAAATAAATAAAATGAACAACAACAACAACAAAAAAATTAAAAAAAAAAAAAAGAGTAACAAGCTCCTTTACTCTCCCTTCTGTCTTCCCACAGGGTGCACAGAGCCCATCTCCCTCACCTTCTCTATAACAGGTGTCTGCCAGTGACAGCTCTGAAGCCAGCTCAATACAGGGATGGTACGAGCGAAGTCTCTGCTTCACTCAGGACCAAGTCATAACAACATGCTACACTGGTGCTACTGATCTCACCACCCTGCCACCTCTAGCCACCATGAAACTGCCTCATCACCTGCCCTGAAGAGACACCCATCAACCACCCCCCCACCAAAAGAAAGAACTCATCGCCCTTATGGTCAGCATGAAAAAAATTACCCTTCATCTCTTATCATTAACAAAAGGCTGGAATGTGGCACACGCCTTTAATCCCAGCACTTGGGAGGCAGAGGTAGGAGGATTGCCGTGAGTTCGAGGCCACCCTGAGACTACATAGTTAATTCCAGGTCAGCCAGAGCCAGAGTGAGACCCTAATTCGGAAAAACCAAAAAAAAAAAAAAAAAAAAAAAAAAAAAAATGCTGGAATGTTAGGTCAGGACAAAATGGAGTTACAGCAGGAGGGAGACAGAGATAAGGAAGTGGGTCCTCCACTATCCCTTCCTTGCCTAACAGTGCCCCAGGCCTAGGTTTCCTGCTCCCTATCTCCCACCTGGTCACTTCTGTTCTCACACCCAATGGCTAATGTAAAGAAAAGGAGTTCCTTCCCTTCCTCACTTTCCCCCAATTGAAAAGCTCTTTATAGTGCACTATCTGTAATCTCAAAGCTGACTGCTCTGTTCTTCGATCAGTCCTGGCAGCTTGTGTTTTTCAACTCAAATAAAAACTTCCATCTTTGCCTCAGAGTGGTCTCCATGGTCTCAGTCACTCCTGAACCTTACATTATCCACCCGATGTGGGCCAGGAGGTGATGCCTACCCTCTGCTCATGCCATTGTTTTCTCCTGCCATCATGGAGTTTCTCCTCAATTCTGTAAACCAAAATAAACCCTTTCCTTCCATGAGCTGCTTTGGGTTGGGTTCTCTGTGCCAGCAATGTGAAGCTGATTGCAACACCATTTATAAAGCCAGATGCACAAAGTGGCACATGCACCTGGAGTTCTTTGGCAGTGGCAAAAGGTTGTGACATGTCCATTTTCTCTCTCAAATAGTGAATATACATACATACATACATACATGTGTGTCTTTTTTTTTTTTTTTTTTTTTTTGAGGTAGGGTCTCACTCTAGCCCAGGCTGACACAGAACTGTGATCCCTGGCTGGCCTTGAGCTCATGGTAATCCTCCTACCGCTGCCTCTCTGCCTAAAAATAATGAACTTTAAAACATTTTCAACTGGATATGGTGGCACATGACTTAAATACCACTCGGTTATAAAATTACAAAATATTTTTTATAATTTTATTTTTTGGGGATGGGGTGAGGGGAAGCAGAGAGAGAAAGGACACACTAGGGCCTCCAGCCACTGCAAACCAAGCCTGGATGCATGTACCACCTTGTACATCTGGCTTATGTGGGTACTGGAGAATTGAACCTGTGTCCTTAGGCTTCGCAGGTAAGTGCCTAAGTAAGTGCCTTAACCACTAAGCCTCTCCCAAGCCCTAATTTGTTTTTTATATATTGCTTTCTTTATTTTCTAAAATTTATTTTTAGAGAAAGGAAGAGAAAGAATTGGTGTGCCAGGACCTCAGCCACTGCGATGGAACTCCAAATGCTTGTGCCACCTAGTATGAATGCGCGACCTTGCTCTTGCCTCACCTTTGTGCATCTGGCTGACTTGGGATCTGGAGAGTCAAACATGGGTCCTTAAGGCTTCACAGGCAAGCGCCTTAACCCCTAAGCCATCTCTTTAGCCCTAGATATATATAGTAACAGGTTACACTTTATCCCCTTGCCCCTGTTCCCCTTCCCCTGGAGGTCCTCATTAGGCTCATGGTATTCACTGAGAAGCTATTACTGCTACTACTATATTTTGATGGAAATGACTGAAAACAGTAACGAGATAACACAAATGTCTTTAGTTATTTGAAAAGACAAAAACAGAAATGGTATAAAATAACTTTTATTTACATAAATTTATCTATAGAACATAATTGCTTTCTTTAGAACAAGAAAATTTACAAATGACAAATATTGCTTCTTTAGTCAAAAACTTCTTCAAGCAAGATAGTATACATGGTCACTTGTATTTAAAATAATATGGTAGTAAGTGGTAGATATATTTTTATCTGTGCCTAAGTCCTTTATCAACTATTAGACTTTTAAAACCATCATATTAGCCACTTGCTAAGATGGAAGTGTTCAGGAGGAAAAGATAATGATCTTCCATCACAGCTCCTTTAAGATTTACAAAAGAATGTCTTTACATAAATCAGACAACATAGACCTTTCCACTTATTAAGTACACTGATTAAGTTTCTCTTTTCAACATTGTCTTAAGAATATAACAGTAAGACGTCTGTTAGCTGACTTGATTCTCTTTACATAATGAATGTCCCTCTATTCTTTATACAGCAAATGACAAGTTCCATAAAATTGGCTTATTATTGAGAAGAGACAGAGGTTTAAAAAAATAAATATTATACAGGGATAAATAATAGCTAGGTCATGGCAATCTTATACCCCAACTAACATTAAGAAAAAAAATCATTTCAAGACATATTTTTTAAGTTTACAAAAACAGCATTAAAATAGCAATGTGTCTTACCAACATGATTTGTACAGCAATAACATGAAATGTATTTCATGTAAATTTATGTAAATTTCCATCTTATTTGCAGACCCTCCTTCATGATCCCCCCTTACAATCTCCCCCAAACCCATAAATTTCACTGTAAGCCAATGAATGAAAAATGCTCTAACAGCAAGTTTCGATGAATTAATGTCATTGTAACACCTGCTGAAGCCATCCTCTTTTGCTTAAGAACTTAAATTGGCCATCATCTTTTTAGAAAATCAAAATTCCCTGGACTTAAAAAATATGTTTTCAGTTGAAATACTGATTATTTCATAATTCAACACAGCTCTTAACTTTTAGGCACATTTTCAGTGACAAATAACTCATACATATAGACATCAGCACCTTCAAGTAGGAAAGCAACTGGTCCAGGGCTGGGGATGCAGTTGGTACAAAGCTTGCCTAGCATGCAAGAGCCATGAGTTTGACACCCAGCATTGCACAGACTGGCTGTCGTGGGACACACCTACAATCTCAGCATTCAGAAGGGAGAGACAGGAGGATCAAAGTTCAAGGTCATCTTCAACTACATAGAGAGTACAAGGACAGCCTGGGATACATGAAACCCTTTCTCAAAAAGAAAAAGTAACATATAGTTCAATGTAGGGATCAAATTAAAAGCACAACCAGCCACACTCCCTCATTCAAGCCCCAACTGGCTGCTTTCACATGAACCAGCAGGGTTGAACAGCTGCAATTTGGTCTATAATCCCAAAATATTTGGGAGAAAAAAATGACAACTCCTGAGCCTATGAGGTTTTTCTAATGAAACTGGAATGAACATGCTGTTTAAGTAGCTTCTGTTGAACCAGAAAAGATTTGTGAAGGGAAATAAGAGACATTTTATATAAATAATCAAATCTTAAAATTAAAAGACTTAAGTTCATAATGATAATCAGACTTTACAAAGCCTCATTTTTTCTGTTTTAACATCAAAATTATGTCCTGTGTCAAAAAGCCTACATGTTCCTTGAACAGAATTTAATGGGGGGAAAAAAATCTATCACTAATATTTTAAAAGGAATGTATGTGCATGTATATAAGGGAGATTCAATTTTATACAGCAATTTGTCTCATAGGAGTTGAATTTTTTTCTTCCAATTAAAAATCCTGAGATTATAGAAGAAAAAAATTCACAGTACAAATTCAATATGCTAAAGTATGAGAAAAAGTATTCAAGACATATACACTACCCAAACATTTATGTCATTTTAAACATCTTTAAAATTAAAGACGAAAAGAAGAAATCTAACAAACTTATTAATTATGTTAATAAATTTGTTAATGCTTTCTTTACCCACATCTGAGGGATGAAAATAATTAAAAATGAATATATTTTAAATAAAAAATTTAAAAATAAATAATCTCTATTATGTGCCATCTTTATAAATAGCAAGTTTAAATACTAGCTCCTCAATTATGACTAATGTTACATCACCATGAATTAGAAAAATACATATTTTTCAGTCAAATAGCTAATAATAGAAAAAGTTTTAACTTTACCATACCAAAATGGAGTTTCACAATTTGCTTTAATATACTTAGAGGCAACTAAAAGGCCTTCATCATCCCTCAAAAAGAAAAACAGAACAAAAAAATCCACCTTTACAAAAGAAGTTCACTAAATGTTAAATACAATGAAGCTCCAAATATGTGGGCACTATGATTTATGCAGACGTCTACCAGCAGCAGCTCGCGTGTCCGTGCACTCAACGCGGGAAGAGGCAAACGTAAACAGAGTTGCCAGCTCATCTCAGGAAGCGGTCTTCATCGCTTGGCAATTCCAAACTGCTGACTCAATCAGGATGGAAGGAACTTCAGCAATGCCTGCCACTGATTATAAAAGCTTCAAACCAAGCTTAGTACACATCAAACGTGACCTCAAGAAAAATGGGCAGTGATTTTCATTTCTTATGAATACTGCATTGTTACTGTAATTGACTCTAGAAATCCCAGAGTTATTACAAAAAAAAAAAAAAAAAGGAATTAAAGCCTAAAGACAGCTTTATTCATTTTCATCCACTTCAATGAAGATGTCCCCAAAGAAAGACTCAGAGATGGTGGTTGGCTCTTCTTTAGATGCCTGTTTCTGCTCATTTTTATGGTTTTTGTTTAATAAGGGCTGATCAGAAGAAACCTAAGATAATAAAAAAAAACACAAAAATGCAATACAACATTTATATATTGAGAGTGAGGTTTAGGGATGTTTATCGGTAGTACAGTGATTGCCTAGCATGCATGAGGCCCTGGGCTCAATTCCCAGCACAGAAAGTAGTGCCGGGCACAGTGGCGCACACCTTTAATCCTAGGACTCAGGAGACAAAGACAGGAGGATCGCTATGAGTTTGAGGTCAGCCTGGGCTAGAGCAAGACCATACCTCAAAAAACCAAAAACAAACACAACAAAAAGAGCCATAATACCAAACAGCACTTAATGGAACCACACAAATCCAAGTTTAGCACACTTATAAAGCATAAAATACTAAGTCAAATGTGTAGGTGTGTTATCACACACTTTTAATCCCAGGACTCCTGAGGCTGAGGTAGGAGGATCACAGTGAATTTCCTGTCTGCAAAAAAGAGAAACAGATAGAAAGGGAGGGAAGAAGGTTGGTTTATATGTGTGCAACATAAACTATCTTGTAAACCAGGCCCAGTGGCTCATGCCTATGGTCTTGGCAGTCAGGAGACTTAGGCAGGCATACTGCTGAGAACTCAAGGCTAGTATGGTCTATATTGTGAGTTCAAGACATTCTGAGCTACAGAATGAGACCCTATCTCAAACTCCTCCTCTCCTCTTCCTCCTCCTTCTTTTCTCTCTCTCTCCCTCCCTCTCCCTCTCTCTCTACACACACACACACACACACACAATCTCTAGAAAGTAAACCAGAAACTGCTAAAATCATATACCTGTGGGAAAGGGAAACTTTTCAAAAGTAGTTCTTATGCCGGGCATGGTGGTGCATGCCTTTAACCCCAGCACTTGGGAGGCAGAGGTAGGAGGATCTCCGAGAGTTTGGGGCCACCCTGAGACTACATAGTGAATTCCAGGTCAGCCTGAGCTAGAGCGAGATGCTACCTCAAAAAAAAAAAAAAAAAAAAGGAAGTGAATTCTTTAGTAGTGGATTTAGAAACATGGAGAAACTACTAATTCAAGATAATGAAATAGCAACTTCAAAATTCTTGAGTCATACTCTACACCAAAACCAATAACCACAAAGAACAAAACCTCCAAAACTGATTGCTCAAAATGTATTCATCTAGGGCTGGAGAGATGGCTCAGCAGTTATGGTGGTGCTTGCATGCAAAGGTTAATAACCAACGTACCCCTAAGTCAAATGTACAGGGGCACATGCATCTGGAGTTTGTTTGTAGTGGCTGGAGGCCCTGGAGTGCCCATTCTCTCTCTCTTCATTCTGTCTCTAGGCTTGTAAATAAATAAAATTTTTTTAAAAATTGTACTTGTTTTGCAAAAACATTTTGTAGGGCTGCAGAAATGGGTCAGCAGTTAAGGTGCTTGCTGGCCTGCAAAGCCTAAGGATCCAGGTTCCATTCCCCAGTACGCACATAAACTACATGCCTGAGGTGGTGCATGTGTCTGGAGTTTGTTTACAGTGGCTAGAGGCTCTGGCATGCCCACTCTCTCTCTACTTGCCTCTTTCTCAAATAAATAAATAAATAAATAAAAATACTTTTTAAATTGTATACTTCGATTTAAAAACTTTTAAAATATTTGAGAGTGAGATAGAGACAGAGAGACACACACAGAGAATATAAAAATAAGAATGACAGAGCCTCTTGCCACTGCATAGAAACTCTAGATGTGTGCACCTCTGTGCATCTGGCTTTAAGTGGGTACTAGGAAATTTAACCCAAGTTGTCAGGCTTTGCAAGCAAGTGTGTTTAACTGCTGAGCCATCTCTCCAACCCTGTTTAAAAATTTCTGTTTGGAGCTGGAGAGATGGCTCAGCCCTTAAGGGGCTATCTTGCAAAGCATGTCGGCCTGGGTTTGAGTCCCCAGTAGCCAGATGCACATGGTAAAATGTGCAACTGTACACCTGGAGTTCGTCTGCAGTGGAAGGATCCCTATCACACTCATTTATTCTCTCTATATATACTTGCAAACAAACTTTTGTTTGACTAGGTGTAGTGTTGCATGCCTTTAATCCCAGCACTCAGGAGGCAGAGGTAGGAGGATTGCTTTGAGTTTGAGGCCAGCTTGGGACTACAGAGTGAGTTCCAGGTCAGCCTGGGCTAGAGTGAGAACCTACATAGAAAAAACAAAAAACAAACAAACAAACAAACAAAACAAAAACCAATGACATTTTCACTCACCACCATAATAGATAACTGGAAAATTTAAAAAGAACTTATTTTCTTTCAAGTGTTACAATTCGATGCTGGCTATGTATGCACTTAACTGGTAACTATAATAATCATTCTATAAAATAATTTGGCAATGATGGTAGAAATGCTTGCCCAGCATGCACTAAGCTCGAAGGTCAATTCCTAGCACTGCAGGAAAACAATAATCAAGTCATACATAAAAAGTCACTGATTTTTCCATCTTAGTATTCAGACGGCTTCAAGATGCACAGAGATGAAATGTTAACAAATTCTACCTTTTAAGAAAGATTTTAAAATTTATTATTTATTAGAAACAGAGAGAGGGAGAGAGTGTGAGAATGGGTGCGCCAGGGCCTCTAGCCACTGCAAACGAACTACAGATTCATGTGCCACCATGTGCATCTGGCTTACGTGGGACCTGGAGAATCGAACCAGGGACCTTAGGCTTCGCAGGAATGCATCTTAACTGCTAAGCCATCTCTCCAGCCCACAAATTCTACTTTTATGGCTCCTTGAATTCTCCTAGGACAAATAAAATGCAAGCAGTACTTCACTTGGCTTCCAAAAGCTGGAAGAGTCATTGGATTAAAAAAAAAAAAAAAAGCAGTTGGGCTGCAGAGATTGTTCAGTGGTTAAAGCTACTTTCTTGCATAGCCTGCTGGCCTGGTTTGATTCCCTGGTACCCACAAAAACCCAAACGGACATGTTGTATGCATCTAGGGTTTATTTGCAGTGGCACAAGACCCTGGTGTACCCTGAGCACACACATGCTTTCTCTCTCTTTCCGAGGTAAGGTCTCACTCTAGCTCAGGCTGACCTGGAATTCACTATGTAGTATCAGGCTGGCCTTGAACCCATAGTGATCCTCCTCCCTCTGCCCCCCAAGTGCTGGGATTAAAGGTGTGCACCACCACACCTGGCATTAAATAATTTTACAAAAATAGCAACTAAGGGCTGGAGACAGGGCTCAATGGTTAAAACGCCTGCCTACAAAACCTAACAACCCAGGTTTGATAACCCAGTACCCATGTAAAGCTAGATGTGCAAAGTGGCTCATGAATCCGGAGTTCATTTGTAGTGGCTGAAGGTCCTGGCATGCCCATTCTCTCACTGTCTGTCTCTTTTCTCTCTGCTTGCATACATAAATAAAAATATTGTAAAAAAAATAGCAATTAAGTGTCCATGTATGAGTAATTCATTTATGGCTTTGTGGTTTTACACTAAGCTAGCTGTAACTTTCTTTCTTTTTTAGAAAAAATATTTACCAGCTGACATAAAGCTGGAAAAAGCTACACTGCATGCACTTCAATGGGAGCGAGAGAAATCACCAGCGAAGATACTCAACAGTGGACACTGCAAGCCTTAAATTAGGACAGCCAGGCCAAATGAGCCAATGGGTGCAATAGTGGTATGTCTGTTATGGGGAAACTAACTGCTCTCTAATTGGACTGGAGGCCCACTGCATGGGAGGGAATACATGCCTGATACTGAAAATCTACAACAGGGGTCATGAGCTCCAGGGGTGTAACGTCTGCTGCTGTCTGGCTAAATGTATATACTATGATCATCAAATTGCCCAGTAAGTACTTCTCTTAATGTTCATATCCATATATTAATTCTATTCTCACTTTTGGTTAGAGAAGCTTCTCTTTTTTTGATGGTGGTGACCTTGGGATGACTCAGAAGGCACCATGGTGCTGAGAAGTGACAGCACTGCAATATCTCTATCACAACTTGCTAAGGCTCAGGGTCCATTGCGGAAGAGGTGGCGGAAAGAACGTAAGAGCCAAAGGAAGGGTCGGATACAACGTGCTCCTCCAGACACAAAATGGCCTGGATATCCATGACCTCACAGTGCCTGACACCACCTACACAAGACCATCATAATAGGAGGAAAAGATCATGACATCAAAATAAAAAAGAGACTGAGAGAGGGAGGGGATCTAATGGAGAGCGGAGTTTCAAAGGGGAAAGTGGGGGGAGGGAGGGAATTATCATGGGTTATTGTTTACAATTATGGAAGTTGTCAATCAAATAAAAATAAAAATTTGAAAAATATTTGATTTATTTGAGAGAGAAGAAAGGGAGATTATAAGAACACTAAAGTTCATATGCAAGCACCACTTTATGAATCTGGCTTTATGTGCATACTGGGGAATTAAACTTGGGCCGTCAGGCTTTATAAGCAAGCACCATGAACAGTTGAGCCGTTTCTCTAGCTGTATCTTTCTAATCCAACAGCTTATCCTCATCTAGGATGGAGGGCTTGACATGGGGAGGAGGTACAGTTATGTTGAAATCAGTTCTGATATTCAGTTGAAAATAAAGTCATTTTCCCCCAGTTGAATCTGATTTACCTTCCTATATATAATATTCAACTAATATACACAATAAAATACAGTAGTCATCACATACCTGAGTTGAGCTGCCAGTATTCTCAGACTGAATATCAGTAGCAACACTTGTTGATGGAAGTGAATCAGAAGATTCTTGACTTTTTTTCTGGCTTTCATTATGCAAATTCAATTTTTTCAAATTTCTTCTTGATACAGGAATGAGTGGTTTCAAACGCTTCTTACTACGGACATGAGTAGCTTCATCTGAGTCCAAACTGTTCTTTGGACATATTAGAGATAAAAATCCTAGAGGTCTTCTGCCAGGCCTAGAAATAAAAAATTAAAGAGACTCAAGAAAACATATCCTATTTTGATTTTGTGTGTGTGTGTACATGTATGCAGTAGGTATGATGTGGATATGCACATATGTACAGATGCAGGGCCTGATATATATGCAGAGGCCAGAGGAGAAAGTCAAGTGTCCCCTTCCATCCTGTATCCACTTGTTTTCTTTTGTTTTACAGGGCCTCACTCTAGCCAGACTGACCTCAAACTCACTCTGTAGTCCTACCTCTGCATCCCAAGTGCTGTGATTAAAGGCGTGTGCCACCAAGCCCTCTTTTTAACTTCTAAGATATTTTTATTCATTTATTTGCAAGCAGAGAGAGAGAGAGATGGGGGGAGGTAATGGGCATGCCAAGGCATCTTGCTGCTGCTAATACATGAGCCACTTTGTGCATCTGGCTTTATGTGGGTACTAAAGATTTGAAGCCAGGTCATCAGGCTTTGCAAGCAAGTGCCTTTAACGGCTGAGCCATCTCTCCAGCCTCTGTTTTGAAGTTTTTAAATTTGTTTTTATTTTTATTCATTTATTTGACAGCAACAGGAGAGAAAGAGAGGGGGAGAGAGAGAGAGAAAGAGAGAGAGAGGGAGGGAGGGAGAATGGACGCACCAGGGCTTCCAGCCACTGCAAACGAACTCCAGATGCCACCTTGTGGTTTTTCAAGGCAGGGTCTCGCTCTAGCCCAGGCTGATCCTGAATACACTATGTAGTCTCAGGGTGGCCTTGAACTCACAGCCATTCTCCTATCCCTGCCTCCCAAGTGCTGGGATTAAAGGTATGTGCCACCACACCTAGCTTATATATAATTTTGTTGTTGTTGTTGTTTTGAGATAGGGTCTCACTCTAGTCCAGGGTGACCTGGATTTCACTGTGTAGTCTCAGGGTGGCCTTGAACTCAGGATGATCCTCCTACGTGTGCCTCCCAAGTGCTGGGATTAAAGGCATGTGCCGCCATTCCCGGATTCTATAATTTTTTTTTTTTTTAATTGAGGGGCTGGACAGATGACTCAGTGATTAAGGCACTTGCCTGCAAGCTTAACAATCTGGGTTCAATTTGCCAGTACAACTACAGAATTGAGTAGTTCCAACAGAAAGTATGCAGCTCAGAAAGCCCAAATATGTACTATATAACCTTTTACAAAAGGAAAAATAGCTTCTCTTCTGAAACATTGCTTCTCAACTTACTCTAATCCAAACTCTGATAATATTTTCTAGCTTCATTCTAGTTTCACCATACCACTAAGGTCAGAAAAGATACAGCTCTACTTTCTGGATAGGGTTAGGTTAAACAACAGATTACATAAGCCTTTTCAAGATACACATGTCCTTTCCCTTACTGAAGGTTAGTGCATGTCAGCCCTCTCAACTCACAATGCTCAAGTTTTCAATGCTGCTAATAAGCCAATAATTACTAATAATGCAGAAGACTTCTAGGATATGGGAAAAATGATGTGGGAGCAGCTGGTATGGACCTCAGCTCCAGAAATACTCTAAGAGAAAGAAAGCCATACTAACTTCCATGAGGGAATGACACATGTTCTATGAGCAGAAATGTAACAATAAAAAGGGGGGGGGGCTGGAGAGATGGTTTAGCGGTTAAGTGCTTGCCTGTGAAGCCTAAGGACCCTGGTTCAAGGTTCAATTCCCCAAGACCCACGTAAGCCAGATGCACAAGGGGGCACATGCATCTGGAGGCCCTGGTGTGCACCCATTCTCTATCTATCTGCCTCTTTCTCTCTCTGTCCTGTCGCTCTCAAATAAATAAATAAAAAATAAGAAGAAAAAAAAAGGAAATGTAACAATCAGAAGAATGACCATGCATAATCTGCACAGTCAAAATTTCAGTGAAAAGCAAATGTGGTGGCACATGCCATTAATCCCAGCACTCATGAGGCAGAGGTAGGATTGCTATGAGTTAAGGCCACCTTGAGACTACATAATGAATTCCAGGTCAGCCTGGGCTAGAGCAAGACCTTACCCTGAAAAACAAAAAACAAAACCAAACAAAAATTCCAGTGGAGTTGAGCTCTTGTCTCATGGAAAATAATATATACCTGGAATGCTACTTCATTTCCCTTGCTTGCTTGTCTTCCCTTTGCCTTACTGATGAGTTCAGAGTATGTTATGTCAGGATGCACATCATTTGTACGCATTTAGGAAGACAGTGAGCATCCACTAAGCCTAACAGTTTATACTTATTCGGAGATACCTGGATAGAGGAGGAGGTTCTGAAGATGACGCTCTGCCATCCATTTGTTCTGAATGAGAAGCAGGATGAGCTCTTTCTTCTTTACCAGATGCAGTTGTCTCCTCCCGAGTCATACTCTTTTCTGAACAAGGATCTTTTTCTTCATCAAGAGATTCAGATTCTATATTTGGTAAAGTTGATTCGATTTTCTCTTTTTGAGATTTTGGGGTTGTGCTTCCTGAGGCAGAGAAAATGACTTGTTCCTTCTGAGAATCTCCTTAAAAGAGATAAGGAAGAATGTTTGTAAGCACGTTTTGAAATATTAAATACACTAGAGTATCTGAAGGAAAAGCCACAGTATTCTGTGTAACATCTAGTCAAATAAGAGTAATATAAACCCGGGCATGGTGGCGCACACCTTTAATCCCAGCACTTGGGAGGCAGAAGTAGGAGGACCGGCATGAGTTCAAAGCCACCCTGAGACTACATAGTGAATTCCAGGTCAGCCTGAGCTAGAGTGAAACCCTACCTCGAAAAAGCGAAGAGTAACCTGTATTATTTTAACTATTAAGAACTGGTTAGGGCTGGAGATATGACTTAGTGGTTAAAGGTGCTGGATGGCAGAACCCAGCACTCATGTAAAGCCATTATGCAAAGTGGTATATGTGATGTCTGTGATACCAAGGAGTCTATGTCAATGGGAGGTGGTGCCAAGATATGGCTTGGTGGTTAAGGCGCTTGTCTGCAAAGCCAAAGGACCCAGGTTCAATTCCCCAGGAACCATGTAAGCCAGATGCACAAGGTGGTACATGCATCTGGATTTCATTTGCAGCGGCTAGAGGCCCTGGCGTGCACCCATATTCATTCTCTCTCTCTCTCTCTCTCTCAATCCTTGCAAACAAATACATTAAAAAAAAAGTTTAAAAAAGAATTTAAAAGTTACTTATAGTGACATTGTAAGGCAGTACAGAATGGAAGGATTTAATTTATTTTATTTTATTTTATTTAACTTATAGTGACATTGTAAGGCAGTACAGAATGGAAGGTTTGGTGTATTAGAAAAAATAAGCAAGACTTTGTTTCAAGCTCAAGATGTATCAGAAATTATCAGAGGTGCTTAGCAAAATATAATCACTTTAAGCTGGGTGTGGTGGCACACGCCTTTAATCCCAGCACTCAAGAGGCAGAGGTAGGAGGATCACCATGAGTTCAAGGCCACCCTGAGACTACACAGTGAATTCCAGGTCAGCCTGGGCTAGAATGAAACCGTACCTCAAAAAAACAATTAAATAAATAAAAATTTAAAAAAAAATTAAAAATCACCTTAAAATTCATTTCACTTACCTGGTTCTTCAAAAACATTTAGATCTGTTGAAGACACCTGTGTTAAAAAAATGTAAAGAAAGGTTAAAAATCTAATAAGTGAAAATAAAATTCCTAAACATCTGCCTGTAATCCCAGCACTCGGGAGGCAGAGGTAGGAGGATTGCCATGAGTTCCACTCCATAGTGAATTCCAGGGCAGCCTGGGCTAGAGTGAGACCCTACCTCGAAAACCAAAAAAGAAAGAAAGAAAGGAAAGAAAAATTAGGGGCTGGAGAGATGGCTTAGAGAGTTAAGGAGCTTGCCTGCAAAGCCTAAGAACTCATGTTGACACTCCAGGTCCCATGCAAGCCAGACGCACAAGGTGACTTAAGTGCACAAGGTCACACATGCACACAAGGTGGCACATGTGTCTGGAGTTCGACTGCAGTGGCTGGAGGCTCTGGTGCACAAATTCATGCCCCCCCCAACTCCTGCTCTCTCTCATACAAGAAAGAAAGGAAAGGAAAAGGGAAAGGGAAAGGGGAAGGGGAAGGAAAGGAAAGGAAAGGAAAGGAAAGGAAAGGAAAGGAAAGGAAAGGAAAGGAAAGGAAAGAAAAGAAAAAGAAAAGTTAGGCCAGATGTGGTGGTATATGCCTTTAATCCAAGCACTCAGGAGGGCAAAGGCAGGAGGATTGTTATGAGAGTTTGAGGTCAGCCTGAGACTCCATAGTGAATTCCAGACCAACCAGGACTAAAGTGAGACCCTACCTCAAAAAACCAAAAGATCAAGGCTGGGGAGATGGCTCAGCAGTTAAAGGTACTTGCTTGTAAAGCATTCCAGCTCGGGATCAATTCCCTCAGTACCCATGTAAATCCAGTTCTGTCATGTCCATTGTCTATCTGTCTCTAGCAAATAAATAAAAATACTTACTAAAATGAAAAAGATCAGTAAACCATTTAAAAATGGGTACAGAGCATAAAAGTTATTTGAGAGAGAATGGCTTAGTGGTTAAAAGTGCTTGGCTGCGAAGCCTAAGGACTAAGGTTCGATTCTCTAGTACCCATGTAAGCTAGATGCATAAGGTAGCTCATGTGTCTGGAGTTCATGGGCATGCCCATTCTTTTTTCCTCTCAAATAAATATCTTTTTAAAAAAAAGTTAGGACAACTGGGTGTGGTGGCGCACGCCTTTAATCCCAGCACTCAGGAGGCAGAGGTAGGAGAATCACCGTGAGTTTGAGGCCACCCTAAGACTACCTACCTTGAAAAACAAAACAAACAAAAAAAAAAAGTTAGGGCTAGAGAGATGGCTTTGCGGTTAAGGCACTTGCCTGCAAAGCCAAAGGACCCAGGTTTGATTCCCCAGGACCCATGTAAAGCCAGGTTCACAAGGCGGCACATGTGCCTGCAGTTTGCAGTGGCTAGAGGCCCTGGCATGCTGATTCTCTCCCTCTCTCTCTCTCTTTTTTATTTTGAGGTAGGGTCTCACGCTGGTCCAGGTTGACCTGGAATTCACTATGTAGTCTCAGGGTGGCCTTGAACTTATGGTGATCCTCCTACCTCTGCCTCCCAAGTGCTGGGATTTAAGGTGTGTGCTACCATGCCTGGCTCCCTCTCTCTTAAATAAATTTTTTTAAAAAGTTAGTCAAATCAATGCGAATTGTAATTATGGTCCAGGTCACTGTCTACAATATATTAAGTAAACTATCATATTTAAATAAACTTTTCATAGTGTAACTATAAATTATAAGTAACATCAGAAACAAAACAAACAAGAGGGTATGTGGAAACAACATAGTGAATTGTGATTTGACTCTTGTAAGACTTTCCTGAGGTAGTGATGACTGAAATAAATTTATGTTTTGTAAGGAAATGACTCATAAAGAAGGGACAGCAAAAAAAAAAAAAAGAGAGAGACAGCAAAAGAAATGCCTTGGGACACAAATCACAGAGCATTCAAGGAATTAAAAACTGGTCACTGTAGCTGGGCATGGTGGCACACGCCTTTAATCCCAGCACTTGGTAGACAGAGGTAGGAGGATCGCTGTGAGTTCAAGGCCAGCCTGAGAATACATAGTGAGTTCCAGGTCAGCCTGGGCCAGAATGAAACCCCACCTCGGGGGAAAAAAAAAAAAAAAAAAACTGGTTACTGTAACTAAAAAATGAAAGAGACTAGCATAAAATGACACTAATAACAGAAATGAGCTAGGTCATATAGTCTTTGGTTTTATTCCCAAGAACAATGGATAGCTTAATATATTATCATGATGATGGTAACACTAGTTTTTCAAATCAGAAAATTCATTCAGACACATGAAATCATCAACAGCACAACAGCTGTTAGGTGGAACAGCAGAGACCCGGACTAATATGAAGCTACTGGCCTTATTCTCAGCTGCTATCAGAGCTAAAAGTATGTTTCTTTTTTTAAATTTATTTGAGAGAGGAGGAAAAGAGAGAGAGGAAGGGGCATAAATATATATATATACAAATTTAGAGTCAGATTAAAAAATATAAACATTTGTCACAATATAGTCATCTTACTTCAGTTAATCTTACCTTAGAGGCAAATTCCTGATAACCAACTCTTGACGTGAGTGAGGATCTTTTGGCAGGAGGAACAAGATCACTTTCATCAAGCCTGCAAGGAAATCTCTTCCTAGATGTAAGATCCAAATTAGCATGGGAATTTTCAGAATCCTCTCCTCCAGAATTAGAATTAGATAAATACATCACATCTTGAACAAGTGAAGTTGCTGGTAAACTCACACTACATAGAAGAAAAAAAAAATTTATTTATATATACACATATACATACACATGAAACAATAAATTAGAAGTTATTTAATGAAGTTAAACACTGAGATATTCCAATAAATGTTTGTTGTTTGAATGTGAAGTGTCCCCCACAGGCTGACAAGTTTCATCACTTGGGAAGACTGTGGAACTTTCAGCAGACAGAGCCGTGATGGAGGACATGGGTCATGTGGGTGAGCCTTGAGGTTTTACACCAGCCCCACTTACTTTCCATGTCCTACTTCTTTACACTTGCTGCAAGGTAACAAGTTGGCCTGCTGTGCCTTCTCCACCATTCTGTACTATTATCCCCTCAAAACATAAGGTGAAATACCCCATTCCTTCTGTACACTGCTTCTGGTCAGGTGTTTGTTCACAGAAACAAAGAAGCATCGAATACAGTATTCCAATGAATACCAGAACTCCAAACCAATAAATTAATGACCAGAACAATAAAAATAAGTTTGAGGTGCACTCATATTTAAAGACTCCTAAGTCTGTATTGAATTAATAATGTAAGGTGTAAAGTTTCCTTGTCTGTAACATTAAATTTTACAGGCCAGCCTGGGCTAAGGCACAACTCTGCCTGAAAATAAAATAAAAATAAAAATAAAAATAAAGAAGTAGGCCTCAGTAAAGAGTGGGTGACTTTTGTAAAACAATATTTTTAGGGGGGCTGGAGAGATGGCTTAGTGGTTAAGGTGCTTTCCCACAAAGCCTAAGGAACCAGGTTCGATTCCCTAGTACACATGTACTGCTGGATGCACAAGGTGGTACATGCATCTGGTGTTCATCTGCAGTGGCTGGAGGCCCTGGTGTGCCGATTCTCTCTTTCTCTCAAATGAGTAAAATAAATAAATAAATAAAAATTGATTTATTTGCAACTAGAGAGAGACAGTATGTATGGGCACCCCTCCAGCAAGTACAAACTAAGTCCAGATGCAAGTGCCACTTTGTGCATCTGGCTTTATGTAGGTCCTGGGGAATGGAATCCAGGTCATTAGGCTTTGCAGGCCAGCATCATAACAGCTGATCCATCTCTCCAGCCCAAGTGTGGGTGACATTTTTTATTTTTATTTATTTATTTTTAATTGAGAGAGAAAGAGGCAGAGAGAGAATGGGTGTGTCAGGGCCTCCAGCTACTCCAGATGCATGTGACCCCTGTGCATCTGGCTTATGTGGGTCTTGGGGGAATTGAACGGAGGTCCTTTGGCTTTGCAGGTAAATGCTTTAACTGCTAAGCCATTTCTCCAGCCCCGGGTGACTTTTATTTTTTAACTATTATTTTTATTTGAGAGAGAGAGGGAGAGAGAGAAGCAAAGAAAGAGAAAGAATGGGTACAACAGGGCCTCTAGTCATTGCAAATGAACTCCAGACGCATGTGCCACCTTGTGCAACTGGCTTATATGGGTACTGAGGGATGGAACCTGGCTCCTCAGGCTTCAGAGGCAAGCACCTTAACCACCAAGCCAACTCTCCAGCCCTTCAATTTTTAAAAAATATTTTATTTGTTTATTTATTTATTTGAGAGAGAGGGAGGTAGATAGAGAGAATGGGCATGCCATGGCCTCCAGCCACTGCAAATGAACACCAGACACATGTGCCACCTTGTGCATCTGGCTTTATGTGGGTACTGGAGAGTAGAACCTGGGTCCTTTGGCTTTTCAGTGAGTTCAAGGCCAGCCTGAGACTACATAGTGAATTTCAGGTCATCCTGGACTAGAGTGAGACCCTACCCAGGAAAAAAAAAAAAAAAAAAAAATTATTCCAGGGCTGGAGAAATGGCTGAGTGGTTAAGGCGCTTGCCTATACAACCTTAATGACCTGAGTTCAATTCCCCATGTATCTGGAGTTTGTTTGCAGTGGCTACAGGCCCTGGAACACCCATATTCTCTGTTTGCAAATACAGAAATAAAAAGAAAAATATTATTCTAGTACTCTTCCAATAAATTGGAAAACCTAGAAGAAATGACAAATGTTTAGACAATCCAATCTACCAAAAATGAACTGAAAGTATATAAAAAACCAAAGTAGCTCAATAGTGAACACTGAGATTAAAAAATGAAAGCCTTCCAACAAAGAAACATTTTGAGCTGGGTGTGGTAGTATATGCCTTTCAATCCGTGTACTCAAGGAGGCTGAGGTAGGAGGATCACTCTGAGTTTGAGGCCAGCCTGAGACTATATAGTGAATTCCAGGTCAGCCTGGGCTAGAATAATACCTTACAAAGAAAGAAAGAGAGAGAGAGAGAGAGAAAGAAAGAAAGACAGACAGACAGACAGAGAAAGAGAGAAAGAGAGAGAGAGAAAGAAAGGTGGGCGTGCACCATCATGCCTGGCTAATTATAAAACATTTTTATGAATATAAAAATCATATACCACAAATAAGTTGATTCAACATATGCAAATTGATAGAAAAAGAGCACATAAACAGAATTAAAGATAAAAAACCACAAGCATCACAATAGATGTTCGTGGATTAGTAGAATAAGTATCATTAAAATGGCTATATTAGGGCTGGAGAAATGGCTTAGCAGTGAATGTGATTGCCTGCGAAGCCCAGTATCCAGGTTCGATTACCCAGTATCTATGTAAAGCCAGATGCACAAGGGGAGCATATATATAGATATGTTGGCGGATATCTGTAATCCTAGCACTCAGAAGGCTTAGGAAAATAATCCTAAATTCTAGAGAAGCCCAGGTTACACAGCCAGATTCTGCCTTTTGGGGGAACACCTGAATCAAACAAACAGCCATAAAAGACAAAATGGATTAGGTCAATGCACACAGTATCAGCTCACATGGAAACACCACAATGAACCCCATTAATGAGCACTATTTCCTTTTCGTTTCTTTGAAGTATGGTCTCACTCTAGCCCAAGCTGAAGTGGAACTCACACTGTAGTCCCAGACAGGTCTTGAACTCTCTGTGATACTCTTACCTCTACCTCCCAAGTGCTCGGATTACAGGCGTGTACCACTACTCTTGACTTTTTTTTCTTTTTTTATATTTATTTTTTAAAATTTATTTATTTGACAGACAAAGAGTGAGAAAGAGTGAGAGAATGGGCGCCAGGGCCTCCAGCCACTTCAAATGAACTCCAGATGCATGCACCTCCTTGTGCATCTAGCTAACATGGGTCCTGGGTAATCGAACCTGGGTCCTTTGGCTTTGCAGGCAAACACCGCCTTAATTGCTAAGCCATCTCTCCAGCCTGGCTTTTCTTTTTTTATTGTTGTTATATTTACAATATTAATATACATTCATAATAATAATTTTTTAAATTTTTACTTATTTGTTAGAGACAGAAAGAAGGAGAGAGAGTGAGAGAGTGAGAAGGGGCATGCCAGGGCCTTTAGCCATTGCAAACGAACTCCAGATGCATGTGCCACCATGTGCACCTGGTTTATGGGGGACTTGGAGAACTGGACCTGGGTCCTTAGGCTTCACAGACATGTGCTTTAACCCCTGAGCCATCTCTCCAGCCCTCAATAATAATAATTTTTTTAAAAAAGAAATTAGTTTAAATTTTAAAAAATCACTCAAAAGTACTATGATTCATAAAATGTCTCCTCCTAGCAAAAACATTTTAACTCAGCTTTTACCTCAGGTCATCTCTTTCTCCTTTATTCCTAGATTTGACCAATATGGGCGCTGGCAGCAGAGGACTTGTCACTGACTGTACAGCAGCATCAGTAAATCCTTCTGCAGCATTGGCTGGGATTTCCACCAGAGTTAAAATGAATGCTTGCTCGTCCTCTTCATCTTGATGCAGATCAGCAAACAGTTTCACTGCAAAGGTTAAAGTTAGTAATGAAAGGCTAAACCAAGGATAAACACAAAACTATATCCTCATTTTTATGACAACCAAGATTTAAATCAAGATTTAATTACTAACATACATTCTCAACCCCGAAAGGTAAACAGGATATATTAAAAGAAGGATTTATAATTTTTTCTTTCTTTCTCTTTCTTTCTTTCTTTTTTTTGAGGTAAGGTCTTGCTCTAGCCCAGGCTGACTTGAAATTCACTCTGTAGTCTCTGGGTCGGCTTGAACTTGTGGCGATCCTCCTACCTCTGCTTCCCAAGTGCTGGGATTAAAGGCATGCACCACCATGCCTGGCTTAGGATTTGTAATTTTTTAATTTAAATTTCTTTGTTTATTTTTATTTATTTATTTGAGAACAACAGACAGAGAGAGAAAGAGGCAGATAGAGAGACAGAATGGGCATACCAGGACCTCCAGCCACTGCAAAGGAACTCCAGACGTGTGCGCACCCTTGTGCATCTGGCTAACGTGGGTCCGGGGAAATTGAGCCTCAAACCAGGGTCCTTAGGCTTCACAGGCAAGTGCTTAACTGCTAAGTCATCTCTCCAGGCCAATTTAATTTCAAAAATTATTTTATTTATTTGCAAGGAGAGAGAGAGAGACAGAAAATGGCACACCAGGACCTCTAGCAGCAAATGAACTACAGATGCATGTGCCACTCTGTGCACTTGGCTTTATGGGGAATCAAACCCAGGTGGGTCATTAGGTTTGGCAGGGAAGCACCTTAACCACTGAGCCATCTCTCTAGCCTGGGATTTACTTACACACACACACACACACACACACTCTCTCTCTCTCTCTCTCTCTCACTTTGGTTTTTCGAGGTACGGTCTTTCTCTAGCCCAGGCTAACCTGGATCTCACTACATAGTCTCAGGGCGGCCTTGAACTCATGGCGATCCTCCTACCTCTGCCTATCAAGTGCTGGGATTAAAGGTGTGAGGTACCAAGCCCGGCTATAATTTATTTATGAGGGGGAGAGAGACAGAGAAAGAAAGAATATGAATGAGCATGCCACGGCCTCCAGCCACTGCAGATGAACTCCAGACAAGTGTGCCCCTTTGTGCATCTGGCTAACGTGGGTCCTGGGGAATCGACCCTGGGTCCTTTGGCTTTGTAGGCAAATGCCTTAACCACTAAGCCATCCCTCCAGCCCCCAGCTATAATTTTTAATAAGTGATATATAAAAGACATTTGTTGGGGCTGGGGAGATGGCTCAATTAAAGGTATTTACTTGCAAAGTCTGCTGTACCCACATAGAGCCAGATGCATAAAGTGGCACATGTGTCTGGAGTTGATTTGCAGTGGCTAGAGGCCCTAGTATGCTCTTTCTTTTTTTTTTTTTCCCCCTCTTGCTCTGTGCTTCCTTCTTTCTCTCTCAAGAAAATAAAATATTAAAAAAAAAAAAAAACTTTTTAAAAAGCCCATTTGGCCGCACGTGGTGGCACACACACACCTTTAACCCCAGTACTTGGGAGGCAAAGATAGGAGGATCACTGAATTTAAGGTGAGCCTGAGCTAGACTGAGACTCCTTGGGGGGAAAGAACACAAACACATTTGTCTTTGAAACTTTTTTTTTTTTTTTTGAGGTAGGGTCTCACTCTAGCCCAGACTGACCTGGAATGCACGATGTAGTTTCAGGGTGGCCTTGAACTCTTATCACTGCCTCCTGAGTGCTGGGATTAAAGGTGTGCACCACCATGCCCAGCTGCCATAAACTTTTAGGATTTTGTACAGCTAAATGTAAAAATTCAACTAGTAGGTTCTATAACACTTTGCTAACAAGAGTATCATCAAGATAATATCACCTGTTTGGTCTTGAGGATTGATCACATTCTCTTGTTGGACTTCTGGAATAGTAGTTGGTATACCCTGCCATAAAAAGTTAAAAACAGGTTTGAAAAATATTGACAATACTGTAAAAAAAAAATCTTTTTTTAAAAATTTATTTGAGAGAGAGAGAGAGTGAGTGAGTGAGTATAGGCTCACCAGGACTTCCTGCTACTTCAAATGAACTCCAGAAGCATGTGCCACTTCATGTATCTGGCTTTATGTAGAATAGTAGTTCGAATAATGACCCCAAAAGATTCAGGTGTTTTATTAAAGCTTCTTAGATTTCCAGCTACCTGGCTAGAGGTAGTATCACTCAGTGGATCCTAGTGTTCAGCCCTAATGTGTGAGGGTAGATTTGGAATTCCAGTCTAAAGTTAAGCAAAGTGCCTGAGCTTTGCCAGGGACTCCTAAAGTGTGCTTGCCTGTGGTGCTGGTTTGTCTTCTGGCTTTTCTCTCTCTGTGAAAGCGGGCCAACTTCTGCCATTATGGAACTTCCCCAGGATCTGTAACTTTCAAATAAATCGCTTTCTCCATAACTGTGCCTGGTCTCAGTGACCTGAAGCTGACTGTACAGGATTGGTAACAAGAGTGGGATGAGATAAATCTGACCGTGTGGATTTTGATCTTTTGGAACTTGTGTTTTGGAGGAACAGGCATGGACTTGATATTTGCAATTGAAGATGCCTTCTGGAGCAATAAGCCAAGTATTCTGGACTATTCTTATGAGAGTTTGCAAATGCTAAGTGCAGAGAGCATTGAACTTGGAGGCTTGGTTTATGAACTTTCTAAGGGGAAGGAAAGACTGCAGAAAACTTTGTTGCAACTGGGCTACTGGCATAATGGCTGGCAGTGTTCTGCTGCCCGGGCCCAGAGAGTTTAATCAAGGTAAAATGCGTAATAGACTAATGTGCTTGGCTAAAGATACTGGACGTAGAGATTTACATTTTTAAGTTGGAAAAAAGCAAGTTAAAATTATTGGCACTGAAACTGGTTTTAGGTTACTAAAGCTGCTATTGTCAAACACATTAGCAATCTTAAGGAAGATGGTTCAACTGCTTTACATTAAAACAATGGAGAGGATGCCTGAGCAAAGACTAGGATAGAAATGCAAACTCTTGGAAAAGAGTAGACAGGAGAAGGAACCTGCTTTTCAAGGTTACAATTTATTTCATCCCTGAATTAAGAATATGGCATGTGCTGGGCGTGGTGGTGCATGCCTTTAATCCAGCACTTGAGAAGCAGAGGTAGGAGAATTGCCGTGAGTTCGAGGCCACGCTGAGACTCCATAGTGAATTCCAGGTCAGCCTGGGCTAGAATGAGACCCTACCTCAAAAAACCAAAAAAAAAAAAAAAAAAAAAAAAAGAATATGGCATGAAAAATGCATGGAGTGATCATGAAGTGCACACAGTCCTAGGAGCTGCTGTTGAAATGCAGTACCTAGGCAAGGCATGATGACCCTGAGGATGCAAGCAAAGCCATTGGAAGATAGACCATGGTTTGCATGGAGAGCTGAATATGTTTTGGATATACCAGAACAATGCAAGGGCTACCATGGAGTGCTGCTGGCCTGGGATGAAAGTTTTCCCTGGTGATTCAGCCCAGCTGAATTGGAAAATCTGGAGACTATTAGTCACTGGTTATATAGGACTTGAACTGCAGAAACTTGATATTTGCTTGATGGTTGTTGAGTTTGCATTGCTCTAGTCTTGCCCTGTTATGTCCTATATCAGTTGGAAATGTTTACTCTGTGCCTTTATATGTTGAAGGTATATAACTTGTTTTGATTTTATAGAACTCACAATTAAGAAACGATCTTAAATCTCAGATGAGACTTGGTAAAGGCTCTGTAGCCCAAGGCTGGCCTTGAACTCCTGGCAATCCTACCTCAGCATCCCTCCCCAGTGCTGGGACTGTAGGCTTGTGCCACCACACCCAGCTGAATCAAGTTTTAAAAGTATCTAACTATAACAACTGGGCGTGGTGGCACACGCCTTTAATCCCAGCACTTGGGAGGCAGAGGTAGGAGGATTACCACAAGTTCAAGGCCACCCTGAGACTACATAGTAAATTCCAGGGCAGCCTGTATCTAACTATAGATAAAGACAGCAAAACCAAGAAAACAAATGAGGCAAAAAAAAAAAAAAAAAATTAACAACAAATTCAAGGAAACAGTATGGGAGAGTCCTCGTAAGATGCCTATCACTTTTCTTTATGTTTAAAATTATTTCAAATATGAAAGTAAAACAGAAGTGTGGAGGTACCCTGCCTGGCTCTACTTCTCTTCACTCAGCCCACAGCGAAACACGTGAGTTCAGCTTCCTGCTCACCCAGCCGGCTGGGCACGGGTGGCGAGAATATAAAACTGTTTCCTGCTCTGGAGGAACTTTTCTGCTTATCTCTGCTTTATGTTTGGGGTGACTTCTCATTTTGGTTACATGCATAATTTTCCTCTGGTTGCTGAATGTACCATGTGCATTTACAGTCAGATCTACCAGGTGGGTGCTCTCACATACTCTAGGCTTGCTACCTGTGTAATTTCTTTAAACTGGGGAACCCATGTGTGTAACTCTCTTCATTACTCATTCTTCACTCAATCTCTTGGTCTCTGCTTTGGTATCTAGCCCCTCATTTTTTCTTTTTCCTTAAGCCTCACCATCTGACCACCCTCCTTTTGTTTTGTTTTTGAAAGTAGGGTCTCACTCTAGCCCAGGCTGATCTGGAATTCACTCTAGTCTCTGGGTAGCCTTGAACTCAAGGTGGTCCTTGTACCTCTGCCTCATTCTACCTAAGGAACTTTTTTTTATTAAACTTTTTATTGACAGCTTCCATAAATATAGACAATAAACCATGATAATTCCTTCCCCCACTCCTATTCTCCACCCCTCAAATCTACACTCCCTTGAATTCCTTCTTCATTCCAATTAGTCCTAAGGAACTTTGTAAAGAAAATCTTAATGCCTGAGCCTCATTCATTCCTAAAGATTTCATTGTCCTACAGGACAACCCCCAGTGTTTTATTTGAATATGAGTTTAACAATTCATTTACTAATGTTTCTAACAAATTTGTATATGAGTACCTCATAGTGTCAGACATGTACTAAAATATCTCAGCAAGCACCTGTGCTGTGAATGAGCTCTTCAGATCCAGTGGTTAACATGTAAGAAATGAATTTTCTTTTTCAAAGCTTTAGTGTTTTTTTTTAAGGTAAGGTCTCACTCTACTCCAGGCTGACCTAGAACTCAGTGATTCTCCTACTTCAGCCTCCCAAGTGCTGGGATTAAAGGCCTTTCAAAGCTTTTATAACAACTGGATAATGGTTCTATTATCTCTGTGCTCCAGAGACTAAAAACACACCCAAAATTTCAGTTATTCTTATTTTTTGTTTCTGTTTTCTTTTATTTTAAATTTTAGAGTGAGTGAGACAGAGACACAGAAAGAGACACAAAGAGAGAAAATTGGCACACTAGGGCCTCAGCTACCGATATCAAATTCCAGACACGTACGCCACCTAGTGGGCATGTGCATCCTGTGCTTGCCTCACCTTTGTGTGCCTGGCTTATGTGGGATCTGGAGAGTTGAACATAGGTCCTTAGGCTTTGCAGGCAAGAGCCTTAATCGCTAAGCCATCTCTCTAGCCCTGTTTGCTTGTTTTTGAGACAAAGTCATATTGTGGAGCCAAGACTTGTATCAAACGACTGGATTCCTGAGATCCCCTGCCTCAACCTTCCAGGTAGCTGAAACTACAATTAGGTGCCATCACACCCAGCTCATAATTTTTTTTCAAGATAGGGTCTCACTCTAGCCCATGCTGACCTGGAATTTCCTATGAAGTCTTAGCCTAGCCTCGAACTCATAGTGATCCTCCTCCCTTGCTTGGTCTCCTGAGTGCTGGGATTGATGGTGTGCGCCACCACACCCAGTTGCAATACATTTTTATTGTGGTAAATCTAAGGAAAAATGGATCTGTTTAATTATCAGAGGCTGGGAGGAGGCAGACAGGACTATCAAACAACACTAGGGAATTGTTGGGGTGAGAGAACTGTTTGGTATGTGAATCTATTTGAGGGCTTTCTTTTCTTTTTTTTTTTTCTTTTTTTTGGTTTTTCAAGGTAGGGTTTCACTCTAGCTTAGGCTGACCTGGAATTCACTATGAAGTCTCAGGGTGGCCTCGAATTCATGGCAATCCTCCTACCTCTGCCTTCCAAGTCTGGAACTAAAGGCGTGTGCCACCATGCCCAGCCTTCCTTGTTTTTTTTTTTTTAAATATTTGAGCGGGGAGAGAAAATGGGGGGTAAAATGGGCATACCTGCTACTGTGAAGGAGCCCCAAATGTACCATTTTGTGTGTCTGGCTTTACATGGGTACTGAGGCAAGTACCTTTAACCACTCAGCCATCTTTCCAGCTCAGTTATTTTGTTTTTTTCAAGGTAAGGTCTCACTCTAACCCAAGCTGAACTGGAGTTCACTATGTAATCTCAGGGTAGCCTTGAACTCACAGTGATTCTCCCACCTTTGTCTCCCAAGTGCTGAGATTAAAGGCATGTGCCACCACGCCTGGCTACCAGCTTGGTTTTTGAAATAGTGTCTTGCTACATAACTCAGACTATACTATTACTTAACTAGGCCATCCCTGAGATTGTCCTGCCTCCACACACCAAATGGTAGTATCACAAGTGTGAGCCTGGCTAAACTTACTTTTTGCTGTTTTTCAAGGTAGGGTCTCATGTTAGTCCAGGGTGATCTGGAAAACTCACTCTGTAGTTCCAGACTGTCCTTGAACTCACAGCAATCCTCCTACTTTTGCCTCCTAAGTGCTTGGATTAAAGGCATATATATATCACCATGCCCAACACATTTATAAAAATTTGTTGTACTAGCAAGGATGAAATTTACTGTACATAAACTGGTTTTTCAAGGTAGGGTCTCACTCTAGTCCAGGCAGACCTAGAATTCATTATATAGACCCAGGGTGGCCTCAAACTCATGGTGATCCTCCTGCCTCTGCCTCCCAAGTGCAGGGATTAAAGGCATGTGCCACCACTCCCAGCTAACTGTGATTTTTTTAAATGGGGAAAAGAAATACCTGCTACCTGTTGTTAGAGTCTACATTCTTTTACCTCTGGCACATGAAGCATGAGCTCACTGTCATCATTTGAGTTTTTTTTCAGGGCCTCTTCAACAGAACTCTCTCCAACATTTCCCGAACCAAGCATGTGGAACCTTGTCTCAGGGGAATCAAGTGGAGTAACCGACAATATCTGAACCTCTTGCAATTTCTCCTCTTGATCTTCATTTCTGAAACAGTTTCAGTATGTTATTTGGAGTCAGGAAACCAACCATGGAATTAGAGCTGAGAATACCATATCATATAATTTAACAGTTTTCAATCTTCTAAGCATATTTAACATAACAGAACTTTTTAAAGCCTAATTCTTATAGCTTATATCCCATGGCCAAAGCTGAAATGGAATATTAATGAACCCCAGAATATTCTGCTTTTACCTTTCCATTAGGCTTGCTTCTTGTGAAATACTGGTCCCTTTGATATCATGTACACATGCCCAGTGGTTCAACTCCTTGCTCTCTGCTGTCAGCCCAAGATTTTTATCTTCCATTTCTACTGCTTTGGAGTCATTTTTCTCAGTTTCTTAAATTAAAAAAAAAAAAAACAATATCTAAGATATTCAAAGTAATATAGCTAAAGCCGGGCAGGGTGGTGGCACACGCCTTTGATTACAAGTTCCCAGCCACCCTGAGACTACATAGTGAATTCCAGAAATCAGCCTGGGCTGAAGTGAGACCCTACCTCAAAAAAAAAAAAAAAAAAAAAAAAAGGGCTGGAGAGATGGCTTAGCAGTTAAGCGCTTGCCTGTGAAGCTGAAGGACCTCAGTTTGAGCCTCAATTCCCCAGGACCCACGTAAGCCAGATGCATGTACAAGGTGGTGCATGCATCTGGAGTTGGTTTGCAGTGGCTAGAGGCCCTGGTGTGCCCATTCTCTCTCTCTGCCTCTTTCTCTGTCACACCCAAATTAAAAAAAAAAAAAAAAGTACAGTTAAAATCTCTGAATGAGAAACACATTCTCTCTCTTAATCATTATAGGGGCTGGAGAGATGGTTTAGCAATTAAGCGCTTGCCTGTGAAGCCTAAGGACCCAGTTCAAGGCTTGATTCCCCATGACCCACATAAGCCAGATGCACAAGGTGGTGCATGCATCTGGAGTTCAGTTGTAGTGGTTGGTGGCCCTGATGTACCCATTCTCTCTCTCTCTCTGCCTCTTTCTCTCTCTGTCTGTCACTCCCAAATAAATATACATACATACATACATACATACATACATACATACATATGTATACATACATATTTAAAGATCACTATACAAGCTTCTCATGATCCAAAAATCCACCTAATCACATCATATCACACAAAATTTTTGAGGCCGGGTGTGGTGGCGCACACCCTTAATCCCAGCACTTGGGAGGATCACCATGAGTTCAAGGCCATCCTGAGACAACATAGTGTATTCCAGGTCAGCCTGGGCTACCGTGAGACCCAACCTAAGGAGAAAAAAAATCCTCACATCCAAAAAAAGTTTAGAAGTTAGTGAACCTAAGATGTGGCTAGTCTACCAGTGGGAAGGTCTTGGATGGGTACTATTTTTGTGACACAAAGGAGGAAGGCAAATGCTTTGAAAAGCAGCAATGTGAGTGAGCTTCTGATACTGCTCAAGATAATGTTATATACCTAACGGTATATATACACCATACCATGGGCATTTCTGGCTGAAAGGAAATCTCAGAAATTAGGACTCAAAAATGGGAGGAATGACACTAAGCATCCAGATCATCTAAGCATGGAGTCACTATAGTCCAGTATGCTGTCAGTTACACTGCTGTCCCTGGCCCGTGATTAGACTAAGGAGCTGAGCCAGTACCCACGTAAAGCCATACACAAAGGGACACAGGTCTCATATTTGCTTGCAGGAGTAACAGGCCCTGGCAAGCCCAAACTCTTTCTCTCTTTTATTTTCTTTCCTTCCTCCTCTCTTTCATTCATTTTTTTTCTCTCTCTCTAAAATAATTTTTTTCCTTTTCATTTATTTATTTATTTTTTTGAGGTAGGGACTCACTCTAGCCCAGGATGACCTGGAATCCACTATACAGTCTCAGTCTGACCTTGAACTCATAGCAATTCTCCTACCTCAGCCTCCTGAGGGCAGGGATTAAAGGCAGGTGACACCACACCTGGAAACAACTGCCTTTGTTTTATTTTTTTATTTTTTTATTTTTCAAGGTAGGGTCTCACTCTAGCTCATACTGACCTGGAATTCAGTATGTAGTCTCAGGGTGGCCTCGAACTCATGGCATCCTCCTACATCTGCCTCCCCATTGCAGGGATTAAAGGCATGCGCCACCAAGCTAACAATTGCTATTTTATGAGTAAGAATCTAAGCTTATGTATGATAGAGCATGTATATATTTCTCTAAAAGAAATACACGTCACAAATATATTTATAAACACACATTTGTGCTGGTATTAAAGGCATCTGCGACTATGCCTGGCTCCAAGTTAAATTTTTTAAAGATTGAATATTCCTTTGAAATGATAATACAATGTCATGTGTCAATATATTTTAAGAAAAATTAAATTCACCTCTTTGAATTTCCACTTCCGTCCCCTTGGCTATACAAACATTAGGAACTTCCTGATGAGCACCGAACCCAATGTGCCTTAAAATCTTCTCAGGATTAGGGTTAGGCTTAATAATCTCACTCTCCATTCTCAAATTAGCATTCGCTGTAGAAGCTGTATACCTAAATGTAGAAAGAAATTTAGTAATTATGTAAAAATTCCCATGATAAGTTATATCTTCCACCGATAAAGTTAATGCGCCACCTATTAAGGTAGTACACTATACATTTGGTAGTTTGGTTACTTGCTTGACTGTTTGTTTGGACACTAGGTAGCTCAGGCTAGCCTCAAACTCACAATCTTCCTGCTTAAGCTTCCCAAGATCTGGGATTACAGATATATAAAGGTATATTTTTTTTCTTTTTTCTTCCTTTCCCTCCCTCTTTCTGACTCATTCTTTTTCATAGAGTCCTAATAGTCCAGGCAGCCTTTGAACTTAGTAGCTAACTGACATGACTTGGAACTTTCTAATTTTTCTGCCTGTGTCTCACAAGTGTTGAGTTTACAGGCCATGCACCACCACACCCAGTTTATGTGCTGGTAGGGATTGAACCCAGAGCCATGTATGTACTAAGCAGGCACTCTACCAACTGATCTACATCCTCAGTGCAAGTGCTCATTTCTCCATGTTGTAATTACAAAGCAGTGGGCTGGAGAGATGGCTCAGCAGTTAAAGGCACTTGCATACAAAGCCTGACAGCTTCACTTCCCTAGTGCTCACATTAAAGCCAGATGCATAAAGTAGCACATGAGTCTGGAGTTCATTTACATTGGCAGGAGTCTCTGGTGTGCCCATACTCATTCTGTCTCTGTCTCTCTCATACACAAATAAATAAAAATTATTAAAAAGGTTAAAAAATTACAAAATAATAAAGCTCACTTAAAATCCTGAGAATAAAATAAGACCATGTTTGTAAAAGGAGACTAATTTACAAAAATCTCCTTCATTAAAGCTTCAAAGATATAGAAAGCATACTGTTGCAATTTTAATCTGAAAACCAAAATTATGTCAGGCAATCCTTAATTTAATGGATTAGAAATTAGCAATACATACTTCAAATTTATATAAGCAGTACCAGACACTATCAACTAAATTGAGGGTGGGTCTATTTAATAATTGAATATTAAAATAAACCTGGTTGGTGTGTTATTCTCCTTTGTTTCTTCCATGATACCAGTTTGTCTAGTATTTTCTTGCTTCAGTATAATCTTGTTTTCATCAAATGATGTAGGGGATACACTAATGGCAGGCAAAGAAGGCTCTTGATACTCATGAACAATTTTGTGATTTACATTATCTGTGCTCAAAGGAATATGACTTTGATCCGCTGAACGAATACCAGGAAATACACATAGTCCTACTGCAGAAAAACAAAACAGGAAAATTTATTCAATATTACTAGGTATCTGAATAAAAATTACACAACATAAAATATTTATCTAACTCTATTATCATTATTAAAGTTTGCTTTATTTGGCTCCAAATTTACATTTATGATTTCATATTTCATTCAACAATTTGACCTGTAATGAATTTAGTAATTCTTATCACTGAAATTTTACACTACTGTAAGTAAAAGTGAGTCCTTTTGTCATTTTCTTTTTTTAAAATTTTTTTTATTAACAACTTCCATGATTATAGAAAAATCTCCCATGGTAATACCCTCCCCCCCCCCACTTTCCCCTTTGAAACTCCATTCTCCATCGTATCCCCTCCCCTTCTCAGTCAGTCTCTCTCTTGTTTTGATATCATGATCTTTTCCTCCTATTATGATGGTCTTGTGTAGGTAGTGTCAAGCACTGTGAGGTCATGGATATCCAGGGTTAGTATATATAGCTATATAAACCTAGATGTAAAAATAAAGATAGGATGCCTTCATTTACTAATTTTCAAAATTGTATTTTAGTTATGACAGGCTCTACTGTCATATTCTGCCACTGAGAGCAGCTCTATATGAGGCACAAATCAGAAACTTTTCTGAAAACATGTAGTTATAACCTTAAAAACCTAACAAAGGGCCGGAGGGATGGCTTAGCAGTTAAGGCACTTGCCTATAAAGTCAAAAGACCAAGGTTCAAATCCTCAGGACACACATAAGCCAGATGCATAAGGTGGCGCATGTGTCTGGAGTTCGACTGCAGTGACTGAAGGCCCTGGCGCTCCTATTAGCACGCTTTCTCTCCCCTCCCCCCCAAAAAAATAAATAAAAATAAAACGTTTAAAAATAATGAATAAAGTGAGTTCCAGGCAGAGGCTATGGAGTACCACAGGCTTTTTATATATTAAGTGACTTAAAATGTAAACGAAGGCTGGAGATATGGCTTAGCAGTTAAGATGTTTGCCTACAAAGCCAAAGGACCCAGATTCAACTCTCCAGAACCCATGTAAACCAGATGCACAGGGGGCACATGCGTCTGGAGTTCATTTGCAGTGACTAGGGGGCCCTGGTGTGCATATTCTCTCTCTCATAAATAAATAAAAATAAACAAAAAAAATTTTAAAAGAAAAGGTCAAAGCTGTGTAGGTGAGGAAGCCACCAGCAGAGGCCTGGTAGCTTTAAAAAAAAAAAAAAAAAAAAAACAGTAACTATTGGCTTTTTGTTACTAAAAACACTTCCCTCCCTTTTAATTCCTTCAAATAACATGCTCTAATCTGTGCAAATACAGAGAAAATTTTTAACACTTCTTCATTAAACATGTAGCACTCACCTTACCTTCTAAAGCTATAGTCCAAGAATCTACATTTCACATGAAAATAACCATATCCAATAGGTTGATCTATGTGTTCTACGCTCCAGCAAGCTGCCTGTATTACCTATCACCCACTGCTAAAACTATGCCTATACTTAACGAAGCAGTTTAAACAGCTTCCTTGTTCATAGTTACCTGGCTCATCTTGGATCTGTTCACCTGCATCATTTCCTAAAGAGGAGAGAATAAGTAACATCTTAAGTGTTTTCCCCAAACAAATGTTGTTTTCAAAAGCACATTTTATAGGTGTTTCTATGCTTTTAGTTGTAATAGTAAAACATCTTATTAATTTATATATAAAACTTTACATGGCTGGGTGTATTGGCACACATCTTAATCCAGCACTCAGGAGGCAGATGTAACACGGATCGTTGTTAGAAGCCACCAGAGACGACACATTGACTTCCAGGTCAGCCTGGGCTCGAGTGAGACCCTACCACAGGGTCAATTCCCTAGTGCCCACATAAGCCAGATGCACAAGGGGGCACATGCGTCTGGAGTTCATTTGCAGTGGCTACAGGACCTCTCTCTGTGTGTCTCTTTCTCTCTCTCTCTCTAAAATAAAAAAAAAAAAAAAAAAAAAAACAGTAACTATTGGCTTTTTGTTACTAAAAACACTTCCCTCCCTTTTAATTCCTTCAAATAACATGCTCTAATCTGTGCAAATACAGAGAAAATTTTTAACACTTCTTCATTAAACATGTAGCTCTCACCTTACCTTCTAAAGCTATAGTCCAAGAATCTACATTTCACATGAAAATAACATATCCAATAGGTTGATCTATGTGTTCTACGCTCCAGCAAGCTGCTGTATTACCTATCACCACTGCTAAATACTATGCTATACTTAACGAAGCAGTTTAACAGCTTCCTTGTTCATAGTTACCTGGCTCATCTTGGATCTGTTCACCTGCCATCATTTCCTAAAAGAGGAGAAGATAAGTAACATCTTAAGTGTTTTCCCCAAACAAATGTTGTTTTTCAAAAAGCACATTTTATAGGTGTTTCTATGCTTTTAGTTGTAATAGTAAAACATCTTATTAATTTATATATAAAACTTTACATGGCTGGGTGTATTGGCACACATCTTTAATCCCAGCACTCAGGAGGCAGATGTAACAGGATCGTTGTTAGAAGCCACCTGAGACGACACATTGAATTCCAGGTCAGCCTTGTTAACAGTGAAATTCTACCTCAAAAGGAGTTGAAGGGTGGAGAGATGGCTTAGTGGTTAAAGCACCTGTCTGCGATGCCTAAGGACCCAGGGTCAATTCCCTAGTGCCCACATAAGCCAGATGCACAAGGTGGCACATGCATGTGGAGTTCATTTGCAGTGACTAGGGGGCCCTGGTGTGCATATTCTCTCTCTCATAAATAAATAAAAATATTTTTTGAAATGGCTGGAGAGATTGCTCAGGCACTTGCTTGTAAAGCCTTACAACCAGGTCTTGATTCCCCAGTACCCACATAAAGGCTGATGCACAAAACTGGTGCATGCATCTGGAGTTCGGTTATAGTGGCAAGATGCCCTGGTGTGCCCATTCTGTCCCCTTCCCTCAAATAATGTTAAGTCTACATTGCTATTTCTTTCTGCTCTATTCAAAATATCAGAATAGTTTACATGAAATTATCTCAGTAACTACCATTTGTCTTTCACAGGAGATTTGTCATGAAATCTTCTCTATCAACAATTGCTTTGCTAAAGAAACATGTAGAAAATGACCAGTGGTCAATGCCTTCAACCATCTAAAGATGTTCCCTATGGTACAGGCAGACAACTCAATAGCTCGATTATTCAGTGAATACAAATCATTACTAATATACCAAGTGTATTATCCCACAATTGTTGCCAGGACACCAAAAAAAGCTGAGCAAAAGTAAGACAGCAGATGTGCAATACAAAAGCATTACCTTTTCTGGAAAACAACAGTGATAGCAATCTCTAATGTAAAGCCTTCTTACTCAAAATGTGGATAGAATGTCTTAACAGACTTTAAAGGTTTTTTTTTTTTTTTTTTTTTTTTTTTTTTTGTGAGTCTTCTGTTTGATTCTTACCATCACACTGTTCAGTACTGAGCTCTGATTGCAAAACTATCTCTCCCATTGTAAGTAAAGTTATGGCAGCTTCAGTACTTCCATCACTGGGACCTTGAAGAAATACACCAACGTTAAAACACAAGAATGACCCACCCCCCATCTCTCTCTCTGTGCAAATAAATAAATAAACCCCTACATGAATGAATCTGAAATCTATTTACTTTTAACTTAGATGTTTACTTTGTATAAAAATGTTTCAATAGCTTCTGTATCACTCACTATTCCCTTGCTAGTATGGTACTCTGTTGGGGTCATATAAAAATCAGTAACTGGAGCTGGAGAGATGGCTTAGAGGTTAAGCGCTTGCCTGTGAAGCCTAAGGACCCCGGGTCGAGGCTTGATTCCCCAGAACCCACATTAGCCATCGTCTATGCAGTGGCAATTAGTCTTAGTTTTGTTGACTCTGTTGTGTATATATGTGTGGTGTGTGTGGTATATCAATAGTTCTCGACTGCAGTGGTAGGTGATATCAGCCACCACTCGACCACTCTTCCACACTTTATTATTTGAGCCACTTGCTATTAATTGAACTGGAATCTTTCTCATTTTTATAATTTTTCATGAGCTCCAATGGTTCTTGGGTATCTGTTCTGCTACAGCCTGGCCACTCTCAGCTGTTTATGTGGGTCCTGAGGATTGCGATCGAGTGGACCCTTAGGTCTCCTCGGGTTCTTGTGCTTACATAGGAAATGCTCTTAATTGCAGATAATCTCTCCAGTCCAGTACAGTGTTTGTGAAGTTACAATTTTGAGTCTTCATTTGCAAAAACAAGATAAATACTAGGTATGGAAAAGCATCCAACAAAATAAAACTAAATATATTCAAAGTAATTTATATTTAATATACACAATGCAACTCAAGTTTAATATAAAAACCACAGTGATTTTACATGTGTGTGTCCATCTGCATGCACATGTGTACAGACACACACACATATACACGTATGTGTGTGCACAATCCTGGGCCTCTTGCTACAACAAACACACCTGACACTTACAAATGGGTGTCTTGGAAATTGAACCCCAGGCGGGCAGGCTTTGCAAGGAAGTTCCTGTAAGTGCTCAGCTATCTTCCCAGTTCCCAACTATAACGATATTAAGAGCCCCACTAAACATTCATAAAAATATGCTTTACAATCCATGTTAAATCTTTAATTAGTCACCAAGTTTTACTATTAACTAAAAGCTCTCCCTCCATGAGAGCAAAATTAGCAAAAAATGGTTTGTAAACCAAAAGTTGTCAAAATTATCCTCCAAATCTTTAGAAAGTGAACAAATGAAAGGCAAACATTAAAGTGGATACTTACAAATGATAATGTTTGCAAATTGTTTTCTTGCTTCAAGTCTTGAGTAGTCACATCTGTGTTTGAAAACTCATGTTCCATCACAGTTACACATCCTTCATCTGCAACATTTACGGTTATCTCAAGCTGCCAAAATAAAATTTTATTATTTTACTCTGGCAATTACAAACATCAAAATATTATCTCATTTTCTCATATAAATAAACTTTAACATTGAAATGTGGAAATATTCCGCATTTACACACAATTTAAAAACTGAAATGCAGTAATTCTTGAACTGAAAACAACTTGGCAAAAATAAAACATTTAAGGAACTGGGGAGGTGGCTCAGTGGTAACAGGGCTTGGTGCACAAGCACGAGAAACTGATTTTGATCCCCAGCAACTCCAGGAAGTCAGGTATGGCCACACAGGCCTGTAACCCGAGCCCTGAGGGGAGCAGAGAACAGGATGATCTCTGGTGCTCATGGTTAGCCATTCTAACTGAAAAACACTAACCTCCAGGTTCAAAGGAGAAAACTAAAGAAAATACGGTGGAAGAGTAATAGAGAAGGACCCCTCATGTCCTGCTCTGGCTTTTGCCTGAGTGTACGTGGGTAGTACACATCTACATACAAAGAAGTACCACACATACTACATACACACCAAAATAATAAAAGCCAAGATTTTTTTTTGCAGGATCTGTGACTATTATAACTAGTAACCAAGATTTCTAAGGATAATCTTCTGTGTGCATTTTACTCTGTATTCCCCCCTTTGCTCCTACTTTGCCCCAATACTTTTTTCCATTTTTTAACATTTATGTAATGTTTCCTAAAAACTATAGAAATATGGCATAGGGATACAAAGTCAAATAAAACACATTTGGTCCCCATTCTCAATGCTCGTAATTTAAGAGAAACATTTAATCAACCAACTATATACACTGTCATCAACACTATAATGTAGTTGAACTGAAGTGCTTAGAAAGATTTATCACTTTATCATCACCCCAATGCAACAATCCTTTCCCATAAACCAAAGTCTGCATGATTTATGTTTGAAAAATATTTATTTATTTACTTATTTGAGAGAAAAATAAATGCCAGTTCTCTTGTCAGTGCAAAGGAACTTCAGACGTGTCGGTTACTTTGTGCATCGGGCTTTTCGTGGTACTGGAGAACTGATCCTGAGCCAGCAGGCTTTGCAAGCAAATGTCTACTGAGTCATCAATCCAGACCTGCATGATTCTATTTCGCTAATATTAAATTAAATTACTGTATTTACAAGCAAAGAGAGGGAGAGGAGGGAACAGAGACAGAGAGAATGGGTGCACCAGGTCTCCAGCTGCTGCAAACGAACTCCAGATGCATAGGCCATTTTGTGCATCTGGCTTTATATAGGATCTAGGGAACCGAACCAAGGTTGTCAGGTTTTACATGTGCCTTAACCAGTAAGCCATCTCTCTAGCCCCTGCATGATTCTTAATATCCATTGCAATAGTTCACTCACAATGGCTGTTCATTCAGCAGCATTAGTAGTTGAAGAGCCCCACAATGGGTGTCAAAACTCTATTAGTTTGTCTAGAACAGAGGCTTCCACCCACACTGTCTTAACAGAACAGAAGAATGAATATTAAATGCTACATGAAAAAGTTGATTTGTGAGTATAGAATCAGGTCTAGGAGTTGGGGTGATGGCTCAGCAGTTAAAGGTGCTTACTTGCAAATCCTATTGGGCTGGGGTACAATTCCTTAGCCCCCCACATAAAGCCAGACAGGCACTCATTTGCAGCAGCAAGAGACCATAGCATGTACATTACACATACGTGTGTGCCACAAAAGAGTCAAATCTGAAGTAGGGCACGTAGCACACACCTGTTAAGCCTGCACTCAGAAGCTGGAAGGTGGATGCAAGAGAAATTCAAGCTCAAGGCCAGTCTGGACTACACAGCAAAAAGAAAGAATCCTAGCTGGGTGTGGTGGCGCACGCCTTTAATCCCAGCACTTGGGAGGCAGAGGTAGGAGGATCCTTGTGAGTTCAAGGCCACCCTGAGACTACACAGTGAATTCCAACACCCTACATGGAAAAACAAACAACAACAAAAATAATCCAGTATGTGAATTTGCCTTCAAGATAAAGTAGGTACAGCAAGGCTTTTTGTTCAATGACTAATCAGATGCAAAACTAAGATGGGATAAGTTACAATTTTCAAGTGATTTCATAAAAAAATACCATATGAAAAATTGCAATTAGGAGAAGAAATAAAATACTTCATGTAACTAAAAAAAAAAAAAGTTGGCTTAAGCATCATACAGTCTCAGCTTTATTTACTTATTTATTTTGGTTTTTCAAGGTGGGGTCTTGCTCTAGTTCTAGCCCAGGCTAACCTTAAATTCACTATGTACTCTCAGAGTAGCCTCAAACTCTTGGTGATCTACCTTCCTCAGCCTCCTGAGGACTGAGATTAAAGGCACAATCCACCACACCACACCTGGCTTGTTTTTTTTTTTTTTTTTCCTCCTTACCATTTATATTCAGATAAAATTCACATGCCTTAAATTCATACCGTCTTTTTTTTCCCACAGTGCTGTGGACGGAACCCAAGACCTTGTGTATGCTACATAAGACTATGCCACAGTTCTCAGTTCACCTGCTTAAAACATGCAAGACAATGCTTTCTAGAATATTCATATATATGTATGAATATCCATTACAACATCCAATTTTAGAATATTTTCATCACCACTAAAAGAAATCCTGTCTGTGGACGCCCAAGGTTGTCATCTGACTTCCACAAGCGTGTTGCCATGTTGTAGCACACATGTACCCATGTACACTGACATACACATGTAAAAAGAAAAAAAGAAATCCTGTCTCTTTTAGACAATCACTCCATTAAAACCTCTCTTCTTTATCACCCAATTCCTAAACAGCCACTCATCTACTTTCTTTTCTTCCTTTTTTTTTTTTTTTTTTTTTTTTTTGGTTTTCTGAGGCAGGTCTCAACGCTAGCTCAGGCTGACCTGGAATTCACTATGTAGTGTAGTCTCAGGGTGGCATCGAACTCTCTCGGCAATCCTACTACCTCTGCCTCCTAAGTGCTGGGATTAAAGGCATGAACAATCACAACCAGCCCACTCATCTACTTTCTATTTCTCCACATCTACCCATGTTGGGTATTTCTTTCTTTCTTTCTTTTTTCCCCCAATGTTGGGTATTTCATATAAACAGAAGCATATATATGATCTTCTGTAACTATTTCCATTTTAAAGGTCCATCCTTACAATAAAATGTGTATCAATATATATTTCTTTTTACAAATTTATTTTATTTATTTGAGAGACAGAGAGAGAGAGAGAGAGAGAGAGAAGGGCAAATAGAGAGAGAATGGGCAAATTAACTCCAGACGCATGCACCACCTTGTGCATCTGGCTTATGTGGGTCCTGGGGAATAGAACCTGGGTCCTTTAGCTTTGCAGGCAATCACCTTAACCTCTAAGTCATCCCTCCAGCCCTATTTTATATTTCTTTATGACTAAAAATCTTTCCCTTGTATTTTAGTCTTTCCTTAAAGGAAAATTTCCTAATATAAGTTTCTATTTTAAGGGCTGGGGAGATGGTTCACCAGTTAAAAGCTGCTGACTTGCAAAACCTGACAGCCTGAGTTTGATTTTCCACTACCCATGGAAAGACAGATTGACAAAGTGGAGCATGTGTCTGGTGTTAATTTACAGTGGCAAGAGGACTTGGCATGCCCATTCATTCACTCATTCTCTCCCTTTCCCTTTCTCTCCCTTGTACTACTTACAAATATGCAAATGAAAATATAAAAATAAAAACATAAATTTATAGTCATTAAACTGATTTAAAAGATTATATAACTGAAACTTTCCCTGTTTAATTATTAAATTTCCCATTGTGTTGCTAGGGATATAGCTCAGTGGTAGAGTGGCATGGCTAGCATGTACAAAGCCCACATTTGATCCCAAAAACAGGGAGAAAAAAATTGCTTTTGGGGTTGAAGGGACGGCTTAGTGGTTAAGGCGTTTGCCTGCAAAGCCAAAGGACCCAGGTTCGATTCCCCAGGAGCAACGTTAGCCAGATGCACAAGGGGGTGCAAGCGTCTGGAGTTCTTTTGCAGTGGCTAGAGGCCCTGGTGCGCCCATTCTCTCTCTCTCTCTGTCTCTTTCTCTGTCAAATAAATAAATAATAAAAATAATAAAAATGCTTTTGAAGAACTCTATTAATTCAGACATATCCATTGATTATTAGAATTTCTAATTTTAGTTTTCACTAGCTACTTGCCTTCATCACATGTATTTATTTATTTGTGTGTGTGTGTGTAAATACACACATCCTTGGGGAATGACAGGGAAGAATGAAGATGTTATCAACCTTTTAGAGAAAAATTCTCTTACTGGCCTGGAGATCACTAAATAGGGTAGACTGGCTGGACAGCAAGCCTGAGGGATCCACCTGTCTCCATCTCCTCAGCACTGAGATTATAGTCATGCCACTACACCTGTATTTTTTTTTTTTTAAATGTGGGTTCTGGGAATCAATCTCAATCGGCATGCTTGCACAGCAAACACATTACTCATTGACCGCCTCCCTATTAAACAAATTGCTACAACTATTTGAAAAAATAAATAAATAAAAAAGGGGCTTTAGGGTGTGGTACAGTGGCAGTCCAAATGCTTTTCTTTTCTTTTTCCAACATTTAAAAATTTTTAGTTATTTTTTAAATATTTTAATTTTTTTGTTCATTTTTATTTATTTGTTTGTTTGAGAGTGACAGAGAAAGAGGGAGATAGAGAGAGAGCGAGAGAATGGGCGCGCCAGGGCTTCCAGCCACTGCAAACGAACTCCAGATGCATGTGCCCCCTTGTGCATCTGGCTAACGTGGGTCCTGGAGAATCGAGCCTCAAACCGGGGTCCTTAGGCTTCATAGGCAAGTGCTTAACCGCTAAACCATCTCTCCAGCCCAAATTTTTAGTTATTTTTGAGAGAGAAAAAGAGGTGGGGAGAGAACAACTGCTTTTCATGTCTGAGAGGTTTGGGTTCCAGAGGGAAGGAATGACAGAAGAAAAGAGTGGTGGGCTGGAGAGACAGATCAGCAGCTAAGGCACTTGCCTGCAAAGCCAAAGGACCCAGGTTCAATTCCTCAGGATCCACGTAAGCCAGATGCACAAGGTGGTGCATGCATCTGGAGTTCGTTTGCAGTGGCTGTAGGCCCTCGCACGCCCATTCTCTCTTTTTTTCTCTCTCTCAAATAAATAAAAATAAAATATTCTTTAAAAAGAGCCTGGTGTGGTGGTGCATGCCTTTAATCCCAGCACTTGAGCAACAGAGGTAGGAGGACTGCCATAAATTCAAGGCCACCTGAGTCATAGTGAATCCCAGGTCAGTCTGGGCTAGAGCAAGACCCTACCTCAACAAACAAAAAACAAACAAAAAAGCTAAAATATAAACTACCATATATTCCATCAATTCTATTTTTTAGTACATCCCTAAAAGAACTAAAAACAGATTCAAAAGTATTACTTGAAATAGGTTAAAAGGTTCACACGTGAATATTCAGCCTTTAAAAAGGAAGCATATTTTGACACATGTTCCAACTTTGTAAATAAACTTGGAAAACATTTTGCTAAATAAAATAAGCCAGTCACTAAAAAAGACAAATGCTGTGCGACTCTACTTCTGAAGGAAAAATTAAAATAATTGTTGCCAAAGGTTGAGGAGTGGGGAAAAAAAAATGGATGGGTACTTCTTAGCAGGGCATGGTGGTGCACACCTTTAATCCCAGCACTTGGGAGGCAGAGGTAGGAGGATCACCATGAGTTCAAGGACACCCTGAGACTACATAGTGAATTCCAGGTCAGCATGAACTAGAGTAAGACCCTATGTTGAAAAACAAACAAACAATGGGCACAGAATTACAATGTTGAGCTACTTTAGCTGGTATCAAGCCCAAAGCCCTGGGTTCCAGGCATGGTGGCAAACACCAGTAATCTCTGCACTTGGGAGATAGAGACAATAGTATCAAAACTTTAAGGTCATCCTTGGCTATGTACATAGCAAGTTCAAGGTCAGTCTTAGATATATTAACCACTGACTCAGAAAAAAATTAAAAAAAAAAAAAAAAAAAAGAATTCCAGTTTTGCAAGATGAAGTTTTATGGAGGAAGGGTAGTAAAAGTAGCACTTACCAGATGAAATGAGTAAGAAGTAACATCTGTCTGTGGAGGGGAAGAGGGGTGACTGGGAAGTTGGCTCAGCAGTTAAAGCTGCTTCTTTGCAAAGCCTGTCCAACCAAGTCCAATTTGTAATCCGCTGACAAAAGCCAGACTCAAAAGGTGGTAAATAAAGGTCTGAAGAGATGGCTTAGTGGTTAAGGCACTTGCCTGCCAAGCTTAAGGACCTGGGTTCAATTCTCCAGCATGAACATAAGCCAGATCTACAAGGTGGCACATGCATCTGGAGTTCATTTGCAGCGGCTGGAGGTCCTGGCACACCGATTCTCTTTCTCCCTGCTTCTCTCTCTCTCAAATATAAATAAAAATATTGGGGAAAAAAGGGTAAAAGAGGCCCAAGCATCTGGAGTTTGTTTACAGTGGGCCTGGCAAACATGCATGCACGTGTGCACACAAGGACAAATAAATAATTTTTTAAAAGAGAGGAAAATGGAGGTGGGGGGGGTGGCTGGAAAAATGGCTTAGCAGTTAAGGCGCTTGCCTTCAAAGCCAAAGGACCCAGGTTCGATTTCCCAGGATCAATGTAAGCCAGATGCACAAGGGGGCGCATGTATCTGGAGTTTGTTTGCAGTGGCTGGAAGCCCTGGCACACCCATTTTCTCTCTCTGCCTCTTTCCCTCTCTCAAATAAATAAAATATTTTTTAAAAAATGGGGGTAGGGATGTAGCTCAGTGGTAGTGCACTTGCCTAGCATGTGTGAAGCTCTGGGTTCAATCCACATTACCACAAAAAAATAAAGAAAAGTAAGCAGAGTCTATTATAAAGGTACGTGAAAATGTACTAAAAGATTAATTTGAAAGTATACTAAGCAGCTTCCATATATAAATGTAGACAGGCTTCGATCATTATTGTTGAGTCTCTTGCTAGGTCAGGACTATAAAGTAGTGGGTGATCATAGGTGATACAGGCCAATTTTTATGCTGATTAGTCGAGAGAGAGAGAGAGAGAGAGAGAGAGAGAGAACTGACCTACCAGGGCCTTAGCCACTGTAAACAAACTCCAGATACTTGCACCACCTAGTGTGTCTGGCTTACATGGGATGTGGACAGAGACTGAACCTGGGTCCTTAGGCTTTGCAGGCAAGTGCCTTAGCCACTAAGCCATCTCTCTAGCCCTTGCACTGATTCTTTAAGCTTTGCACTGGGACCCTAAAAAAATTATATTTGACAGTGGATATTTAGAGAATGAAGCTGTCAGGTTTAATAATCACTAAAAGAAGAAATAATAAGTCATTGAGAGAAAAATATATATAAAGTGCCAAAAGTCAAAAAAACAAACTACCTCTTCCATTGTTTCCTCGATCTGGGCAGAAACAGGTGCAGGGGATCTGAGACCAATAGGTACAAACACTGGTGCTTTGTTTAATTCTTCCGGGGCAAGGTGACAGGTTTCATCTTCATAGTCAGATTCAAAACCCTCAGCATCATCTTCATCCTCTTTCTGGGAAGCACGAAGAGTCACCAGCATGGACTTGGTAGCTCGAGGTTCCTTCTTAGCAGTCTTCCCTCGAACTCGTTTTGATCCACGCCCTTTGGTCACATTTGGCTTGGTCTTCCTATACATTCTCTTTCCACTATGATCTATCTCACACTCAGAGGCAGGAGAGAGAGCTGTTCTTCGATGTGGGGCAATTTTAGAGTAATTTGATTCTTTTAATAGTTGTGGATGGCTGGATGTTTAACCAAAATAGCAGTTATGGTCACATATACACTGGAATACTTTTAATAAAAACCAAACTGTTACAGCGAAATCTCAGTTCCAATCATTAAAATCAAGTGTAACTCCCTTTCCACCACCACTTTGTGTGTGTGTGTGTGTGTGTGTGTGTCAGTATCTGTGGAGATAGGACCAAACCTAGAATATAAACATCCTAGACAAATGCTCTATCACTGAACTACAGCCTCAGCTCTACCCATTCTTGTGAAAATGTAAAAGAAAGGAATTAAGTACTACTTATTATCAGTATAAATTCTCAGTTATACACCTATAAATACTGCACAGAAACTTTTAATCCTGGGCTGTTTTCACACATGATACGATAGCACAGATAAGAACACAAAATTGGAAATTACCCAAGTATGGTAACACACACCTTTAATCCTAGCACATGGGAGGAAGAAGTAGGAAGATTGCTGTGAGGTCAGGACTAGCCTGGGACTACAGTGAGTTCCAGGTTATCCTGGGCTAGAGTGAGTCCCTACCATGAAACAAAACAAAACAAAAAGTAGGATATGTTTCATTTCCATTTACAACCAAACTAGAACTAGCATTCTAATTACTTAGGTAATGTATGCTACTCTTGGTCAGGCTTCTGCGCATATCTAATACTTGATACGCGGAAATTTTGTTCTGTGGAAAGAAAAATCTTCCTAAGAAAAGGGTAAAAATCAAAAGTACTTGCAGAGTGTTTGGAAAGATTTGAACAAACAAACACCAAATCCTGATATTACATAGTGAATTTCAGGTCAGCCTGAGCTAGAAAGTGAGACAATACCTGGAAAAATAAATAAATAAAAGAAAACCAAAAAAAAAAAAAAAAATCTTGGGACTGGAGAGATGACTCAGCAGTTAAAGCACTTGGCCTGCCTCAGGACCCACATATGATTCCCCAGTACCCACCTAAGCCAGATGCACAAAGTGGTGCATGCATCTGGAGTTCATTTGCAATGGCTAGAGGCCATGGAGTGCCCATTTTCTTTGTTTCTGTCCCTCTCTCACACAAATAAGTATTAAAAAAAAAAAAAGAAAGAAAAAGAAAAGACGTAATATTTTTAAAAAAATTTCTACTTCTGTTCAAAAATCATGTTTTTTTATTTTATTGGAAAGCTATTGTAGAACTCCCATAAAGAAGTTATGGCTTATTTCCTAGTCTGAGAATCTGTTTTATAAAATGTTACCTGGTTTGTGTATTGAGATGCTGTTCTTCAACTGAAGACATAGAATTATCTCCTTGAGTTCCTTCTCCAGTATTTCCTGATGACTCTGCTTTTAATTGAGCATCTTTTTTGGCCAAACCAGACTCCTTAGAATCTATACAATCTTCTGTGGAAATCTCCACAGGCAACAGAATCCCAGCTTTTTCCTTAAATGGAAGAAGAAAAACAGTTATTAAAAAGGAAACAATCCCCTGGCCGTGATGGTGCACACCTTTAATCCCAGCACTCAGGAAGCAGAGGTAGGAGGATCACAGTGACTCTGAGGCCACCCTGAGACTACAGAGTGAATTACAGATAAGCCTGAGCTAGAGTGAGACCCTACCTCAAAAAACCAAAAAAAAAAATAATAATAATAATAATAATAAAATAAAATAATTATAATAATAAATAAATGAAACCATTCAGTTTGACTTAATCCCCTAAAGTTAACACATATACATATACAACAGAGCAGTTTCCACTTTTTTTCTGTTTTTCTGTTTTGTTTTTTTGAGATACGGTCTCACTCTAGCCTAGGCTGACCTGAAATTAACTATGTAGTCCCAGGCTGGCCTCAAACTCACAGTGATCCTCCTACTTCTACCTCCCAAGTGCTGGGATTAAAGGTGTCTACCACCACACCTGGTTTAAGGTTCTAAAATTTTATAGGAATGGAAAGTCACTGTTCACAAAAGTCATGACTGTCTTTATCATGTTGTCCTTCACAATTCTGACAAGACAGTTGGAAAAAAAAAAAAAAAAAAAAGACATGCCAGGCGAGGTGGGGCACACCTTTAATTGCAGCACTCAGGAGGCAGAGGTAGAAGGATCACTGTCAGTTCAAGGCCACCCTGAGACTACATAGTGAATTCTAGGTCACGCTGGACTAGAGTGAAACCCTACCTCGAAAAACCAAAAAGAGACATATAAACAACACATATATCTTCAAAACTTACTTTTAGAGGGACTTGGTTATCAGAACCTCCTTGTTCTACCAAATCACATTCTGGTTTTTGTGTTTCACTCTGATCTGCAGTGCCTTTTTCTACACCTGGTTGCACTTTTATCAGGGGTGCTCTTCCTAAATTCGGTTTAACCTTTTGGAAGCGCCTCCTTATCAATGGTGCTGGACTAGGAACATACGGTTTATTTTCAAGCCTAAAATTAAGTAAAAATCATGTATAAGATCAGAACTCTTTGTCAATGAAACAACTATTAAACATTTTTGGATTCAAATCAATTCTAAGTTCAAAGGATTATACACAAATTGAAAACAAAGCCAAGCATGTAAAAATGAAATACTACATTACTGGTATGAAAAGGAAAACATAATAGATTTCCTAACTTCTACTTTCTGCATTTCCTAGGGAAAATTCATAATATTAATCTTTCTTGACTTTCATTCATTAATTTTGGTCTGTCTTCATGCCACTTTTAAGTAATTTTCAGAGAAATCACTAGCTATAAGAAAACTTCCCCCTTATCTGAAAACACATTTTATACAGTACTTTTAATAAACATCTCAACTGGGCTCCAAAGCAAGAACAGATAAATATACAATGGTCATAATCAAATGGCTTTCTTGCTCAAAAAACAGGCTTGACAAACTGAGCCCATTCTACCACACATATAAAAACTCACATAAAAGGCCTTATTGACAGGCAGTGTTGTAAGCTTCTTTTTTTTTTTTTTTCCAAGTCAGGGTCTCATCATGCCCGGCATAAGATTCTTTTTATTGTGGGGGGGGCGGGGAATGCTTCAAGGCAGAGTCTTGCTCTAGCGTAGGCTGACCTGGAATTCACTATGTAGTCTCAAGGTAGCCTCAAACTCATGGCAATCCTCCTACCTTAGCCTCCCAAGTGCTGGGGTTAAAGGTATGTGCCACCATGCCTGGCTTGTTGTAAGGGTCTTAATATAACTCATTTGTATCTGCCAAATCAAAGACATGGTTTTAACATTCAATAGAATGTCAAAGCTCCCAAGGTCTCCTGGAAATATTTCAGTAACTGGTCAGGATTCGAATTAGGAAATTTAAAAACTAATATAAAGGCTGGAGAGATGACTCAGTGGTTAAGGCACTTGCCTGCAAAGTCAAAGTATCCAGGTTCTATTCCCTAGTACCCACATAAAGTCAGAGTACCTTTGCAGTGGCTAGAAACCCCAGTGTACCCATTTTCTCTATTTGTCTCTTCCTCTCCCAGCCCCTTAAATAAATAAATAAGTAAGTAAATTTTAAAAATGTTAATGTAGGGCTGGGGAATGTAGTTTAATGGCAAAGAACTTGCTAGTGTGTACAAAACCATAGATTCAATCCCCAACACTGAAAAAATTTTAAAACCTGGGCTGGAGAGATGGTCTAGCAGATAAGGTACTTGCCTGCAAAGTCAAAGGACCCAGGTTTGATTCCCCAGGACCCATGTAAGCCAGATGCACAAGTGGGCGCACATGTCTGGAGTTCGTTTGCAGTGGCTAGAGGCCCTGGTATGCCCATTCTCTCTCTCTCTCTCACTACCTGCCTATTTCTCTCTCTCTCTCTCCCTCTCAAATAAAAATAAAAAATATTTTAAAAATACATAACCAACAAGAAAACAATATATACCTAGGCATACATTAAGATTAAAGGTATATATAATCCCCAAAATATTTTTAAGTAGATATCTAGCAAAGAAAAGTAGTCAGAATTATATCTAAACATACTAATACTACTAAAGCATTATGACAGGGAAGCACAAGAGAAGTTAACATTATAATTATGATGTTGACAATTCGTTCCAGTGTCAGATAAAGTATCTGGAAAACAAGTTATAGTTAATTTAAAAAGCTATGCCTGAGATGTAACTCAGTACTAGAATACCTGCCACGTAAAAGGCCATCAGTTCAACCTTCAAAAAAGCTATCATATTTGACTCTATAAAGGTATTTAAGAATGTGTGTGCGCGCGTATGTACAAAATTAATGTGTTACTGAGACCAAAAGAAACAACAATGGGCTGGAGAGATGGCTTAATGGTTAAGGCACTTGCCTGTGAAGCCTAAGGACCCATGTTCGACTCCCCAGATCCCAAGTAAGCCAGAAGCACAAGGTAATGAATGTGCAAGTCTGCACATGAGCAAAAGGTGGTGCATTTGTATGGAGTTCAATTGCAGTGGCTGGAGGCCCTGGCATGATGATTCTCGCTCTTTTACAAAAAAATGTTGGAAGTGAAAATAATTTGAGGCTGGGCCTGATGGCAAAAGCCTGTAATCTTAGCTGCTTGGAAGGCTGAGGCAGAAGAACCCCAAGTTCAAGGTATACTTTGGCTATAAAGCAAGTGCAAAGCAAGTCTAGACAAGAGTGAGACCCTATCTCCAAAAAACCACACCCAACAGGAGCTTGCCATTTTCAGTAGCCCAGCTATTCTCTTGGCTTTGTTCTCTAAGAGACTGGCATCACAGAGGTGCATAGTTATGCCCCATATATATGTGGGTTCTAGGAAATAGAACACATGTGGCCTCAAGCCCCCTCAAATTCTCATGCTGGCACAGAAAGCACTCTTACCAAATGAGCCATCTAACCAGTCTTCATCTTTGTTAGTTTTGTTTTCCTCATTACAGTCAAACTCACCTCATCTCTTCATCTAAAGCATTTGTTTTGTTAACAGGAACATTTTCTACTGAAATTACATGACTTTGATTTTCATTCACTCTGCATTCTGAAACTCTGGGGGATACAACTTCAATTTCAGCTTCAATTTGAGAATTTGACTGAAAAGACAAAACCATATTAGTGTTAACAGCAAACATACCTTCTAAAATACTTTAATCATTTAAAAGTATTCTGTCTATCTTTCTCTTTCTGTGCTAGGAACATAACTAGAACATTTGTATGGACCCTACAATAACACCCGCAGCCCCGGTTGCTGGGGACTTGTTTGTTGTTAAATTATGATTCAAACTGGGTATCTAATGTTCATTATTGTGTCCATTCCCTCTGTCTCTCACTCCTCTCTCTTGCTTGCAAGTTAGACAGAGGGAGGGATGGAGAAGAGGAGGAAGGAAGGAAGGAAACAGTTTGGGATGGGGATGTAGTTCAATGGCAGACCACATACCTCATGGCCTTGAACTTGTTCTGGGCTTGATCCCTAGATGCAAAAAAGGGAGGATGTTTAATAGTTTTTCAATTTTTAAAAAAATTTTATTTTTACATATGTATTTGTATGTGTGCACTCCAGAGTGTTATGTGGCTTTATGTGTGTGCTGAGCAATTGAACCTATGCAGGGAGGCCTTCCAAGCAAACACCTCTAACCACCAAGCTTTCCCTTTTTATGAGAAAGCATTCTGAGGGCTAGAGGGATGGCTTAGTGGTTGGGGCATTTACCTGCGGGGCCAAAGGACCAAGGTTTGATTCCCCAGGACTTATGTTAGCCAGATGCATAAGGTGGCACATGCATCTGGAGTTCATTGTGGCTGGAGGCCCTGGAGTGCCCATTCTCTCTCTCTCTCCCTCCCCCCTTTCCTCTTTCTCTCTGTCAAAATAAATAAATAAATAAATAAAATATATTTTTAAAAAAAGCAAGCGCTTAGGAGGGTAAGGGAGAAAGATAAAAGCAAGCCTTGGCTACATAGCCAGACCCTATCTAAAAGGAAAAAAGAATAAACAAAATTTGTTAAAATGACATGCAACACAGTATACTATTATACAGCAAAAATTAGATAATTCCTATATTATTTACTATGGTATGGTATAAAATGAAAAGAAAGTTATAAAACAGTATATAATGACTTTATCAACATGTGTACAATGATGTTATTTAACTTATGTAAGTGTATATGGAGATAGATGGAGTAAGGTATGTCAAAAAGCCTTTAGTGATTATGAGACTTTAAGGTACTTATCATTTTGTACTGATTCAATATTTCCTAATGAATAACATCATTAGGGATCTACTTTCACTAAAAAATACAAAATAGCCTGGTGTGGTGGCGCAAGCCTTTAATCCCAGCACTTGGGAGGCAGAGGTAGGAGAATCGCCGTGAGTTCAAGGCTACCCTGAGACTACAGAGTGAATTCCAGGTCAGCCTGAGCTAGAGCAAGACCCTACTTCGAAAACAACAAAACAAGCCTTTAGGGAGTCCGAGGCCAGCCTGGGCTATAGAACGAGTTCCAGATTACCATGGGGTAGAGTGAGACCCTCCCTCAGGAAAAAAAAAAAAAAAGATTTTGGGAAACTCGGAGGATGGCACAGCACTTAAGGGCACTTCCTTACAAACCTTGTTACCCCAGGTTCAAATGCTCAGCTACCCACATAAAGACAGACGGGCAATGGGTTCAACTGCAGTGCACATGCACATACATATGCAAATAATTTTTTAAAAAACACTAGTTACAAAACAATTATCTCACCCCAGTCAAGGATTTCTCTTTAGTTTCATCTTTCTGTAGCGTTGGTCCCTCTTCCTTAACTATGCCTTCAGTTTCACCCTTTTCTGCTGTTTTCCTCTGTCTAGCCCTTTGTACATTTGGTCTTGGTCTCTTAAGACGGCCCCTCAGTGGTACAGCAGTTTGTACAACACTTTCCTTTGTTCCTTCTGAGATTATGTTCGTCTTTTGAGTCCTGAAATGGAAATGGGAAGAGAGGGAGACTGATTATAACAAGGTGATAACTACTATAAAAACATATATAAATTTTACTTAATAAATTCTATGAAAATATTTTTGATCAGAAAGGAAATGACCTTGATTATAAAAATATTTTATGATGGGCTAGAGAGATGGCATAGCAGTTAAGGTGCTTGCCTGCAGAGCCTAACAACCTGGGTTCAAGTCTCCAGTGCCTACTTAAGAAAACACATGCATAGAGGCATGCCCATTATTGCTTTTGTTTACTCTCAATTTTTTTTTTTTTAATAGAAGTTATTTCAGGGTTGGGGATTTGCCTGAATGGGAAAATGCTTGCCTAGTATGAAGCCCTGGGTTCCATTACCATGACAGTAAAGTGAACAAAGTGGGAGGAGTGAGCTTATTTCAATTCTCAAATGTTAATGAATATATACAGCATGCCTAAGGTTACATAAAGTAGAATAATGTTTACCAAAACCTGCAAGAAGAGTGGAGAGAGTAACATAAGTAAATATGCAATGATCACAGAGTTTGAGTTTCTGAAAACAAAAATGTTCTGGGGATAGATAGTGGTGATGACTGCATAACAACATAAATATACCTAATTAATTATACATGTAAAAAATGGTTAACATGGTGCATATTTTACCAATTTTTTGTTCTGTTTTTGTTTTTCAAGGTAGGGTCTCACTCTAGTCCAGGCTGACATGGAATTCACTATGTAGTCTCAGGGTGGCCTTGAACTCACAGCAATCCTCCTACCTCTGCCTCCCAAGTGCTGGAATTCAATGCGTGTGCCACCATACCCAGCTTTATTTTACCAACTTTTATGTGTGTATATGGGCATGAACATGCTATGGCACATATGTAGCAGCTACAGGACCACCTTGGGGTGTTGGTACTATCCTTCCACCATGTTTGCAACAGGGTCTCTCTTGTTTTGTCACTGTAACTGCCAGACTAGCAGGGCCATAAGCTCTGGGATCCTCCTAAGTCTCCCTCCCAAAGTCATAGGTGTACTGGGATTACAAATTAGTGCATCGAGGCACGACTGTGGGTCCCAGAGATCTGAACTCTGAACCCTGGTTATCAGGCTTGCACAGCAAGCACTTTTAACCACTGAGCCCTGTCTTCAGCCTCCTATTTTAATAATTTTTTTTTTTTATTTCGAGGTAAGGTCTCACTCTAATCCAGGCTGACCTGTAATTCACTATGTAGTCTTCTCAGGGTGGCCTCAAACTCATGTCAATCTTCCTACCTCTGCCTCCGGGGTGCTGGGATTAAAGGCATATACCACCACACCAGGCCCAACAATTTTTAAAAAATTTAAAAAGGAGAGCAGGAGAAATGGCTTAGCAGTAAGGTATTTGCCTGTGAAGCCAAATGACCCAAGTTCAACTCCCCAGGACCCACATAAGCCAGATGCACAAGGTGGCACATGCATCTGGAGTTCATGTACAATGGCTGAAGGTCCTGGTGTGCCCATTCTCTCTCTCCTTCTTTCCATCTCTAGATCTCAAATAAAATATAATAAAAATTTAAAAAGGTAACAAGTATCTGCCACATATGTGTGGGTATGTATTTATAATGTACTTCTTTCTGTAAAATTCTTAAATATTAAACAGTTAATAATAAATCAGCAAACACTGAAAGATGCTGAATTGAGGCTGGCAAGATGGCTTAGTAGTTAAGGCATGTGCCTGCGAAGCCTAAGGACCCAATTCAATTCTCCAGGTTCCATGTGAGCCAGATGCACAAGGCAGTGCATGTATCTGGAGTTCATTTGCAATGACGAGAGGCCCTGGTGTGCCCATTCTCTCTCTTTTTGGCTCAAATAAAAAAAATTTAAAACGGGGGGCGGGGGGGGGGAGAGGCAGGGGGCAGGGACTGGAGGGATGGCTTAGCAGTTAAGGCATTTGACTGCAAAGCCAAGGACCCATGTTAGCCAGATGCACAAGGAGGCACGTGCATCTGGAGTTAATTTGCAGTGGCTGATGGTCCTGGTGCGCACATTCTCTCTGTGTCTCTCTCTCAAATAAATAAATAAAAATAAAATATTAGCCAGGCATGGTGGTGCATGCCTTTAATCCTAGCACTTGGAGGCAGAGGTAGGAGGATCACTGTGAGTTCAAGGCCATCCTGAGAGTACATAGTGAAAGTGAATTCCAGGTCAGCCTGGGCTAGAGTGAGACCCTACCTTGAAAAACCAAAAAATAGCCGGGCATGGTGGCGCACGCCTTTAATCCCAGCACTCAGGAGGCAGAGGTAGGAGGATCGCCATGAGTTTGAGGCCACCACCACCACCACCAACAAACCTCAAATAAATAAATATATATATATATGTGTATATATATACATACACACACACACACACACAAGATGCTGAATTTAGTTTGACTTTAGGTTTTGGGTGGTCTGCTCTATCAATTAGACCAAGTATTCTTTATATTCATTTTTAAAATACCTTAACATATCTTTTTAACATAAGTATTTAAAATAAAAGCCTCTCTTATTTTAGATTTTTAAGGAAGTATTACTGTTTACCCAACAGGAACAACTAAGTCGTCTTCCTGGTCCTCTTTAGATTCATAAGAATTTGAAGATGAAGGGTCTTTTCCAGGCATCATCACAGCTTCTTCCTTGTCACCCAGTTTATCATTTTCTTTTGATGTCATTAGGGAAGTCACATCCTAAAAGACAAAAAAAAAAAAAAAAAAAAAAAAAATTCCATAATTGTTAAGTAGTGAAATAAAAATTTTCATGCACTACTAGAGCAACAAATTGGTAATACAGAGGACAAGAGGACTGATTCCCATTAACTCTTCTTCTTGAAATTCATATCTTATAAAAGTACCAGAACACATTATGTAGCAGTATATTAACAATTAAATAAGGTTTAAGAGCTCTACCATGTGCAAAAAAGTGAAAATATTGTAAATCAGATAAATGTATCAGAGAATTAAATGAGTTTCTTTACAACAGAACAGCTCATAGATCTTCTGTGTTCTAGGATAGGACCTTACTATGTCACTATGTCATCTGCGAGTCTCCTACTCCACAGTCTCTTGAGAAAGTGGTACTATAAGGCACACACTGACAAGCATAGTCTACTACTTACTAACAAATACCACTTAAGAAAAACAAATATCTGTACTGATCCAAAAAAAAAAAAAAACAATGTTCAGAGTATTATGCTAAATGAAAAAAATCAGAAGGTACGGTAAGAGGCTTTTTGTTTTGTTTTGTTTTGGTTTGGTTTTTCGAGGTAGGGTCTCACTCTAGCTCAGGCTGACTTGGAATTCACTATGTAGTCTCAGGGTGGCCTCGAATTCACAGCAATCCTCCTACCTCTGCCTCCCAAGGGCTCGGATTAAAGGCGTGTGCCACCATGCCCAGTTGCATTTTTAATATGTAACAAAAATACCAATCAATTATTTCATAAATAAGTACATATATAAAAAACCTAGTTGCATGTATTCAAGTTGCTAGATAACTGATTTGAGAGGGAAGAAGGGATGGAATAAAGGACTCTTATGTTTTAGAATACATAATTAGCCAGGCATGGTGGCACATGCCTTTAATTCCAGCACTTGGGAGGCAGAGGTAACAGGATTGCCGTTGAGTTCGAAGCCACTCTGAGATTACATGGTGAATTCTGGGCTAGAGTGAGACACTGCCTCAAAAAACAAAAAACAACCCCCCCCAAAGAATACATAATTATACAAATTAAAAAATGTATGAACAAGGCTGGAGGATGGCTAAGTGGTTAAGGTGCTTGCCTGCAAAGCCAAGGACCCAGTTTCCAGGACCCACGTTAGCCCACTTCCTCTGCCTCTTTCTCTCTGTCAAATAAATAAAATATTTGAAAAAATTTATAATAAGAAAAAATTTTTAAAAAACTTTTATAAGGGCTGGAGAGATGGCTTAGCAGTTAAGGTGCTTGCCTGCAAAGCCTAAGGACCCAAGTTCGATTCCCCAGAATCCATGTAAGCCAGGTAGATGCACATGGCAGTACATGCGGCTAGTTCATTTGCAGTGGCTAAAGACCCTGGTTGGCACACCTTTTCTCTTTCTCTTTTTCTCATTCTCTCTCATAAATAAATTTTAAAAAATATTTTAGGACTGGAAAGATGGCTTAGCCGTTAAGGCACTTGTCTGTGAAGCCTAAGGACCCGTGTTCTACTCTCCAGACCCCATGTTAGCCAGACGCACAAAGGTGAGGCAAGCACAAGGTCACACACGCCTCCTAGTGGCACAAGAATCTGGAGTTCGAATGAGTGGCTGAGGCCCTGAAGTGCCAATTCTCTATCTCTCTCTCTGAAATAATAATAAAAGCCAGGCATGATGGTGCACACCTTTAATCCCAGCACTCAGGAAGCAGAGGTAAGAGGATTGCTGTGAGCTCAAGGCCATCCTTGACTACATAGTGAATTCCAGGTCAGCCTGGGCTACAGTGAACCCTACCTCAAAAAAGCAAAAAATAAATAAAAATTTTAAAAAAGTTTTAAAAATATTTTTAAAAACTTTAATAAAAGTTTACCTTTATAAAGATCAGGTTAGAGGGAAAGTACTGTGCTATTTTAAGATGCCACATGTGAATTTTAATTCTAAAAAGTACTTTACAGAACATTTAGCCAGAGGACTGGGGAAATGGCTCAGCCTTGAAAGGTGTTGACCTGCAAAGCCTGAAGGCCAAGGTTCAATTCCGCAGTATCCATATAGAGCCAGATGCACTAAGTGAGCATGTTGTCTGCAGTATGTATAGAGTGGCAAGAGACTCTGGCATTCTCATAAACACACACACACACAGGCATTCTCTCTCTCATTTGTGTGCACACATGCATGTATGTAATGAGCAAATAAAATTATTTTTAAAATATTTTTATTTTTATTTATTTGACAGAGAAAGAGGGAGGGGGAGAGAGAGAATGAGCATGCCAGGGCCTCCAGCCACTGCAAACAAACTCTAGACATGTGCCCCTTGTGCATCTGGATAACGTGGGTCCTGGGGAATCGAACTTGAGTCCTTTGGCTTTGCAGGCAAAAGCCTTAACCACTAAGCAATCCCTCCAGGCCAAATAAAATTATTTTTAAAAACTGACCTCACAGTACTTAGCACTACCTTCAAAAGACATTCATAATAGGAGGAAAAGATGAAATCAAAATAAAAGACAGACTAACTGAGAGAGGGAAGGGATATGATGGAGAGTGAATTTGTGAAGGGCAAAGTGGGAAAGGGGAGGAGTTATAATGGTTTATTGTCTATAATAATGAAAGTTCTCAATTTAAAAAAAGTTAAAAAATTTTTGCCTGGGCCTGTCATACTGACCTATAATCTCAGCTGTTCAGGAGGCAGGCAAGAGGATCACAAATTTGAGGCTTATGTGGGCTACAGAGTAAGTTCAAAGTCAGCTTGAACAATTTAATAACTGGGTGTAGAGCCCAGTAAGAAAGTGCTCTTTTAGCATCAATGAGGTCCTAGGTTCAACCTCTAATATCACCAACCCCCCCCAATTTTGAATAATCACATTTCATTTTTAATTTCACAGTTTCTAGTACTGTGCACTCTTAACCTGTTATGGACCAAATTAATTAAGTACATCAAATATCTACTGTAAGTTACATCTAATTTTTCATTTCATCTTCATAACAGAATGCAATAAAACATGACTACTCCCAATTTTCCTATTTGGCTATGGTCCCAGAATCAGAACTTCAACTAGAGCCAAAGCTTGTTAAATGCTTTCCATGAACACAACACATTTGCCCACACTTGCAATCAGACTGGAGACTTTTTATATAAACTTAATGAAATACAGAAATTAAGCACAGTAACAATCAATAAAAACTTGCAAAATCTGAGTAAGCACAGTAACTAATTAACCCACAAAACCTCCACCTTACATAGCACTCACATTTTGAGAAGAAAGACTATTAGCTTGTTCACTGTCCTGCTGAATCATGGTGGTCTCCATTTCACTTGCTTCTGGTTTCTTCTCAGGCACACGTTTTTCTGCTTCTGTGGTCTCTCTCTTTAAAACTGCTCTTGCCAGGTTAGGTTTTGGTCGTTTGAATCGACTTCTCACAAAAGGTGCTGGTTTAACGTCAAGAGGCTTCTGTTCTTGAGGAAGAGATTTGCTTTTGGAACAAGGATTATGAAATTTTGTTATAATGAACTGAAATGTCAGGGTGAGTGAAACTTGTAGCACACCCTTAGTGAGTGGCACTAAACACTTCATTTTGTGTTTTGCTGTTAGACAAGGTCTCTCTGTATAAACAAGGCTAGCATGGAGCCCACTCCACAGCCTAGGCTGGCCTCCAATTCTCCATCCTCCTGCTTTTGCCTCCCAAGTGCTGGGATTACAAGCATGTGTCACAAAAACTAGCTTAATCCTAACTTTATTGTTGTTATTTTCAGGTAGGATCTCACTCTAGCACAGGCTGACCTGGAACTCACTGTTTTCCCAGGGTGGCCTTGAACTCACAATGAACCTCTTACCTCTGCCTCCCGAGTGCTGGGACTGCAGGCATATGCCACCACACCCGGTTGCCAATAATCCTAATTTTATTTTATTTTTTAGTTCTATTTTATTTTATTTTGAGGCAAGTCCAACAGACTGGCCTTTTTTTTTTTTTTTAATGACAGGGAGAGAGAATTGCCATGCCAAGGCCTCTAGCCACTGTAATCAAACTCCAGACTTGTGTGCCAACTTGTGAGCATGTGCAACCTTGCATACTTGCATCACCTTGTGCGTCTGGCTTAAATGGAACCTAGAGTCCAACATGGGTCCTTAGGCTTCGCAGGCAAGCACCTTAACTGCTAAGCCATCTCTCCAGCCCTAATCCTAATTTTCAAAAGGAAAGAAAAATCAAACTATGTGATAGACCCTGAGTAACACAAGCTATATAATCCAGGCATGAACTCTTCAATTGTGCCTAAGAAAACACTGGTCATAGTTACAAGTACTTCCTTAAAAAGCCTGTCTGATCAGATTCAATTCCCCAGTAACCAAGTAAAGCAAGATCCAAAAAGGGTACATACATCTGGAGTTGATTTGCACCAGCAAGGGACTCTGGCACTCCCATATTCATTTTCCCTCCTTCTCTTTCTCTCTAGCTCTATCTATCTACCTATCTTTCTTTCTTTCTCTCTCTTCTTCCTTGCAAATAAATAAATAAAAATACCTTTTCTATAACAAAAAAAGAAAGAAAGAAAACACTGGTCAAACCCATGCTGACTTATTAGAATGTATTGCATACAATTATGTACTTGTCAATAACTCTCAGGAAGACCTTATAATAAATTTATTATGCTATCTTCCAAAAGTCCAAAACTATTTAAATATCCCCAAAAGTGCTGGGTGTGGTGGTGCACAACGTTAATCCCAGCACTTGGAAGGCAGAGGTAGGAGGATCAACATGAGTTCAAGGCCACCCTGAAACTACATAGAAAATTCCAGGTCAACCTAGGCTAGAGTGTGACCATACCTGAAAAAAAAAAAAAAAAAAAAATATATATATATATATATATACATGTTCAAAAGTATCCTGTATATGTTGTATCTTGAAATTGTACTTATTTTAAAATATAATCTGCAACTACGGTTTTATACATACATACATACATATGTATAGATATGCTGCTTTTTGTTTTTTTAAGTAGGGTCTCACTCTAGCCCCGGCTGATCTAGAATTCACTATGTGGTCCTAAACTGACCTCCAACTCACAGCCATCCTCCTACACCAGCCTCCCACATGCTGGGATTAAAGGTGTATGTGAACCACCATGCCCAGCTTATACTTTTTCTTTAAAAGTACACAGACCAAGCTGAGTGTGGTAGCATATGTCTTTAATCCCAACACTCTGGAGGCAGAGGTAGGAGATTACTGAGAGTTCACATAGTAAATTCCAGGTCTGCCTGGGCCAGAGTGAAATTCTACCTTGAAATACCAAAAAACAGTACACAGACCAATATACTTTTACCTTAAGTTTACATCTGAAAATTGCTCTAGAACAGCTGGAGATTGTACCCCTTGTTCTCCAATTTCATGAAGTCTAGAATTCTGTGAAGCAGTGTTCACATGACTTAAAGCACTTGAGGCATGCTTGTCAGCACTTTCTTTTTCTTCTACAGATGGAGGCACTACAGATGCTTCAGTGACAATGTTCTGGAGAAAGGAGTTATATAGTATATCAGCATATACAGAAATTTAATCTATAAGCATTTCATACACTTAAAACAAAGGCCTACTTATTTTCTAAATACCCTCCTTTTAAATGTAGAGGCTTTTAAAAAAATATTTATTTGGGAGGACAGTGAGAGAGACAGAGAAAAAGAGTGGGCACACAAGGGCCTCTTGCCTCTGCAGATGAACTCCAGATGCATATGCCACTTTGAGCATCTGGCTATACATGGGTACTGCAGAAAGAAACAAGGCTAGTGGGCTTTGCATAGAAACACCTTTAAACCCTGGGCCATCTCCTGAGCCCAAGACTTGTTTTTAATTGTTAAATAAACCTGACATAAAATTGTTAAAAGCCAGAGAGTTCACTAGTGCTTTCTTTGTTTTTTGGTTTTTTTTTTTTTTTTTTTTTTTTTTTTTTTTTTTTTTTTTTTTTTTTTTTTTGAGGTAGAGTCTCACTCTAGCCAAGGCTGACCTGGAATTCACTATGTAGTCTCAGGGTGGCCTCGAACTCATGGTGATCCTCCTACCTCTGCCTCCCGAGTGCTGGGATTAAAGGCGTGCACCACCACGCTCAGCAATGCTTTCCTTTTGAATTCCGTATTATGATCATTCCAAACTACAAATATTATCACCTAGGGCTGGAGGGATGGCTTAGTGGTTACGGTGTTTGCCTGCAAAGCCAAAGGATCCAGGTTCCATTCCCCAGGGACCACGTTAGCCAGATGCACAAGGGGGCGCATGAATCTGGAGTTTGTTTGCAGTGGCTGGAGGCCCTGGCACACCCATTCTCTCTCTCTCTCTTTCCCTGTCAAATAAATAAATGAATTAAAAAAAAAAACAACTTAACACCTATATAAAAAATGTTCAAGAAAAGGAAGGAGTATTTATTAAACTGTGTTCCAGACACAAGGTAGCCTACATATTCCTGACTTCACAGTGGCTGATGCTACTACCTCTACAAGACCTGCATAATCCAAGGGGGAAAAGTGAATACATCAAAACAATAAGAGACTAATTGGGAAGAAGAAAGGATTCAGTGAAGGGGGGATTTGGAAAGGAAAAAAGGAACAGTGGTGGGAGGGGATTATGATCATGTTACATTGTTTATATTTAAGGAAATCATCAATTAAAAAAAGTTAGCTGGGCGTGGTGCCGCACACCTTTAAATCCCAGCACTCAGAGGTAGGAGAATTGCCGTGAGTTCAAGGCCACCCTGAGACTACATAGTGAATTCCAGGTCAGCCTGACCTAGTGTGAGACCCTACCTCGAAAAACAAAAAACAAAAAACAAAAAAAAGAAAGTTTAAAAAATGTTAGAAATATTGAAAAATACTGTAAGGATATGAACTCCAAGCAATAGGAAACATTCAATAAATTTTAAAAATGGAATAAGCAAGGTAAGTTACAAAATAAAAACATCTATAGATATGGCTAAAATAAATAATTTCAATATATGTTCATTCTAAGATTAGTACAATTCAGTTCACTTTCTAACTTCCCATGTAGCTGAACAAGTAACTTCAAATTACCATTAGGATAGTAACTTTTCCACAATGAGGAAAAAACTATTTTTAAATTAATATGTAGGTTCTTTAAGATCCTAAAGCCTGTCAGGCGTGGTGGAGCACGCCTTTAAACCCAGCACTCGGGAAGCCGAAGCCGGCATAGGACAGTTACTGTAAGCTCAAGGTGAGTCTGGAGCTAGAGTTCCAGGTCTGCGTGGGCTACAGTGAGACCCCACCTGTGGAGAATGGGGTCCTAAAACCTAAAGATTGAGGGCTGAAACAGCTTTTAGAAGTTTAGAGATTTTAAGTAAGGATGTACAAGTAATAATAATTTTTTTTTGGTAACTTTTCACAGAAGAAAAAAATTTAAATGTTTAACGGTAGAATAATACACACTTTTCTATCCGGTGAAGGTTTTGGGCCGCAGTCACCACTACAGCTTTCCATTGCACTGGTCACAGTTTGCTCTGAAGTACCATGTTCCTCTGGTTGATGTTCTCTTGGAGAAATGCCTGCTTTTCCAGTTTTTTCTAAATCTGTCACAATTTCCTCCCTAACACAGATCTCCTCAGATCTTCTCTTCCAGGAAACAGAAATCTCTCTTCCTGGTTCTTTCAGATCTACCTTGGTCTCCTCAAGAGCAGTCATTTTTCCCGATACCACCTCCATTACAGAAGAAGTTTCTCCTCCAATTTCTTTCAACTCTGTTTCCACTTCTACAATTTTGACCTCTTCTGGGTACTTTAGCTGTGTAGCTATTTCTTTCTTTTCAGTTTCTCCTAAATCTGACTCCTTTTCTTCAGTGATACCAATCATACCTGAGGTCCTTTCTCTTGTGGACATCTCTTTTCCAATTTCTTGCAAATCTGTCTCCACTTCACTTACAGAAATGACATCTCTGAGAACATCTTCCTGTGGAAATAGCTCTCTTTTTCCAGTTTCTTCCAAATTTGTGTTAATTTCCTCTATCAACTCTGGCATCTTCTCCCTTGGAGAAGCATTTCCAGATGCCTTCAAACCTGGAGGAGTATTTCCAGATACTTGCAAGCCTGGAGAAACACTTCCAGATGCTGGCAAGCCTGGAGAAACAACTCCAGATGCTTGTAAGCCTGGGGAAACAGTTCCAGATGGTTGCAAACCTGTCTCTGTTTCCAAAGTGGTGTCAATCACTTCTGGTGTCTTCTTCCCTGGGAAAACCTCTCTGCCAGTTTCCTCCAAAACTATCTCCATTTCTACAGAGATATCAGTCATTTCTGTCATCTTCTTACTAGGAAAGCTGTAATTTTTTCCAGTTTCTTTTATGTCTGACTCCAATTCTGTAGTTGTTGTTGTAGTAGTAGTAGTAGTAGTAGTAGCAGTAGCAGCAGCAGCAGCAGCAGCAGCAGCAGCAGCAGGAGGAGGCATAATACTAGGTATGTTCTCCTGTGGTGAAGTGTCCACTGTTACCATTTTTCTTAAAGCTGTTGTCATTTCCCCAGAAACAATGATCTCCTCTGCAGCTTCTTCCTTTGAGGAAATTCCTCTTCTTCCAGTTCCTTTTCCTATATTTGGTTTTGGCTTCTGAAATCGAGTCCTTAGAAGTGGGCCTTGTTTGAGTTTATTTGCTTTGTTATCCTCTTGAATGCTATGGGGGAAAAAGACAAAAAATTTAAATGAGCTAAAGATGTGACAGTTGAGAAATTCCTATGAAAACACAAAGAAAGTTTCAAAGGAATGTGTGTATGGGTGTCTAAAGTTGTAGCTAGTTGTATTGGTATTCTGAGCATGCATAAGGCCAAGTTCAAAACACACCCATCAAGAAAGTAAAAGGAAAAGGAGCCAGGCGTGGTGGCACACGCCTTTAATCCCAGGACTCAGGAGACAGAGGTAGGAGGATTGCTGTGAGTTCAAGGCCACCCTGAGACTACCTAGTGAATTTCAGGTCAGCATGAGCTAGAGAGAGACCCTATCTTGAAAAACAAACCAAACAAACAAACAAACAAACAAAAAAAGTAAAAGGAGAGCTGAAAAAATGGCTTAGTGATTAAGGACCCAGGTTTGATTCCCCAGAACCCATGTAAGCCAGATGTACATGTGCCACATGCATCTGGCGTTCATTTGCAGTCGCTCTATAGAGACCCTGGCACCCATTCTCTCTATATAACAACAACTAAATAAATAGTAAAAGGAAAAAGAAAATTTAAAAAGCCCCCAAAAGCAATGGGTAGGATTTAAAAATAAAAGGGGGAAAAAATTCCATTTTTAAAAAAAAATCACAGTATTAATTTTGAGATAATTAATTATATCTACCTATGTATACACAGATATGCAGATATCCATCAACGAGGTCAGTAACAGCAATACCAGAATGGCCTGGAATAGTGATTTTGAATATTCCCTGTCCAATTATCCATATCATCCTAGGAAAGTACTAGTGGGAAAGACTCTGATAATCGGCACTGGCACTTGTAGTAGTTTGAATGAAACATTCCCCATAGGCTCATATGGCTTTTTTTAAAATACTTTATTTACTTGAGAGAAAGAGAGAATGAATATAACTATGCCAGGGCCTCTAGCTACTACAAACGAACTCCAGACATATTTGCTACCTTGTCCATCTAGCTTACATGGGTACTAAGGAATCAAACTTGGGTCCTTAGGCTTCATAGGCAAGCGCCTTAACCACTAAGCAATCTCTCCAGCCCATTATTTACTTTCTTTCTTTGAGGCATGGTCTTGCTCTAGCCCAGGTTGACCTGGAATTCACTATGTAGTCTCAGGGTGGCCTTGAACTCATGGTGATCCTCCTACCTCAGCCTCCAATGTGATAGGATTAAAGGAGTGTGCTCTCTCAACACTTTTTAAAAATCGCTCTAAAATTAGATTATTTGAGGGCTGGAGAAATGGCTTAATGGTTAAGGAATTTGCCTATAAAGCCAAAGGATTTGGTTCAACTCCCCAGACCCACATAAGCCAGATGCACAAGGGGGCACATATGTCTGGAGTTCGTTTGCAGTGGCTGGAGGCCCGGGCATGCCCTTTCCCTCTAACCCTTTCCCTCTCCCCCTCTCTCCCTCTCTCCTCCCCCCTTTTTCTCTCTTAAATAAATAAATAAATAAATACAATTAGATTATTTTGCCAACATTTCTCTAAGAGCTTGTATGCTTGTAAAAGAAATAATAAAAGGATTGGATCATTTTGCTTAATGCTACTGGGCATATAATCATTTATCTATAACAAGCACTTTGCCTTCCAGAAACCGAATTGTTTATATTTTATTCACTATAATATATAGTAAACAAATAAAAAAACATAAAGGTGGGGGCTAGAGATGGCTCAGGGCTTAAAATGTTTGCCTTCAAAGCCTAATGACCCAGGTTCAATTCTGCAGTAAATAAAGCCAAATGCACAAAATGGCACATGCATCTGGAGTTCCCTTATAGGGCCTAAAGGCCATAGCACATCCATTCTCTGTCTTTCTACTTGTAAATAAATTAATTTTTTTTTCCCCTATTTTTCAAGGCAGGGTCTAGCTCTAGCCCAGGCTGACTTGGAAGTCACTATACAGTCTCAGGGTGGCACCAAACTCACAGTGATCCTCCTACCTTTACCTCCTGAGGCCTAGGATTAAATGCATGCACCACCACGCCTGGCCTAAATAAGTTTTTTTTTCTTTTCTTTAATATAGTTTATTTATTATTTATTCATTTGTTTGAGCGAGAGAGAGAGAAGAGGGAAATGGGCATGCTAGGGTCTCTTGCCACTGTAAATAAACTCCTGATTCATGCACTACCTTGTGCATCTGGTTTTATGTGGGTAATGAGGAATCAAGTCCAGGCCATCAGTCTTTACAGGCAAGTGCCTTAACCGCTGGGCCATCTCTCCATCCCCAATAAAATTCTTTTTTTTATTTTTTATTTTTTTATTTTTTTGAGGTAGGGTCTCACTCTGGCCCAGGCTGACCTGGAATTCACTATGTAGTCTCAGGTTGGCCTCGAACTCACGGCGATCCTCCTACCTCTACCTCCCTAGTGCTGGGATTAAAGGCATGCGCCACCACGCCTGGTATAAAATTCTTTTTGAAAAGGTGCTGGGGGAGACATCAGGAAGGCCACTGAGGTTCCCTGGTCAGCCAGTCTAATAATAAAGTGGTGAACTCCAGGTTCAGTGAGAGATTCTGTACCATGGAAATAAGGCAGAACCAGAGATAACACTAAACATCTTCCTCTGGTCTCATGTGTGAAGGAACACACAAAATAAGCTTTTGCAAGCTTACAGGAAGCAGATTTGAAGAAAGGATGATTAAGGGGTATAGTTTGATAGGATGAATAACTTATGTTATACAGCACAGAAGGATAAGATGGTATATTTTAAATGTTTTTATCTATTCGCAATCAGAGAGAAGAGAGACAGAGAGGAAAGGCATGCAGGGCCTCCAGCCACTGCAAATATACTCCAGATGGATGTGCCAATATATGCATCTGGCTTTCTGTGGATACTGGGGAAGTCGAATCCAGGTTGCCAGGCTTTACAAGGAAACACCTTAACCACCGAGCCATCTCTCCAGCCCAATAAAATGGTGTATTTTTTTTTTTTCTTTTTTTGGTTTTTCGAGGTAAGGTCTCACTCTAGCCCAGGCTGACCTGGAATTCACTATGGAGTCTCAGGGTGGCCTCGAACTCACGGCGATCTTCCTACCTCTGCCTCCCGAGTGCTGGGATTAAAGGCATGCGCCACCACGCCCGGCTAAAATGGTGTATTTTAAACTAGCTAGTACAGAGAATTTAGGATATCCCAACAGAAAGAATTGACAAATGCCTAAGGTAACATATATGTCAGTTACCCTGACCTGATCATTATATATTATGTATATAAATTAAAATGTCAACAATGTGTCCTGTAGGCATAATTAATATGTCACTTAAAAGTTAAAAAATAGTGCTGGAGAGATGACTTAGTGGTTAAGGCACTCGTATGTGAACCCTAAGCAACCAGGTTCAATTCCCCAAAACCCATGTAAGCTAGAAATGAATGGTGGCACATGCATCTGAAATTCATTTGCAGTGGCTAGAGGGCCTGGCACACCCATTCTCAGTCTCTGTCAAATAAATAAAAATTTCAGAAGTAAAAATATATTTAGAAAAAGAAAGAAGTTAATAAAAAGACAAAAAATAAAAGGACGAAACAATGAATTGAATTTTTTGAAAAACCTTCAGTGCTTATTTTTTTGAGATGACTAAATACAATTAAATAACAGGATCATTCTCTCTCAGCACCTAATGACAAAAATTGCACAATTCACTTGGAATAATCAGGCACAGAAACAATTATAATGCCAAGCTGTCAAACCTGGAAGATGAATACCAATGAAAAAGAAAAATTCTGGCAGGCCAAGGCAGGTGTCAAACCACCTCCATCAACATAATTTACATGCAGTGTATAGGACACTGTAACATGTGAAATCTGAAAAAAATAAAACTACTGTATTATAGTGGAAGAAAATAAAGAGGCATTCACTTGCTTGTGTAAATTTCTTTAGCTCTTAATCTTTCTCCATTGAAATTACTATCTCTTATCATGTGCTTTATGAAAATTTTAGAAACAGTAATACTAAATCAGTTCAGAGGGATATAAGAATAGAGAAAGAAATAAAGGAATTTATCTGTCTCCTTATCTTCAGGAAACCTAGCCTTTACACGTCAAGATTAGAGAGTAGATATATGGGAATCAATTACTGTTCTCTCTGATTCTGTGCTCTGTAATATTTTTTTTTTTTTTAAATGAGAGAGAGGGGGAGAAAATTGATGTGCGAGGGCCTCCAGGCACTACAATCAAACGCTAGGCACATGAACCACCTTGTGCTTGTGTCACCTTATGGATCTTCCTTACATGGGACCTGGAGAGTCAAAAATAGGTCCTTAGGTTTTGCAGGCAAGTGCCTTAATAGCTAAGCCATCTCTCCTGCCCTGTATACTTTAGATATTGCCAAAATGAAATTATAAATAATTCCATCAATCTGTTTTGATATACCCCACACAAGAAATAACAAACAGAAATTCTGGTTGGGAAGTATGAATTTTACATTTAAGTGATCTATTTGAAAGAAAGAAATATTAACAAAAAAGTAGTATTTTCTAGTTGTTTAGACATCTAATATGTATGTTAAATGAAAAGGCTATTCCTATTCATTTAAATTCAAACTTATGGTAAATAGCTTTTGTCAGACCACCAAAGGTGAGAAAAAATTTGAAAGCCATTACTTAAACTTCCTTGAACAGTGTTATTCTAAAATATTTTAAAACATTACATTACTTGATACACAGGTACAAAAATTAATTTCATTATAAAACATTTAAGCTCAGGGCTGGAGAGATGGCTTAGTGTTAAGGCATTTGCCTGCAAAGCCAAAGGACCTCGGTTTGATTCCCCAGGACCCACGTAAGCAGATGCACATGTATCTGGAGTTCCTTTGCAGTGGCTAGAGGACCTAGTACACCATACTCTCTCTCTCTTGCTCAAATTAATAAATAATTTTTTAAAACTTTTTTAAAAACAAAACATTAAGCTCTAGGTTGGAGAGATGGCTCAGTGGTTAAGGCACTTGGCCTGCAAAGCCTAAGGACCAGAATTTGATTACCCAGTACCCACATAAGGCTGGATGCATAAGGTGTCGTATGCATCTGGAGGCTGTTTGCAGTGGCTAGAGGCCTTGGCGCGCCCATTCACTGTATCTCTCTCTTCTATCTCTCTCTGCTTGAAAAAAAGATTTTAAAATATTTTTTAAAATTAACCTCTAGAGCCGGGTGTGGTGGAGCACGTCTTTAATCCCAGGACTCGGGAGGTGGAGGTAGAGGTAGGAAGATCACCATAAGTTCGAGGCCCCCTGAGACTACATAGTGAATTCCAGGTCAGCCTGGACTAGAGTGAGACCTTCCTTGAAAAACCAAAAAAAATAATAATAAAATAAAAAAGCACTAAAAGTATATTAAAAACATTAAAATTATATAAGCAATAAAAGGATACTTACCTTAGACATTCACTTGTAGCCTTGGGCTCATCAGGGCGCACATTTTGAAATGAACTATCCTGTTTTTCAGTCTGTGCTATAATGATGTCTTCACGATGGAAATTTTTGCATGACTGATTCTCCATTTGTTGAGGAATCTTAATAACAAAGATTTTGTGTTATATTTCAGAATGAAACACAAACTTTCAACATTCTCTTTTCCCTAAATTTATAGAGATTTTATTAGATTAATATAAGAAAAGAGAAAAGGCAGGAGGGGGTAAAGCCATAACTTAAAATTTTAATTGAAGCCTAGCATGGTGGCACGTGCCTTTAATCCCAGCACTCGGGAGGCAGAAGTAGGAGGATTGCCTGAGTTTGAGGCCATCCTGAGACTCCACAGTGAATTCCAGGTCAGCCTGGGACAGAGTGAGACCCTACCTCAAAAAAGCAAACAAACAAACAAAAAAATAATAATAAAATAAATAAAAGGAAGGGAGGGGTGGTATTGTATATGTGTAAGTAGAAGAATAGATTAATGGGGGTGAAAAGGCCTAAGTGAGGTCAGGGGAAGAGATTGAGTAAAGGAAAGGTGGAAGGAGGGCTAATCAAAATCTAAGAGGATATATGTAAGTCATATGGAATGAAATACTCAGGAGCTATAGATTGTTGCTAGAAAACTTTCAGTGCTAGGGATGGGATACCTTCCAACAAGTTGTTGGCCAGGGAACTCCCTGATGCCCCCAAAACATTATAGGCCATTGCCGAGGCTCTTGGTTTCCCACCAGGAATAGATGGTAAGACCCTATTCCTGAAGACTCCACATACTTGGGCTGCAAGGCCACAGAGAAATCCTGCTGGAACTAAGCTGATAAACTCCTCCATGTAGACCAGCTGACAGAAAGCTGGAAGAAGCCATTCTGCATGCAGTTCAATGGGATAGAGAGAAATCACTAGTGAAGATACTCAACAGTGGACACTGCAAGCCTCTTATTTGGCCAGTCAGGCCAAATGAGTCAATGGGTGCAATAGTGGCACATCTGTCATGGTAGAAACCAACTGACCTCTAATTGGAATGGAGGCCTGCTCCATGGAAAGGAATACATCTATGATACTGAAAACCTACATAAATGTTGTTATAAAAAAGTGAAAAAGAGGGCTGGAGAGATGGGTTAGCGGATAAGCACTTGCCTGTGAAGCCTGAGGACCCCGGTTCGAGGCTCGATTCCCCAGGACCCACATTAGCCAGATGCACAAGGGGGCGCACGCACCTGGAGTTCGTTTGCAGTGGCTGGAGGCCCTGACGCGCCCATTCTCTCTCTCTCTCTCTCTCTGTCTGCCTCTTTCTCTCTCTGTCTGTTACTCTCAAATAAATAAATAAAAATGAACAAAAAAAGTGAAAAAGAAAAGCATGTTAAAACATATACTTATTTAACAAAATGTGGGAAAAAAACCAAGTACTTACATCTTTTTCATCACAGGACTGCTTTTCACATATCTCATTGCCCCCAACTGTTTCCTGAGATGAGAGAATTTCTTTTCTTTCTATAGCTTTATCTACATTTGGCTTAGGTCTTTGCATCCGGGTCCTCATAAGTCGCACAGGTCTGCAAACCTTTGGCTGGCTGTCTTCCTGCTGACAAGTCTTTTCACTCAAACTAGATCCACAAAAAAAGAAAATCAGTGCTCACTGTGAAGTCACAAAGTTTCATCTTTTCAGTATTTCCTCCTCCCTGGTGTGAGTAAGTAAACCATGTGAAATATAAACACTTTCCAAGTGTCCTTAATAACAGTTTTGAAGGTGCTGGAAACCTAACTAACTATAAAAAGCACTTTTAGGGGCAGGAGAGATGGCTCAAAGAATAAAATGCTTGTCACACAGATGTGAGAACTAGAATTCAGATCCACAGTGTTCAAATAAATGTGTCAGGTGGGCATGGGGCCCAACCTGTACTCTCAGCATGTAAGAGGCAGGGACTGGGATCCCCAGACAAACTGCACGCTAGACGAGCAGATCACTAGCAGCTCTGGGTTCCAGTAAGCCTACCTTAACAAAATAAAATGAAGAATGGAAGAAGACACCAAACGTCAACCTCTGGCATCCACATCAACAAAAACATGTGCGCACACACACCGATAAACATGTGAACATGCATGCAGACTGACCCAAACATACACACCCAAAAAAGTAAAAAGTTCAGCTTCCTCAAGAGATGGCTCAGAGATTAATATGCTTACCAACAAAGCAGAACAAGCCAGGTTCAATTCCTGGTACCCACATAAAGCCAGAAGCACAAAGTGACACATGCATCTGAAGTTCATTTGCAGTGGTAGAAGCCATTTAGTGCCCATTCTCTGTTTCTCATTTTCCCTCTCTCTGTGCTTGCAAATATGTAAGTAAAAATATTTTTTAAAAATAATATAAAGAGCCAGGCATGGTAGCACACGCCTTTAATCCCAGCACTCGGGAGGCAGAGGAAGGAGGATTGGCATGAATTCAAGGCCGCCTTGAGACTACATAGTGCATTCCAGGCCAGCCTAGACTAGAGTGACACCCTGCCTGGAAAAACAAAACAAAACAAAAATAAAAACAATAATGAGGGCTGGAGAGATGACTTAGTGGTTAAGGTGCTTGCCTGCAAAGCCTAAGGATCCAGGTTCAATTCCTCAGTACCCACGTTAAGCCAGATGTACAGGGTGGCGCTTGTGTCGGGAGTCTCTGTCTGTCTGTCTTTTTCTCTTTCTCTCTCTCAAATAAATAAATAAAATATTAAAAAAAGAAAAATATTTTTTTAAAATTCAGCTTCCTGGTTTATTCCATATGAGCAGATGTCACCTGGCACTCCTCAGCACACCTCAGAGACAGAGTAACTACTGCCACTATACCTTACCTGCCATGAACTGAAATCCCTCTAAAATTGCAAAATTTGATGTACAAGGGCCAAGACAATACCTTACCACCCTTCTGCGGACTTTCCATATAAATAGAAAAAACCTAGCCCTCAACCAGGTCCTATGCAAAATAATGATGAAAGCCAGATCAGAAAAAAGGGAAACACTATGAGCAAGGACCCATGATAAACAACTCAGTAAAATGTTCTTCACTAAGTATCACTGGTGTTCTAGTGGACAGTATCATGGATGTAATAAAACAAAATGAGCCAAGCATGATGGCGCACACCTTTAATCCCAGCACTCAGAAAGCCGAGGTAGGAGGATCACTGTGAGTTCAAGGCCACCCTGAGACTACATAGTGAATTTCAGGTCAGCCTTCCAGGCAGTTGCCTGCAAAGCCAAAGGACTCAGGTTCGATTCCCTAGGGTAAACCAGATGCACAAGGAGTCATCTAGCATTTTTGGAGTTTGACTGCAGTGGCTGGAGAGGCCCTGGTGTGCCCATTCTGACTTTCTATCTCCCTCCCTCCCTCTCTCTCAAGGAAGTAAATATTTATTTTTTAAGTGAATCTTGCTGTGTGTGGTGATGCATGCCTTTAATCCCAGCACTTGTGAGGTAGAGGTAGGAGGATCACTGTGAGTTCAAAGCCACCCTGAGACAACACAGAGAATTCCAGGTCAGCCTGAGCTAGAGTGAGACCTTGTCTTAAAAAAAAAAAAAAGTCTTTCCAAAGACAGAAAACACACAGTGAGGTTCAATCTCAAGAGAAATTCAAAAAGAATTATCTTTTTTTTTTTTTTTCCCTTTTTCAAGGTAGGGTCGTTCTAGCCTAGGCTGACCTGGAATTCACTATGCAGTCTGAGGGTTGCCTCAAACTCACAGTGATCTTCCCCTCATATTTCTGCCTCCTGAGTGCTGGGATGAAAGGCCTGCGGCACCCCGCCTGACTTAGTTTCTTTTTTTCATGGCAGGGTCTCACTCTACTTCAGGCTGACCTGGAACTCACTCTGTAGCTATAGGCTAGCCTAGAACTTATGGCAATCCTCCTACCTTTGCCTCCCTAGGGATTAAAGATGGTCACCACCATGCCCAGCTCAAACATTCATTTATTTAACAAGACTTTGACAACAAAAGCTTGCTAACTGGTTGAAGGAAAAATGTAATGCTAAGTCAATGGACTGATACTATGATTATTTTGTTTTTTCAATTTTTGGAGACAAGGTCTCATGTAGCTCAGGATGGCCTCTAGCTGAGGATGACCTCCAACTTCTCAACCACCTGGCTCTACCTCCCAAATGCTAGGATTATAGACATATGCTACCATGCCTGACTTACATGGTGCTTGAGACAGAACCTATGGTTTCATACATGCTGATAAGCACTGTACCAATTAAGCTACTTCTCCACCCTACTATAACTTTTTATATCTACCATATCAAACATAGAGAACATTATTTAAATGTCTTACCACTTATATTTGAAAATAAACTTGAAGTATACTAGCTGACAAAATTCAAACTTTATCAAATGGAAAACAAAGTATTACTGTAATTCTTGAAAGTTACTACTTTTCTACTACTTCCTAAATACTTACTTCGATACAGTTTCAGCTTCTGGGTTTTCTTTTTCTGTATTCTCCATTGCAAAACTGTCAGATATATTCCTTTTGTCATTTTCCATGTGATCCTGTAAATTTAATTTTTTATATTTAATCTACTTACCATAAATATATAATAAGGGATCAAAAGCTTTCTAAATGTATGTGTTTATCCCCTTTGTGTAAATGCTGCTCTCACTCTTGGCTTGAGAACCTACTTTTTACACATAGCAGCAAATACAGGGGGAAGACCCAAGATCCATCAAAATGACAAGAGCTTAACACTGAACCAGTCATCACTATCACAGTCACCAGGTACAGAGGCTAAGTCAAAGAAAAATTAAACTAGCCACGTTAGGCTTAACTAGGTATGATATAGGGCATCGTGTTTCTAAGGCGTATTTTTCTTAATAACATTCTTGGCCTGTGACTGCCACCTGTATCTTTGATAATTGCTCCTTTTGGTCCATACTGGATTTTTAAAAAAAATAAAATAAAATATGGGAAGGAACAAACCCTACTTAAATTATTTTGGCTACAAAAGTTATAAAAAAAAACCTGAACACTGATCACTAGGAAATGTTTAGATGAAAATTAATATGCTAAACTTGTCTAACTATTAAAAGGTTAGAGCTGGGCGTGGTGGCGCACATCTTTAATCCCAGCACATGGGAAGCAGAGTTAGGGGGATTGCCATGAGTTCAAGGCCACGCTGTGAATATAGAATGAATTCAAGGTCAGCCTGAGCTAGCTTGAGACCCTACGTAGAAAAAAAAAGGGGGGGTTAGGGACATGGACAGACAGATAAAAGCTCTTGCTTGCAAATCCTACTGGCTAAGATTCAGTTCCCTAGTATGTGCATAGTACCAGATACACAAAATCATTAGTATCTGGAGACTATCAGCAGTGGCGAGAGGTCCTAGCATATCCATACTCAATCAATTAATCTTTCTCCCTCTCTTTCCTCATAAATAAACAAATAAAACTATTATTTAAATAAATGGCTCAGTGGTTAAAGTACTTGGCAGCAAAGCCTAAAGACCCAGGTTCAATTCCCCAGTACCCAAGGTGGCACATGCATTTGCAGTTTTTGTGTAGGAGCTGGAGGCCCTGGCTTGCCCATTCAATTCCCCCCGCCCCCCTATCTTTAGCTATCTATCTGCCCCTCTCTCAAATAAATAAATATTTTTTTTGTTTTGTTTTTGGGCTTTTTGTTTTGTTTTGTTTTTGTTTTTCGAGGTAGGGTCTCACTCTGGCCACAGGCTGACCTGGAATTCACTCTGTATTCTCAGGGTGGCCTCAAACTCATGGTGATCTTCCTACCTCTGCCTCCCGAGTGCTGGGATTACAGGCATGCACCACCCCACCCGGCTAAATAAAGTATTTTTAAAACATCAGTTAGAAAAATAAAAAATATTTTCTAAAAAATGGGCTGGGTCAGGGGTGGTGGCATACGCCTTTAATCCCAGCACTTTGGAGGCAGAGGCAGGAGGATCGCCGTGAGTTTGAGGCCACCCTGAGACTACATAGTGAATTGAGCGAGACCCTACCTTGGAAAATCAAAAAAAAATAAAATTAAAAATACAGGCTGAAAGTATGACTTAGCAGTTAAGACATTTGCCTACAAAGCCAAAGGACCCAGGTTTGATTCCTCAGGACCCACATTAGCCAGATAATGTATAAGGTGGTACATGGGTATGGAGTTCATTTGCAGTGGCTGGAGGCCCTGGTGTGCCCATTCTCCATCTCTCTTCCCTCTTTCTCTATCAAATCAATAAATAAAAAATGTATTTAGTTTAAAAAAATCAGTTAGAAGCCGGGCGTGGTGGTGCACACCTTTAAGCCCAGCACTTAGGAGGCAGAGGTAGGAGGACTGCCATGAGTTCGAGGCCACCCTGAGACTCCATAGTGAACTCCAGGTCAGCCTGGGCTAGAGTGAGACCCTACCTCAAAAAACAAACAAACAAAAAAAATCAGTTAGGAGCCAGATGTGGTGGCACATGCCTTTAATCCCACCACTCAGTAGGCAGAGGTAGGAGGATCCCACCATGAGTTCAAGACCACCCTGAAACTACAAAGTGAATTCCAGGTCTAGCCACAGCTAGAGTGAGATCCTACCTCAAAAAAAAAAAAAAAAAAAAGGAAAAGAAAAAAATCAGTTAGGGGCTGGTTATGGTGGCTCATGCCTTTAATCCCAGCACTCAGGTGGCAGAGGTAGGAGGCTTGCTGTGAGTTCATGGCCACCCTGAGAATACAAAGTGAATTCCAGGTCAGCCTGCGCTAGAGTGAGACCCTAACTTGAAAAACCAAAGAATATTTACAATAAATATTTTATACAAGTAAAACAATTGAGCTGGAGATGTAGCTCAATGCTAAACTGATTCTCTAGCAAGCATGAGGCTCTGGGTTCAATTCCCAACATCTCAAAAAAAGAAAGAAAGAAAGAAAGAAAGATTGATTGATTGATTTATCATTACTGAAGTCCTTTCAAATGATTACTCCCAGATTCTAATGAATACAAATAAAATCAGAGACTAATAATAAAAACAAATCTAAGCCGGGCATTACATAGTGAATTCCAGGTCAGCCTGGGCTAGAGTGAAACCCTACCTTAGAGAAACAAACAAACAAAAAAATCTAATGTTATGCCAGGCATGGTGGCGCACACCTTTAATACGAGCATTCGGGAGGCAGGGGTAGGAGGATCACCATGAATTCAAGGCCACCCTGAGACTACATAGTGAATTACGGGTCAGCCTGAACTAGAGTGAGACCCTAACTCGAAAAACCAAAAAAAAAATAAAAATAAAAATAAATGAATCTAATGTTAGAGTCTTAAATTCTTCTTATCTATTTTACTATCAGTAACAGAATTTTGAAATTTTATAAACTAAATATATTTATTTCCAACTACTTAGGAAATATTTTTATTATTTTAATTTCTCTTAAGCCATACCTTTTGAACTGAAGTTTCAGAACATGAGTTCTTGCTCTCTCCATCCATTTTGGCTTGTGAAGCAACCAATCTCTTCCCAACTGCCCTTGACAGATTGGGCTTAGGCCTCAGGAGTCGGCTTCTCAATGTTGGTTTATTATTTTCTGTTTTATCAGGTTCTCTAAAAAAATTGATATTATTTAAATTTCAACTGATATACATTTATGTTCAAGTGAAAGTCTAAAAATCTGGAAAATCAAAGCAAATAGCATAAAAAAAGAACACTTATTATTTTTAAGCATTTTATTTATTTATTGGAGAGAAAACAAGAGGCAAAAAGAGAACGAGACCATAAGCATGCCAGGGCCTCCAACTACTGCAGGGAACTCCAGATGCATGAGCCACCTTGTGCATCTGGCTTACATGTGTACTGGAGAATCAAACCAGGGTCTTTATGCTTCACAGACAAACATCATAATTGCTAAGCCATCTCTCCAGCCTCAACTTTTCTATTTCTTTAATTTATAAATGGTTTAATTATATACCCTATTTTTTTAGAGTTGACAAAACAAATACATAAAGAAGACAGTTCCAAATTTCTTCCAAGTTTACTTTTCAGTATGTGAAAAAGCAGATAACATATAGAATATTTATAATACAACTTTCAATAAAAATATTCAGCCTAATTCTCCATTAAGAAGAAACACATATGCCGGGTGTGGTGGCTCATGCCTTTAATCCCAGCACTCGGGAGGCAAAGGTAGGAGGACTAGGCCACCCTGAGAATAGTTAATTCCAGGTCAGCCTGGGCCAGAGTGAGACCCTACCTCGGGGGAAAAAAAAAAAGAAAAGAAGAAGAAGAAACACATGGGCTGGAGAGATGGTTCGGCACTTGCCTGCAAAACCTAATGATCTGGGTTTGATTGTCTAGTACCCACATAAAAACACAAAGTGGTGCATGCACATGGAATTCAGTTGCAAAGTGGCACATGCATCTGGGGTTCTTATGCAGTGGCAAGAGGCAATGGTACACCCATACTCTCCCTCTTGGATGGATGGATAAAAATTTTTTTTAATATTTTCTGTCTTGAAGAGAGTACAAATAACAGAAACGACAATACAACCATAAAACGAAACACTGTTATGCTATAGATGTGTAGTAGCACACACGTTTATCCTAGTACTCAGGAAGCAAAGGTAAGAGGACCCCATAAGTTTGAAGTCAGCCTGGGCTAGAGTGAAACCTTGTCACAAGTGATGATGATGATTTTTTACAAAAAAGTATGAAAAAAAAAACTACAAAATGTTATGTGTATGTCACAACTAGGTTCATGAAAGATCAAAAACTAAATTTATGTTAGCTTCAATTTTTTTTAAATTTCTGACTGGTTGGTTACTTGCTGATTGATGTAAGGCAGGACAGAGTGGGAGATTTTGCTCTTTACTTTGGCTCTCTTAGTTAAGTGTTTGAGACATACAAATATATGGACAATTCCAAACCTAATTTTAGGCTGGAGAGCTGGCTTAGCAGTTAAGGCACTTGCCTACAAAGTCTAAGGACCCAGAAATCATGTAAGCCAGATGCACATGGTGGTTCATGCATCTGGAGTTGGTTTGCAGTGGCTAGAGGCCCTGATGAGCCCATTTTCTCTTCTTCTCTGCCCCCTTTTAATAAATAAAAATTAAAAAAATATATTTTTAAAGCCAAGCATGGTGGTAAACACCTTTAACCCAAGCATTTGAGAGGCTGAAATAGGAGGATCGCCATGAGTTCAAGGCTACCATGAGACTACATAGTAAATTCCAGGTAAGCCAGGGCTACAGAGAGACCCTACGTCAAAATTAAAAAAGGACAAAAAAAAAGCCAGGTGTGGTGGCACATGCCTTTAATCCCAGCACTGGGAGGCAGAGGTAGGAGGATCACCGTGAGTTCAAGGCCACCCTGAGACTACATAGTGAATTCCAGGTCAGCCTGGGCTAGAGTGAAACCGTACCTTGAAAAACCAAAAAAAAAAAAAAAAAAAAAAAAAAAAGTTTGACTCTCAATGTGAGTGTAAATAAACAAGCATTTATGAACTGAGCAGCTCTTAAGCCCAAGAAGTGAGAATATATGGTGAAGGGGAAAGGGGGAAGTTGAAAATGTTGCAATACTACCAGGTTTGATGGATCACACCTGTAATCCTAACACTCCAGGAATCTAAGACAGGGGCATCACCACTAGTTCGAGGCCACCCTAGGCTACAAAGTGAATTCCAGGTGAGTCTGAGCTACAGTAAGATCTTGTATCACAGCCACCCACCCCCAAAAAGTATTTGAGAGACATCACTTCCAAGGGAGATATTTAGGGTACTTTTAACTGGTTTCTAGTGAAAATAACAAATATTTTAGTGCTTCCTTAAAACCATCAAAATCAACTATTTTGACAACATGCATAAAAAACTTAAATGAGTGAAAATAAAATGTCATAGAAAATAGTTAAGCTCCCAAAATATTTTATAATGTCATTGTGACTTACCATCCTGCTAAAATGTCTATCGCTACTATACATCAGATGAGAAAGATAATGTTTCTATAATGAAACATCAGGCGAAAAGAAAACAAAAGTGGAAAATACTGATGACATATTAGTACACTACAGTAAAATGATGAATTCAGTGACCTACATGTTAACAGTCAATTTCTCAAAGACTAGGGAAATTGGTCAAGGTTTGAAAGCTTGTCTAGTATATGTGAAGCCCTGGGCTTGATCCCCAACAACACAAAGGAAAACAAACTCTTGGTGGGTGTGATGGCACATGCCTTTAATCCTAGCATCTGGGAGGATGGCTGTGAATTAGAGGCCAGCCTGAGACTACAGAGTGAGTTACAGGTCAAGCCTGAGCTAGAATAAGACCCTAACTTGAAAAATAAAACAAAAACTAACCAAACAAAAAACTCTTATCAAAATGTTAAAAATGAATCACCTCTACCATATCAAATACTCACAGCAGTTTACTCTTCACATCAGCATGACTCTCTTCTGTACAACTACTCTCAGTGTTGCTTACTTCACACAATGTAGCAATCCCAGCTTCTGAATCAGGAAAATCTGAAGCACTTGATTCCAATTCAGTTGCCACCAGTGGAGTATCTTGTTGATTACTAAGGAAATGAAATACAACACAGCAAAAAGAATGCCTAGTAATACAGATTTTTATACTACTTAAAAAAAATTTATTTAAATTTACAAAACCATGGTGAAATGTGGTTCACTACTTGCCTAGCACATGTGAGGATCTCAATTTGGTCTCCCAGGACCCCAAAAATATAATTAAATAAATAAATCAGAGATGGGCGTAGCACACGCCTTTAATCCCAGCATTCCAGAGGCAGAGGTAGGAGGATTGCCCTAAATTCAAGGTCACCCTGAGACTACATAGTGAATTCCAGGTGAGCCTGAGCTACAGTGAGACCCTACCTCAAAAAAAACAAAAAATAATAAAAACAACAAATCCAATATTTTGGAATATGATTTTTGATATTACAAAATAATCAAAGCTACTGTGCTGTCATTTCTATGATACTTCTTGTATAGTGTAATAAAGAGCTATTTACTTGCAACATAAACAACAGACTAACAGACTTGGAAAGATACTTAAGAAATCTCAAAATGATGGGCTGGAGAGATGGCTTCGTGGTTAAAGTGCTTGCCTGCAAAGCCAAAGAACCCATGTTCAATTTGCCAGGACCCACGTAAGCCAGATGCACAAAGTGGATCATACACCTGGAATTCATTTGCAATGGCTGGAGACGCTGGTACACCCATTCTCTCTGTCTGTCTGTCTGTCTGTCTCTCTCTCTCCCAAATAAGTAAAAGCCAAAGGAAGGACAGGACTCCTCACAATGCACTCATCCAGATACAAATATCCATGACCTTACAGTGCCTGACACTACCTACACAAGATCAATATATTAGGAGGAAAAGATGATGACATCAAAATAAAAGAGAGACTGATTGAGAGGGGGAGGGGATATGATGGAGAGGGAAGATTTGAAGGGGAAAGTGGGGGGGGGTTATGACTTACTGTCTATAATTTATAAAGGCTGTCAATTATAAAAATAAAAATAAAAATAAAACAAAAACTAGGGTTGGATAGATGGCTTAGCAGTTAAGGAATTTGCCTGCAAAGCCAAGGGACCCCAGTTCAATTCCCCAGGACCCATGTAAGACAGATGCACAAGGGAATGCATGCATCTGGAATTCGTTTGCAGCGGCTCTAGGCCCTGGCGCGCCCATTCTCTCTCCCTCTCTCTGCCTCTTTCTGTCTCTCTCTCAAATAAATAAATAATTCTAAAAACTGAAAACAATAAAATAAATAGGAGGGTTGAAGCGATGGCTGAGCAGTTAAGGAGCTTGCCTTCAGAACCTAAGGATCCAAGTTCAATTTCACTGTACCCATGTAAAACCAGATGCACATAGAAGCACATGTATGTCGAGTCCATTTGCACAGGCTGCAAGGCTCTAACCTAGTGAAGTCTCTTTAAACTTTAAAAATGAAACAAAATTTGGGGCTGGAGAGATGGCTCAGCGGTTAAGTGCTTGCCTGTGAAGCCTAAGGACCCTGGTTTGAGGCTTGATTCCCCAGGACCCACGTTAGCCAGATGCACAAGGTGGCACACACATCTGGAGTTTGTTTGCAGTGGCTGGAGGCCCTGGAGCGCCCATTCTCTCTCTCCCTCTCTCTATCTGCCTCTTTCTCTCTGTCTGTTGCTCATAAATAAAAATAAAAACAAAAAAATTTTTAAAAAAGAAGCAAAATTTTTAAAAAGTCAGGCATGGTTATAAGCATATTCAGTCTTAGCATTTGGGAGGCTGAGGAAGGAGAATTGCCATGAGTTCAAGACCAGTCTGAGCTAGAGTAAGATTTTTCTTTAAAAGTGGGGCAGAGGTGCTGGAAAGTTGGCTTAGTGGTTAAGGTACTTGCCTGTGAAGCCTAAGGACCCAGGTTCAATTCCCCAATACCCACATAAGCCAGATGCACAAGCTGGTGCATGCATCAGGAGTTCATTTGCAATGGCTAAAGGTCCTGGTGTACCCATTCTCATTCTATCTGCTTCCTTCTCTCTCTCTAATAATAATAAATAAAATTGAAAAAGAAGTTAAAAATTTTTTTCACCAACACACAACAATTCTAGTTATGTATGTATATTACCACATAACTTCAAAGCAAAAGAATACAAAATCAAACAGAATTGAAAGGAAAAATGTAAATTTATTATAGTGAAAAACTTCAACACTCCTCTATCTGTAGTTAAGATAAAGATGTTAAAAAAGTAAAAGAAAATAAAGTACCACGCCAGAGGGTCAGGATCAATTCTCTCCTCCGACTTTTCACTGGAGACTATATCCACAATAGTGTCATCTATGTTCTGTTCCTTACTGCATACACTTTCATTTGCCTCCAGTTGATATTTACCTATGAATATAATGAGTATGTTATTCTAAAAAACAAAAGCAAAAACATCTGTTTTTAAGGCACTAGGAATTTATATATAGCACTAATCTTTTCCCACAAAACATTAAAGGTTTTATTTCTAAGAAACACATCTTATGTAGACTACAGCAAATTTTTTTTTAAATATATTTTTTGTTTTTTTTTAATATTTATTTGAGCCTGACAGAGAGACAGAAAGAGGCAGAGAGAGAAAGAGAGAGAGAGAGAGAGAATATGGGCACGCCAGGACCTCCAGCCACTGCAAACGAACTCCAGACGCATGCGCCCCCTTGTGCATCTGGCTATCGTGGGTCCTGGGGAATTGAGCCTCGAACCAGGGTCCTTAGGCTTCACAGGCAAGTGCTTAACCGCTAAGCCATCTCTCCAGCCCCTACAGCAAAAATTTAATCAACTAATAAATGTTGGATGACCAAATGTCCTAGACAGTTTAAATCAGCTTCCTTTTACCTTCCTTAAATTTTAAGTGGTTAAACTATCATATACTATGCATCTAGTTAAAATATTAAAAGATCTTTCTTTTTTGTTTTTCAATGTAGGCTTTCACTCTAGCTGACTTGGAAATCACTATATAGTATCAGGGTAGCCTCTAACTCACTGAGATCCTCCTACCTCTGCCTCCCGAGTGCTGGTACTAAAGGTGTGTGCCACCATGCCACAGCCTAGGTTTTTCTTTTTTTGTTCTTTCAAAAGTATAATAATGACAATAGTACTACTTATTGAGTACTTAATAAACAACAGGACTTTTGAACTTAGAGTTTCCCATAAGAAAAAGCTACATTACTAGATCTAGCAATAACTCTTATTTAAGGTCATAACAGGCATTGTGTAATTTACTAATCAAAACAATCCTATTACAAGGAAGTACTATTAACCACATGCAAGAGAAGAGCCACCTGACTTCAGATATTAAGTAACTGGACCAATTTCACACTTAGATAATATAAGGGTTAAAACTGAAAGACAAGTCTGATTACTATAATTTGTCTTCTGAATTAACAGGCTGTTCTTTACAAGTAATATTTCTTGTAATAGTAAGCCACAAAAGAGGTTAAAGCTATATTGCTTTTAAATCATACTACTTTAAGCAGAGTATGGTAACATAACCATGTAGTCCCAGCACATGGAAGGTGGATAAAATGTTCAAGGTCATCCAGATACACAGCAAGTTTGAGGTTAATCTGGTCTACATGAGACCTTGTCTCTAAATAAAAAAAATAAGTAATTTTTAAAGGCTGGACAGATGGCTTAGCAGTTAAAATGCTTGCCTGCAAAGCCTAAGGACCCAAGTTCAATTCACCAGAACACACACAAACCAGATGCACAAGGCTGCACATACATCTGGAGTTCAGCTAGAGTTTGACTACAGTGGCTAGAGGCCCTGGCATAACCATTTTCTTTCTCTCTCATATAAAAACAAAAATTTGAGTTGGCGCATTGGCTTAGTGATTATTAAGCACTTGCCTGCAAAGCCAAAGGACCCAGGTTCGATTCCCCAGGACCAAAGAAAGCCAGCTACACAAGATGACACATGCATCTTCAGTTCACTTGCAGTGGCTGGAAGCCCTGGCATGCCCATTGCCCCCATCAAATAAAATGAATTTTTTTAAAACGTTGTTACAAAGACCATAGTGGTGATGACACCTTTAATCCCACCACTTGGGAGGCATAGGTAGGAGGATCACCAACAGTTCGAGGCCACCCTGAGACGACATAGTGAATTCCAGGTCAGCCTGGGCTAGAGTGAGACCCTACCACAAAAAAAATAAAACAAATTGTTTTAAAAATACTACCTTAACAACAACTTAGTTCTCATATGCTACTTACTACCTTTTCTCACTGTCTATCCCAGAGCTTGTCCTTTTATTGGTGCTGGTCTCAAGAGCAAACCCAGGACTTTGCACATATAAGCAAGTGCTCTACCACTTAGCGAAACCTCAAACTTATTATCTGCTTTAAGTATTTTATACACAAACACTTTAGAAGAACCACATATCCTATAGTCTTAGCCCTCATCTCCAATTAATGCTTACTGCAAACATGCTTGTGTTCTATAAGTTAAAAAAGAAAAGGGGGGCGGTGTGGAGAGATGGTTTAGCGGTTAAGGTGCTTGCATACAAACCCAAAGGACCTCGGTTCAATTCCCCAAGACCCATGTAATCCAGATGCACAAGGCGGCGCATGCATCTGGAGACCATTTACAGTACCTAGAAGCCCTGGTGTGCCCATTCTCTCCCTCCCCCCAATCCCTCTCACAAATAAATAAATTAAATAATAGGTCTGGAGAGATGGCTTAGCGGTTTAAGGCGTTTGCCTACAAAGTAAAAGGATCCTGGATCGACAATCCAGGACACACATAAGCCAGATGCACAAGGGGGCGCATGCATCTGGAGTTCGTTTGCAGTGACTGGAAGCCCTGGCTTGCCCATTCTCTCCCCTCTCTCTGCCTCTTTTCTCTCTCTCAAGTAAATAAAATATATTTTAAAATAATAAAGTTTTAAAAAATAAGAAAATGGGGGAACATACAAATTCTACTAGCTCCTGCAAGTTAAATGACTAATTATTAGCAGAGATAGTACACAGAGGCAAACCATGAAAACTGTCATTCATTAACAGACATTCAAGTAGTAAACATTACTAATGAAGAATGCATAAGCAATAATACATTTTAGAAACACACTTTGAGGAAAATTCCCCCCCCCCACTTTTTAAAAATTTTCTATAAGTAAATTTTTAACCTTTAGCTAAAAATAAAAAATTTAACATAATACTGAGTACAGAATTAATTAACAGGCATTAATAATCGCTATTAATCACCAGGAAAGTAGTTGTCATACACTGTATATATGTCTTTTCAAATAAAATGGAAGATACCAGACTGTGTGAGAAACTTACTCTCGATTATCTCTGCTTCAGAAGATCCTGACAGAACCGTGGCATTTTCTGTAAGGTTTTCGTCGTCTTGTTTATTAGCTTCATGTTGATTCTTTCTTCTTGTCTTTTGACTTTGGGCTTGTTCTAACACAACTTGTTCTGAACCCCGCCCTGATGAAGTCAGAGACTCCTCTTCCTCAACTGTCTGAGGACCGTTTGGAGACTGCTCTGGGTCTGAAATGTCAGTACTCACAGATTCATCTGGGTGATCACCCACTGCTTCACTACTAACTTTATTTGCTGAAAACAAGAGAAATGGTTGTAATATATCATTTGTGAGCAAAAACTTAAAAAAATAAATGTGAAATAAGTTGTAATATATTTATGCTATTAAAAAAAAAAAAACCTGGGCTGGAGAGACGGCTTAGCAGTTAAGCGCTTGCCTGTGAAGCCTAAGGACCCCGGTTCAAGGCTCAACTCCCCAGGACCCACGTTAGCCAGATGCACAAGGGGGCGCACACATCTGGAGTTTGTTTGCAGTGGCTGGAGGCCCTGGCGCGCCCATTCTCTCTCTCTATGACTCTTTCTCCCTCTGTCTGTCGCTCTCAAATAAATAAATAAAAATAAACAAAAATTTTTTTAAAACTACCCTATTTTGGCTGTTTTATATATTGACACCTGAACTCCCAGGTCCCGGCTCTGGAACCCCCCCCACACACACACACACACATCACAGCCTGGTTGGGCTGGGAAGAAGGGGAAGGAATCCCTTCGACCTCATCGGCTCTTTTAATTCTGCTGCCTTCTACATGGCAGGAGCTCTCTGTATTTTCTTAATCTAATAAAATTTTTAAACATTAAAAAAAAAAAATCCATGAAGGGCTTAAAAGATGCTTTAGTGGATAAGGCACTTGCTTGCAAGCCAAAGGACACAGGTTCAATTCCCCAGTAACCAGGTAAAGTCAGATGAACAATGTAACACATGTGTCTGGAGTTCATTTGGAATAGATAGGTAGCCTGGCGTGGTGGCACACACCTTCAATCCCAGTACTCAGGAGGCAGAGGTAGGAGGATCTCCATGAGTTTGAGGCCACCCTGAGACTAAATAGTGAGTTCCAGGTCAGCCTGGGCTACAGTGAGACCCTACCTCAAAAACCAATAAATAAATAAATAAATAAATAAATAAATAAATAAATAAAAGGGAGCTGCTGTTTTGGCCAGAATATTGGCAATGAAAAACAAAACAGCCAAGTGTGATGGTGCACACCTTTAATCCAAGCACTTTGGAGGCAGGAGTAGGAGGATCACCCAGAGTTCAAGGCCACCCTGAGACTACACAGTAAATTCCAGTTATCCTACACACAAACAACAAAAAATTCCCTCTAATCATACACCCCCATGACCCTGAATTTCTGAAAGATAATACTGCAAATCCACCATGACTTACGAAAACTGCACATTTTCTTATAAAATCAATACCTTTTATGTTTCTCCGTGGTTTGGAAGAATTCTTCTCCTTTAAATTCTGACTTTTAGTGGATTTTTGTTTTCGTTTCTCTTCTTCAGCAAGAACTTTCTGAAGCAAATGAGCAAAAAAATCGAAGTCAAAAGGACGTTTTTCCTCTGTTTAAAAAAAAAGAAAAAACCTTCAAGTTTTTGTCTTTTAAAAAAAGGAAACCTTTCTAACTAGAAAGTATTTCAGAGTACTTTAGCATCAAAAGCAAATACACTTATTAAGGAGCAGGAGAATGGACAAAAAAAAAAAAGTACACAGCGCAGCATTATTCAGCAATAAAGGGGAAAACTACTTTAACAAATAGACTGAATATGTAAAATCAGTGAGGCGTCAATTGTGTGCAATGCCTTGGGTTCAATCCCTAGAACCAAAAAATAAAATACTGCCAGGAGTGGTGGCACATGCCTTTAATCCCAGGACCCGGGAGGCAGAGATAGGAGGATGGCTATGAGTTCGAGGCCACCCTGAGACTCCATAGTGAATTCCAGGTCAGCCTGGGCTAGAGTGAGACCCTACCTTGAAAAAAACAATTGGAGTGGAGGTCCGCTCCGTGGTGGGGAAATACATCCCTGATACTGAAAACTTAAAACAGAGATAGTCATGAGCCCTAGGGCTGCAACGTCTGCTGATGTCTGGATAAATGTAGATACTATGCTTATCAAACTGTCCAGTAAGCACTTCTCTTAATATTCATACCCTTATATTAATGCTACTCTCACTTTGGGTAGACAATCTTCTCTTTTCAGATGGCAGTGACCTTGAGATGACTCAGAAGGTAACAGTGCTGGAAAGAAGTGACTAGAGTACCGAGTAACATCTCGATCACACCTTCCAACGCTCAGGGTCTAATGCGGAAGAGGTGGCGGAAAGAATGTAAGAGCCAAAGGAAGGGTAGGACTCCTTACAACGTGCTCCCTCCAGACATAAAATGGCCTGGATATCCATGACCTTACAGTGCCTGACACTACCTACACAAGGCCATCATAAGAGGAGGAAAAGATCATGACATCAAAATAAAAGAGAGACTGATTGAGATGGGGAGGGGATATGATGGAGAATGGAGTTTCAGAGGGAAAGTGGGGGGAGGGAGGGTATTACCATGGGATATTTTTTTAAAATTCTTTTTGTTATTTTTATTTATTTATTTGAGAGTGACAGACAGAGAAAGAGGCAGATAGAGAGAGGGAGAGAGAATGGACGCGCCAGGGCCTCCAGCCACTGCAAACGAACTCCAGACGCGTGCTCCCCCTTGTGCATCTGGCTAACGTGGGTCCTGGGGAGTTGAGCCTCGAACCAGGGTCCTTAGGCTTCACAGGCAAGCGCTTAACCGCTAAGCCATCTCTCCAGGCCTACCATGGGATATTTTTTATAATCATGGGAGATGTTAATAAAAATTGAGGAAAACAAAACAAAAAGAAACAAGCAGGGCATAGTGGCATACACCTTTAATCCCAGTACTTGGAGGCAGAGGTAGGAGGACTGCTGTAAGTGAGAGGCTACCCTGAGACAACATAGTGAATTCTAGGTCAGCCTGGGCCAGAATGAGACCCTACCTCGAAAAACCAAAAAATAAAAATAAAAATAAAACAAAGAGTGAGTGAGAAAGAGGGAGAGAGAGAGTGTGTATGTGTGTGAGTAGGGGGCCTGGCTCAACAATTAAAGGTGCTTGCTTCAAAGCCTGAAGGCCTAGGTTCAATAACCTAGTACCCACCTACATAAAATATGACGCACAAAGTGTCACAAGCATCTGGAGTTTGTTTGCAGTGGCAGGAGGCCTTGGGATGCCCATATTCACTCTGTTTCTATCTGTTTCTCTCTCAAATATACAATAAAAATATTTACCTAGGCATGGCGAAACACATCTCTAATCCCAGGACTTGAGAGGCAGAGGTAGGAGGATCATAGTGAGTTCAAGGCTAGCTTGAGACAATGAAGTGAATTTCAGGTCAACCTATGCTATAGCAAGACCCTATCTCAAAAAACCAATTTTCAAAAAATGAGAAACAACAAAAAAAAAATGAAAAGAAAATAAAAGGTTCTAGGAAGATGGCTCAGCTGTTCAAGGTACTCACTTGTAAGCAAAGCCTGCCAGCCTGATAATTCCCCAGTACCCACAGCCAGATGCACAAACTGGAGCATGTATCTGGAGTTCCTTTGAAGTGACACAGCCCCTGATATACCCATTCTCTCTTGCTCTCAAATAAATAAAAATATTCTCTAAGGGCTGGAAAAATGGTTCAGTGGATAAAGGTACTTTCTTACAAACCTAACAGCCTGGGTTCAATTTGCCAGTACCCACGTAAAGCCATATGCACAAAGTGGCACATGCATCTAAAGTTCATTGGCAGTGGCAGGAAGCCCTTGCATGCCCATACTCATTCATATTCTCTCTCTCTCTCTCATAAACAAATAAATAGGGCTGGAGAGATGGCTTAGCAGTTAAGCGCTTGCCTGTGAAGTCTAAGGACCCCGATTCAAGGATCAATTCCCCAGGCCCACATAAGCCAGATGCACAAGGTGGCGCATGCATCTGGAGTTCGTTTGCAGTGGCTGGAGGCCCTGGCGTGCCCATTATCTATCTGCCTCTTTCTCTCTGTCTGTCACTCTCAAATAAATAAATAAAAATGAACAAATAATTAAAATATTATAAAAAACATTTTTTTCAAAAAGACAGGAAAACATCCAGTCTTAGTCTTCCTATACTAAGATAAAGACAATTGTAAAACACACATCAAAAAGAAAATATTGGTCACACTATAGTCTCTGCAAATAAGAGTTCTGTAATACTTACGGAATGCTTTGTCTATTCTCCATCCATTTGTTTTTTCTTCTCGTTTAAATTTATTCTGTTAACAACAAAAAGATCTATAGTAATTTCTGCCATTAAATAGAGCCTATTTATCTAGTAAACATTAATATGAAATTCTATGAAGTATAATGTTCGCTTCTACATCATGCATCTTTGCCAACATGCCAAATGAAAGATTACCTTCTTTCTGGGCGTGGTGGCGCACATTTTTAATAGAAGTACTCAGGAGGCAGAGTGGTAGGAGGATCATCGTGAGTTCAAGGCCACCCTGAGACTACATAGTGAATTTCAGGTCAGCATGGGCTAGAGGGAGACCCTACCTCAAAAAAAAAGCGGGGGAGGAATTACCTTCTTAGGCCACCCTGAAACTACATAGCGAATTCCAGGTCAGCCTAAGCTAGACTGAGACCCTACCTCAAAAAAAAAAAGATTACCTTCTTAAATATAACAATGGAAGAGTTACAGAAAGCTTCCTGATTCATCTTTTTGTTTGTTTGTTTAGTTGGTTGGTTGGCATTAAAGGAGTAAACCACCATGACCAACCTGATGTCCCTTATTATTAACAGCATAAAACAACAAAGTAGGCTGGATTAATAGCACACAAATAGTCAACTACCATAGAAACAGATCAAAACTACAATCAATGCAGCTAACACTAACTTTATACAATCTAAAAATATTCATATAGAGTTAATAACCATCATACATTATTGTTCCAAAGTATTTTTTTGTTTGTTTTAGGGAGACAGATATGTGCATGCCAGGGCTTTCAGCCACTGCAAATGAACTCCAGACATGTGCACCCCTTTGTGAAACATTATATCACAGTGTGTCTGGCTACAGGGGCCCTGGAGATTCGAACATAGGTTCTTAGGCTTCATAGTCAAGCGCTTTAATGGCTAAGCTATCTCTCCACCCACCAAAGTGTTTTAAGTTGCACAGAGAGGAGACTGCACCAAGACAAGCTGGCAAAAATATGAAGCAAGTGAAGTATGGCTCTGGATGGATGGAGATATATATATATATTACCCAGACTGGCTTCAAGCTCCCAGTGTTGTCTGAGAATGTCCTTCAAATACTGATCCTCAAGTCTCCACGCCCAACTGGAATTAAAGACAAGCACCACCACAACCCAGATTCTCTCCATTAACATGGAGTGGATGGGCTAGAGATATGGTTTAGTGGTTAAGGTGCTTGCCCTGCGAAGCCTAAGCACCTATGTTCTACTCTCCAGATCCCACATTACCCAGACGCACAAAGATGAGGCAAGCACAAGGTCACACATGCCCACAAAGTGGCACATGAATCTGGAGTTCTATTACAGTAGCTGAGGCCCTGGTGCACCAATTCTCTCTGTGTGTCCCTCTCTCTATGTCACTCTCCCAAAATTACAAATAAATTTTTAAAAAATTTAAAAAAGATGGACTGGTTAACAGATAAAACTCAGGCCATCCTAAAATCCCAAGTAAGACTGAATGAATAAATTTGTGTCTGCAACTATTTACCATGCATACCCACCATAGAAAACATCAATCCTCCAGATAGATGCTCAGGAAAAAAAATGTACAGGGCTGCCGAGATGGCTTATGATTTAGGTGCTTTCCTGCAATGCCTAAGTGAGGTCAGGGGAAAAGATTGAGTAAAGGAAAGGTGAAGGGAAGGCTAATCAAAATCTAAGAGGATATAAAAAAGTCATATGGAAATCTACTTTTTTGGACAATGGAACACTCAGAAGCCATAGATTGTTACTAGAAAATTTTCAGTGCCAGGGATGGGATACCTTCCAGTGAGTTGTTGGACAGGGAGATCACTAATGCCCCCAAAACATTACAGGCCATTGTCAAGGCCCTTGGTTTCCCACCAGGAATAGATGGTAAGACTCCACATATTTGGGCTGCAAGGTCACTGAGAAATCTTGCTGGAATTGAGGTGAAAACCTCCTCCCTTCAGACCAGCTGACAGAAAGCTGGAGAGAAAGAGAAATCACCAGTGGAGATATTCAACAGCAGACACTGTAAGCCTTAAATTTGGACAGCCAGACCAAATGAGCCAATGGGTACAATAGTGGCATGACTGTTACGGGGGAAACCAACTGCTCTCTAACTGGGCTGGAGGTCCACTACACAGGAGGGAATACATACCTGATACTGATAACCTACAATAGGGGTAGTCATGAGGCTTAGAGATGTAACATCTGCTGCTGTCTGGTTAATATACATAGTATGCTCACCAAACTGCCCAGTAAGTAGTTCTCTTAATGTTCACACTCATATAGTAATGCTACTCTCACTTTTGGCTAGAGAAGCTTCTCTTTTCAGATGGCAGTGACCTTGGGATGGCTCAGAAGGCACCATGGTGCTGAGAAGCAGCAGCAGAGGAGTGCTCAGAACTGAAACATCTCTATCACACCTTCCAAGGCTCAGGGTCCATTGCGGAAGAGGTGGTGGAAAGAATGTAAGAGCCAAAGGAAGGGTAGACTAAGAAGAAGATGGGATCCTTTAACCATCTTCTCAAAAATTAACAATAGTTACCTCCTCATTTATTGAGTTCCAGGCCACGCTGAGACTACATAGTGAATTCCAGGTCAGCCTGTGGTAGAGGGAAGCCCTACCTTGAATAATCAAAAAAATAAAATGAAGTCGTCAAAGTCAGGTGTGGAAGGAACACCTTTAATTCCAGCTCTCGGGAGACAAAAGGAGGGTAGCTGTGAGGCTGAGGGCCCCTCAGGCTATATAATGAATTCCAGGTCAGCATAGACTAGAGCAAGACCCTACCTCAAAAAAAAAACCAAAACCGGGGCTGGAGAGATGACTTAGTGGTTAAGGCACTTGCCTGTAAAGCCTAAGGACCCAGGTTCGATTCCCCAATACCCATACAAGCCAAATGCACAAGGTGGCACATGCATCTGGAATTTGTTTGCAGGGCTAGAAGCCCTAGATTGCACATTCTCTCTCTTTCTCTCTCAAATAAATAAATAAAATATTTTAAAAATAAAACAGGGCTGGAGAGATGGCTTGGCAGTTAACGTTTCCCTGTGAAATCTAAGGACCCTGGTTCAAGGCTCAATTCCCCAGGACCCACGTAAGCCAGATGTACAAGGATGCCTCTTGAACGTTTGCAATGGCTGGAGGCCCTGGCACGCCCGTTCTCTCTCTCTCTCCCTCTTTTTCTCTCTGTCTGGATCGCTCTCAAATAAATAAATAAAAATAAACAAAAAAAATTTTAAAACATAAAAGTAAAATAAATAATAAAACAAACAACAAAAATTGGTCAAGAGTGGTGGTGCACACCTTTTAATCTCATTACTCAGGATGCTGAGGTAAGACAATCTCTGTCAGTTTGAGGGTTACCTGAGACTACAAAGTGAATTCCAGGTCAGTCTGCACTAGAGTGAGACCCTACCTTGAAAAAAGTAAAAACCAAAAAAAAAAAAAAAAAAAAAAAAAAATGTAAAAGGCTTTGGCCTGGAGATGGATCAGTGGTCAGTGGTTAAGGTGCATAGCTACATAGCCTAGCAACCTGCAGAATGATTTCCCAGTGTGCATGTAAGACCAGATGTGAAAAGTGGTATATAATATGGAGATCATATGCACTGGCTCAAGGCCCTGGTCCACCATTTTCTCTCTCTCCATCTCCCTCCCTCTTTCTCTGTTTGCAAATAAATAAACAAACAAATAAAATCTTCAGGAAAAAAGGTGTAATACTTTGCTGGGCGCACACACCTTTAATCCCACCACTAAGGAGAGAGAAACATGAAGATCTTTAGTGAGTTCGAGGGCACTCTGAAACTACCCAGTGAATTCCAGGTCAGCCTGGGTTACAGCAAGACCCAACCTTGAAAAACCAAAAAAAAAAATAAAAAAAAGTGACAGGCTTTAATCAACAAATTAAACAACCTAAGAAAAGTACCAAATGATTGGAGACATTATTCTATTTTAAACTCTACTACATTGTACTTCAAATTGCTTTAAAATTTTTGAGGAATATATTGATGCTATTCAGGAACAACTGTAGGCCAATTTCCATGATCATCAAATAAATCCCTTAATTTCCACCTCTGACCCTAACAAACTGATTATGGACTCGTCCCACACATCTGCCAACACCATAAATAATGTTCAACACTAAGCAACTATATGCATCAACTATTTGCAAACAGTAGAGAAGGCTACAGTTCTGTAATCCAAGACAACAGGGAAACACATGCTGTGCTCAAGTCTGGGATCAATTTCTTTTTCTTAAAGGAGAGGATAGAATATCTAAACTAGAAGAACAGGTGGCAGATCTAATACAGTCCAACAAAGAAAAAGACAAATAGGAAAGTATGAATGGGAATTTCGAGATATTTGGGACACTATGAAAAGATCAAACATAAGAATTCATGATAAAGTAGGAGAATAATTTCACTCCAAAGGCATAGTAGGCATTTTCAACAAAATCATAGAAGAAAACTTCCCCTAAATTGGGAAAGAGATGTCAAGTGCAGATAAAGGAAGCCTCTAGAATACCAAACAGACAAAACCTGGAAAGAACCTCTCCACACCATATTATAATTAAGCTACCAAACATACAAACCAAAGAAAATATACTGAAAGCAGTTAGAGAGAAAAATCAAGTCACATACAAAGGCAAGCCCATCAGGATCACAGCAGATTACTCCACACAAACTTTAAAAGCCAGAAGGGCTTGGAGTGATATATTCCAAGTTCTGAAAGATTGTAACTGTCAACCAAGGTTACTTTTCCCTGCAAAGCTATCCATTCAAATAGACAGAGAAATAAGGACATTCCACAAAACAACGAGATCCTACTTTACTCCAGTAGGGATAGCAATCATTAAAAATTCTAACAACAGGGCTGGAGAGATGGCTTAGCAGTTAAGGCACTTGCCTGTGATGCCTAAGGACCTAGGTTCAACTCCCCAGAATCCACGTAAGCCAGATGCACAAGGTGGCACATGCATCTGGAGTTTGTATGCAGTGGCTAGAGGCCCTTGTGTACTCATTCTCTCTTTCCCTCCACCCCCTCCCTCCCTCCCTCTCTCTGTCTGTAATATATATTTTATTTTCATTTTTACTTATTTGAGAGAAAGAGGCAGAGAGAGCGAGAGAGAGGGAGAGAATGGGCACACTAGGGCCTCCAGCTGCTGCAAACAAACTCCAGATGCATGTGCCACCTTGTGCATCTGGCTTACGTGGGTCCTGGGGAATCAAACCTGGTTCTTTGGCTTTGCAGGCTAGTGCCTTAACCACTAAGCCATTCCCTCCAGCCCTGTAGAAAGAGAGAGTGATACAAGCGCCACCTTGTGCATCTGGCCTACGTTGAGTACTGGGGAATTTAACCTGGGTTCTTAGGCTTCATAGGCAAACAACTTAGGCTTCATAAGCAAACAACTTAACTGCTAAATCATCTCTCCAGCCCCTCATTAATTAACTCTTAATCTCAGTGCCTTTATCAGTAGCCCCCAAATACTTTTAAAAAAAGGGGGGCTGGAAAGATGGCTTAGCAGTTAAGGCATTTGCTTACAAAGCCAAAGGAACCCAGTTCAATTCTCCAGGACCCATATAAAGCTAAATACACAAGGGGTACATGCATCTGGAGTTGTAGTGCAGTGGCTGGAGGCCCTGGTGTGCCCATTCTCTATCTCTTTCTGTCTTTGCCTCTTTTTCTCTCTCAAATAAAAATAAAAAATAAAAAAATAAAAAAATAAACTGTGTGTAGCACCACATGCCTTTAATCCCAGCACTCGGGAGACAGAGGTAGGAGGATAGCCGTGAGTTCGAGGACACCCTGAAACTACATAATTAATTCCAGGTTGGCCTGGACCAGAGTGAGACCCTACCATGAAAAAACAAAAACAACAGCAACAAAAAAAGCTGGGTGTGATGGCACACGCCTTTAATCCAATTACTCACTTGGGAGGCAGAGGTAGGAGGATCACCATGAGTTCAAGGCCACCCAGAGACTACATAGTAAATTCTAGGTCAACCTGAGCTAGAGCAAGACCCTACCTCACAAAAAAAAAAAAAAAAAAAAAAAAAAACACTAAAGTAAAGAAGGTATACCCATATTAGAACTGAACAATCTTATATTGGGCATGGTGGTACACAACTTTAATCCCAGCACTTGGGAGACAGAGGTTAATAGGATTGCCATCTATTCGAGCCCACCCTGAGATAGTGAATCCTAGGTAAGCCTGGACTAGAGAGAAACCCTACCTCAAAAAACCAAAAAATAAAAATAAAAAAATTATTGATCAATCTTACAAGGCAGTGTAACAAAAGCATAATAATGAAAAGACAGACTATATGCTAAGTCAAATATAAATTATATACATATATACTTATATACAAACATATACATATATTTGTTTTGGACCCTTTCCAATGAGTGAATGTGATAGGTTTACTTTACCTTAATTTCTATCCTTCCTCTGTGAGGAAAAAGTTGTCCAATCATAGAAAAGTCGGTTCCTACCATACTGATGGCTAAAAAAAACATATCTGTTTCTGTAAAAATAAAAGATTTAGAATCACTGAAAATCAATCTTCTCCTCAGAGGAAACAAACTTCATATAAGTGTTTCAGTTAAAAATAAGCTTCATAATACTTAATTTTATTGGAAAGAAACTAATAATAGCATCTAAAATACCTTAATACTTAAAACATATTATATATTATAGCTGAGTGTGTGGCAAATCTGTAATCCCAACACTTCTAAGACTGAGGCAGGACGACTGTTGTGAGTTCAAGGTCAACATAGGCTCAATGAGTTTCTATCTCAAAAAGACAAAAATAGTAGTATTAAGAAAATTTCAGGGCTGGAAGAATGGCTTAGTGGTTAAGGCATTTGCCTGCAAAGCCAAAGGACCCAGATTCGATTCCCCAGGACCCACGTTAGCCAAATGCATTTGTTTGCAGTGGCTGGAGGCCCTGGCACGCCCATTGTCCCTCTCTCTCTCTTTGTCAAATAAATAAATAAAGGTGTATACCACCACACCCAAACAGCCCAATGAGCTCAATTATTTAAAAAAAAAAAAAAAAAAAAAAAAAAGATAGGAAGAAAAAGAAAAAGAAAATTTCATGCTCATACATAATAAATTTTTTTTTTTTGGAGATAGTATCTCATATATTATCCAGACTGGCCTCCAACTTACTATATAGCCAAGGATGGTCTTGAACTAACCCTACTTCAACTCACCCAAAGTGTTGGGATTACAGATGTGTGTCATTACAACCAGTTTAAGTGGTGCTAGGTATCACACCCAGAAATTAGTGCATGCAACCAGGCATGGTGGCGCACACCTTTAATCCCAGCACTTGGGAGGCAGAGGTAGAAGTATCGCCTTGAGTTCAAGGCCAGCCTGAGACTACATAGTGAATTCCAGGTCAGCCTGGGCTAGAGTGAGACTCTACCTCAAAAAAAAAAGAAAGAAATTTGTACATGCTAGCATGCTAGGCAAGCACTCTACCAACTGAGCTACATCCTAACCCCAGATTTCTTTTTAAGTTATCTGGTCTCATTTAAAATGCTTTGAAAAAAACTATTATTCATAGTCAGTATGAAGACATGTGCAGCTAAAAGGTCCACCATATAAAGCTAAGTAGTATATAAAGAAACTAGCTGTTAGGCATGATTCAATAAACAAAAAGGAATAAAAAGTTTTGATAGTAACCACCTGGCATAGACTTAAATCCAGCTATAATGAAATACTGTAACAGTTTTGTAGTATACTGCTTTCCATTAGTTTGACATGATGACTTTACAGGTCATTAATAGGAAAAACTATATTGGTCTTGGAGGCATACAGAGTTAACAAAACAATACCAGTCATGGTGGTTCATGTTCTGTAATTCCACCACTAGATGTAGAAAGAGGAAGATCAGGAGCTAAATATGATTAAGTGTTTTATAATATCATTCTGGGGTAGGAAGAAAGGGAGAAGTGAGGGAAGAAAAGATAAGAGAAACTTGACAAAAACTAGCTAAGGAGAATAGGATGGTACAGTCAAAAAAGGGAAGTACAGAATCTTCCTTTTCTAAGGCAGGATTTCACACTAGCCAACATCTCATGATTCTCCTGCCTCAGCCTCCTGAATGCTAGTAATTACAGGCATACGCCACTATTTGTTTAATAAATTTTTACTTATAAAAATTTTATTATTCTATGCTATCTAAGATCGAGCATTATGAGCATTACAAGTACTGTTAATTATTCACTTAAATGGTACTTCTTAGGCTGGAGCGATGGTTCAGCAGTTAAGGAGCATACCTATAAAGCCTAATGATCCAGGTTTGATTCCCAGTACCCACGTAAAGCCACATGCACCTTAAAGTGGCACATAAACTTGGAGTTTGTTTACAGCAATTGGAGGCCCTGGTGCACCCATTCTCTACATATATCTCTCTTCTATCTCTCTCTGCTTGCAAATAAATTAAAAAGTTTTTTTTTTTAAATAGTGCTTCTTTATAGAAGGATTTCATAGGATGATTCATCCACACTGACAAAAAAAAACAGGCTTCATTTTAACAGGTTCTATTGTTTTCTTTTGTGGGGGTTTTGTTGTTGTTGTTTTTGTTTGTTTGTTTGTTTTTTGTTTTTCAAGGTAGGGTCTTACTGTATTCCAGGCTTACCTGGAATTCACTATGTAGTCTCAGGGTAGTCTCAAACTCACAGTAATCCTCCTACCTCTGTCTCATGAGTATTGGGATTAAATGCATGCAACACCAAACCCAGCTTTTGGAGAGATGGTTTAGCAGTTAAGTCACTTGCCTGAAAAGACTAAATACCCTGAATTCCCCAGGACCCACATAAGCCAGATGCACACAGTGGCACATGCATCTGGAGTTCATTTGTAGTGGCTGGAGCCCCTCATTCTCTCTTCCCTCATTCATTCATATTCTCCCCCCCCCCCAGCTCCCTCACTCCCTCTAAAATAAATAAAATATTTTTCTAAAATGTCAAAGCCATAGTGGAGAAAGGGGGAGTGGACTTTAAGGTGAAGAGAAAAAAAGATAGCTAGCTTAATTTCAAATACATAAGTCAACAATTTTAATGAAAATTACTTACCTTTATTTGACCATGGTTTGGAGTAATAGTTTTTTCTAAAGCTGGAATAGGTGGTTGTTGAGCCACGCTCAAATATAGGATCATTTTCTTCAACCACACAGGGGCCTTTTGTCCTTAAAACTTCTACAGTTAAACTGAAAGAAACACATTTCAAATAGATTCACATTAAAAACAAGTAACATAACCGCAAGTAAATTTACAAGGCAGTACCTTTAACCAAAACATGATCTCTCCAGCTCCCAACAGTAAATTTACGTAGTTAATTTATTATTTTTTTTTTGTTCATTTTTGAAAGCGACAGAGATCTCTGTCAAGCAGAGAGAGAGAGAATGGGCACACCAAGGCCTACAGCCACTCCAGACGAACTCAAGACGTGTGTATCCCCTGTGCACCTGGCTAATGTGGGTCCTGGGAAAATGGCGCCTTGAACCAGGGTCCTTAGCCTTCATGGGCAAGCACTTAACTGCTAAGCCATCTCTCCAGCCCTACATGCTTAATTTAAATAGTTATATTTTATGATTGGCTGGCTGACTCAGTCAGTACAGCATGAGACTAAATAGTTGTATTTTAAAATTTACCACAGAAGTTACATCAAAAGAATTCATTTGAAAAAATAAGATACATTTGCAAAACTGATAACAAATTAGATATACATATGTAAGCACTTCTCTTAATGTTCATACCCATATATTAATGCTACTCTCACTTTTGGTTAGAGAAGCTTCTCTTTTCAGATGACAGTGACTTTGGGATGACTCAGAAGGCACCATGGTGCTGAGAAGCTATCACACCTTCCAAGGCTCAGGGTCCATTGAGGAAGAGGAGGTGGAAAGACTGTAAGAGCCTAAGGAAGGGTAGGACTCCTTAAAACGTGCTCCCCCCAGACACAAAATGGCCTGGATATCCATGACCTCACAGTGCCTGACACTACCTACTCAAGACCATCATAAGAGGAGGAAAAGATCGTGACATCAAAATAAAAGACAGACTGATTGAGAGGGGGAGGGGTTATGATTGAGAATGGAGGTTTAAGCCAGAAACACATGGTGGCACATGAGTCTGGAGTTTGTTTGCAATGGCTAGAAACCCTGGCATGCCCATTCTCTCCCTCCGTCCCTCCCTCCCTATCCTTCTCTCTCAAATAAATAAATTACAAATTAATCTATTCTATTTTTCTGCTTACAGAATTCATGTGTAAATATAAATGGTGGGTGACAGTGACAAATTCAGAAACAGGATCTCTGTTTAGACAAGGTACATCTGTGCTCTTAAAACCATAACTACCTCCCTTTCTTCTTTCTCTCCCCCCCTCCCCTACTCCTCTAACTCACCTCTCTTCATCCAAAATAATAGATCCATCTTCTGCCACTTTTACTCGAGGAACCAGCAGTGGTCCATCCTCCTCCTCCTCTTCCACTTCTTCATTAGGATTAACATCAGCATCAGGACTACTCTTGCTTTCTTGCCTGCTAAATGTAAAGATAAGTTAATTAGTACAGCTATAAAAATGCTTATGGGAGCTATGGTTATACTATAAGTATAAAGCATGTGCTTATCAAAGACCCTGTACTCAATACCCAACACCAAAAATATTTTTATGAACTAGGGCTGTAGAGATGGCTTAGCAGTTAAGGTGCTGGCCTGTAAAGCCTAAGGACCCAAGTTTGATTCCCCAGGACCCACATAAGCCAGATGGACAAGGTGGTACATGCGTCTGGAGTTCACTTGCATTGGAGGCCCTGGTGCATCCATTATCTTATTTCTCTCTCTCTCAAATAAATAAATAATACTTTTAAATTTTTTTATTTTTTATTTTATAGAAAGAGAGAAAGCCAAGAGTAGTGGTGCATGCCTTTAATCCCAGCACTCGGGAGGCAGAGGCAGGAGGATTGCAATGAGTTCAAGGCCACCCTGAGACTCCATAGTGAATTCCAGGTCAGCCTGGGCTAGAGTGGGACCCTACCTTGAAAAACCGGAAAAAAAAAAAAGCCTGTAATACCAAAACTAGGGCTGTGTCAGTATGCACAGCATACTAACTTTTTTATTTGAGAAAGAGAATAAGGGTGTAATAAGTATGGGTGCACCATAGCCTCTTGCCACTGCAAATGAACTCCAAAAGCATGTCCTACTTTGTATATCTGGCTTTATGTGGGTACTAAGGACTCAAACCAAAGTCAACAGACTTTGTAAGCAACTGCCTTTAACCACTGAGCCAACTCAACCTCCACAGCCTTGAACTTGGAATCCTCTTACATCCGCCACTAGAGTGCTGGAATTACAACAGGCATCCTAATGTCTACCTACAACTTTTATTCTCAAGACAGTCTATATCTGGGCTGGAGAGATGGCTCAGGTTAAAAGCGCTTGTTGAAAGCCTCATGTCCCAGGTTCAATTCCCTAGTACCTATGTAAAGCCAGACACACAAAGTGGTGAATATGTCTGCAGTTCATTCGTAGAGACAGGAGACTCTGGCATATATACATTCATTCTCTCTCTTCCCTCTCTATCAAATAAATAAATAAATGAGTGAATTTGTAAGATCAAATCAAATGTAATCTGACTATACTAAGAAGTACCTACTAATTTCATTTTTTAAAAGAGCCATAAGTGAGGTCAGGGGAAGAGATTGATTGGAGAAAAGACAGCCTCTGTAGCAAATGATGCTGGGAAAACTGGATATGTATCTGTAGAAGGATGAAAATAGATCCTTCTCTCTCTCTCTATGTACAAGAATTAAGTCCAAATGGATTAAAGACCTTAATATCAGACCTGAAACTCTGAAACTGCTAGATGGATCTGGAAAGGATTAAACTAAGTGAGGTAACCCAGACCCAGAAAGCCAAATGTCACATGTTCTCTCTCATATGTGGAACCTAGTTATAGATGACTGGACTTCTGTGTGAGTAGGAAGAAAACTCAGTAGTAGAGGCAAGTAAGCTAGAAAGGAGATATAAAGAATGGTACTGTATATATGTAAGCAGAAGAACAGATTAATGGGAGTGAAAAGGCCTAAGTGAGGTCAGGAGAAGAGACTGAGTAAAGGAAAGGTGGAAGGAGGGCTAATCAAAATCTAAGAGGATATAAATAAGTCATATGGAAATCTACTTTTTTGGACAATGGAACACTCAACAGCCATAGACTGTTAACAGAAAATTTTCAGTGCCAGGGATGGGATACCTTCCAGTGAGTTGTTGACCAGGGAGGTCCCTGGTGCTCTCAAAACATTATAGGCCACTGCCGAGGCCCTTGGTTTCCAACCAGGAATAAATGGTAAGACCCTACTGCTGAAGACTCCACATACTTGGGCTGCAAGACCACTGAAAAATCCTGCTTGAACTGAGCTGATAACCTCCTCCATGTAGACCAGCTGACAGAAAGCTGGAAGAAGCCATTCTGCATGCAGTTCAATGGGAGAGAGAGAAATCACCAGTGAAGATACTCAACAGTGGACACTGCAAGCCTTATATTTGGCCAACCAGGCCAAATGAGCCAACAGGTGCAATAGTGGCACGTCTGTCATGGTGGAAACCAACTGCCCTGTAATTGGACTGGAGGCCCGCTCCATGGGAGGGAATACATCCCTGATACTGAAAACCTACAACGGGGTAGTAGTCATGTGCCCTAGGGGTGTAACGTCCACTGCTGTCTGGCTAAATGTATATACTATGCTCATGAAACTGCCCAGTAAGCATTTGTCTTAATGTTCATACCCATATATTAATGCTACTCTCACTTTTGGTTAGAGAACCTTCTCTTTTCAGATGGCAGTGACCTTGGGATGACTCAGAAGGCATCATGGTGATGGAAAGAAATGACCACAGTGCTCAGTACTGCAATATCTCTATCACATCTTCTAAGGCTCAGGGTCCATTGCAGAAGAGGTGGCAGAAAGAATGTAAGAGTCAAGCCGGGCGTGGTGGCTCACGCCTTTAATCGGGAGGCAGAGGTAGGAGGATCGCCGAGAGTTTGAGGCCACCCTGAGACTACAGAGTAAATTCCAGGTCAGCCTGAGCTAGAGTGAGACCCTACCTCGAAAAACCAAAAAAGAAAAACCAAAAAAGAAAAACCAAAAAAAAAAAGAATGTAAGAGTCAAAGGAAGGGTCAGACTCCTTACACTGTGCTCCTCCAGACACAAAATGGCCTGAATATTCATGACCTCACAGTGCCCAACACTACCTACACAAGGCCATCATAATAGGAGGAAAAGATCAATCAAAATAAAAGACAGCCTGATTGAGAAGGGGAGGGGATATGATGGAGAGTGGAGTTTCAAAGGGGAAAGTAGGGGGTGGGTGGGCATTACCATGGGATATTTTTACAATCAAGGAAGTTGTTAATAATAAATTAAAATAAAAAAAAAAAAAAAGAGCCAGGCATGGTGGCACACACCTTTAGTCCCAGCACTTGGGAGGTAGAGGTAGGAGGATTGCCATGAGCTCAAGGCTACCCTGAGACTACAGAGTGAATTCCAGGTCAGCCTTGGCTAGAGCGAGACACTACTTCAAAAATTAAAAAAATAGTAATAAAATAAAAAAGAAGTTGTCACTGATAAAACATTTGTTGAGCATGTGTAAGGCCCTGGGTTTGATCCCTAACACACACACACACACACACACACACACACACACACACACACCTCCATAGCCAGGTGTGGTGCACACCTTTAATCCCAGCACTGGGGAGGCAGAGGTAGGAGGATCGCTGTGAGTTCAAAGCCATCCTGAGACTACATACTGACTGAATTCCAGGTCAGCCTAGGCTACCTTGAAAAGAGACCCTACCTTGAAAAACCAAAAAAATAAAAATAAAAATAAAAACACCTATCCGTAAGTAGAACATATTGAAAGAAAAAAATGAGATACTTACTCTTTTGCCTGGGTTGGAGTTAGTGATTTTTCAGTTTTCCTCTCTTGTTCCACTGAAGAACTATTAAGCACAAATAAAAGAATGTTTTTTAATCAATTAATTTGTATCTTATCAATTTTATCTGTAAGGAAATAGAAAATTTTTAAAGATTCCATGTTTTGAATGTAAACAGAACTTCATTAATAATGATGTACTCCAACAATTAATTTTTCAGTTGTGCCTAGGTAATTAGCTCAATAATTGCACAGCATGTACAAAGCCTTGAGTTGGACCTCCCAGCACCAACAAAAGAGAAATTTTTCAAATTGTTGGCCCTAAATCAGAACTATTCTCACTCTCTAACTCCTTAGTGAAGAGACTCTCAGTCCTGAGACATGAAGGAGCCTAGGTGCTTGTCTCCAATGACCAGCTGTCAAATAAAACCTAGACTTCTGACCCTTCCTTCAAAGGGGACAAAGACCTCAATACCCTGGAAGCCGATTCTGAAGAACATGCTACTTCACTTGCTGTCCCATGAAAAACACCGCGAACACACTCATCCTTCAAACGCCTTCCACCACCTATTTCAGGCTAAGTTTAATTTAAGAAGCTTTGCTCATGAACAACTTGTAAACCAAATTGCACTATATTTAATTATGAGGAAGGGTAAAAAAAGCTGGGTTATTTCTTTTTATCAGGTTATCATATATAAGAAACAGAAATAACAATCTTAATAAAAGTAGCCCAACTGGTTTCACTAAATCCACGTAATTAATACACAGAAAGAAACATTTTTAATCATGGAGATAAAAGGGCATCATTTATGCCAGGCATGGTGGTGCACGCCTTTAATCCAGCACTCGGGAGCAGAGGTAGGAGGACTGCTGTGAGTTCGAGGCCGCCCTGAGACTCCATAGTGAATTCCAGGTCATCCTGGGCCAGAGTGAGACCCTGCCTCGAAAAACAAAACAAAAAAAAGGGGGGGGATACATATTTTACCATTCCCAGAAAACACTTACTTGAAATATAATAGCTACAGTTATAATACAACCATAGAGTATAAGTTTAATCCCTAACATCAAAAAAGAAAAAGGGGCCGGGCATGGTGGTGCACACCTTTAATCCCAGCACTTGGAAGGCAGAGGTAGGAGGATCACTTTGAGTTCAAGGACACCCTGAGACTATAGAATGAATTCCAGGTCAGCCTGGGCTAGAGTGAGACCCTACCCCGGGGGGGAGGGGAATAGGGCTGGAGAGATGGCTTAGCGGTTAAGAGCTTGCCTGTGAAGCCTAAGGACCCCAGTTCAAGGCTTGATTCCCCAGGACTCACGTTAGCCAGATGCACAAGGGGGCACACCCATCTGGAGTTCATTCGCAGTGGCTAGAAGCCCTGGTGCACCCACTCTCCTCTCTCTCTCTCTCTCTGCCTCTTTCTCTCTCTGTCTGTTGCTCTCAAATAAATAAATAAAAATAAACAAAAATTTTTTTAAAATAAATTAATTAAATTTAAAAAAAAAGAGTGCTGAAGGGATGGCTTAGTGGTTAAGGCATTTGCCTACAAAGCCAAAGAACCCAGGTCCCATGCCTGCACAGCCAAAGGACCTAGGTTCGATTCCCCAGGACCCACATTAGCCAGATGCATAAGGGGGTGTATGCATTTGGAGTTCATTTGCAGTGGCTGGAGGCCCTGGTGTACCCATTCTCTCTTTCTTTGTCTCTCCTCTTTCTCTGTCAAATAAATAAGTTAAAATTTAAAAAAAATAAAATATTTTTAAAAAGGACAAAAAAAGGGAGGCAGAGGTAAAAGGATCACTGTGAGTTCGAGGCCACCTGAGACTACATAGTGAATTCCAGGATAGCCCTGGGCTACAGCGAGACCCTACCTTGAAAAACCAAAAAAAGAAAAAATAAAAATAAAAAAAAGAAAGAAAAAATAAGCCAGGGATGGTAGTGCATGCCTTTAATCCCAGCACTTGGACGGCAAAGGTAGGAGTATCAACGTAACTTGAAAAACCAAAAAAAAAGGGGGGGAGGGCAGGTGTAGTGGGGCATGCCTTTAATCCCAGCACTTGAGAGGCTCAGATAGAAGAATTGCTGTGAGTTCTAGGCCAGCCTGACACTACATAGTGAATTCCAGGTCAGGTTGCTAGAGCAAGACTCTACCTCAAAAAAAAAAGTGGGGTTAGAGAGATAGCATAGTGGTTAAAGGCACTTGCTGGCAAAGCTAAAGGACCCAGGTTCAATTCCCTAGTACCCGGGCATGGTGGTGCATGCCTTTAATCCCAGCAATCGGAAGGCAGAGGTAGGAGGATCGCCATGAGTTCAAGGCCACCTTGAGATTACGTAGTGAACTGCAGGTCAGAAAAAATAAGAAAGGAAAAGAAAAAATGGGGGCTGAAGAGAAGGCTTAGTGGTTAGGATGCTTGCCTACAAGGCCAACGGACGCAGGTACAATTCCCCAGGACCCACATAAGCTAGATGCACAAGATGGTACATGCATCTGGAGTTCACCTGCAGAGTTCCTGGCATGCCCATTCTATCTGCTTCTTTCATTCTCTCTTCAAATAAAGAAATAATAATAATTCTTTAAAACAATACATATCACTAATATTTGTTTAAAAATTTATCTTAAAAAAAAAAACAGCTCAGCATAGTGGTTTACGTGTTTAAACCCAGTACTTTGGAGGCAGAAGTAGGAAGATCACCATGAGTTCAAGGCCAGCCTGAGACTATATAGTGAATGCCAGGACAGCCTGGACTAGAGTGAGACCCTACCTCGAAAAACAAACAAAGAGAAGAAAACATATATTGTCAATATGCTTTTGAAAAACATTAAACTGTAGTCTAAAAGTAATATTTAAACCATTACATACCCAAACAACAAAAGCAGAAATAAATCCTACTTACGTCATTGGATTGTTATCTGGCAAGTAATATATAAAGTCTCTCATTGTCATTTTTGAACGATCCGGTGGCCTCTGACTTTCATTTATAGCATATTTGTTTTTCCACTGCTTCTACATACACACAGAGATTTTTATGAACGGAAAACAGCAAATTTTCAGATGCACTATGTTCAATATACAATATACAGTCCATTATTAGCTTAATTGCAAGTGCTTTAATTTTATTACTATTAGAATTATGCATACCTTCAACATAAAATTTATAAACTGAATATTAAAAATACATAGTAAGCTGGGCACGGTGGCGCACACCTTTAATCCCAGAGGATAGCCATGAGTTTCAGGTCATCCTAAGACTACAACATGAATTACAGGTCAGCCTGGGCTAGAGTGAAACCTTACCTGGAAAAAAAAAAAAAGAAAGAAAAGAAAGTGGAGAGAAACAACCTCTCACATCCACACACAGGTGTGCCCTTACACATATGAACACACATGCACACATCTATTTTTTTAAAACAAGTAGGGGCTATGGAGATGGCTCTGTGGATAAAGCACTTATCATTCAAACCTGAATACCTGGGGCTGGAGAGATGGCTTAGTGGTTAAGCGCTTGCCTGTGAAACCTAAGGACCCCGGTTCGATTCCCCAGGACCCACGTTAGCCAGATGCACAAGGGGGCGCATGCATCTGGAGTTCCATTTGCAGTGGCTGGAAGCCCTGGCGTTCCCATTCCCTCTCTCTCTCTATCTGCCTCTTTCTCTGTGTCTGTTCCTCTAAAATAAATAAATAAATGAAGAAAAAAAGACCAAAAAAAAAAAAACAAAAAAAAAAAAACCTGAATACCTGAGTTCAATTCCCAGACCACAGGCAAAAACCAGAAGCCAAGATGGCTTTTGTAAACCCAGCACACTGGTGGTGTGACAGGAGGCAGAGACCGAAGAATTTCCCATAAACTCAAAGTGAGTACAGCAAACAGCAGCGAGAATAAGAGGGAACCCATCTCAGAAAAGATGGAGGGTGAGATACAACTCCCAAAGGTATCCTCTGACTCCCACACGTATGTCACGGTATGCATGCACTGGCACTCACATGACACCACACACACACACACACACACACACACACACTCACATACAACTAAACGACTTAAAAAAAAAAGTCAAGGTAGGGGAATGGGGAAATGACTTTGCTTGCTTGCAAAGCCTGCCAGTTTGAGTTCAATTCCCCAGTACCCTTATAAAGCCAGATGCACAAATGATGCGCTCATGTTCATGTGCAGCGGCAACAGGCCCTAGTGTGCTCATTCATTCTCTTTCACTCGTTTTCTCTCTCTCTTAAATAAATTTAAATAGACTACATAAAAGAAATGAAAGCAGGGTTTGGTAGACCGCACCTTTAACCCCAGCATTCAAGAGGCAGAAGTAGGAGAATCACCATGCGTTTGAGGTTATCCTAAGACTACAAAGTGAATTCCAGGTCAGCCTGGGCTAGAGCGAGACCCTTCCTCGAAAACCAAAAACAAAACAAAAACAAAAACAAAAATGAATAAAAGAAATGAGGGCTGGAGAGATGGCTTAGTGGTTAAGGTGCTTGCCTGAGAAGCCAAAGAACCCAGGTTCAATTATCCAGGACCCACGTAAGCCAGATACAGAAGGGGGCGCATGCATCTGGAGTTCATTTACAGCGGCCAGATGCCCTGGTGCACCCATTCTGTCACTCCCCCTCCCTCCCTCTTCCCCTCTTTCTTGTAAATAAGTGTATTTAAAAAAAAGAAAGAAAATGAAAAAAAATTAAGAGCTGGAGAGATTGCTGAGCGATTAAGACAATTGCCTGTGAAGCCTGAGGACTCATGTTTGACTCTCCAAAAGCAGTGATGCAAGTGCGCAGTGTCACACATGTGCACAAGAGGAATCACAAGTGTGGAATCCCACTGACGTGGATGGAGGGTCTGGCACACCAATCCTTTCTCCCTCACATTAAAAAAGGTTGCAGAGATGGCTGAGCAGTTAAGGCACTTGCCTGCAAAGCCTAAGAACCCATGTTCGACTCTCCAGATCCCACATAAGCCAGATGCACAAAGGTAAGGCAAGCGCAAGGTTGCACATGCCCACTAGGTGGCATAAACATCTAGAGTTCGACTGCAGTGGCTGAGGCCCTGGCATGCCAATTCTCTATCCCGCCCGCCCCCACCATAATGAATAAATAAATAGGCCAGTCTGTTGGGCTTGCCTCAAAAAAAAAAAAAAAAAAAAAAAAAACGAAAAGAAAAGAAGACAACAGGCATGGTGGTGCACACCTGTAATCAAAGCACTGGGGAGGCAGAGGTAGAGGATCGCCTTGAGTTCAAGACCATCCTGAGACTACATAATGAATTCCAGGTCAACCTGGGCTACAGTGAGACCCTACCTCGAAAAACCAAAATAAAAACAACAAAAAAAAGAAATGAAAAATTAGAATTTAAAAACAATTAAAGCAATAATGAGCCCAACAAGATGGTTCACACTTAATCTCAGCATTCAAGAAGCTGTGGGAGGAAGACCACATGAGTTCAAGGCCAGCCTGGGCTACATAGGGAATTCCAGGTCAGCCTGCGTTCTGGAGTGAGGCTGACCCTGCATCAAGGAAAAAGAAAAAAAAAAGCATTCTATAACTAATAAAAATAACTAAGATGGACATGGCAGTGCATGCCTTTAATCCTAAAACTCAGGAGAATGGCCAAGAGTTCAAGGTCCAAAGAGGTTAGAGTTTACTCTGTATACAAAAAAAAAAAAAAAAAAAAAAAAAAAAAAAAAACTGAAGAAAAATCTGATATCTTTCTCGGGCCACTGTATGCATATACACAGGTGTGCACAACCACATAAAGACAACACACATCCTACATACACATGCCCCAACACTAAAATTTTTTTTTTAAATACACTGAGGGCTGGAGAGATGGCTTAGCGGTTAAGCGCTTGCCTGTGAAGCCTAAAGACCCCAGTTTAAGGTTCATTTTCCCAGGACCCATGTAAGCCAGATGCACAAGGTGGTGCATGTAGCTGGAGGCTGTTTGCAGTGGCTAGAGGCCCTGGCGCACCCATATTCTCTCTCTCTCTCTGCCTGTCACTCTCAAATAAATAAGTAAAACTTAAAACAAAAATTTAAGTACACTGGAGGGCCTGGAGAGATAGCTTAACAACTGAGTCGCTTGCCTGCAAAGCCTTAGGACCCAGGTTCAACTCCCCAGAACCCACGTAAGCCACATGCACAAGGTGATATATACATCTGGAGTACAATTACAATGGCTAGAGGCCCTGGTACACCCATTCTCTTTCTCTCTCTCTCTCTCTGTAATTAAAAGGACAAAAGAAAAAGAAGTACACTGGGCTGGAGAGATGCTTAGTGGTTAAGGTGCTTGCTTAAAAAGCCGAAGAGGGGGCCTGGTGAGATGGCTTAGCAGTTAAGGCATTTGCCTGCAAAGCCAAAGGATGCTGGTTCAACTCTCCAGGACCCACATAAGCCAGATGCACAAGGGGGCACATGCATCTGGAGTTCATTTACAGTGGCTGAAGGCCCTGGCATGCCCATTCTCTCTCCCTCTCTCTTTCTCTCTCTGCCTCTTTCTCTGTATAAAATAAATTAATTTTAAAAATATTTAAAAAAAAGCCGAAGAAACTTTAATTCCAGCACTCAAGAGACAGAGATAAGAGGATCACCATGAATTTGAGCCCAGCCTGAGACTACATAGTGAATTCCAGGTCAGCCTGGACTAGAATGAAATCCTACCTCCAAAAACAAAACAACAAAAAAAAGCCTAAGGACTCAGGTTCAATCCCCCAGTACCCAAATAAAGCCAAATGAACAAGGTGGTGCATGCATCTGGAGTTCATTTGCAGTGGCTAGAGGCTCTTGCATCCTGGCAAGCTTTTTCATTTTCTGTGTGTGTGTGTGTGTGTGTGTGTGTGTGTGTGTGTGTGTGTGTGTTCTCTCTCTCTCTCTCTCTCTCTGGTTTTTCATGATAGGGTCTTGCTCTAGCCCAGGGGGACTGGAATTCACTATGTAGTCTCAAGGTGGCCTCAAACTTCTGACGATCCTCCTACCTCTGCCTCCCGAATGCTGGGATTAAAGGCATACACCACTATGCCCAGCTTCTAATTCTCTTTCTCACTCTCTTAAATAAAGATACATATTTTTTAAAAAGAAATACTTTGTTACTCCACCAACTCCTAAAAATGTTTATTTTTCTTCCAAAGGTGGCCTGTTATAATAACCTAAAAGCAGAAATCAAGCAAGCAACATCCAAGTTGTAATTTTCCCCTTACCTTTTCCTTTCTCAATTCTTCTTTTAACATTTCCCTCAGTTTCTGGGCTTTATATATTCGGTATCTGTCTGAACATGGAGGTTTCTCTTTTGGTGGAAGGAGGTTTGGCTGTGGAGCATCTTGACTAACTGGAGACAAGGGATGAGACTGTACAGGAACACTGATACTAGGCTTAGGAAGACTAGACGTACTTGAGACTCGCTTTCTTCTCTGTGAAATAGTGGGAGGCGATTTGCTGAAATTTTCAACATTATTTTCACCACCAGTCTTTTCATCACTGTTAGATAAAAAAGGTGAAAAATGCATCAGGAATATACTTCCATATATCTTAGTCTAAAAACCAAATGTTGGGCTGGAGTAGATGGCTTACCAATTAAGGTGACTGATGGCAAAGCCAAATGATCCAGGTCAATTCCCAGTACCCATGTAAAGCCAGCTGCACATGGTGGCATAGCTGGAGTTTGTTTGCAGTGGCTAGAAGCCCTAGCATGCCCATTCTCTCTCCCTCTATCTCCTTCTCTCTTAAATAAGTAATTTTTTTTTTCTTTTTAAAGGGCTAAGGCAGCATGATGGTACACGCCTTTATTTCAGCACTTAGGAGGCAGAGGTAGGAGATCACCATGATTTCAAGACCACTCTGAGATTACAAAATGAATTCCAGGTCAGCCTGAGCTCGAGTGAGAGCATACTTCAAAAAAAAAAAAAAAAGTGGTCTTGTAACAATGTGTCAATGAACTATTTGCAGTTTGCCCAGTTATGCTGAATATATAGTTTTTTTTTTTTTGAACGTTGTTATGCCAGTTTTATTTGTGATAGTCCCAAACTGAAAACATTCCAAGTGTCCATCAGCAGGTGAATGGATAAACAACCTTTCCTTCCCCAGAGGTGCGGTGTGGATAGGCGGATGCCATCTTGATTGGAGGTCTATACTGTTAGTTTTTACAAATGGCAAAGATACAGAAAAAGGCATAACTAATAAAAGCAATATACTAAGTATCAAGAAAAATACAAATATTCTAGAAAATAAATGTCTCAGGACCGAGGCCTAAGGTAATTTATCAATTATCAAGCATCATTCATTCATTCACACATTGTTAACAAAAACCTCCAAAAACTGTGACCAGTACTGGTAGCTCTATCTTGATTGAAATTTACAATCAAGATTCTGTTAGAAAGTTCAAAATTAAAGCTGGGCGTGGTGGTGCACATCTTTAATCCCAGCACTTGGGAGGCAGAGGTAGGAGGATCACCATGAGTTCGAGGCCACCCTGGGACTACACAGTGAATTCTCGAAAAATCAAAAAAAAAAAAAAAAAGAAAGAAAGAAAGAAAGTAAGTTCAAAATTACTAAACATCACTGAAATATCAAAATAACATCTTAGGGCTGGAGAGATGGCTTATTGGCCAGGACCCACGTAAGCCAGATGCACAAGGGGGCACATGCAGTTGGAGTTTGTTTACAGTGGCTAGATGCCCTGGCATGACCATCCTCTCTATATATCGGCGCCTCTCTCTCTCTCTCTCTCTCAAATAAATAAATAAATAAAATATAACATCTTCGACTCAAAATCTGTTTGGGCCAATAATCTCACAAAAAAAGAGTTTCACCAGGCGTGGTGGCGCATGCCTTTAATCCCAGCACTCAGGAGGCAGAGGTAGTAGGGGTAGGAGGTTTGAGGTCCACTCTGAGACTGCATAGTGAATTCCAGGTCAGCCAGAGCTAGAGTGAGACCCTACCTTGGAAAACCAAAAGAAATTAATTGATAAATAAAATCTGTCATGTCATTAATTCCAGCACTTGGGAGGCAGAGGCAGGAAGACTGCCTTGAGCTCAAGGCCAGCCTGGGGCTACAGAGTACAGATCAACCTGGGCTAAAGTTAGACCCTACCTGGGGGGGTGGGGTGTCGTAATTTGTACCAGCCCATTGTCATAGATAGTATAAAACTGAAACCATCGCATCAAGCCATCAAACCGGCCACACCTATAATTACTTCTGTACCATCTTTAAGAATTATAGGGCTAGAGCATTGGCTTAGTGGTTAAGTGCTTGCCTGCAAAGCCAAATGACCTAAGTTTGATTCCCCAGGACCCACATAAGCCAGATGCACAGGGTGGTGCATGCATCTGGAGTGTGTGTGCAGTGGGTGGAGACCCTGGTGTGCCCATTCTCTCTCTCTCACAAATAAATAACTAAAAATAAAATATTAAAACTGAATAAATAAAAATTATAACTCTGGGGAAATAACTATTCAGTCATTTGCGAGAGTTTATAAGAACCAGCTGAACGGGGCTGGACAGATGGCTCAGAGGTTAAGGAACCTGCTTGTGAAACCTAACAACCAATGTTCGATTCCACAGTACCCACATAAGCCAGATGCACAAGGTGGTGCAAGCCTCTGGAGTTTTTTCGCAGTGGCTAAAGGCCCTGTGGCGCCCGTTCTGTCTTTCTCTTGCAAATAAACTCTTAAAAAAATAAAAATTAATAAAAAATATTTTTTTAAAAAGAATCACCTGAAAAACCAAAAGAAACAGGAAAATACAAAAAAGAAAAACAATCACCTGTAATCTCAACAATGCCTTCAAAGGAGTTTCTGTTATCCTTGTTTAACAGAGGAATACACCGTGCCTGGGAAAGCCTCCCTTAAGTTGGTTAACTAAGTAGAAGCGTTCTGAATCTACACTGGGCACATGGCGCTAAAGCCAGGCTTCTTGGGTCAGGAAACAGTCTCCATAAAGGAGGCACCACCTCCTCCACTGATAACTGCTACAGGTGTAGCTCGGTTAGCAGGGCGCTGGCCTGACGAGCGTGAGGCCCTGGGTTCGATCCCAATCACAGCAGGGAAAATAAAGGTGATCAGTAACGATGCTCTCCTTTTAAAGTGGCCATTCTCAAAATTCAGAACCAAATCTACTTCGCCCGCACACTTCTCGAGGGAAATTTAAATGCCCGCGTGATGGAGTACCTTGACTTCAGAACTGTTAAAGCTCGATTCCCCCCAACACGGTAAAGAAACCAAGGGGTCCACGAGAACGCTCAGATGGGTGACCAAATTCCGCATCAGCCACACCCCGAGGGTGGCACCGGCGCTCACGCGGGAGCCGGGGGAGGAGGCGTCCACAGCACCTTACCTGCTGCCGGGAGCCTTTCTGGAGGGCTCCGCGGCCCCGGCATCCGCCGCAGGCGCATCCTCGGGCTCGGAGGGCTCCGGAGCGGCCTCGGCGGCTGGCTTGCACGGCGTGGCGGGCTCCCGTGCGTGCTGGGCACTGGGAGCCGCAGGCGCCGCGGGCGCCCACGCCGGGCCTGACATTCGGCTTCACGCTAAGGCGTGCCCTGCGGAACATGGCGGAGCCACGGGGCCCGGGGAGGCGGCTCCGGGCCGCGCTCAGCCCAGAGCCCCGACCGCTGCCCGACGCGGGGTCACGACCTCACGCCCTGCCCGCACGGCCACGCCACCGGCCCAGCGGGCCGCTACCGCAGTGTTGCGCCCCCGCCGCCGCCGCCGCCTCCGCTCTCCCGCCGCCGCCTCCTCTTCATGACCCTGCTACACCGAGAGATAATTTTCTCCCTCCTCTCCGCGGCCCGGCACACACCAGGCGCCGGAAGCCCTCGCGTCATCACTCGGCGCCGCTGGATGACGTCAAATCCCGGGCGCCGGGAGCCATGGTAACCATCACGCTGGGTCGCTGCGGTTACTAGCACCCTGCCATAAGCACGCTGCCTTCTCCAGGAGTCCTCCGGACTTGAGGAGAGAGATGATGACAAGAGGATCCTTTCGCTCAAAATTCTTAAACGCCCGATAGGGTTAGAACTCAGGACCACCACCATGCTGGATACGCACTCTCTTTTTTTAAATATTTTTTTTAAGATTTTATATTTATTTGAGACAGAGAGAGGGGTAGAGAGAGAAAGCGTGAGAATGGGCACGCCAGGGCCTCTAGCCACTGCAAACGAACTCCAGATGCACAGAGGGATGACACAAAAATTTAATTTTCACTGTCAAATATAATGTTGCAAAAGCCAGTAGATACACACTTAAGTTTATGAAATAAATTCTTTGTGAAATTAAACCTTTAGGGCTGGAGAGAAGGCACAGCATTTAAAGCACTTGCCTGCAAAGCCAAAGGAACCAGGTTCGATTCCCACATAAGCCAGATGCATAAGGTGATTGCATGCTTCTGGAGTTTGTTTGCAGTAGCTGGAGGCCCTGGTGAGGCCATTCTCTCTCTCTCTCTTTCTCTCTCTCTCTCTTTGCCTCTTTCTCTCTCAAATAAACAAAAATAAAATATTTTTAAAGCTCTACAAGAAACATAAAATAACAGAATAAAGCCAAATAAAAACAAAAAATGAAATTAAGCTTTTAAACCTCGTAGGAAAAATATTACCCCAAAATTAATTTGAGGAAAAAAGTCTTTGTAAAATTAAACTTTTTAAAAACCACATGGAAGCCTGGAGAGATGGCTTAGCAGTTAAAGCGCTTGCCTGCAAAGCCAAAGGACCCAGGTTCAATTCCCCAGGACACATGTAAGCCAGATGCACAAGGTGACACATGTGCCTGGAGTTTGTTTGCAGAGGCTGAAGGCCCTGGCATGCATGCACTCCCTCACTCTCTCCCTCTCTCTCTCTCTTTCTCTCTCTCTCTTCCCCCCCCCTCTCTCTGCCATTTTCTTAAATAAATAAATAAATAAATAAATGATAAACAAAAAAGAAATACACAAAAACAAAAAAAAATTTGAAAATCATATGCCAGGGGGCTGGAAGAATGGGTTAGCGATTAAGGTGCTTGCCTGTGAAGCCTAAGGACCCAGGTTTGATTCCCTAGGGCCCATGTAAGCCAGATGCACAAGGTGGCAAATGCATCCCAAGTTCATTTGCAGGGGCCAGAGTTCCTGATGCGCCCATTCTATCTCTCTCTCTCTCTCTCTCTCTAATAAAATAATAATAAATAATAAAATAATAAATAATAAAATATTTAATAAATCAAATAATAAAATATTTAATAACAAATCATACACGGGGGCTGGATAGATGGCTTAGCGGTTAAGATGTTTGGCAAAGCCAAAGGATCCCAGTTCAATTCTCTAGGACCCATGTAAGCCAGATGCACAAGGGGGTGCATGCATCTGGACTTCATTTGTAGTGGATGGAGGCCCTGGTGCGCCAATTCTCTCTCTCCCTCTTTCTCTCTCTCAAATAAATAAATAAATAGAATATATTTTTTAATATGGGCCAGGTGTGGTGGCGCACACCTTTAATCCCAGCACTCAGGAGGCAAAGGTAGGAGGATCACGATGAGTTTGAGGCCACCCTGGGACTACATAGTGAATTCCAGGTCAGCCTGGACTAGAGTGAGACCCTACATCAAAAAACCAAAAAAAAAAAAAAATCATATGGACAAATATTACCCTAAAATTTCAGGGGAAAATGTCTTTCTAAAATTAAACTTTTTAAAACTCATATGGACAGCCAGGTATGGTGGCACACAGCTTTAATCCCACCACTTGGGAGGCAGAGGTAGGAGGATTACAGTGAGTTCAAGGCTACCCTGAGACTACATAGTAAATTCCAGGTCAGCCTGGGCTACAGTAAGACCCTACCTCAAAAAAAGAAAAAGAAAAAAATCATATAGAAAAATATTACCCCAAATAAATTCTCTTTGTTTGCCTGTTGGTTTGTTAGAGGTAGGTTTTTCATAGTTTTTCTTTCTTTCTTTCTTTCTTTCTTTCTTTCTTTTCAAGGTAGGGTCTCACTGTAGCCCAAAGTGACCTAGAACTCACACTGTAGCTGAGGCTGGCTCTAAACTCATGGTAATCTCCTACCTCAGCTTTCTGAGTGCTGGGATAAAAGGAGTGAGCCAAGGAAGGAAATCTCAGTCTTTCAGTTTTAGTTTTATCCTTTAAGGATACCGATGATTCTTCTTGATGGTGAAGGGAAAAAACTCAATTAAAGAGATTACTATGGTTTCAATGATGGTGTCCTCTGCAGAATTCAGGCCAGAACTTTTTTTTATATTTTATTTATTTGAAAGCGAGATAGAAATAGACAGGTAGCGAGAGAGAATGGGCGCACCAGGGTCTCCAGCCACTGCAAATAAACTCTAGATGCGTGTGCCCCCTTGTGCATCTGGCTTACATGGGTCCTGGGGAACTGAACCTAGGTCCTTTGGCTTTGCAGGCAAACGCCTTAATCGCTAAGCGACGCCCCCCCCTTTTTTTTTTTTTTGGCTTATTGAGGTAGGATTTCACTCTAGCCCAGGCTGACCTGGAACTCACTATGTATTCACTCTCACGGTGGCCTCAAACTCATGGTGATCCTCCTACCTCTCCTTCCAACTGCTGGGATTAAAGGTGTGGGCCACCATGGCCGGCTCTAAGCTGGAACCAGTGCACTGTATTAGAACAGTGACTGGAGAGTGTTCAGTCATAAAGGCTCAATTACGTACAGATTACCCCCATCTGTGGGGCTTGTTACACAGCACAAAGGGAGCCTTCAGGAACCTCGCTGAATGTGTTGCTGTCTAACCTACCACCTTATGTTAGGATCCCTCAAGTGTTTAGGTATCTGGTGGGCATTCTGGAAAACATTCCATCTGAACCAAAGTGATTATGTCTTTCTACCAAAAAGTAAAACCAGTATGACAATGTTGTCTTTTCTTCCCTTCTCATGGCATAGTCAAGTAGCAGAAGACAAGTCCTCCACAATCATCAGCCTATACTCCCACAGACATACCTAACATCCTGTAATCCTTTCCCTTTTTATGTTTTTGGTTTTTCACGGTCAGCTCAGGATGACCTAGAATTCACTATGTAGTCTCCGGTTGGCCTCAAACTCATGGCGATCCTCCTACCTCTGCCTCCAGAGTGCTGAGATTAAAGGCATGCACCACCAAGCCCGGCTTGTTTTCCCTTTTTTTAATTTGTGAGTGGAGAGAGAGAGAGAGAGAGAGAGAGACAGAATTCCAGACACATGCACCACTTTGTGCACCTGGATTTAGGTGGGTACTGGGGCATTAAACCTGGACTGACAAGCCTGGCAAACAAGTGTCTTTAACTGCTGAGCCATCTCCTCAGCCCCATCTTTCTTTTGTTTGTTTGTTTTTAGGACAGACATCAGGCAGCTCAAGCTGGCCTTAAACTCCCAATCCTCCCGCTTTTACTCTGGTATTACAGAATGTGGCACCATACCTGGTTAGTTTTTCCCTTCATTACTAGTATTATTGCATATGAATTTTAAGCAAATCATTTATAACATTTTTTCTAATATACTTTTCTTTTTCACTATGTTGTCTCAGGGTGGCCTTGAACTCACAGTGATCCTCCTACCTCTGCTTCCTGAGTACTGGGATTAAAGGCATGCACCACCACGCCAGGGTTTACTTTTTACTTTTGGGGGGATTTTTTTTTTTTTTTTTTGAGGTAGGACCTTGTTCTAGCCCAGGTTGATCTGGAATTCACTATGTAGTCTCAGGCTGGCTTCAAACTCATAGTGATCCTCCTACCTCAGCCTCCCAGGTGTTGGGATTAAAGGAATACACCACCAAGCCAGGCTTGGAGTAAATTCTTAGTGTCATCAGTAATTTTAACTCTACTTTAAGGGCTGGAGAGATGGCTTAGTGGTTCAAATCTACAGGTCCCATGTAAGCCAGACACACAGTGACACAAGGGCACAATGTCACACATACACACAAGAGATAATGACCAATAACTAATCTATTGTGACCATATACTGGCACTTTACTTCTTAGCGTTTTATATATTAGTTTATTCATGGAGGTAAAACTGCTTTCCCAATATATAGGTAAGGAAGCTTTAATGTAAAGAAATAATATGCCCAAGTTGACACAGCTACTAACTGGTAGAGTTTAACTTTTTGTTTTGTTTTGTTTTGTTTTTCGAGGTAGGATTTCACTATAGCTCAGGCTGACCTGGAATCCACTATGTAGTCTCAGGGTGGCCTCACACTCAAGGCAATCTTCCTACCTCTGCTTCCTGAGTGCTAGGACTGAAGGCATGTGCCACCATGTCCGGCTCTTAAAAAACATGTTTAATGTATTTATTTGAGGGGGGAGAGAGGGAGAGGAAGAGAGGGGCAGATAGAGAAAATGGGCTCTCTAGGGCCTCTAGCTACTGAAAATGAACTCCAGACACATGGGCTACCTTGTGCCTCTGGCTTACTTGGATCCTGGGGAATTGAATCTCTGTCCTCAGGCTTCCCAGGCAAGTGCCTTAACTGCTAAGCCATCTCTCCAGCTCCTGAAGTAATAACTTTTAAAGTTTGATAGTATGGTCTTGGGGTTCACTATAGCATCATCTATACTTTTGATTTTTTTTTTTTTTTTTGTGGTAGAGTTTGGCTCTAGCACAGGGTGACCTAGAATTCACTATGTAATCTCAGGGTAGCCTCAAACTCACTATGTACTTACCATCCTCCTACCTCTGCCTCCCAAGAGTGCTGGGATTAAAAGTGTGCACAACTATGCCCAGCTTTGAATATATTTTTTTTTATTTATTAAGAGAGAGAAAGTGCAGGGCTGGAGAGATGGCTTAGCACTTAAGCGCTTGCCTGTGAAGCCCAAGGACCCTGGTTCCCCAGGACCCACGTAAGCCAGATGCACAAGCTGGTGCATGCATTTGGAGTTTGTCTGCAGTGGCTGGAGGCCCTGGCGCGCCCATTTTCTCTCTCTCTCTCTCTCTGCCTCTTTCTGTCTGTCGCTCTCAAATAAATAAAAAAAAATAAAAACAAAAAAATTTAAAAAAAAGACAGAGAGACAGAAAGTGCAGCCTGGCCTGGTGGCGCATGCCTTTAATCCCAGCACTTAGGAGGCAGAGGTAGGAGGATTGCTATGAGTTCGAGGCCACCCTGAGACTATATAGCGAATTCCAGCCTGGACTAAAGTGAGACCCTATCCCGGAAAAAAATAAAATAAATAAATACACTTAAAAAATAAAACTCCTGAATCTCTATTCCCTGGGACAACGGAATACAATGGACAGTGAAGAGATTTAAAGTCCATGTAAAATTTAACCATTCACGTCTGCCAATTCCTACTTGTTAGGTGGGTGTCTTCAGCGACGTGGGGCACGATGAAGCCCACCTTGCAGAGTGGTTGTTCGAGTAAGCGAAGGGAGAGAGGGCTCAGACCACCGCTTCCTCTCCTCCGCCCCGGCTAGGGGATGAAAGAATGTGGAAGTTAGGCATGCAGGGTCAGGCGTCAGCGCGTGCCTCGCGAAGAGCAAACCCCACTCGCGCGCCGAACCCGCTCTCCGCGAAGAGCCGAGGCGCGCGCAGCCCAGGGAGCGCTCCTCTCCCCCGCCCCCGCGCCGAGGCCCCGCCCACAAAGCGCGCAGGCGCGGTGGCTCTGCAGCCACGCCGCCGCTGTTGTGGGGCTTGGTGGGCGGGGCCTCAGGCTGACGGACGGAGGCGTGGCCCCGCCCAGGCCCGCGCGCGCTCAGCATCCCTAGTCCACAGGCGGGCGGGCAAGCGGGCTGCTACAGCAGCGTGAGCGTCACGGGGAGCGTTAGCTTTTCCGAGTCGCTCTGCTCTCTTCCAGGCTCGGTCCGGTGATCGGCATGGCCCGTGAGTATGCGGACGGTGTGTGTGTGCTGGGGGGGGGGGGTGGCAAGGGTCTGGAGAGGGTGCCGAGCACCAGTGAGTCCAGCCCGGGCTGGAGGGTGAAACCCCCTCCTGGGCGTGGGGACCCGGCTGGCTCCAGCTCCGGGTTGGTAGGTGTGTGCACCTCGGGTGCGGGTTTGCACGAGGACGAGCACACCTATAGGAGGAGAGTGGGGAAGCTGGTCTGGCGGGGCAGGTGATAGCTGGTATCTAAAGCCTGGAGGCCTAAGGGAGGGTGGGAGCGCCTAATCAAAATAAAAGAGACCCTAATTCGGAGGGGGAGGGGATATGATGGAGGGTGGATCTGTGAAGGGGAAAGTGGGGGAGGGGAGGGAATTATCATGGTGTATTGTCTATAAATCATGGAAGTTGTCAATTGAAAAAAGAAGTGAAAAGAAAAGAATGGGAGCGTTACTCCGTCGTTCTCCCTACTTCTTTTGTTTGCCCTCGCAGGTGATGTTTTCCGAGCTTCAGCCTTCCCTGGCTTTCAAAGGGAAATAGCGGCGAAGGGCTCAGTTTGCTCGAGGTGGGGCCTCTGAGTGTCTTTCTTGCAAACCCCTCAATAGGCAAACTTATTTTCCAGTATAGCCTGTATAGACAATACCGCTGTGCCACTGGAATGGTTTTTTTTTAAAGATCTGATATTTGTAATAAACGCCTACATGGGTATGATAATACTCCTAAGTCTTATATATATATATATATATATATATATATATATATATATATATATTTTTTTTTTTTTTTCCGAGGTAAGGTCTTGCTCTAGCCCAGGCTGATTTGGAATTCACTCTGTATTCTCAGGGTGGCCTTGAACTCACCGAGATCCTCCTATCCCTGTCTTCCCGAGTGCTGGTATTAAAAAGGCGTGCACCACCACGCCCCAGCTTGTTTTGTTTTTGAAGTAGGGTCTCACATTAGTCCAAGCTGACCTGGAACTCACTCTGTAGCCCAGGCTGATCCCAAACTCCAGTGATATTTCTAGTTAAGCCTCCCAAAAATGAGATTATAGGCGTAAGCCACTACACCTGGCTGGTTAAATTTTTATCTTTAAGCTTCTTCCTTGTCAGGTCTGAGAATATTTCAGTTGGTCCTCTACTTGCTTTGTATTAAAAAGAAAACTTCAAGCTGGGCGTGGGGTGCACGTTTTTAATCCCAGCACTGGGGAGGCAGAGGTAGGAGGATTGCCATGAGTTCAAGGCCACCCTGAGACTACATAGTGAATTCCAGGTCAGCCTCAGCCAGAGTGAGAGAGGCTCTTCCTTGAAAAACCAAAGAAAGAAAGAAAACTTCAAGCCAGGTGTGTTGACTCTACAGCTTTGATCCCAGCATTCAGGAGGCTGAAGTCAGAGGAATCCCTGTGAGTTGAGGCAAGCTTAGGCTACAGAGTGAGTTCCAGATCAGCTTGGGCTAGTGTGAGATCCTGTCTCAGGAAAAAATAATAAATAAATAAATAAGATAAAAGAAAACTTCAGATGCATTTAAATAAGAATCATTTGATTTATTTATTAATAATTTTGTGGTTTTGGTTTTTCAAGGTAGGGTCTCACTCTAGCCCAGGCTGACTTTGAACTCACTATGTAGTCTCAGGCTGGCCTCCAACTCATGGCGATCCTCCTACTTCTGCCTCCTGAGTGCTGGGATTAAAGGCGTGTGCCACCACACCTGACTATTTATTGGTAATTTTATTTGAGAGAGAGAGGAATATAAAAAGAATGGGTGTGCTAGGACCTTCCAGCAGCTGCAAATGAACTCCAGGTGCATGTGCTTCCTTATGCATCTGGCTTATGTGGGTCCTGGGGAATTCAACCTAGGTCCTTTGGCTTTGCAGGCAAGTGCCTTAACCACTAAGCCATCTCTCTGGCCCTGTTTATTGACAATTTTAAGGATAGGAAAAGAGCATGTCTGTTTATCTTTGTAGGTGGAAATCAACGAGAACTTGCCCGCCAGAAAAATATGAAAAAAACCCAGGAAATTAGCAAGGGCAAAAGAAAAGAGGATAGCTTAACTACCTCTCAGAGAAAACAGAGGTGAGTGGTACTAATAGAATTTACAGATCACCAAAGTTTTGATTGAAGTCACATTCACGGAATGAAAGTATTCTTTAAAACCATGCTAGAACTGAACCTCACCCACAGAAAGGAGCAACAGTAAGTAAACACTGGTTTTGTACAAGGTTACTAAAACCATACACAAGCTCGGCATGGTTGCACATGCCTTTAATCCCAACACTCAGGAGGCAGAGGTGGGAGGATCGCTATGAGCTCAAGGACACTCTGAGACTACATAGTGAATTCCAGGTCAGCCTGGGCTGGAGTGAGACCCTACTTCGAAAAATAAAATAAAAACTATACACAGTGCTCATTATCACAGCCTGTTGGTGAAGAATTTCAAGCCCTGAAGCTGTCATTTGTTTTGCAGAGAATCTTCTTTTAGGTTTTTTCTGTTTGTTTGGTTGGTTTGGTGTTTTGAGGTAGGGTCTCACTCTAGCCCAGGCTGACCTGGAATTCACTCTGTAGTCTCAGGGTGGCCTTGAACTCACAGCAATCCTCCTACCTCTGCCTCTGCTGGGATTAAAGGCATGCGCCACCACGCCCGGCTCCACTTCTTTTCAGTTTGATCCTAGTACCACTAAATAATGTTTTTTTTGGGGGAGGAAGTGGAAACAGGGAGACAATATCTCATCTGTCCCAGGCTGGCTTCCACCTTGCTATGTAGCCAAGACAATCTTGAATTCCTGGTTCTTTTTTACATCTACTTCCCATGTGTTGAAATTATGGGAGTACATCCCAATACCCAGAAATTACTAAAAAAGATAAGTGTATTAAAAAAATACAAATATGGGTCCTGTGAATGTATAGATCATCTAATTATGTAGCATGTGAAAGTTAGCCAGAGGGAGAGGAAGAGTTAAAGTTCTGTAAATACTCTGCATTTTCACAGATTTATTCAATTTTTCTTTTTTGGTTTCTCTTTTTTTTTTTCTTGGTTTAGTCAACAAGGTAGGGTGTCGCTTTAGCCCAGGCTGAGCTGAAATTCAGTCTCAGGATGACCTCAAACTCACAGTGATCCTCCTTAGTCTGCCTCTTATGTGCTGGGATTAAAGATGTTTGCGCCACCATGCCTGGTGCTTTTTTTTTTTTTTTTTTTCAAGGTAGGGTCTGTCTTTAGCCCAGGCCGACCTGGAATTTCACTATGTAGTCTCAGGGTGGCCTTGAACTCACAGTGATTCTCCTACCTCTGCCTCCTGAGTGCTGATTTATTTATTTATTTGATTTTTGAGCTTCCAAAAAAACTGAACTGCTATACTCCTGGAAGTCAGAAGGTAAAAGCAGGAAGAGCACAAGTTCCAAGGCCAGCTTAGGCTACACAGCAAAACACTGTCTCAAAAAATAGACAAAGGGGGGCTGGGGAGATGGCTTTGCGGTTAAGCACTTGCCTGTGAAGCCTAAGGACCCCTATTTGAGGCTTGATTCCCCAGGACCCATGTAAGCCAGATGCACAATGGGGCGCACGCATCTGGAGTTCATTTGCAGTGGCTGAAGGCTCTGGCACACCCATTCTCTATCTATCTGCCTCTTTCTCTGTTGCTTTGAAATAAATAAAAATAAACAAAAATATTTTAAAAAATAGCCGGGCGTGGTGGTGCACACCTTTAATCCCAGCACTCGGGAGGCAGAGGTAGGAGGATTGCCATGAGTTCAAGGCCACCCTGAGACTACAGAGTTAATTCTAGGTCAGCCTGGACCACAGTGAGACCCTACCTTGAAACCCCCCCCCAAAAAAAAAATAGACAAAGGGGCTGGAGAGATGGCTTAGCAGTTAAGGCATTTGCTTGCAAAGCATAAGGCCAGGTTTGATCCCCCAGTACGCACCTGAAGCCAGATGCCCAATATTATGATATTCAAAGTATTCAAGGTCATGGTATTCAAAGTAAAGTCTTAATTCAAGCCCTTTCCATTATGTCTCCAACCAGAAAAGATGGAACAGGAATGTCTGCATCTTCTGTTAATGCACTGAATGAGTTCCTTAGAGAAAACAACAAAAACATAAAATCAGTTTTGCTGTGAGAGTTTACATCCTTTTCTCCATTCTAGGGACTCTGAGATCATGCAGCAAAAGCAGAAGGCAGCCAATGAAAAGAAGTCTGTGCAGCCAAGAGAAAAATGATGACGGACTTTTCAGAAAACCTGGGTGCTACTGCCATTGGGGTGCATCATAAACACTAAGATCAGCATTTCTCAGAGTGACTAATCACTATATGATTTATAACTTATCCTTATAAAAGGTCTATTTTAAACTTTCCTTTTTAGCTTACTGTGATGTTTAGAACCATTCTTTAATGAATAAAATGTTAACCATGTATGTGACATAGTGTTGATTTTGTTGTTGTTGTTGTTTGTTATTTATTTGAGAGTGACAGACAGAGAGAGAAAGAGGCAGATAGAGAGAGAATGGGTGTGCCAGGGCCTCCAGCCACTGCAAATGAACTCTAGATGCATGCACCCCCTTGTGCATCTGGCTAACGTGGGTCCTGGGGAATCGAGCCTCGAACAGGGGTCCTTAGGCTTCACAGGCAAGTGCTTAACTGCTAAGCCATCTCTCTAGCCCAATGTTGATATTTTTATTAGCAAGAACATTTATGTAATTCATTTTCTGTATTAGTTATTAGTTACTTCTGCATTGCCTTAACAAACTCCTGACAGAAGCAGCTTAAGGAGGAGAGGATTTCGTTGGCTCCCAGTTTCAGAGCTTCTGTCCTTCATGGCAGGGATGGCTGAGCAGAGCAACAGGAGCATGTGACAGACAGCAGACCAGAAACAGAGTGGGACAGACTCAAGGTAACATTGAAAGGCCTCCTAGTGACCTATTCCTTCATTAGACCTCGCTTCTTAGAGGCTCCACAGACTCCCAAAATAACAACAACTAGCTGAGGAACAAGCATTCAAAATAAGAGCTGTGGTCTGCAGAAGTGTCTCAGCAGTTAAGGTGTTTGCCTGCAAAGCCTAACAATCCAGGTTGAATTCCCTAGTACCCTTACAAAACCAGATGCACAAAGTGGTGCATGTGTTTGGAGTTTGTTTGCAGTGGCTAGAGGCCCTCGCATGCCCATTTTCTCTGTCTATCTCTCTTTGCCTACAATTAAATAAATAAAAATGTTAAAAAAATTTTAAATTTATTTGAGAAAGAAAGGCAGAGTGAGAGTGACAGAATGGGTGTGCCAGGGACATGTGAAGTCCAGACAGATGTGCCACCTTGTGCAGCTGTCTTATGTGGGTCCTGGAGAATCGAAACTGGGCCCTTTGACTTAGCAGGCAAGTGCCTTACCTGTTAAGCCATCTCTCCAGCCCTAAAAATATTTATTTTTTTTAATTGACAACTTCCATGATTGAAAACAATATCCCATGGTAATTCCCTCCCTTAAAAAAATATTTTTAGCCGGGCGTGGTGGCGCACGCCTTTAATCCCAGCACTCAGATTCAAGGCCACCCTGAGAATACAGAGTTAATTCCAGGTCAGCCATAGCTAGAGTGAGACCTTACCTTGAAAAAGAAAAAGAAAAAAAAAAAAAAACATGGGTTGCTGGGACGGGTGTGGTGGTGGCACGTGCCTTTAATCTCTTATTTTATTTTGTTTATGAGAGAGAATGATTGGGCTTCCTGCCAGTGCAAATGAACTCCAGAAGCATGTACCACTTTGTGCATCTGGCTTTATATGGATACTTGGCAATTGAACCTGGGTCATCAGGTTTTGCAAGCAAGTACCTTTGAATACTGAACCATCTCTCCTGTCCTTTTTCTATTGTTTAAATTTTTTTTCTTAATTTTTATTAACATTTTCCATGATTATAAAAAATATCCCATGGTGCTACCCTTCCTCCCCCTACTTTCCCCTTTGAAACTCCATTCTCCATCATATCCCCTCCCCATCTCAATCAGCCTCTCTTTAATTTTGATGTCATGATCTGTTCCTCCTCTTATGATGGTCTTGTGTAGGTAGTGTCAGGCACTATGAGGTCGTGGATCTCCAGGCCATTTTATGTCTGGAGGGAGGATGTTGTAAGGAGTCCTACCCTTCCTTTGGCTCTTACATTCTTTCCGCCACCTCTTCCGCATTAGACCCCGAGCCTTGGAAGGTGTGATCGAGATGTTACTCAGTACTCCAGTCACTTCTTTCCAGCACTATGATACCTTCTGAGTCATCCCAAGGTCACTGCCATCTGAAATTAGAAGATTCTCTACCCAAAGTGAGAGTAGCGTTAATAAAGGGTATAAATATTAAGAAAAGTGCTTACTGGGCAGTTTGATAAGCATAGTATATACATTTTTCCAGACATCAGCAGATGTTACACCCCTGTTTGCTCTATTCACAAAGCCCTTTGCTGTACAAAAGCTTTGTAATTTCATGAGGACCCAGCAGTTGATTAGTGGTTTTATGTCCTGAGCAATTAGGGATCTATTTAGAAAGTGTTTGCCAATACCAATATGTTGAAGGTTTTCCCCTACGTTTTCCTCTAGGAGTTTCAGGTGTGATATTAAGGTCTTTGATCCATTGGGACTTAATTCTTATGCATGAAGAGAGAGAAGGATCTATTTTCATCCTTCTAAAGCTACATATCCAGATTTCCCAGCACCATTTGCTGAAGATGCTGTCATTTCTCCAATGAGTATTTTTGGCATTTTTGTCAAAGATCAGATGGTTGTAGCTACCCGTACTTAGTCTCAGGGTGGCCTCCATTTCATGGTGATTTTTCTACCTCTTCCTCCCAAGTGCTGGCATTAAATTCATGCACCACCATGCCTGGCCAGTCCTTTTTTAAGACTGTAGTAGTTTATTTTGGATTGTTTTTTTTTTGGGGGGGGGGTGGATCTCATGTATCCCAGGCTAGCTGTATCAAGAATGACAATGAATTCCTAACCTTTGTCTCCACCTCCTAAGAACTTGGCTTGCCAGCATAAACCACTACATTCAGACAGACAGTGCATTATTCCTTTCTTTTTAAAATCGTTGTTCCAGGGTCTCTTGCCACTGAAAATGCCCTCCAGAGGCATGTTCCACTTTTGCATCTGGCTTTACATGGGTACCGGGGAATCAAACCTGGACTGGTAAGCTTTGCAAGCAAACACCTTTAGCCACTGAGCCATTTACTCATTTCATACTGGGCCTCATGCATCCCAGGTTAGCCTTGAACATGCTGTGTAGCCAAGGATGACCTTTAATTTCTGATCCTCTGTCCACCTCCCACATACTGGGATGAGTGACAAAATAATACGTGTGAGTCACTATGACCCATTTATGCACTGCTAAGGATGGAAGCCAGGGCCTCTGCATGCTAAGCAAGCATTTTACCAGCTGAGCTATATCCTCATACTTCCATGGTCTCTATGTAGCCCAGGCTGGCCTCAGACTCACAGTAATCCTTCTGCTTCTACCTCCCAAGTAATGGGATTACACACATGTCCCAACATGCCTGGCTAACATACATTTCTTTGATGATGTTGTTTTTGAGGTAGGGTTTCATTCTAGCTCAGGATGACTTGGAATTCACTATGCAGTCGCAGGGTTGCCTCGAACTCGTGGCGATCTTCCTACCTCTGCCTCCTGAGCACTGGGATTAAAGGTGTGTGCCACCATTCTGGCTTAACATACTTTTTCAAGATTTTATGTTTATTTATCTATTAGAGACAAAGAAAGAGGGAGAGAAAGACAAAGAACGAGAGTGAGAATGAGCACTCCAGCTGCTGCAAATGAACTCCAGATGCATGCGCCACCATATGCATCTGGCTTACGTGGGACCTGGAGAATGGAACCTGGGTTATTTGGCTTTGCAGGCAAGTGCCTTAACCACTAAGCCATCTCTCCAGCCCAACATACATTTTTTTAAAACTTATTTTATTTTTTTAGAGAAAGTGAGAGAGACAGAGGATTAGCCTCACAGTGGGTGCCCCATGCCCACTAGGTGGTTGCAAGCGTCTGGAGTTCGATTTCAGTGGCTGGGGCCCTGGCACCCAACTGTCTTTCAGGAAAGAAGGAAGGGAGGGAGGGAGGAGGGAAGGAAAAGAAAACTAAAGAAACGGAGAGGGGAGAGGAGAAAGAAAATACAAAGCAAGCCAGCTGTGGTGGCGCACGCCTTTGGTCCCAGCTCTCAGGAGGCAAAGGTAGGAGGATCACTGTGAGTTCGAGGACAGCCTGGGACTACATAGTGAAATCCAGGTCAGCCTGGACTAGAGACCCTGCTTCAAAAAGTGGGGCGGAGGGCTAGAGAGATGGCTTAGCGGTTAAGGCACTTGCCTGCAAAATCAAAGGATCCGGGTTTGATAACCCAGTACCCACGTAAAGCCAGATACACAAGGTGGCACATGCGTCGAGTTCCTTTGCAGTGGTTAGAGGCCTTGGCACGCCCATTTTCTATTTGCCTCTTTGTTTCTCTCTGCCTCAATTAAAGAAAAAAAAAAAAAAAAAGGTCGGGCGTGGTGTTGCACGCCTTTAGTCGCCCTGAGTTCTAGGCCACCCTGAGACTACATAGTGAATTCCAGGTCAGCCTGGGCTAGATTGAGACCCTACCTCGGAAAAACAGAATAGGGCTGGAGAGATGGCTTAGCGGTTAAGCGCTTGCCTGTGAAGCCTAAGGATGCCGGTTCGAGGCTCGGTTCCCCAGGACCCACGTTAGCCAGATGCACAAGGGGACGCACGCGTCTGGAGTTCGTTTGCAGTGGCTGGAGGCCCTGGCGCGCCCATTCTTTCTCTCTCTCTCCCTCTTTCTCTCTCTGTCTGTTGCTCTTAAATAAATAAAAATAAACAACAAAAGTATTAAAAAAAACAGAATAAAAAAGAAAGAAAGAACAAGAAAATACAAAGCACGAAGGATTCACAAACGTCTGTGGGTGGTGATGGGGGGGGAGCGCGAACAAGTTGGAAAAACAGTAAACACTTGCAGAGAGCGACCGCAGTCCCTCCGCTCGCCTCCGGGCCGCCGTACTCTTCCGGTCCCAGAAGCCCCGGCAGCGGAAGTCGTCATGAAGGCGCCGGCGCCCCACGCCGAGCATCCTGCAGTGCGGTGGGCTGCCATGTCGATGGGCCCCGGCGGCGGCGCGGTCTCGGAGCAGGAGGACTCGGTGCTTTTCCGGCGCGGCACCGGCCAGGTGAGGTCTCGGGCGGCGCCTGACGCGGTACGTCGGCTCGGGGTCCCCGTTCGAACCCCAGCCGCAGGCTCATGCGGGGCGCAGCATGGGTGCCTCGAAGGGTGGGGGAGCCGAGGCCGCCCTGCAACGTCCCGGTGACTGGGAGCATCGCGGGGACAGAGGCGGGCGGAAACCAGTCAGGAGGCTTTGCTGAAGTGATCCAGGCTCTGATCAAAGGTGGAAGCAGTTTAGACTAGCGTGTTCGGAGTAGAGAAAGACAAAAGGATCCCGTTTCGCAAGCGAAAGCTAGTTTGGCCCCAAAGGGCAACTCAACAACTGGAAGGGTTGGAAAAGTGAAATTGCTTGTTTTTTGAGATATGCTGATTTGGAAAGGTGAGAGGTCCTTCTCGGATACGTCATGAGTGAGTTCTACGTCTGTCTGGGCTATGTGAATGATCCTTGTCTCAAAAACCCAGCAAAGGCTGGAGAGATGGCCTAGCGGTTAAGGCGCTTGCTTGCCAAGCCAAAGGACCCAGGGTTTGATTCCCCAGGACCCATGTAAGCCAAATGCGCAAGGTGGTGCATGTGCTCTGGGGTTGGTTTGCAGGCCTGTTCTCTCTCCTCTCTCTTTCTTCCTCCCTCTCCCTCTCCCTCTCTCCTTTTTCTTCTTGTTGTTTTTTGAGGTAGGGTCTCGCTGTAGCCCAGGCAGACCTGGAATTGACTATGCTGTCTCAGGGTGGCCTCGAACTCATGGCAATCCTACCTCAGCTTCCCTTGTGCTGGAATTAAAGGTGTACACCACCACGCCTGGCTCAGAATAAATTTTTTATTTATTTTATTGACAACTTCCATAATGGTAAACAATACCTCAAGGTAATTCCCCCCCCCCACTTTCCCCTTTGAAACTCCATCATATGCTGTCCCCCTCTCAATCAGTCTCTCTTTTATTTTGATGTCATGATCTTTTTTTTCCTATTATGATGGTCTTGTGTAGGTAGTGTCAGGCACTGTGAGGTCATGAATATCCAGGCCTTTTTGTAACTGGAGGGGCACTTTGTAAGGAGTCCTACCCTTCCTTTGGCTCTTCCATTCTTTCTGCCACCTCTCTGCAATGGACCCTGAGCCATGGAAGGTATGATAGAGATATTTCAGTGCTGAGCACTTCTCTGTCACTTCTCAGCACCGTGGTGCCTTCTGAGTCATCCCAAGGCCACTGCCATCTAAAAAGAGAAGCTTCAGAATAAATTTTTAGGAAGCAGCCAAACTTCAATTTAGGAGTACCACTTTATGGTCAAATGAAAATGTCCGCTTACATTTGCATTGCATACCAGCAGTGTATGAAAGTTCCATTTACTATAGATCCTTACAAATATCTGGTATTGTACATCCTTTTAATTAGTGTGCAGTGACACCTTGTGGTTTTAGTTAGCATCCTCCCAGTGACTAACAACTTTGATCATTGTTTAACATAATTTTTTTCCCCTCCATGTTGGATCTCGCTCTAGTCCAGGTTGACCTGGAATTCACTGTGTAAGTCTCAGGCTGGCCTTGAACTAACATTGATACTCCTACCTCAGCCTCCTGGGAGTGCTGGGATTAAAGGTGTGCACCACCATGCCTAGCTGTTTTTTTTTTTTTTTTTGGTTTTCCGAGGTAGGGTCTCACTCTAGCCCAGGCTGACCTGGAATTCACTATGGAGTCTCAGGGTGGCCTCAAACTCACGGCAATCCTCCTACCTCTGCCTCCTGAGTGCTGGGATTAAAGGTGTGCACCACCATGCCCGGCATAGCTGTTTTTTGAGACAAGGTCGCTGTAATTTAGGTTTGCCTAGAACTTTGAGAGTATAGACTGGCCTGGTTCTTCTGCCTCTACTTTGATGACTGTCATAGATATATACCACCACACTTGGCTAGTGAAGTGTTTTGTTCTGGTATTTGCCCTTTTAAAAAGTGGATTGGGAGCTGGAGAGATGGCTCAGAAGTTAAGGCCCTTGCCTACAAAGCTGACTGATCTGAGTTCAATTCCCCAGGAGCCCTGTAAGTCAGATACACCACGTGGCACATGTGTCTAGAGTTCTGTTGCAGTGGCTAGAGGCCCTAGCGTGCCCATTCCCTCCCTCCCTTTCTTCCTCCTTTTCTCTCTCTCTGCCTCTTTCTCTCACACTTTGTCAAATTGTGTGTGTGTGTGTATTTTCTTTATGAGAGAGAGAGGGAAAGTATTGGCCTGCCAGGGCCTCCAGCCATTGCAGTCAAACTCCAGACTCAGGTGCCACCTAGTGTGCATGTGCTACCTTGTGCTTGCATCACCTTGTGCATCTGGCTTACTTGCTATCTGGAGAGTAGAACATAGGTCCTTAGGCCTTGCAGGCAAGTGCCTTACCTGCCAACTATCTCTCCAGCCCAAATAAAATATTTTTATGAAAATTTATTTTTATTTATTTATATATATTTTGAGGTGGGTTCAGCTACAACCCAAGCTGACCTCGGATTCACTATGTAGTCTCAGGTTAGCCTCAAACTCATAGCAATCCTCCTACCTCTGCCTCCTGAGTGCTGTGATTAAAGGTATGCGCCACCCTGCCCAGCAACTTAATACATTTTTTAAATGTTATTTTATTTATTTATGTGAGAGAATGGGTGCCAGGTTTTCTAGCCATTGCCGACAGACTAGACACATGTACCACCATGTGCATCTGTCTTACTTGGGTTCTGGGGAGCTGAACTTAGGTCCTTAGGCTTCGTAGGCAAGCGCCTTACCACTAACCCATTTCTCCAGCCCCTTAATACATATTTTTGATGAAACAAATCTGCCCCTAAGTTGTGTGTGTTCTTTCTCCTTCTCAGAGTGATGATTCTGACATTTGGGATGATACGGCATTGATAAAAGCGTACGATAAAGCTGTGGCTTCCTTTAAGGTAGGACGTGATTAATCTCCCTCCCGTATTTCTTCATGGCACTCTTCAGTAGAATATTGATGGTGTCAACAAAGTACTAAGTGTACGTTAGTTTTTATTTTGAGGTTTAGATAATATTATTGGTTAGTTAAATCAGATGACTTCCTTTAGAAGTTGATAGTTTGCTGGGGCTGTAGGTCAGTGGTAGGGTGCGTGCCTAGAAGTTGATAGTTTATCAGTATGCCATCTCTCCTGCAGAGTCAATTTAAATGAGCAGATAATACGATAATCATATGCAGGATGACTTCATTATCTTCACCACATGCCTATAGTATGTGGTTAAAAGAGGAAGTATACCCACATACAAATAAATAAATAAAAATATTTTTAAAAAAGAGCTGGACATGGTGGCACATGCCTTTAGTCCCAGCACTTGGGAGGCAAAGGTAGAAGGAGGACCACCGTGAGTTTGAGGCCACCCTGAGACTACAGAGTGAATTCCTGGTCAGTCAACTAGAGCAAGACCCTATCTCAAAAAACAAAACAGAACAAAAGGAAAAAGTATTTTACATTGGATGAAATTATAGAATACTTCTGATTTGGATTATTAGTAAAAGAACTGTCTGAATTACAATTGTAAGCCTTGAAGCCAGTCTTTAATTAAATATACTTTTTAATTTTTTGTTTAATTTTATTTATTTGAGGGTGACAGAGAAAGAGGCAGAGAGACAGACAGAATGGACTCACCAGGGCCTCCAGCCACTGCAAACGAACTCCAGATGCATGAGTCACCTTGTGCATCTGGCTTACGTGGGTACTGGGGAGTTGAGCCTTGAACCAGGGTCCTTAGGCTTCACAAGCAAGCGCTTAACCGCTAAGCCATCTCTCCTGCCCCTAATTAAATATATTTTATTTATTTATTTGAGAGAGAGAAAAACAAAAAGGCAAAGGGAAAGAGAATGGGCATATCAATCAGGGCCTCTAGACACTACAAATGAACTCCTGACACATGCGCCACCCTGTGCATCTGGCTTACGTGGGTACTGAGCAATCAAAACATGAGTCCTTTGTAAAAACAAAAATGTATCAGTCTGTAACTTGGACATTTTTGTTCCTATTTTCATAGCATGCTCTGAAGAATGGTGACATATGTGAACCTTCAGATAAACCAAAAAGCACACCTAGAAGAAAACCTGCTAAAAAGAATAAAAACCAAAAGAAGAATGCCACAGCTCCCTTGAAACAGGTTATTTTATTTCATTATTCAGGATTTTTACTGTGTAGCCCAGGCTGGTGAGGAGGTTGATGGTGTTATTTGAGAGGAATACCTGAGGGCTGTAGACTGAATCAGCAGTATTTGAGCTCTCTCTCTCTTTCTCTCTCTCTCTCTCTCTCTCTCTCTCTCTGTGTGTGTGTGTGTGTATGCATGTGAAAGTGCATACATGCACAGGCATGTGTGTGCAGGTAGAGGCCCAAGGTCAGTGTTGACTATCTTACTCATTCTCTACCTTATTTATTGAGACAGCGTCGCTCACTGAATCTAGAGCTTGCCCGTTTGGCTAATGTAGCTATACAGTTTGCCTGAGGCTCTCATCTCCCTCTTCTGAGTGCTGGATTACAGGTGTGCCACCATGCCCACCCAGCATTTTACATGGGCACTGGGCATGTGCACTCAAGTCCTCAGTCTTATGCGGTAAGCACTGTACCAGCTCAGTTTTATCCCCAGTCCTTTGTTTTTTAAAATATTTTATTTATTTATTTGAGGGAGAAAGAGAGAGAATGGATATACTAGGAACTCTAGCCACCGCAAACAACTCCATATGCATACATCACCAAATGCATTATATGGGTTCTGGGGAATTAAACCTGGGTCCTTAGGCTTTGTAGGCAAGTGCCTTAACTGCTGAACCATCTCTCTAGCCCTTCCCTTCCCCCCCACCTGGAATAACTCTGTGGTCTCAGGGTGTCCTCGAAGTCATGGAGATCCTCCTGCCTGTACCTCTGCCTCCCGAGTGCTGGGATTAAAGCCGTGTGTCTCCATACCCAGCCATGAGTTAACATTTAATGAGCATTTCCTTTGTGCTTGGCTAGAATATTTAACACTCTAGGGGGCTTCTTTTTGGAAGTGGGATCTCATATATTCTGAGCTGGCCTAGACCTCTAGCTGAGAGAATGACTTTGAATTTCTCATCCTTCTGCCTCTACCTTCCAAGTACTAGGACTATAGGCATGTGCAACATACCCAGTCTATATGGGGTGCTAGGGATCTAATCCAGAGTTTTGTGCATATTAGGCCAGCACTCTATCAACTGATGCACATCCCCACACACTCCATCTTATTCTTATGACAAATAGTGGTAGATTACATTACAGCCACTCAGCAGACTGGGCAAAGACTCAAAGTGACTAAGAACCATGTCCATGATTGTTTGCTGGGAGAGTTGTATTTCAGACTTACATGTTATGGGCTGTAAGCCTTTTCCACTATATAACTTTGCCTTCCAAATCTGTTAGTTGGAGACCTTGCTCTGTACCCACTTCGTCCTAACAAGATTATGTATACTATGCTCTCTGTAAAAGAAATAATGTTTGCATGTGTGTATTTTGGTTTCTTTTGTAGTGGAAAGTTGGTGACAAATGTTCTGCTGTTTGGTCAGAAGATGGCTGCATTTATCCAGCTACCATTGCTTCAGTTGATTTTAAGAGAAAAACCTGTGTGGTGGTTTACACTGGATATGGAAATAGAGAGGAGCAAAACCTATCTGATCTCCTTTCTCCAACCCATGAAGCAGCTAACAGTATAGAACAGAATGCTCGGGAGGTGAGGAAATAAAACATGTTCAGCTCCTGGAAACGTGCTAGATGAGGAACAAAACAGTATAATTTAACCCATTGAGGCATTAAGTAACTCATAATATATTCTGTCTCTTTCCCTCCTTCCATTTCTCCCTCCTTCCTTTCCAATGATAGAAATAAACTCGGGTCCTAATAGACAAGTGCTACACCACTCTATAATGAAAATCTGGTTTGTTTGTTTGTTTCTTTTCTTTCTAAAGAATGAACATGAAAGTCAAGTCTCAACAGATGAAAGTGAAAGCTCCTCAGGGTCTCCGGGGAATAAACCGAACAAGTCAAAAGCTTCTCCGTGGAGCTGTTTTCTCCCTCCACCACCGCCACCGCCACCAGGGCCAGGATTAGGACCAGGCAAGGTAAAACTCTTGCTCGGGAAGTAATTACCTCCTTGACTGAGTTCACGGTAGCTTTTTTTAGGTGTTATAGATACACATCGGAATTCATTGGAAAGGAAATAAGATAGTGATACAAAATGGTTTATAATGAAGGAGTTGCTAGAATACTTTTGTGGAGTATGAGGTAGTAGAATAATAATTTTACAAATGTTCTTAAAGTTAGAACATATAATAATATTGTTAGCTGACTGACATGCTATAGTTTCCCACGTCACATGTATCCAGTATTTGAGAAACAGTAGTGTATATTCACATCTAATTAGAGGCAAAATTCCAAGTGGCTCGCAGATGGTTTTGTAGAGTTAAAATGTAAATACTGTATTGTGCCTCTTTCAATTCTAAGTAGTGGAAATCAACTTTAGAAAAATAATACATGATAGGCTAGGCTATCCTGGAATACTAGCTAGTTATTTTCTTTCTTTTTTTTTTTTTTCAATGAATTAAAAGACAGGAAGTTTGAAAGTGAAGCAGAGCAAAAATTTATAAGGAAAAGATGATGACATCAAAAGAAGAGAGACTGATTGGAGAGAATGAAGCTGTGAAAGGGAAAGTGAGGGGTGGGGAGGGAATTGTGGTTTATTGTTTATAATTATGGAAGTTATCAATAATATGAAAGAGAAAAAAAAAAGCCAGACGTGGTGGCACACGCCTTTAATCCCAGCATTCAGGAGGCAGAGGTAGGAGGATTGCCTAAGAGTTCGAGGCCAGCCTGAGACTACATAGTGAATTCTAGGTCAACCTGGGCTAGAGTGAGACTCTACCTTGAAAAAAAAAAAAAGAGAGAGAAATACATTTATACAGTTTAAGAGAAGGAAAGAAGACAAAACTCTTATGAAACAGGAGGGGTACTGAGTGGATAATACCCCTAACTAGTTCTTTTTTGTTTCTACTTTTTCAAGGTAGGGTCTCAGGCTGACCTGGAATGCACTATGTAGTCTCATGGCAAGACTCAAACTCAGGCCGATCCACCTACCTCTGCCTCCTAAGTACCTGCATTAAAAGGCATGTGCCGCCACTCCTGCCCCTAATTAGTTTTCATATGACAAGTGGTGGTTTCTTCCTTAGTGCGATATTAAGATAATTTTAGAAATCAAGCGTGACTCCTTAAAACTTTTCCTTAAGATTTTATGTGATAGCCAAGCATATTGGCTCATAACTGTAATCTGTGACCAAAAGTGAGAGTAGCACTAGTCTGTGCCCATAAACAAATATTTAGAGGGCAATTTGATGGGTACAAGTAATCTGTTTAACCATATAATTGTAGTACCTTCCCCCCTTAGGTCCTATGACCTCTCTATACAGTCTTTTTTTGTTTGTTTGTTTGTTTGTTTGTTTCTCGAGGTAGGGTTTCACTCTAGTTCAGGCTGACCTGGAATTCACTATGTAGTCTCAGGGTGGCCTTGAACTCACTGCAATCTTCTTACCTCTGCCTTCCAAGTGCTGGGATTAAAGCCGTGTGCCACCATGGCCGGCTCTATACATAGTCTTTGATTAGGTTTTTAGTACCAGGCATAAATTCCTTCCCATGGAGCAGTCCTCAGATCTAGTCAGATAGCAGTTGATTATCCCCAGAAAGACTGCCACTATATGGCTAGAGAGATGGCTTAGTGGTTAAGGCGCTTGCCTGCAAAGCTTAATGGCTTGAGCTCGATTCCCTAGGGCCCATATAAAGCCAGATGTACAAAGTGGCATATATGTCTGTAAAAGAGGCCCTAGTGTGCCTGTTCTGTCTGTCTATGTCTCTTTATCTCTCTTTGCTTGCAAATATATGTATTTTTTAATTTAATAAAAAGAAAACTGCCACTATAGCACTAGTTAGCACATCTTGCCTGGCTGAGCAGTTGTGCAGCTAGCAGCTTCCACTGCTCGTTAGGACTGTTGACTTTCCTCCCCCAGCAGCCTAAAGAGCGCTTTCCAGTGCTATGACAGGGAGGAGACTTCTAGCCCAGTTCCACCTTGATTTCTCATCCTCCTGCTGATTCCATAATTTCACCTATTTACAGCTCATTAAAACTCCATTATGTATATATAGTATAACACATCTTCATTCTGGATAGTAGTCTTTCTTATTTTGGTTTTTATTATTCCTATCACTGATGTTACTAAATTAATTTTCCTTTGAAATATTCTTTTTTTGGTTTTGTTTTGTTTTGGGGGGCATTTTCAAGATAGGGTCTCACTTTAGCACAGGCTAACCTGGAACCCCGTCTGTAGTTCTAGGCTTGCCTCAAACCCACAGCCATTCTATGTCTGCCTCCTCAGTGCTGTGATTAACTGTGTGCCACTACATCTGGCTGAAATATTTACATCAAGAATAACTCTTTATTATTTTGGGTTTTATTACTTTTCCTATCACTGAAGTCACTAAATTAATTCTCATTTGAAATATTCTTTATAGCCAGGTCTAAAATTCAATGGCCCACCACCTCCACCACCCCATTTGCTGTCATGTTGGATGCCTCCTTTTCCTTCTGGACCACCAGTAAGTACAAAAGGCCTGATTAATTTGCTTTTATACCTAGTTTGGATTTTGTAGAACACAGGAAATTAGAAAATGTCACCATAGGCCATTCCCAATGCCAAATTCTAATGAGTAAAAATTTATGTGAATTTATTTATTTGAGAAAGAGAAAGAGGCAGATAGAGAGAATGGGTGCGCCAAGGACCCTCACCACTGCAAATGAACTCCAGATGCATGCACTACCTTGTAGGTCTGTCTTATGTGGGTACTGGGGAATCAAACCTTGGTCCTTAGACCTCATAGGTGAGTGACTTAACTGCTAAGCACATTAGTAAAAATTAAAGCTAAATTTCTTCTTGGTTTTTGTTTGTTTGTTTTGAAGACCCTTTTATAACTCACAGACCTCTATACTTCTTGTTTTGTCATTCTTTGAGTTTTAAAATTTTTTGTTTCAATGGTAAATTATTTCCATATTACCTGTTTAAAAAGACCACCCACCCCCCCACCCCCCCACCCAAGGGTCTCACTGTATCCCAGGATGACCTGGAATTCACTATGTAGTCTCAGGGTGGCCTCGAACTCTTGGCAATCTTCCTACCTCTGCCTCTTGAATATTGGGATTAAAGGTATGTGCCCCCACACCTGGCTTAAAGAGACATTTAAATTTATTTTTGTTTTGTTTTGGTTTTTCTAGGTAGGGTCTCATGCTGGCCCAGGCTGACCTGGACTTCACTATGTAGTCTCAGGGTGACCTCGAACTCAATGATCCTTTTACCTCTGCCTCCTGAGTGCTGTGATTAAAGGCATGCACCACCACGCCTGGCTTAAAAACAATTTTTTTATTTCACTGTTTTGTTTTGTTTTTAATATATTTTATTTATTTATTTGAATGAGAGAAAGAGGCAGAGAGAGAGAATGGGTGCGCCACGGCCTCTAGCCACTGCAAGTGAACTCCAGATGCATATGCCCCCTTGTGCATCTGGCTTACGTGGTTCCTGGAGAATTGAACCAGGATCCTTTGACTTTGCAGGCAAATGTCTTAACCGCTAAGCCATTTCTCTAGCCTAATATTAGGTTTTAAAACAATTTATGTAAGAGGTATCAGAAGGTAATAGGAAACAATATGATTAATACCTATCTTTTTCTGTAAAATTAATCTTCAGAGTAATATTTTTGCTACTTGAATTTAATTTGTATCTTTTTGCACTTCCAGATAATTCCCCCTCCCCCTCCCATATCTCCAGACTCCTTGGATGACAGTGGTGCTTTGGGAAGTATGCTCATCTCTTGGTACATGAGTGGCTATCATACTGGCTATTATATGGTAAGAAGTCACAGGGCATTTTCCTCACAACTGTTTTTTTTTTTTTTTAACTATTTTACTTACTAGCTTGGCATGGTGGCACATGTTTTTAATCCCAGCATTCGGGAAGCAGATGTAGGTGGATCGCTGTGAGTTTGATATCAACCTGAGTCTATATAGTGAATTCCAAGTCAGCCTGGACTAGAGTGAGACCCTACCTTGAAAATTATCTATTTATTTCCTAGGGGGGAGAGAGTGAGTGTGTATGGGTACACCAGAGCCTCTTGCAATTGCAACAAGCTGAAGGTGCATGTGTTACTTTGTACATTTGACTTTTCTTGGTTACTGGGTAATCAAACTCCAACCAGCAGACTTTGCAAGCAAAAGCCTTTTAACCACTGAGCCATCTCCCCAGCCCAGTTTTTATTTTTTCAAATATTTAATTTATTAATTAATTTATTTATCTGCGAGCAGATAGAGGCACACTAGGGCCTCCAGCTGTTGGAAATGAACTCCAGATGCATGTGTCACTTTGTGTATATGGTTTTATGTGGGTCCTGGGGAATTGATTATGACTGTTAGACTTTGCTAGGAAGTGCCTTAGCTTCCACCACCACCACTTTTTTTTTTTTTTTTTTTGGTATTTCAAGGTTTGGCCTTGAACTGTCTGGGATTCTCCTACCTCTGTGTCCCAAGTGCTGGGATTAAAGGCATGGACCAAAATGCCCCCCTCCCCTTTTTTATGCGGGAGAATTGGTGTGTCAAGACCTCCAGCCACTGTGATTGAATTGCAGATGCGTGTGCCATCTTGCGCATCTAGTTTACACGGGTTCTGAAGAGTTGAACATGCATGGGTCCTTATGCTTCACAGCCATTGCAGTCAGGTTTGCGTTGCTAGTAGAAATCACCCAACCAAGAGCAGCTTGTGGGAAAAAGAAGTTTATTTTGGCTTACAGGCTCAAGGGGAAGCTCCACGATGGCAGGGGAAAATAATGGCATGAGCTGAGAGTGGACATCAACAGGAGCAGAAGAGTGTGCCAAACACTGGCAAGGGGAAACTGGGTGTAACATCCATAGGGCTGCCCCCAACTATACACTGTCTCCAGGAGGCGTGAATTCCCAAATCTCCATCAGCTGGGGACCTAGCATTCAGAACACCTAAGTTTATGGGGGCACCTGAATCAAACCACCACAGCAGGCAAGCGCCTTAACCACTAAAACCATCTCTCCAGCCCTGTTTTTATTCTGTTTAATATGCTAAGGCTGGCCTCAACATTCCTGGGTTCTATATTCCCCCTGTCTCACATCCTGTTTTTGTGGGATTGCATATGTACATTATCAGTACTGGACAGTTTTGGATGTTTTAAAAATATTTTATTTTTATTTATTTATTAGAGACACAGAGAGAGAAAAGGGTACACCCAGGCCTCTAGCCACTGAAATGAACTCCAGACACATGTGCCACCATGTGCATCTGGCCTACATGGGATCTGGAGAATTGAACCTGTATTCTTTGGCCTTGCAGGCAAGCACCTTAACCACTAAACCATCTCTCCAACCCAATTTTCTTTTTGTTTTTATTGTTCAGTTTTTTAGTAAGATTGCTTTTCATCATTATATGTAGTTAGAGCTATATTTCAGTCCATCCTATAAACACATCCTGATTGTTCATTGTTACTATTGATAAGTGTTTCTGATGTTTCTATTTTGAGGCTGTATAATTTTGTTGCTATGATTGTTGTTTTTTTTTTTTTTTTTTTTTTTTGAGGTTGGGTTTCACTCTAGATCAGGCTGACCTGGAATTCACTGTGTAATCTCAGGGTAGCCTCAAGCTTGTGGTGAACCTCCTACCTTTGCCTGCCAACTGCTGGGGATTAAAGGCATGTGCCACTACGCCTAGCTCTCCCTTTTTAAAAAAAAAAATAAAGATTTATTTATTTATTAGAGGGAGAGAGAGAATGAGCATGACAGGACCTGTAGCCACTGCAAACAAACTCCAGATACATATGCCATCTTGTGTATCTGGCTTATATGAGACCTAGAGAATAGAACCTAGGTCTTCAGGCTTCACAGGCAAGCGCCTTAACCTCTCAGCCATGTCTCCAGCCCTCTGTTTTTTTATTTTGTGGTAGGGTCTCACTCTAACCTAGGCTAACCTGGTTCTCATTCTGTACCAGGCTGGCTTTGCACTCACAGTGATCTTCTACATGCCCAACTTATTTTTCATTAATAACATTATTTAGTTATAATTTACATTGCATAGAGCTCTCTATTTTGTGGGGGCTGGGTTGTTGTTATTGAGACATGGTCTTAATATGTAGCCCAGGGTAGTCTTGAACTTCTGGTCTTCCTGGTAATGCCTCCTGTGTGCTGGGATTTTAGGTGTATGCCACCATGCCCAGGTCACTGTATTTTTTTTTTTTTATTTAAATTCTGGTCCTGACCAATACAGTCTATATTACTTTGATTTCTTTTCTTGATTTTAGACCAGTTGACAGGTAGCAGCATTCTCTGGAATATTTGCCATAAATTCTGGGTTGACCACATAAATTATTTACTTTTAGGAGTATTATTGCGTATGTATATTAATTAAATTTAATTTAGGTTAACTTAAAGTAGAAATATATGAACTTCAAAAGTATGAGGGCCCTCAGCTTGGTGGCACATGCTTTTAATCCCAGCACATGGAAGGCAGAGGTCAGAGGACTGAAAATATAATTTCCTGGAGCTTATAGTTTTTAAATTTTCCCAGTTGAACAAGCCTGGCTAGCATCCCCAGCCGTTTGAGGCCCCAGATGAGTTGGGTGGTCTGGAGGGAGCTGGCACCTCTGCCCTACACCACAGCTACCTGGTGGCCGTGGGTCTCAACAAAGGCCACAAGGTGACGAAGAACGTGAGCAAGCCAAGCCGCTGCCTGCGCCTGACCAAGGACACCACGTTCATGTGAGCCGTGCGCCATGGAGCCGCTCAGGTGTCCGAGGACAAGCGTGTGCTCAAGGACTGAGCACCTATTCCCCCAGTAAACCCTTGTTTGTCCCGGAAAAAAAAAGTAACCCATTTTAACAGCCAAGCAAATCACTCCAGTACATTTATAGCCTGTTAGGTGTAGACCAGTAATGGTTGTAAGCCTCAAGTCTGTCACTAACATGTTTATTGTGTGTGTTCTCATCATTTAACTTTGTTTATTTGTTTTTCTTACAGGGTTTCAGACAAAATAAAAAAGAAGGAAAGTGCTCACATGTAAATTAAGGAGTAAGTCTATATTATAAGAATTAATGTTATCTTTATATAAGTTTTATAGTTTGTGAAAAACAAATATTTTGAACATGAATGGGGCTTGGGAAGATGGTTGAATGGTTAAAGCACTTGCTTATAAACCCTAATGACCCAAGTGTGAATCCCCAGTACCCACATAAAGCCAGAGCCACATGCATTTGAAGTTCCTTTGCAGTGGCTGGAGGCCCTGGTGCACCCATTCCCTCTGTTTGTCTTTTCTCTATTTTTGTATTTGCAAATAAATAAGTAAAAATATTTTTTAAAAACTTGGAGTATAGGCTGGCTGTGGTGATGAACACCTTTAATCCCAGCAGTTGGGAGGGAGGCAGAGGTAGGAGTATTGATGTGAGTTCGAGGCCACCCTAAGACTAATGAATTCCAGGTCAACCTGGGCAGGAGCAAGACCCTATTTGAAAACCAAAATATAAAAAGAAAAATAAATTGGGATGTCAGAAAATTAATGAAGGGCTGGAGGGATAGCTTAGTGGGTAAGGCGCTTGCATGCAAAGCCAAAGGACTCAGGTTTGATTCCCCAGGACCCATGTAAGCCAGGTGCACAAGGTTGCACCTGCATCTATAGTTCATTTGCAGTGGCTCTCTCTTTTGCTCTCTCTGTCTCAAGTAAATAAAAATATTTTTAAAAAGTTAATGTAAAAGCATACTAAAATTATCTATCTTTACTTTTATTTTATTTTATTTTATTTATTTTTTTGGTTTTTTGAGATAGGGTTTCACTCTGGCCCAGGTTGACCTGGAATTAACTATGTAGTCTCAGGGTGGCCTCGAACTCTCTGTGATCCTCCTACCTTTGCCTCCCGAGTGCTGGGATTAAAGGCGTGCACCACCATGCCTGGCTATCTTTATTTTTTTAATTTATTGTTGTTGTTATTTTAAATTTTTTTATTGTTATTTTTTATTAACAACTTCCATGATTATAAACAATATCCCATGGTAATGCCCTTCTTCCCCCCACTTCCCCCTTGGAAATTCCATTCTCCATCATATCCCCTCCTCCTCTCAATCAGTCTCTTTTATTTTAATGTCATGATCTTTTCCTCCTGTTATGATGGTCTTGTGTAGGTAGTGTCAGGCACTGTGAAGTCATGGATATCCAGGCCATTTTGTGTCTGGAGGAACACGTTGTAAGGAGTCCTACCCTTCCTTTGGCTCTTACATTCTTTCCGCCACCTCTTCCTCAATGAACCCTGAGCCTTGGAAGGTGTCATAGAGATATTGCAGTGCTGAGCACTCCTGTCACTTCTTCCCAGCACCATGATGCCTTCTGAGTCATCCCAAGGTCACTGTCATCTGAAAAGAGAAGGTTCTCAACCAGAAGTGAGAGTAACATTAAAATATATGTATGAACATTAAGAGAAGTTAGGTGAGCACAGTATATACATTTAGCCTGAAAGCAGCAGACATTACACACCTAGGGCTCGTGACTACCCGTTTTAAGTTTTCAGTATCAGGGATGTGTTCCCTCCCATGAAACGGGCCTCCAGTCCAGGTGACCTGTAAAGCACTGCCTTGGGGTGCCAGTGTACCACATATATGCTACACAATGGCAGGGAGTGTGGCACACAGTACTGCATCTCAATTTTTCTTATAAACCTAGGTTACCTTTGCAGTCCAAATAGTCTCTGAACTTGTCATCCTCCTGCTTCAGCTCCTGATAACTAATGTTACAGGCCTTTCCACTGGCCCAGCAGGCATTCAAGCATGTTACTCATTCATCTTCCTATCAAATTGTTATCCATACAACAAAGTAACAGCATTCTGTTTCTTTCCTTTTCTTTTTTTTTTGTTTTTCGAGGTAGTTTCACTCTAGCCTGAGCTGACCTGTGTGTAGTTGCTATGTAGTCTCAGGATGGCCTCAAATTCACAGTGATCCTCCTATCTGTGCCTCCCGAATGCTGGATTTAAAGGCATGCACCATCATGCCCACCTAAAATTTTATTTTTAAAAGGGGGGGGTACACCTTGCATCTCATGTATGTTCATTACAAATTTTAAAAATAATTCATAAAGTTGGGCATGGCGGCACACACCTTTAATCCCAGCACTCTGGAGGCAGAAATAGGATCGCCATAAGTTTGAGACCAGCCTGAAAGTAACATGGTGAATTCTAGGTCAGTCTGGGCTAGAGTAAGACCCTTCCTTAAAAAACCAAGGAAAAAAAAGCAAACGTAGGATTGGAGAGATGGCTTAGCAGCCAAGGCGCTTGCCTGCAAAGTCAAAGGACCCAGGTTTGAGTCCTCAGGACTCAAGTAAGCCAGATGTACAAGGTGGTGCAAGCATCTACAGTTTGCAGTGGCTAGAGGTCTGGCACATCCATTCTCATTCTCATTCTCTCTCTCTGTCTCAAATAAAAATACAAAAAAAAAAAAATAAAACCTTGTATTTTTTTATTATTACTGCTTTAAACTTGAAGTTTTTGTTTTTACAGGTAACTCATACAGTGTTCTTTAACAGGTGAGTGCTTTTTCCTTATATTTGGAAGACTAGTCCATGCCAGTTTTCATACAAGTGCTTCGTTCCTTCCTGGATTTATTTATTTATTTTTGTTGTTATTTTCAAAGTAGGGTTTTGCTCTAGCCCAGGCTGACCTGGAATTCACTTGGTAGTCTCAGGGTGGCCTTGAACTCATAGCAATCTTCCTACCTCTGTCTCCCGATTACTGTGATTAAAGGCTTCTGCCATCACACCCGGCCACAGTCCACTTTCTAACATCCTTACATCTCTCATGATAGAAAACTATGAAAAAGTTCAAGTAGTATTACATTGTCTTTACATTAATGTATTTTTGTTTTTGCATTATATAAAAATGTTTTTAATAGTTTTATTTACCATGATAAGCATGTCGCTTTATAGATATATATATTTTTTAATATTTTAAAATTTATTTGAGCCACTGCAAATGAACTCCAGATGCATGCCCCACCTTATGCATCTGGCTTATGTGGGTCCTAGAGAATCGAACCTGGCTCTCCTTTGGCTTTGCATGCAAACACCTTAACCGTTAAGCCATCTCTCCAGCCCTTTTTCATAATTCTTATATTTTGTAACTATACCTGTGTTTTCTTTCAAATTCAGGTTCCGTTCTCTCCCAAGGAGATGGTATGTTGATGGTTCCAGGTCGCTGTGTTACAAGTGTCATGAACACTTTTTGTGAGTCCTCATGATCAGCGGCTTCCCTTGTTCCGTGTGCTCCATGCGTAAACAACCAGTGAAGTACTTTGAGAGCATCATCAGTTTGAGTAACTGAACCGTGGGAAATGATGCTTAAACTGAAGGTCATAGAGTATAGAAGTCAACCTTTCATAATCGTGATTGAGCACAACTGAATGATTGTAACTTTCTTAGTATAAGCTTTTTATTACTGCCTTTAAAAATAAAGAACCTCTTTTGAATCCTTGACTGTATAAATGGCTTTCTTTGGAATGTATTCAGTTGAAGCTAAATCTCTTTGAAAGGCACACTCCTTCAACCCCAGCACGGGGGAGGAGGAGCACTGTAAATTTGAGGCTACATAGTGAATCCCAGGTCAGCCTGGGCTAGTGTGAGACCCTACCTCGAAAATCCAAGGAAAAAAAAAATGCTGGAGAGTTGTTTCAGTGGTTAAGGCACTTGCCTGCAAAGCCCAATGAAGCAGGTTCAATTCCCTGGACCCACGTGAAGCCAGATGCACAACTTTGGCTTATAGTTCTAGCAATCCAGGATTGAAGACTAATTTGCTGGTGTTACATAAAAGCCAGGCATCTCATTGCAAGACACAGCATGATTGTATGTGTATGATGTATGTATGTGTCCCTTTATTTGCCAGCAGAGAGCTGCTAGCAGCAAACGAACTCCAGACTCTACTGTGTTTCTGACTTATAGTAGCAGGAATTTCTCTGGAATGATTACTCAGACACCAAAGAGAGTGGAAGAGAGGAGTTTATTTATCTGGGGACCCCAGCTCAGATCGCTCCCAAAGCACTCCAGACCCAAGGTCAACCTGCACTTTCATTTTATACTCTACAGCAGCAAGACGGGGGGCGAGCACGCAAGCGGGCCTTTCCAAAAGCATGCTAGGCAGGTAGCTAAGCAGTAAAGTTGCCAAGACTATTACCAAAGGCAGCCTTTACTTTGCCTTAGCCTTTTCCTCCTCCTGACCGCTCTGGGAGCCCCTTTACTGGGACTTTCCATTCCATTAAGCAAGAAGAGGTTGTGTTTGGCAACAATCGGCACCTCCAATAAATCAGCACTTAGAAAGTGTTTTTTTTTTTTTTTTCTCTTTTTAAAATTTTATTTGAGAGAGAGCAAGAAAGAGACAAACAGAGAATGGGCACACCAGGGCCTCCAGACACTAAAAACAAACCACAGATGCATGCACCCCGTGTACATCTGGCTTATATGGATCCTGAGAAATAGAACCAGAGTCCTTAGGCTTCACAGGCAAAGTGCCTTAACCAAAGTCATTTCTCCAGCCCCCAAGGTGCTCTCTCTCTCTCTCTGTCTCTCTCTCTCTCTCTGTCTCTCTCTCTCTATATATATATTTTGAGGCAATTGTGAATGGGATTCCCTGATTTCATCCTCAGCATGTTGTTAGTATATAGGAAGGTTACTGATTTCTGTGTGTTTGTGTCCAACAATTTGCTGGTAGTCTAGGGTCCTTTCATGTATAGAATCATATCATCTGCAAATAATAATTCATCTCTTCCTTTCCAATTTGTATACCTTTATGTGTGTCTCTTATTGCTACAGCCAGTACTATATTAAATAAAAGTGGGAACAGTGGACACCCTTGTTTTGTTTCTGATTACAGTGGAAAAGCTTCAAGATTTTCCCCATTTAGTGTTATTTTGGCTGTAGGATTGTCATGAATAGCCTTTATTATGTTGAGATATGTTACTTCTATTCCTAGTTTCTTTTAGACTTTTACTATGAAGGGATATTGGATTTTGTCAAAAGCTTTTTATTGTTTGTTTTAGTTATTTTTGTTTTTCAAGGTAGGGTCTCACTCTAGCCCAGGCTGACCTGGAATTCACTATGTAGTCTTAGGGTGGCCTCGAGCTCATGGTGATCCTCCTACCTTCTTTATCTTTCCTAACCATTGTTGAAGTCTACCCTGTCAGATATTAGGATAGCGATACATGCTTTTTTTCTAGACCCATTTGTTTGAAATACTATTTTCCATTCTTTCACCCTAAGATAGTGTCTTTTATGGAAAGGTGAGTTTCTTGGGGAAAACAAATAGAAGGATCCTATTTAAAAAAAATAAGGAAATAAATAAAAAATAAATGAATAAACAGAATATTAAAACACATCACAAAGAGTCTGCCCAAAAAAAAAAAAAAAAAAAAAAAAAAAAAAAAAGGCCAGGCTTGGTGGTTTTACCCTTTAATCCCAGTACTTGGGAGGCTGAGATAGGAGGATTGTTGTAAGTTTGAAGCCAGTCTGAAACTAATTTCAGGTCAGCCTGAACTAAAGTGGGACCCAGGCTGGCCTCAAACTCACAGTGACCCTCCTATCTCTGCTTCCCAAGTGCTGGGATTAAAAGCATGTGCCCCCACAACCTGCCTAAATATTATTATTATTATTATTATTATTTTGTTTGTTTCATTTTTTCAAGGTAGGTTCTCATTCTGGTCCAGGCTTGCCTGGAATTAACTCTAGTCTCATGGTGGCCTCAAACTCATGGCAATCCTACCTCTGCCTCCCTAGTGCTGGGATTAAAGTGGTGCACCACCACACCTGGCTCATGTTTTTTTTTTTTTTTAATATTTTATTTATTTATTTCAGAGAGAGAGGAGGAAAGGCAGATAGTCAACGGGTGCGCCAGGGTCTCCAGTTGCTGAAAATGAACTCCAGATGCATGGGCACCACCTTCTGCATCTGGCTTATGTGGGTAATGGGGAACTGAACCTGGGTCCTTGGACTTCACAGGTGAGCAACTTAACTGCTAAGTCATTTCCCCAGCCCTCACTTCATGTCTTAATTGGAGAATCAATTTACTTAAACTATAATTTTATTTACAGTTGCCATTTCTTTTTATTTGTACAACATGTTGGTATCAAACACCTGAAGGAGTGGGGACCTTATGAATACAGCCAGGGCAGCAGTGGAGAGAGTCATGAACAAAAACATCACAGTCCACACAGAAGACGTTCTGGCACACATTACAGACGTAGACCTGCAACCAGAAGAAGGAAGGTTAAAACATGGCACAGACAGAAGACATTCGTGTTTCCTTGTTCTTCTTTTTTTAAAATTTAATCTTTTTATTTGTTTATCTTTTTCTTAAATATTTATTTAAGTATTAAGTATTTATTTCCAAGCAGAAGACAGAATGAGTGCAGCAGGGTCTCCAGTTATTGTACACAAACTCCACATACACACGTCACTTTGTGCATCTGGCTTTACATGAGTACTGAGGAATAAAACCTGGGATATGAGGCTTTGCAGGCAAGAACCTCCACTGAGCCGTCTCTCCAGCCCCATTTTATTTTTATTTTTATTTTTTTTACTTATTTATTTGAGAGCGACAGACAGAGAATGGGCGCACCAGGGCTTCGAGCCACTGCAAATGAACTCCAGACGCGTGCGCCCCCTTGTGCATCTGGCTAACGTGGGTCTTGGGGAATCGAGCCTCGAACCGGGGTCCTTAGGCTTCACAGGCAAGTGCTTAACTGCTAAGCCATCTCTCCAGCCCTCTCCAGCCCCTTTAAAAAATATATATATATATTTTTTTAAGCCCAGCGTGGTGGCACACACTTTTAATTCCAGCACTCAGGAGGCAGAGGTAGGAGGATCACCATGAGTTCAAGGCCACCCTGAGAATACATAGTGAATTCCAGGTCAGCCTGAGCTAGAATGAGATCCTACCTTAAAAAATCAAAAAACAAACAAACAAAAACCCCAAGCAAACCACCAAACAACTACTTGGGAAAGACAAGTGAGCTTAAAACCAGGACTAGAAGCTAAAGAGATGGCTTAGTGCTTAAGGTACTTGCCTGCAAAGCCTAAGGACTCATGTTTGACTGTCTAGGTCCCACGTAAGACAGATGCACAAGGTGGCACACGCATTGGGAGTTCGACTGCAGTGGCTGGAGGCCCTGGCGTGCCAACCTCCCCCCCCCCCATAAAATCAATTAAAAAAAGAAACCTGGGACTAGTTTCTTTTTTTTTTTTTTTTTTTTTTTTTTGAGGTAGGGTCTCACTCTAGCTCAGGCTGACCTGGAATTCACTATGTAGTCTCAGGGTGTCCCCAAACTCACGACGATCCTCCTACCTCTGACCCCCGAGTGCTGGGATTAAAGGTGTGTGCCATCACACCTGGCATGGGCTAGTTTTGAATGCTTAAAAGGTAATCTGATAGATTCAAATAGAAGTACAAAAATTTATCACAGATTTAGTTATTCTCAATTGCAATAGCTATATTCCCCTTTCCATTTAAAACTTTAAAGACTTGCAAATAAAGGTGGGTGTGGTGCCATACACCCATAATCCTAGCGCTTGGGAGGTAGAAGCAGGAGGATCAGAAGTTCAAGGTGTCCTCAATTAAATGGCAACTTTGATGACTGCTTGGGCTGTAACAGGCTGTCTAAAATGAAAACAAAAGTCAAGTGACACACATAAAATAACCTGTTAATCCTAGCACTCGGGCGGGGGGGGCAGAGACAGGAGAATGGCTATGAGTTCGAGTGAATTTTTCAGGTCAGCCTGGGCTAGAGTGACACCCTACCTCGAAACACACAAAAGAGAGATTGCTTAGCAGTCAAGGCACTTGCCTGTAAAGCCAAAGAACCCAGGTTCAATTCCCCAGGACCCACATAATCCAGATGCACAAGGTGGCACATGCCATCTGGACTGTAGTTCATTTGCAGCCGCCAAAGATCCTGGCACACCCATTCTTTGTCTCTCTGTCTCTCTCAAATAAATAAACAAATGAATATTAAATTAAAATTAAAAATAATAAGTAGAAAATTCATTGTTCTGGGGATACGGGGAGATGGCTCAGCAGTTAAAGATGCTTGCAAAACTTACCAGCCCAAGTTTGATTCCCCAATAACGACATAAAGCCAGATGTATAAAGTAGCACTGAATCTGGAGTTTGTTTGCGGTAGGTAGAGGCCCTGGCATGCTCATTCTCATTCTCATTCTGTCTCTTTACTTGAACAAAACAAAAAAAGAAGGAATATCCCTAAAGCAGAACATGGTGCCTCACACCTTTAATCCTAGTATTCGGTACAAGGATCCCTGTGAGTCTGTGAGGCCACCCTGAGACTACATAGTGAATCCCAGGTCACCATGGGCTAGAGTGAGACCCTACCTCGAATCCCCACCGCCAAAAAAAAGAGAAAGAAAACGAAAAAAGCAATGTGAGGGCAGAAGAGTAAGATAGGAATGGTGTCACAGGCCTGTAATCCCACACTTGGGATGCTACCATGGCTGCCTCTAAGCTTTGTTGTTTTAAAAACACAAAACATTTTTACTTATTTGAGAGAGAAAATGGGTCTGCTGGAGTTTCTTGCCCCTACAAATGAACTCCAGGTGCATGTGCCACTTTTGAGCCTGGATTTATATGGTTATCTCGAATAGGCAGGCTTTGCAAACAAGTGCTTTTAACTGCTGAGCCACCTCACCAGCCAAGCTTTGTTGTTTCTTAAGACAAGGTTGCATTGACTTTCTAGACCCAAGCACTTTCCCTGCATTTCCCTTCTAGCAGCTGGGCATATAAGAACATGCTCTATCTTCAAGAGTTTTAAGTATTTTCTCAGTGGCACAATCTTTTATTTGAGATTGTAGTGCTAATTTCAAAATGAGGCATAATAGAATGTGAAGTGCCTGATTACGCGTCTAGAATGCTCTACACCAACGCAGTGCATCTTGGAGACTAAAAATAAAGTACTAGAATACCTTTACAGTAAAATTAGAATGCAGACTGACAGAACTATCATTCAAGATACTTGCTCCTTCTGACATCAAAATAAAAGAGACTGACTGAGATGGGGAGGGCATATGATGGAGAATGGAGTTTCAAAGCGGAAAGTAGGGGGAGGGGGGTGTTATGGGATATTTTTTATAATCATGGAAGTTGTTAATAAAAAAAATTTGAAAGGAAAAAAGATATTTTCTCCTTCTAACTACTATAATTATGAGTATTAATCTGGTATAAGTTTGGCAATCTAAAAATGTATTACAGCAGCATTTTTTTCAATATTTATTCTGTATTAGTTAAAAAAATAAATAAAGCAAATGAACTTACATGTTGGTCTTTCAATTCCCCCTGACATCCATAACAAAATCTGAAAAATTTGAAAGTAAGTTTTTAGAATACATTCATTAAAATAACTCAGAAAACTCTAGAACCCTTTAGTAAATAATTGTAGGGCTGCAAAGATGGCTCAGAGGTTAAGGTGCTTGCCTTCACAGCCTAACAACCACAGTTCCATTCCCGATTACTCATGTAAAGCCAGATGCACAAAGTGACTTTGATCCCGGAGTACTCTCGTAAATCCAGATGCACAAAGTGGCACATGTGTCTTTTTATATTTGTAGACATAACCACGGACTCAAAAAAAGAACAGTAAGTAAATGTCTTACATGGTTTGTAGGAGAGTTTTAAGAATTCCAATAGGCCGGCGTGAAGACGCACACCTTTAATCCCAGCACTCAGAAGGCAGAGGTAGGAGGATTGCTGTGAGTTCAAGGCCACCCTGAGACTGCATAGTGAATTTCAGGTCAGCCTGGGCTAGAGCGAGACCCTACCTTGAAGATCCTTTTTAACTATTTTGACTTATTTATTTACAAGCAGAGAGAGGAGAAAGAGAATGGGCACAGCAGGGCTTATTGCCACTACAAACCAACTCCAGATACATGCACCACTTTTTGTAACTGGCTTTACATGGGTACTGGAGAACTGAACCAACTGGCTGTAAGGCTTTGCAACCAAGTGTCTTTAACCACTGAGCCATCTCCCAACCAGAACCAGGATTCTCTCTCTCTCTCTCAATCTTTGGCTTTTTTTAAAAAAAATATATATTTCATTTATTTACTTGAGAGAGAGAGAGAGACAGAGAGAGAGAATGGGCATGCCAGGGGCTCCAGCCACTGCAAACAAACTCCAGATACATGCGCCCCCTTGTGCATCTGGCTTTCATGGGTCCTGGGGAATCAAACCGGATCCTCTGCCTCTGCAGGAAAACGCCTTAACCACTAAGCCATCTCTCCAGCCCCTAATCTTTGGCTTTTTGACGTAGGGTCTCACTCTAGCCCAGGCTGACCGGGAATTCACTATGCAGTCTCAGGCTGGCCTTGAACTCACAGCCCTCATCCTACCTCTACCTCCCAAGTGCTGGGATTAAAGGCGTGCATCACCATGTCTGGCCAGAACCAGGATATTCTATATCTTATTTTCTACAAATATTTTTCCAGATAAGTAACAATCTTTTCAAACATTAGTTTATACTTGTAACATATAAATTAATCAAAATTCATATACCTTTCTCCTTTATATTCTTCTAAGGAAATTTCTTGAAAAGCATCCAAAGGAAACAAATGATGATAAGACCGTGCCAAATGAGGTGCAGACACCAGGGTAAGACCTAACACAAAGCAGAGACATCTTGATAACCCAAACTTCAGAAAGAGATTGTAGGTATTAATTGTTAAGTTTACCTATGGCCATAAAAAGATTCCAGGATGAAGTCTTAGTTTTGTAGAGTGTGTGACTTCTCTTGGCCTATTTGCTTATTCATTAATGAAACAAATTTTAAAATTCTATTGTTTTATTTATTTAATACAATTTTTGTTTTGTCTTTTTCAAGGTAGGGTCTCACTCTATCCCAGGCTGAACTAGAATTCACTCTGTAGTCCCAGGCTAACCTGAAACAGTGATAATCCTACCTCTGCCTCCTGAGTATTGAGATTAAAAACATGTGCTTCTCCAGCTAATTCTGTTACTTTAATTCTACTTATTTATAACTATTTTACAAAGGTAATTGCCAGAAAAATGTCTACTACATATATTACAATGCTTTTAAAGAATATACTGTTGGCTAGGTGTGGTCATGAATGCCTTCAATCCCAGCACTTCGGAGGCAGAGGTAGGAGGATCACCGTGAGTTCAAGACCACCCTGAGATTACATAGTTAACTCCAGGTCAGCCTGGACCAGAATGAGATCCTACCTTGGAAACAAAACATAACAAAACAAAACAAAACAAAACAGACAATATATTTCCTTTGCACAGATTAAATCACTAACAGGCAGACCCCAACATCTCCATTTCGGCAGCAATACAGGTGGGAAGTTTTTAAAGACTGATTAACTGAGTAAGGAATAACTGGTTTCTTACCACATATTTTACATTCCACAGGAAGCTCACAGTATTTTGCCCGACACTGTGGGCAGAAGTAGCCTCCTAATGTAAGCCCTGGTTCAGTACTGTTATCCAAATGCCTGTGGGAGGAAAAAAAATAAAAACACACACTTTTAAAAAGTGATATGTAATATGGATATGAAAAGAGCTAAAGAATGTCACCCAGATCTTAAACTATGGATTCTGTTTTCAAATCTATTCAAAGTTTTAAACTATGTATGTCTTATAGCTCACTAATGCTATTCACTTTTCTCTCCATTTTCTCTCTTGTTTTTGAGGTATGGTCTCACTCTAGCCCAGGCTAACCTAGAATGTACTATGTAGTAGTCCCAGGCTGGCCTCAAACTCATGGTGATCCTCCTAACCATGCTTTATGAGTGCTGGGATTAAAGGTGTGTGCCAACACATCTGGCTCCTATTTTTGGCTTTTTGAGACAAGGTCTCAATCTGAAGCTGGCTTCAAATTAACAACAGTCTCCTTCCTCAGCCCCCAAGTACTGGGATTATAGGTGCGAGCCAACATGCCTGGCCCCACCTTTTTCTTCTTCTTCTTTTTTTTTTTTTTTTTGAGACAGGGTCTCATACAGGCCAGGTCTGCCTCAAACAAATTATATAGCTAAGAATGACCTTGAACTCCTGCTCTTCCTGCCTTTATCTCCTGACTGCTAGGATTATAAGCATATACCACACTATTTTATGCAGTTTACTAGGAACCAAATCTAACTGAGCTACATCTCTACCACCACTTTTATTTTATTTTATTTTATTTTAATATTTTGGTTTTTCAAGATAGGGTCTAGCCCAGGTTGACCTGGAACTCACTACATAGTCTTAGGGTGGCCTTGAACTCCCAGTGATCCTCCTACCTCTGCCTCCTGAGTGCTGGGATTAAAAGCGTGCGCTACCACGCCCAGCTCCCAACTTCATTTTAGATGATTGGTAGCATACTACACTCTCTCTTCACCTTGTCACTTTATTTTATAATATATCCTGAAAATCACAACGTAAACACATATGAAAATAGTCATTCTCTTTATAACTATGCAGAAGGTACACCTTTATAAAAGCCATCACATTTCAAGCCCATCTATTTAATTTAAAACTTAAGGGGAATGAAGTTTAAACACTAAATGTTATCACTGACAGCGATTCTTCACTTACGCCATGCTGAAAGAAGGTTTTGCATCTTGATCAGACAACGAAGCAATGGTGTGCTGAGGAAATCCTTTGCAGAGAAAAAAATGGTTAATTTATATTTATAAGCAAAGAACAAAATTCTTTTTTTTTGGTTTTTCAAGGTAGGGTTTCACTCTAGCCCAGGGTGACCTGGTACTCACTATGTAATCTCAGGGTGCCCTTGAACTAACAATGATCCTCGTACCTCTGCCTCCCAAGTGCTGGGATTAAAGGCATGCACCACCGTACCCAGCAAGAACAGAATTCTAAGGCTAGGAATCTAAAAATATTTCTAACAGAAAGTCAACAAAGTTGTACAAAAGCCTCTTCCTGCCTTTTAGATATGTCCTTATATGATGATACTATATGATACTATATGATGAAACTATAATTTTGAGCTATAATAAAACGTAGAGGAAATGACGAAATATCTGTTTATACATTGGACCTCAGACTCCAAAGTTCATATATATATTTAAACCTGACAACCAAGGTTCAATTACCCAGTTACCACATAAAGCCAGATGTATCAGGTCGCACATAAGTCTGGACTTGGTTTGCAGAAGCAAGAGGATCTGGCATGCCCGTTCTCTGCCTCTGTCTTTTCTCACTCTTAAATAAATGAAAATTTTGGGGAAAAGAAAAGAACCCAGGCCAAAAAAGCTAAAAGTCACATGTTCTCTCACATATGTGGATCCTAGCTACAAATGATTAGACTTCTATGTGAGTGGGAATAAAACTCAGTAAGCAGAGTCCAGTAAGCTAGAAAGGAGATATAAAGGTAATAGAAAGGGAGGTGGGGATGACTTAATAGGATGGTATTGTATATATGTAAGTAGAAGAACAGATTAATGAGGGTGAAAAGGCCTAAGTGAGGTCAGGAGAAGAGACTGAGTAAAGGGAAGGTGGAGGGAGGGCTAATCAAAAATCTAAGAGGATATAAATAAGTTATATAGAAACCTACTTTTTTGGACAATGGAACACACAGGAGCCATAGATCATTATTAGAAAATTTTCAGTGCCAGGGATGGGTTACCTTCCAGTGAGTTGTTGGCCAGGGAGGTCCCTGATAACCCCCAAAACGCTACAGGCCATCTATTCCCACCAGGAATAGGTGGTAAGACCTTATTGCTGAATATTCCACATATTTGGGCTGCAAGGTCACTGAGAAAACTGGAGCTGAGCTGAAAACCTCCTGCATGCAGACCAGCTGAAAGAAAGCTATGCTGCATGCAGCTGAGTGGGAGAGAGAGAAATTACCAGGGAAGATACTCCACAGTGGACACTGCAAGCCTTATATTTGGCCAGCCAGGCCAAATGAGCCAACAGCTGCAAAAGTGGCATGTCTGTTATGGGGGAAACCAACCACTTTCTAATTGGACTGGAGAACCACTTCATGGGAGGGAATACAACCCTAATACTGAAAACCCAAGACAGGGGTAGTCATGAGCCCTAGGGGTGTAACATTTGCTGGTGTCTGGCTAAATATATATACTATGCTCACCAAACTTCCCAGTAAGCACTTCTTTTAATATTCATACCTGTCTACTAATGCTACTCTCACTTTTGGTAGAGGACCTTCTCTTTTCAGATGGCAAGTGGCCTTGGGATGACTCAGAAGGCACTATGGTGCTGAAAAGAACTGACAGAGGAGTGTTCAGCACTGCAATATTTCTATCATACCTTCCAAAGCTCAGGGTCCATTGTGAAAGAGGTGGCAGAAAGAATGTAAGAGCTGAAGAAGGGTAGGACTCCTTACAACGTGCTCCTCCAGACACAAAATGCCTGGATATCCATGACCTCACAGTGCCTGACACTATACATAGAACCATCATAATAGGAAGAAAAGATCATGAAATCAAAATAAAAGAGAAACTGATGGAGGTGGGAGGGGATATGATGGAGAGTGGAGTTTCAAAGGGGAAAGTGGGGGGAGGAAGGGAATTATCATGAGATATTGTTTACAATTATGGAAGTGGTCAATAAAATAAATAAATAATTTAGGGACTGGAGAGATGGCTTAGCGGTTAAGCGCTTGCCTGTGAAGCCTAAGGACCCTGGTTCGAGGCTCGATTCCCCAGGACCCACAAGTTGGCATATGCATCTTGAATACATTTGTAGAGCTGGAGGCCCTGGCGTGCCCATTCTCTCTATCTGCCTCTTTCTCTCTGTAACACTCTAATAAATAAAAATAAACTGAAAAATCAAAAAGGAAAAAAAAAAAGAAGAAATTCTTAAATGTTAAAATGACAACTTACATAGAAAACAGAAAGCCTAGTTTGAGCAAAAAGATGCGTATTAAAATAACATAGGAGAAACATACCCATACGAATGAGTGAGCATTCGGAACTTGAACTGGCAGGAGGAGGACTAACGTGATGTGTTAACAACTCTTTGTAATGGGTTTCATCTAAAATAACATGGTATGTGCCTAATGAGATGAAAAGAAAAAGGAAAAGTCAAGTTTTATACATGTAATAACTTTTGTGATTCTGTAAAAGCTTTATCATGAGAAAATACATATTTTCATACTAACTTAACTAAATTATCATTTTTAAAATACCTTAATATTTCTACATCAACTTTTTTTATCAACCTCTCTACGATTAAGAGTAATCACAATTTAATTAAAACCAAATTACATATAGTTAAATTATTAACTTTTCAAAAGTTATAAAACTCCCTCTAGGGACTGGAGAGATGGATTAGCAATTAAGGGTCTTGTCTGCAAAGCGTAAGGACCCAGGTTCGATTCTCCAGGTCCTACATAAACCAGGTGCACATGGTGGTGCATGCGTCTGGAGTTCATTTACAGTGGCTGGAGGCCCTGACATGCCCATTCTCTCAATCTGTCTCTAATAAATAAATAAAAATAAATCTTAAAAAAAAAATTCCAGGGCTGGAGAGATGGCTTAGCGGTTAAGGCATTTTCCCGCAGAGGAAAAGGATCCCAGTTCGATTCCCCAGGACCCACGTAAGCCAGATGCAGAAGGGGGTACATGCATCTGAAGTTCATTTGCACTGGCTGGAGGCCCTGGCATGCTCATTCTCTGCCTCTTTCTCTCTCTCAAATAAACAAATAAAAATATTTTTAAAAAATTATAAAAACGGCCTGGTATGGTGGCGCATGCCTTTAATCCCAGCACTTGGGAGGCAGAGGTAGGAGGATCGTCATGAGTTCAAGGCCACCCTGAGACTACATAGTGAATTCCAGGTCAGCCTGGGCTAGAGTGAGACCCTACCCTGAAAAACAAAGAAACAAAAAAAATTATAAAAAACAAAAAGTCAGCCGGGTGGCACATGCCTTTAAAAAGCCCAGCACTCAGGAGGCAGAAACAGGAGTATCACCATGAGTTCAAGGTCACCCTGAGAATACATAGTGAATTCCAGAATGAAACCCTACCTCAAAAACAAACAAACAAAATATTCAGCCAGACTTGGTGGCACACACCTTTAATCCCAGCACTAGGGAGGCAGAGGTAGAGGATCACTGAGTTCGAGGACATCCTGAGGCTACATAGTGAATACCAGGTCAGCCTGGACTAGAGCGAGACCCTATGTAGGAAAAAAAAAAAAAAAAAAAAAAACCAAGCCAGTTGTGGGGGCACATGCCTTTAATCCCAGCACTCAGGATGCAGAGGTAGGATGATCACCATGAGTTCAAGGCCACCCTGAGACTACACAGTGAATTCCAGGTCAGCCTGAACTAGATGGAGTGAGATTCTTCCTTAAAAAAACAAAAACAGGGCTGGAGAGATGGCTTAGCAGTTAAGTGCTTGCCTGTGAAGCCTAAGGACCCCAGTTCAAGGCTCAATTCCCCAGGACCCACGTTAGCCAGATGCACAAAGGGGCGCATGCATCTGGAGTTTGTCTGCAGTGGCTGGAGGCCCTGGCGTGCCCATTCTCTCTCTCTATCTCTGCCTCTTTCTCTCTCTGTCTGTCGCTCTCAAATAAATAACATAACAAAAAAAAATTTAAAAACAAAACAAAATCCCTCTAAACATTGACCTATTAAAACTTCCTGTACTTAAGAGATGAATACTTATAAAATCAATATGTATTAATATATTGAAGATGACTATCCATATTTTGGACTACAGATATAGGATTTTTTATTTATTTATTTGCAAGCAGAGAAAAACAAGACAAAGAGACAGACACACACACACACACACACACACACACACACAGAGGGACGGAGAGAATAGGTGTGCCAGGGCCTCTAGCCGCTGCAAACAAACTCCAGATACATGTGCCACTTTGTGTATCTGGCTTACGCGGGTACTGGCGAATCGAACCCTGGTCACTAGGCTTTGCAGGCAAGCACCTTCACTACTAAGCGATCTCACCACCCCAGGATGTTTTAAATTTAAAGCATCCTAATAAATTATTTCTTACATAATGATTATAAATAACTACTGAAGACAGTAGATACATACCTCCAGTTTCACGAGCCAGTACAGTGCAAACCCGAACCTCTGCAGACAATCCAATAACAGACACTCTAATTTTAGCCGCCTTCAGCATCTTCATAAAAGCCCCCAAAATGGAAGGGTTTTAAGGGAAAAAGAAAAATATTTATCAACAATGTCTGTAAGAAATAATGTTCTGAAAACTAGTGGTAAATTCACCACAGAATTTTCTATAGTTTTAACTTCCATTTTGGTTTGCTGGTTGTACCTTGATTAGATCATAAATATTAGATGGATCACAAGTTGTAAGGCTGCTAAAGATGATTAGGACTTCTCTGCTTGTGTGTCCAGGCATGTGTCTGAGGAAAAGTAAAATACACTCCAATTAGGCCAAGTAAACTGAACTACCTAAAAATGTATCCAAGAAGAACAGTATACATGGTTTATACATTCATAGTGCCTCATTTGTTTCAACATCAACAAGGGAATGAATTGTGAGAATTTAAAATATTTATTCGCAAGCAGAGAGAGAATGGGCACACCAGATTATCTAGCCACTACAAGCCAACTCAAGATGCATGTACCACATAGTACATCTGGTTTTATGAAGGTACTGGAGAATTGAACTTGGGTCCTTGGGCTTTGCAGGCAAGCACCTTAACTGCTGAGCCATCTCTCCAGCCCATCAACATATTATTTTAACTCATAGAAAAATATCTTTGTATGTTTGTTTTCAAGGTAGGGTCTCACCCTAGCTAAGCCTGACCTGGAATTCACTATGCAGTCTCAGACTGACCTTGAATTCACAGTGATCCTTTTATCTTTGCCTCCCTAGTACTGGGATTAAAGGTGTGTACCACTATGCCCTGCTAGAAAAATGTCTAACTCAATTATAAAAAATATAAGCCAGTCATGGTGGTACATACTTGCAATTCTAGCACTTGAGAGGTAAAAGCAGGACAATCAAGTGTTCAAGGTCATCCTCAGCTACACAGTGGAGTTTGAAGCCAGTCTGGGCTACATGAGACTCAGTCTCAAAAATACAAAATGGGGAGATGGCTAAGTCACTAAAATGTTTGTCATGCAAGCATAGAAACCTAAGTTTGATCTCCAGAATCCACATGAAAAACAAAAACAAAAACAAAAACTGAAGCCAGGTGTGATGGTATATGCCTTTAATCTCAGCACTTGGGAGGCAGAGGTAGGAGGATCTCTGAGTTTGAGGCCATCATGAGACTACAAAGTGAATTCCAGATCAACTTGAGCTAGATTGAGACCCTACCTCAAAAAACCAATAATACTGATAAAATAAAATGAAAAGCTGAAAAAAAAACCATGAACAAATAACAACGTCAAACACTAACTTTAGGGTTTGCATAGCCATGCTTAAAGAATTATAAAGAGATGGTTCTCCATGGCAGGTCATATCTACAGCTTTCTTCAAAGATGTTATATGCTTCCTTGGGTTTCCTAAAGAAAGATGGAATAATCTACTTTTAATAAATTATGCTATAGATACAATATGGAAATTATGTTTCTTCTGAAATTTATATACATATTAAAGAGCAAAATGCCTTCAATTTATATTTTTATCAGGTTGGAAATATGTTTGGTAGATAGCCTCAGTCATCCTAGAAAACAATATAAATTAATCAATATCCATAAGCACACATTTAAAAATATTAACCCAGAATATGTAACTTTCAGTTAACATCTCCATAGTTCATTATTTTTAAGATCAACATACTGTCCAAATTCAGGATCCATGAAATCAGCATGCAATTTACAAGTGGTGACAGGAGTAGCATCTATGCATAGCTGTCATCACCTGCTCATGTCTGAATCTAAGACCAGATCTTCACATGGTATTGCTCCGACCGCATTATATATACTGTAGTATTCAAGTTGGGTATAACTGATATTTTAAATATTTTGGGACAGGATGTGGTGATGAAGGCCTTCGAATCCCAGCCGTTGAGAGAATGAGACAAAAGCATTACAAGTTCCAGGCTAACCTTGACTATATAACAAGACTTGGTATCAAAAAACAAGAAAATTTTCTAGGTAGGTTAATACAAAAGGTTGTGTTGTGTGTGTACATATGTGAGACTGCATATGCACATGTGTGTATGTAGGCCAGAGGTCAATGTTAGGTGTCTTCTCAATCACTTTTTACCTTATTTTTATTCTTTTTTTTTTTTTGGTTTTTCGAGGTAGGGTCTCACTCTAGTTCAGGCTGACCTGGAATTCACTATGTCGTCTCAGGGTGGCCTCGAACTCATGGCAATCCTCTTACCTCTGCCTCCCAAGTGCTGGGATTAAAGGCGTGCGCCACCACGCCCGGCTCTTATTTTTATTCTTAAGTAAATGTGTGTGTGTGTGTGTGTGTGTATATATATATATATATATATATATATATATATATATATATATATATATTGTTCATTTTTATTTATTTATTTGAGAGCGACAGACAGAGGGAGAAAGAGGCAGAGAGAGAGAGAGAGAGACAGAGAGAATGGGCGTGCCAGGGCCTCCAGCCAAATGAACTCCAAATGCATGTGCTCCCTTGTGCATCTGGCTAATGTGGGTCCTGGGGAATCAAGCCAGGGTCCTTAAGCTTCCACAGGCAAGTGCTCAACCATTAAGCCATCTCTCCAGCCCTTAAATATATATTTTTTAATTTACTATTTTATTGACAACTCCAGTAAATACAGACAATAAACCATGGTAATTCCTTCCCTCCCCCCCCTTTCCCCTTTGAAACTTTACTCTTTATCATACCCCCTCTCAATCAGTCTCTCTTTATTTTGATGTCATCTTTTCCTCCAGTTATGATGGTCTTTTATTCTTAAATATTTTTTATATTTTTATTTATTTGAGAGAAAGAGAGAGGCACAGACAGAGAGAGAATGGGTGCACCAGGGCCTCTAGCCACTGCAAACAAATTCTAGATGAATGCATCACAATGTGCATCTGGCTTATGTGGTACTGGGGAGTGAGACCTGGGTCCTTAGCATTCACAGGCAAGAACCTTAACCATGGAGCCATCTCTCTAGCCCATTTTTACTTATTTATCTTCTTTCATTCCTTCCTCCCTTTCTTTTTTTGGTCTTTCAAGGTAGGGTCTAACTCTAGCTCAGGCTGACCTGGAATTCACTATGTAGTCTCAGGGTGGCCTTGAACTCACAACGATCCTCCTACCTCTGCCTCCCAAGTGCTGGGATTAAAGGTGTGCACCACTATGCCCGGCTTTCCTTCCTTTCTTTTTTTCTGTCTTTTTTTGATTTTTCAAGGCAGGGCCTTGCTCTATCCCAGGTTGATCTGGAATTCATTAAGTAGTCTCAGGGTGGCCTCAAACTCACAGTGATACTCCTTCCTCCCCTCCCAAGTGCTGTATAAAATGTGTGCACCACCACGCCCAGCTTTATTTTTATTTTATTATTGTTTTATTTTATTTTATGTTTCTTTTTTTTTTCTAGGTAGGGTCTTGTTCTAGCCCAGGCTGACCTGGAATTCACTATATAGTCTCAGGATGGCCTCAAACTCACAGTGATCCTCCTACCTCTGCCTCCCAAGTGCTGGGATTAAAAGCATGTGGCACCATGCCCAGTTTTTTTTTTAATATTAATTTATTTACTTGCAAGCAGAGAGAGAGAGAGACAGACAGAGAGACAAAGAGAATGAGCACGGTCATGCCATTGCCTCTTGCCACAGACATATGTGTCACTTTGTGCATCTGGCTTTATGTAGGTATTGGGGAATCAAACCCAAGCCATCAGGCTTTTCAAGCAAGCATCTTTAACCACTGAGCCATCTCTCTAGACCTTATTTATTTGTGTTTTTGAGACAAGGTCTCTCACTGAACCTGGGGCTCACTAATTCAGCTATACTGGACAGCCAGCAAACCCCAAGTAAGATACTGTTGTTACCTCCTCAGTACTGGTATTACAGGTATACTACCCTTTTTTTCTTTTTCTTTTTTTGAGGCAAGGTCTCAGTCTAGCCCAGGCTGACCTGGAACTCATTCTGTAGCCCCAGGTTGAACTCATGGTGATATTCCTACCTCAGCCTTCAGAGTGCTGGGACTAACGGCATACACCACACCACTGCACTCAACTCTTTTTATACACCTTTATTATTTTTATTTATTTATTTATTTTTGGTTTTTCAAGGTAGGGTCTCATTCTAGCCCAGGCTGACCTGAAATTCACTATGTAGTCTCAGGGCGGCCTTGAACTCATGGTGCTCCTCCTATCCCTGCCTCTTGAGTGCTGGGATTAAAGGTGTGCGCCATCATGCCCGGCTCCACCTTTTTTTTTTTTTTTTTTTTAAGAGAGCGTGAGAGAGACAGAGAGAGAATTGATGTGCTAGGACCTCAGCCTCTGCAATTGAACTCCAGATTCTTGCACCACCTAATGGGCATGCTCAACCTTGTGTGTGCCTCACCTTTGTGTCTGGCTTATGTGGGATCTGGAGAGTCAAGCATGGGTCCTTAGGCTTCGCAGCAAGCACCTCAACCACTAAGTCATCTCTCCATCCCTATACACCTTTTTTAATGGGTGCTGGGGATCAAACTCAGGTTCTCATGCTTGTGTGGCAAGCATCTTGATGACTTAGCCATCTCTCCAGCCCCAAAAGGATGTATTTTTATATAGATAAACATGGAACAGAGTAGAAAGATATAAAATTGTTATTAGTGAAGCAAATACTCATTGATGGAAGAATTCCTTGTTGTTCCTGGGGGACAAAAGCAAGCACTTACAAAAACATGGGAAAAAATGACTCCAACAAATAATCAAACTGCAGTGTCTTCTGTAATATCCAGAAAGATAGCCCATCTCATATCATGTAATATAAGTGAAGGGAGAAGAGACAGAAATCTCCAGAGGTGTCAGGTGTGGTGATATACGCCCTTGATCTCAGCACTCAGAAGGCAGAGGTAAGAGGATTGCTGTGCATTTGAGGTCAGCCTGGGACTAGAGTGAGACCATTCCTTAAATAAATAAATAAATAAATAAATAAATAAATAAATAAATAAAAAGGAATCTCCAGAGGCTATCTATTTCTACTTTGCTGGTACCACAGAAAAATGCTTTTTTTAAAAGAAAAAAATTTTTTTGCTTGGTATGGTGGCGCATGCCTTTAATCCCAACCCTCGGGAGGCAGAGGTGGATCACCATTAGTCTGAGGCCAGCCTGAGACTACAGAATGAATTCCAGGTCATGCTAGGCTAGAGTGAAACCCTACCTCCAAAAACCAAATATAAAAATTTGAAAATTAAATGGATTTCGTGAACAGTTATAATAAGATAATGCTAATATTTTCAGGCTACAAATGTATATTTAAATAAAACATTTACTTCCAATGTAACATTGTGCAGAACTCAACTTAAAACAGTTAATCTTAGGCCTTAGAGCTTAAGAAAGAAGCATTGTTGCATGTAAAAAGCAGAGAGAAAGGATTCTTCACTTTACTTATCAGGCTGCCACAGAAACAAAGTTATAAAGTAAATTAAAGCAAAGTCCTTGAGTTTTATAAAGGGAATTATATGCATACCTGAGAGCTCAGTCAGCTTTTCAGCTCTTTTGCTCTTAGTTACAATTATTCCAATCTCAAAATAAAAACAAAAATACATATTATTTTAATATAACAAATTATTTCCTGATGATAAAAATGTGTGGAAGTAAATTTAGTAAAGCAAAAGAGCTATTTGGGGGGGCTGAAGAGATGGCTTAGCAGTTTAGGTGCTTGCCTGAGAAGTCTAAGGACCCAGGTTCAATTCCCTAGGACTCATGTAAGCCAGATGCACAAGGTGGTACATGCATTCAGAATTCGTTTGCAATAGCTAGAGACCTTGGTGCACCTATTTTATTTTTATTTTTATTTTTTTGTCTCTCTCTCCTGTGGAAACAAATAATTTTAAAAAGAGCTATGGAACATACAAGATTTTTTTTTTCCTGAGGCATTCTTTTTAAAAATCTTTGCACATGAGTGCAAGTGAACATATGCTACGGCACATGTGCCACAGAGGGCATGTGGAGGTCAAAGGACAAGGCTGGGTGTAGGTCCCTGTCCTGTCTTCTACCTCGCTTGGGGCAGGGTCTCTTGTTTGTTGCTGTGTGCACTAGGTTAGTTGGTCTGAGACCTGCAGGAATTCTGGTTTCTGCCTCCTATGGAGCTATGGGATCATAGAGGCTTGCCAGTGTGCCTGCCTGTGTGTGGGTTCTGGGATCCAAAGTCAGGCCCTCATGCTCATGCAGCAAGGGCTTTACCCACTGAGCCATCTCCAGCCAGTCCCTCTCATGGTGTTCTTATAAATAAAGTTAGGTATGAATTCACTGCACATTGTTAAAACAGTGAACAATTTAACTTTTACAGTTATTTTGCTTTTCATTGTTAGGTGTAGCAAACATGTCCACAATCTACATCACAGAGCATATGCCTTGTTTTTTCAAAATAAATGATATCTGGCAGTAAAACAGGAATTGAATTTTGAATTTACAACTTGTTTACATACCTGACTGATAGGGTTTTGGTCAAAATACTCTTCTACAAAGTATTCCAACAACTGTTTTAAGAAAATAAAAAGGAAATATTATATAAGGGAAAAATAGCAACAATAAAAAATATGTCAATGTTTTTGAAAACATTTATCAAGTGACATTTCTCATGATTGTGTGTGTGTGTGTGAGTATCTTTTGAGATAGGTAGGATCTTGCTATGTAGTCTGGCTGGCCTTGAACTTTTGGACATCCTCCCTATTTCTGCCTTTTGGGGGATTATAGTCATGCATCATCACTCTCAGCTTCTCATGCCTTTTAAACTTATCAAGTCTTTTCCAAAAAATATTTTATTTTATTTTATTTATTTGAGAGAGAGAGAGAGAGAGAGAGAGAATGATGGGTGCATCAGGACCTCTAGCCACTGCAAAAGAATTTCAGACACATGTACCACCTAATGCATCTGCCTTTACATGGGTACTAGGGAAATCAAACCCAGCTCGTTAGGCTTTGCAGACAAGCACCTTAACAACTGAGCCACCTCTGCAGCCCCTAAACATACAGATTTTCAAAATGTTTAGTTAATAAATTTTAAACAATAAACACCTGTAATATGAACTGATGGGTGATAAGACAGGAATTGAGCTCAGCTTTGTAAGACGAAGCCATGCCCACAGGCACAGATGGCAAGACCCTGCTATCCTAACTACCCAGGAGGTGGAGGCAGTAGAGCCTACTGAAGCCAGGAGTTTGAGGTAGGCTGGGGCACCACAGCTAGATCTGATCTCAAAAATCAAAATCAACCCCCCCCCCCACCAACAAAAAAGATGGATCCATTCGGACCTATCAAAAACAATGCAAACAAGGCAAAGATCCAATAAGGACAGAAATGAGGGCGGACAGATTGAGGGTGGGCTTTAACAAAGTAGAAGATGAGTGTATAGGTAAGACACATGCAAATAAGTCAAAGAAGAATAAAGACTGAGTAAAGACAAGAGGTAACTGACAAGGCTTGATCTTGACTTGGTTGTTTTGTTTTGTTTTGTTTTAGGCATGGTTCTGCTGTAGGCTACTCTACCCTCAAATTCAGTGATCCTCCAACCTCAGCCTCCAAAGCACTGGGATTAAAGGTGTGAGCCACTGCACCTGGCCCAATCCTGACTTGGTTGGAAGAGAGATTAAAGACACAAGGAGAAGCCTCAGTAGCTCACATCTGATATCCTAGTTTAAAAGGCTACAGCAGTAGGATAACCAGAGAATGAGGTGAGCCTAGGTGATAGAAAAATAATTATTTAAGTTTAAAAAAATATTCTGGTCTGGAGAGATGGCTTAGCAGTTAAGCGCTTGCCTGTGAAGCCTGAGGACCCCGGTTTGAGGCTTGATTCCCCAGGACCCACGTTAGCCAGATGCACAAGGGGGCGCACACGTCTGGAGTTCGTTTGCAGTGGCTGGTGGCCCTGGCGCGCCCATTCTCTCTTTCTCTGCCTCTCTCTGTTGCTCTCATATAAATAAATAACAATAAACAAAAAATAATTCTGTGACTTTCTCTACATTTAGTATAAATTTAAATGATTTTACTGTACCTTTAACGTACATGTCAATCTGTTGGGCTTCAGATCTTGGTCCTCCATTGTTCTTGATCCATCTACTACCACATAAAGGTGGCGCATCTACCAGAAACAAAAGGGAAAGGGAGAGAGAGTCGCCAAGTATATTTCTGACTAAGAAGTAAAAATAGTATTACTGAATATTCAAATATCCTATGCATACATTCTAATCTCTTATTTGAAAAATTTGTTACTTTACTACTCAGTTTGAAACAAAATTTCTTTAAACTAGCTCTGTGCAAGCAATAGAAAAAATAACAGCATACCATTCCAAGTCGAACTTGTCCATGGTGCTCAAATACTCTGTTAAAATCACAAGAACACTTTAATGAAACACCATATACAGGCCCCAAATGCAGTAAGACTTTCCAACTAATCTGCCTTTTTTTTTTTTTTCCTCAAGGTAGGATCTTGCTCTAGCCCAGGTTGACCTGTAATTCACTATATAGTCTCAGGGAGGCCTTCACTGAACTCATGGCAATCCTCCTACCTCTGCCTCCCGAATGCTGGGATTAAAGGCATGCGCCACCACACCCGGCTTAATCTGCATTTTTTAATGAAATAAATTAATCTGTAGAATAACCCTAGACATTGTGGTTAATTCCTCAAGACCATTTTACCACTGGGCAAAGTGAGATTCTAGTTCTGTGTTCTTAGTCAGACAATTATGGGTGAGTTTCCCTAAAACCCAGCTGAAGTGAAGGTCAGGAAGGCTTAAAGGAATGCCCTTTCCCTTTGGAACACACTTAGGAAGAGTCTTATACCTTCTTCTCTTTGCTTTGAAGAGAATATCTTCTATTGTAGCTTTAAGGGAGCCAGTTTCATCTTCTTTAAGAATTTCCCTGTTGGCAATAATTATTTGTTTGAAAAGATAAACTCAAATATTAGTCAAAAGAAATTAAGACATATATAGTACAAAGATTTGTTGTACATGTATGTTCACAGCAGTAATTATTCACAATAGCCAAACAGTATAAACAATCTCAATATCCATCAACTAGTGAATGGATAAACAAAAATGCAGTAAACAGTATAACAGAATGCTATTCAGCAATACTTGCTCATATACACACAACACTGATGAACTTTGTAACTGTATGCTAAGTGAATGAAGCCATAACAGACGACATATTATATGATTACATTTTCATGAAAAGTTCAGAGAAGGCAAATCTACAGCAGTGGGAAGTGGAAGGATGGTTATCTACAGGTGGTGAGAGGAGAATGAGCATGAAGGAGCGAACTGAAATGATTGCAATACTCTACAGGTAGATCATGGCAATAGCAGCACAACTCAGTCAATTTTCTTTACAAAGTACAGAATTAGCCAGGCATGGTGGTGGTATTAAAAGCCTGGGTGGTGGTGCACGCCTTTAATCCCAGCACTCGGGAGGCAGAGGTAGGAGGATCACCTTGAGTTCGAGGCCAGCCTGAGACTACATAGTGAATTCCAGGTCAGCCTGGGATAGAGTGAGAACCTACCTCGAAAAGAAAAAAGACAAAAAAACCCAAACCAACCCTAAACAAAAAGACTACCTAAACAAAAGACAACCCTAAACAAAAAACAACTAACTGTACATTGGGGATGTATGAAAATCTAACATATGCAAAACATACTTCAAAAAAATTGAAGTTAAACAGAAAAAGAGAGAGAATGTCTACAATAGGAGACAATTCCATCCTACTTACCATGTTCTCTCATAGCCGCCTTCCCACCGCTTAGTTCTCTCAGGTTCTTCATCCATGTTTTTAAAAATGTAGTTTACTATTCTGTACCCTGTAAAAACCAGTATGTCAAGAATTTTCTGAAGATGTCATTACAAATTGTATCCAATTATTTAAGCAAAAAGTGGGGCTGGTGAGATGGCTCAGTAGTTAAGGCACTTGTCTGTGAAGCCAAAGGACCCATGTAAGCCAGATGCACAAGGGGGCGCATGTGTCTGGAGTTTGTTTGCAGTGGCTGGAGGCCCTGGTGCACCCATTCTCTTTTTCTCTCTCTGTGTGTCTCAAATAAATAAAATAGATAAATAAAATGGGAAAAAAAGGTTTAAAGTAAGAATGCAAAGTCACTTTATTTTTATAATTTATTCAGTAATTGCTGTGTAAAGCCAGGTATGGTGGCACACATCTTTAATCCCAGCACTCGCGGGGATTAGGAGGATCACCAAAAATTTGAGGCTACCCTGAGAATAGACAGCGAATTCCGGGTCAGCCAGGGCTAGAGTGAGACACTACCGTGGAAAAAAAAATACTGTGTAAAAATATAAAATCCTCATGGACTATTATTCTATTTCCAATAAAATATATGAATATTTATAAACATGGGGCTGGAGAGATGGCTCAGCAATTAAAGGCATTTGCTTGCAAAGCCTGACAGCCCAGGTTTAATTCCCCAATGACCACATAAAGCCAGATGCACAGGGTAGCACATGCATCTGGAGTTCGTTTGCAGTGGCTGGAGACCCTGGCATGCCCATTCTCCCCTCTCTGTACTTGCAAATAAGTAATAAATATATTAAATATATATTTATAAACATCCTTGGTACCAATAGAAATAAGCATCTTTTTACAGCTTGTAAGAAAATGCATCACTAACAAGCCCGCAGAAGTATGTGTGTAGCTGAAAACAGATCAACCACAATGGGCCTCATAGCTGAGCAATGGACACATGCCAATCTACTATTCTTCCTCTCCTTTACATAGGTTGACTTTTCTCATAACCAGTTTTCATTTATTTATTTGAGAGAAAATGGGCATGCCAGAGCCTCTAGCCACTGCAGCTCCAGATTCATGGGCCACCTTGTGCATCTGGCTTTATGTGAATTCTGGGGAATCAAATCCAGGCCTTTAGGGTTTGTAGACATGTGGCTTAACCACTGAGCCACCTCTTCAGTCCTCATAACCAGTTTTTAGTTTTTATATTTTTATTTATTTGAGAGAGAGAATGGGCACAGCAGGGGCACCAGACACTGCAAACGAACTCCAGATGCCTGCGTCCACTTGTGCATCTGGCCTATGTGGGTCCTGGGGAATAGAACTGGAGTCCTTTGGCTTTGCAGGCAAATGCCAAAACCACTAAGCCATCTCTCCAGCCCCATAACCAGTTTTTAAAAATTTACCACCTGTAAGTGAGTAAACACTGTGGTTTATAATTCACAAGTGAATTATTAAGTTTCATAATACATACAACTATAGGCACAGAGAATAGTCCCTGAAGACCATTTTGTGTTTTTTTAATTTATTTTTGTTTATTTTCAGATATTTATTTGAGAATGATAGACAGAGAGAGAAAGGGGCAGAAAGAGAGAAAAAATGGGCACGCCAGGGCCTCCAGCCACTGCAAGTGAACTCCAGATGCTTGTGCCTCTTTGTGCATTCGGCTAACGTGGGTCCTGGGGAATCGAGCCTCGAACCGCGGTCCTTTTTAAATTTTTTTTAAGTTTTTAAAAAATATTTATTTATTTATTTTACTTATTAAGAGAGAGAGAGAGGCAGAGAGATAGGCACAGAGAGAGAATGGGAGCACCAGGACCTCCAGCCACTGCAAACATATTCCAGACACACATGCCACTTTAAATCTGGCTTACGTGGGTATTGAGTAATTGAACCTGGGTCCTTAGGCTTCACAGGCATATGCCTTAACTGCTAAGCCATCTCTTCAGTCCCCCCTGAAGACCATTTTGTTCTGGGCAAGGCTAGGTTGCTGTTCTTTTCCGCTAGTCAGACAATGAAGTACTATCTACTAGGGTTAATAGGACAGAAGAAATAAGACAGGTTAATAGGCTAGAAAGTTATACATACATATAAACTTAACTAGTAAAGGAAAAAGACCAAGGAAACTTTCACTCATTCAATAAACATCATAAGTGGTTGCCTAATTGATGAGGGGTATTGTTTTTTGATTCTTTTGTGTATATTTATATTATATATAATTCTTTATGATTAATGATAAAATTGACCAAGGGTTGGGCTGGAGAGATGGCTTAGTGGTTAAGTGCTTGCCTGTGAAGCCTAAAGACCCCAGTTCAAGGCTCAATTCCTTAGGACCCAGGTAAGCCAGATGCACAAAGTGGCACATACATCTGGAGTTTGTTTGCACTGGCTGGAGGCCCTCACACACCCATTCTCTATCTATCTGCCTCTTTCTCTGTCTGTCGCTCTCAAATAAATAAAAATAAACAAAAACATATTAAAAAATTGACCAAGGGTAGTAGATTACAACTGTAATCCCAGCACTCAGGAGGCTAAATTAGGAGGATTGCAGTATTTAAGCCCAGCCTGGGCTACAATGAGTTCCAAGGACAACCTGGGCTACAGAATGAATAATCAAAAAAACAGCAAAAAGGAGGGGTGGGGGTTAAGGTGTTTGTCTGCCAAACCTAAGCACCCAGGTTAGATTCCCCAGTACTGACATAAGCCAAATGCAGAAGATGGCACATATGCCTGTTCATTTGCAATGGCTGGAGACTCTGGTGTGCCCATTCTCTCTCTCAAATAAACAAATAAGCTAGACATGGTGGCGCATACCTTTAATACCAGCACTCAGGAGGCAGAGGTAGGAGGATCGTTGTGAGTTCGAAGCCACTCTAAACTCACTGTGGCCACTACATAGTGAATTCCAGGTCAATCTGGGCTAGAGTGAGACCTTACCTTGAAAAACCACAAAACAAAATAAATATTAAAAAAAATGTTTTAAACACTGGGGGCAGCTGGGTGTGGTGGCATACACCTTTAATCTTAGCAGTAGGGAGACAGAGGTAGAAGGATCTCTTTGAGTTCTAGGACAGCCTAGGACTACAAAGTGAGTTCCAGGTCAGCCTGGGCTAGAGACCCTACCTCAAAAAACAAAACAAAAAAGTGTCTAAAGAACTCACATCAGGATGATTAAACAGTAGGATCCAGATTTTAAGGGCAACCTGGGCTACGCAGACAGTCTCAGAAAAAAACACAACACAAAAAGTTAACGAATTGTGTAAATGGGCTTCTGGAATGAAATACTACTGAAAGCTGGAAAGCTGGAAAGCTGGAAATTATGACTAAGGGACATCCTGGTTTTCATGAAACCTGCCATAATCCAATGTTATTAGCTCAAATTTTGCATATTTTCCATTGAGTTAATAAACTACTGATAGTCTGACGTACTAACAGTGACAGGAATTTTTTTAAGTGTATATTTTAAAATTTTTTTAGAGAGAACTCATGCTCCAAGTCCTCAGTCACTGAAACAGAACTCCACATGTGCTTGCCTGCAAAGCGAAAGGACTCAGGTTTGATTCCCCAGGACCCACGTAAGCCAGATGCACAAGGTGGTGCATGAGTCTGGAGTTTCTTTGCAATGGCTGAAGGCCCTGGTGAGCCCATTCTATTTGCCTCTTTCTCTCTCAATTAAATAAAATACATATTATTTTTTTTTTTTCCTGAGGTAGGGTCTCACTCTAGCCCAGGCTGACCTGGAATTCACTATGTAGTCTCGGTGATCTCGAACACATGGCGATCTTCCTACCTCTGCCTCCCGAGTGCTGGGATTAAAGGTGTGTGCCACCACACCCAGCCCAAAAATTTAAAAATAAAAATGAAAAGTTCAGCCAGGCACGGTGTCCCTTGCCTTTAATCCCAGCACTCAGGATGCCTAAGTAGGAGGATTGCTGAATTTGAGGCCAGCCTGAGACCACACAATGAATTCCAGATCAGCATGAGCTAGAGTAAGACCCAACCCTGAAAAACCACAAAGAAAAGTTTAAGTCAAATATGATAGAGTACACCTATAATCCCAAAGAAGCTAAGACAAGAGAATTGTGAATTCCAGGCAAGCCAGTGGTGGGTACGGTTATATAATGGGAACTGAGGAGGAAACCCTAACTGGATAGGAACATATACATATTTACATAATGTTTGTTGGATTTTTTTTTGTATGTTTTGAGGCAGAGTCTCACTCTAGTCCAGCTCCAGGCTGACCTGGAACCCACTACGTAGCCCATGCTGGCCTCCAATTCAGAAATTCTACTTCAGCCTCCCAAGTTTGGGGGTTAAAGATGTGAGCTACCATGCTTGCCTGGGTTTGTTTTGTTGTTTGAGGTAGGGTCTCACTCTAGCCCAGGCTGACCTAGAATTCACACTCTATATTCTCAGGGTGGCCTTGAACTCATGGCGATCCTCCTACCACTGCCTCCCGAGTGCTAGGATTAAAGGCGTATGCCACCATGCCTGGCTTGTTTTTGTTTTTTGGGGTCGGGTCTCACTCTAGTCCAGGCTGATGTGGAATTAACTATGCAGTCTCAGGCTGGCTTTGAACTAACAACAGCAATTCTCCTACCTCAACCTTCAAAGTACTGGGATTACAGGTGTGTGCCACCATGCCAGCCTGTTTTTTTTTAAACTTTTTTTATTGACAACTTCCATAATTATAGATAATAAACGATAACCCCATCCCCTCCCCCACTTTCCTCTTCAGGAATCCACTCTCCATCATATCTCCTTCCCCACTTTCCTCTTCACAAATTCATTCTCCATCATATCCCCCCTCTCCCAATGTGTGTCTCTCTCTATTTTTGGTTTTTCAAGGTAGGGTCTCACTCCAGCCCAGGCTGACCTGGAATTCACTATGTAGTCTTTGGGTGGCTTGGAACTCATGGTGATCCTCCTATCTCTGCTTCCCAAGTGCTGGGATTAAAGGCAGGAGCCACCATGTCCTGCTAGTCTCGATTTTGATGCCATCATCTTTTCCTCCTATTATGAGGATCCTGTGTAGGTCGTACCAGGCACTGCAAGGTCATGGATATCCAGGCCATTTTGTCCATTTTGTGTCTGGAAGACTGCATTGTAAGCAGTCCTACCCTTCCTTTGGCTTGTTCTGTGTTTTTAAAATTAAACTATACATATACATATATACATATATATATATATATATATATATATATATATATATATATATACACCGTTATCCATCACACATCAATACACATCACAATTGCATTTTAGGGTTGGAGAGATGGCTCAGCAGTTAAAGGCACTTGTTTGCAAAACCTGATCTACGTTCAAGTCCCCAGTAGTACCCCAGATGCAAAAGTGGTTTTTTTTTTTTTTTTTTTTTTTTTTTGAGGTAGGGTCTCACTCTAGCCTGCATATGGAGTTTGTTTACAGTGGCAGGTGGCTCTGGCGCATCCATACACTCTCAAATAAATGAACAAATAAAATATTTTAAAATGCATTTTATCTTTATTATTATTTATCCTCTGGTGTCCGGAAACAAAACGAGAACCAAAGAGTAAACGAACTGAAGCTGGAAAATATTTGCCTCATTTTACACACGCACATTTTACAAGCAAGCTCCTTTAACCCTGAGCCATCTCCCCAGCCTAGCACATCTCAATCATAACGGTTTGTAATGGGAAATCAGAGACAGGACAGTTGTTAGGCTCCTCCAAGCCAAAGTGCACTTGTTTCCTGGACTCCAACCCCTGGAAAGGCCTAAAGCCAGAAATGTGCTTCCTTGTTCAAAGAGTTCGGAATGCTAGCTGTCTGCCCAGAGACCAGAGCTGCAGTCAGCATCGCCGCCGGCAAGGCTTTTCCTCACACGGTACCCAGACGGGCACGAGAATGACCGACGCGGGTGACAACTGTCGCTGTTTCTTTTCTTTTTAACTTTATTTATTTACTTGAGAGAGAGAGAATGGGCACGCCAGGGCCTCCAGCCACTGCAAACGAACTCCAGATGCATGCACCACCTTGTGCATCTGGCTAACGTGGGTCCTGGAGAATCGAACCTGGGTCCTTTCGCTTTTGCAGGCAAGCGCCTTAGCCGCTAAGCCATCCCTGAGGCCCTGGCTATCTTTTTACAGAAGCGGAGCTCGAGGCCTCGAAGCTGGGGGTCGGTGGGCACACCGGTACCCAGAAGCACGGCTCGGGAGAACCATTCCCAGGACTGTGCGGCCCTGCTCGGCCGCCGGAAGCTGCCCCCTCCCTTCATGCTTCCCCATCAGTCCACAAGAGGACAGCCGGGACAAATCAGCCTCGATCGTCCGCCCCAAGGCCCCTCCTCGCCCGCCAGCCTGCCCTGCTTCGCCTCGCCTCGCCCGGCCGCCGCCGCAGTGCAAACCTCAACCCGCGGACTCACCCGCCCCGCAGAGACGACGCTCGGCCGGAAGCGCCGCCCAGCTCCGAGAGCGTCGCCAAAGTCCTCCGCCGCGCGCTGCAGCCGCACAGAAACGTTCCGGCTGCTGCGCACCGTGACTGTCGGACGGGGGCGCCGGCGAGCAGAGTGCCCTTCTCCCCGCAGAGCGACAGGTCTGCAGAGGGAAGAGTGACTGACTGCCACCGGCTTACAAAGTTAGAGGCTTAATCACCGTGGTCCTGGGCTTGTCTTTTTTTTTTTTTATTGTATATTTTTATTTGTTTATTTGAGAGAGAAAGAAGCAGAGAGACAGAGACAGAGAATGGGCGCCAGGGCCTCCAGCTGCTGCAAAGGAATTCCAGACGCATGTGCCATCTTGTGCATCTGTCTTAGCTGGGTACTGAGGAATTGAACCCGGGTCTTCAGGCTTTGCAGGCCAGTGCCTTAACCGCTGAGCCATCTCCCCAACCCCTAGGAAGGTCCGTTTTAACCTTTTTTTACTTTTATTTTTATTATTGGTTCTCCATCATTCTGTTTCTTTTGGTTTTCGAGGTAGGGTCTCATACTAGACCAGGTTGACCTAAAATTCACTATGTAGTCTCGAACTCACGGTGCTCCTCCTACCTCTGCCTCCGGAGTGCTGGGATTTAAGGTGTGCACTACCATGTCCAGCTGAAGGTTGTTGTAAAAACAGCAATTAAAAAAATAAAAACATGAATAAAACAGGATTCCCCAATAAATTAAAATTACAGCGCATTTGTGAAGAGGGCTTTCCCCATCCTAACTTCTTTTTGTAATATTTTATTTATTTATCAGAAAGAGGTGGAGGGGGGGGGGGACAGAGAGAGAATGGGTGCACCAGGGCCTCTAGCTACAGCAAACGAACTCCAGGCACATGTGCCACCATGGTTTCTGGGGAGTCGAAACCTGGGTCCTTAGGCTTCACAGGCAAGTGCCTTAAACGCTGAATCATCTCTGCAGACCCCCATCCTAAATTTTGCTCCATATAGATTTTAGGCATGGATCTGAACTAGGAAGGGGAAGGAGGGCACTAGTCACTGGCCACATACCCTCTCTAGCTTTACTTTTGCCTCTAACTTTTTCCTGCAGTTCCTGTGGATTCCAACGAGGACAACACATAGACATCTTGAGAGCTTGTTTGGAGGTTCTAGTAGGGGGAGCGCAGCTACTCGTATACCCTTGACCACAGGACGGTTCCTCTGGGGATGATCCTTTTCCACCTAGCGCCACAGCTTTGGGAGGGACACACATGGAGCATGAGGGAGGAAAGGGACACCAGCCTAGCCAGCCAGATCAGCCGAATCAACCCTGGCAATCAATGGGGTGACAGATGTCACAGTCAGGCTGCCCTCATATCCGATTATACCAAGGGGACCAAAACTGCTCCCAAGCAGCAGAAAGCTTAGCAGGACAGATCATCTTCCAAATGAAGGTGATTATTTAAGAGGTCAAGTGACACTGCACCCTAGAGCAGAAGTCAATTCATAGGAATCAGACTGCTCCCCACGAGTGATGACGGTGCTAATACCTTCTGCAGAACCAGGACTGATATGGTCTGTCAGATCACTGGTCAGCTCCAGATCACGTGCTGTCAGCTATGCAAACACCAGGCCCCTCCTTTGTTTCCCTTTTCTTTCTTACATGTTTCCCTTTTCATTACTCTCTCCCGCTCCCCAAGTAAGGTCTCTCTCTAGAACAGCCTAACCTGGAATTCACTCTAGTCTCAGGCTGGCCTCGAACTCACAGCGATCCTCCTGCCTCTACTGGGATTAAAGGCGTGTGCCCCAACACTCGACTGTTTCCCCCTTTTAAAAAAAAATTGTATTTTTATTTATTTGAGAGAGAGAGAATGGGCGCACCAGGGCCTCCAGCCACTGCAAATAAACTCCCAGTGCATGTGCCACCTTGTACATCTGGCTTACATGGGAATCGAGCCTCGAACCAGGGTCCTTAGGCTTCACAGGCAAGCCCTTAACTGCTATGCTATCTCTCTAGCTGTTTTCCTTTTCTGTAAAGGCTCAAAGTTCCTGTCAGCCCAGACACAGACTTGGGTTCACCACCCCCCTTTATCTGTGGCCATGTTGATGGTCACTTTCCTCTCTGTACCCCTTGTGTCTGGTGTACCTGAGTGGGTAGGACAACTGGAGCAGGGGCTTTTGTTCTCAATAAGACTGCTAAAGCAAAACAAAACACGCACAAATCCATGGTCATCTCAGCAAAAGTATGATTAATTATTCTAATATACAAAGTGACAAGAAGGAAATTGTTTTACAAATGATTCTCCAACTATAAAGAATGAAACAAGAACCAGGCATGGTGGCACACACCTGTTATTCCAGCACTTCTGGCTGCGGCAGGAGAATCACGAGTTTAAGACTTGCCTGGGCTACATGACTCTCTCAAAACATAAAATAAAAAAATATATATAAAATAAAAAACAAAGCTGGGTGTGGTGGAATCCCAGCACTCGGGAGCCCAATGTAGGAGGATCACTGCGAGTTCAGGGCCAGCCTGAGACTACATAGTGAATTCCATGTCAGCATGGGCTAGAGCGAGACCCTACCTCAAAAAAAAAAAATAAAATAAAGAACACTAGGTGTGGTGATGCATGCCTTTAATCCCAGCACTCAGGAGAATTGCTGTGAGTTTGAGGCCATCTTGAGACTACATAGTCAATTCCATGTCAACCTGGGCTAGAATGAGACCCTTCCTCAAAAAACAAAACAACAACAACAAAATAATGGGGCCGGAGAGATGATGTTTCAACGGTTAAGGTGCTTGCCTACAAAGGTGCTTGCCTACAAAGCCTAACAACCTGAGTTCAAATCCTCAGTACCCACATAAGGCCAGATGAACACTGACACATGTGTCTGGAGTTGTTTGTAGTGGCTGGAGGCCCTGGAATACCCATTCTCTCTACTTGCAAATAAATAAATAAAAATATTTTTTAAAAAATTCTTCAGCCAGGCGTGGTGGTGCACACCTTTAATCCCAGACTACATAGTGAATTCCAGGTCAGCTTGGGCTAGATTGAGACCCTAATTTGAAAAACTATGTAGTCTCAGGGTGGCTTTGAACTCATGGCGATCCTCTACCTCTGCCTCCCAAGTGCTGGGATTAAAGGTATATGCCACCATGCCTGGCCCAGCTAAAACAATTTTTAAAAATATTTTTTATATTTTATTTATTTGTAATCTATTTATTTGAGACAGGCAGGCAGACACAGACACACACACAGAGAGAGAGAGAGAGAGAGAGAGAATATGGGTGCACCAGGGCCTCCAGCCACTGCAAATGAACTCCAGATGCATGTACCACCTTGTGCATCTGGCTTACTTGGGTCCTGGGGAATTGAACTGAGGTCCTTTGGTTCTGCAGGCAAATGCCTTAACCACTAAGCTATCTCTCCAGCCACCAGCTAAAAAGTTTTTAAAAATTTTTATTTGTGGCTGGGCATGGTGGCTCATGCCTTTAATCCCAGCACTTGGGAGGCTAAGGCAGGAGGATCACCATGAGTTCAAGGCCACCCACCCTGAGACTACAGAGTGAAATAAATAAATATTTAATTTGCAAGGAGAGAGAGAATTTGTGCGCCAGGGTCGTTAGGCATTGCAGGCAAGTGCCTTAACCATTGAGCCAACTCTCCAGCCCCTAATTTTTTTTTATATTATATTCAAGCAGAGAGGGCGAGAGAATGGGTATGCCAGGACCTCTAGCCACTGCAAATGAAGTCCAGCCACATGCATCACTTTGTGCATCTGGCTTTATGTGGGTACTAGGGATGTGAACCCAGGTTGTTTGGCTCTTCAGGCAAAAAATGAAACAATCTAGGGCTGGAGAGATGGCTTAGCGGTTAAAGCGCTTGCCTGCAAAGCCAAAGGACCTTGGTTCGATTCCCCAGTACCCACATAAGCCAGATACATAAGGTGGCACAAGCATCTGGAGTTTGTTTGCAATGGCTGGAAGTCCTGGTGCGCCCATTCTCTAACTATCACACTCTGCCTCTTTCCTTCTCTCAAATAAATAAATAATAAAATATAAAGAAATTCTTGATTATATTGAGTATATTCTTGATTATAATGAGTAAGTAACCTTATGGTAAGAAAAAAGAGAGAAACTATTCTTGGCCCATGGACAGCTGAACACAGCGCAGTTAGGAAACTTGCTAACAGCTTAGCTAGTGGCTCTAACTGAAATATACACAGTGTGGAACCTGAAAGACTAGGAGAGGTAAACCTGTCAGTTCCAATGCCTTTCTTTGTTTTTCTCTTCTTTTTTTTTAAGTATTTTTTTAAAATATTTTTTATTTTTATTTATTTGAGAGTGACAGAGAGAGAGAGAGGGAGAAAGACAGAGAGGGCGCGCCAGGGCCTCCAGCCACTGCAAATGAACTCCAGACACCTATGCCCCCTTGTGCATCTGGCTAATATGGGTCCTGGGGAATTGAGCCTCGAACCGGGGTCCTTAGGCTCCACAGGCAAGAGCTTAAACGATAAGCCATCTCTCCATCCCTTTTCAAACAAAGTTTCTTTTTTATCCATTTTTTAACTTTAATTTTATTTGACATTGAAAAAGAGAGAGAATGGGAGCAGGGCCTCCAGCCACTGCAAACGAACTCCAGATGCATGCGCCCCCTTGTGCATCTGGCTAATGTGGGTCAAGGGGAATTGAACCTGGGTCCAAGCGCCTTAACAGCTAAGCCATCCCTCCAGCCCCCCCCTTTTTTTTGAGGTAGGCTTCACTCTAGCCTAGGCTGACCCGGAATTCACTATGTAGTCTCAGGCTGGCCTCAAACTCACAGCAATCATACTACCTTTGACTCTCAAGTGCTGGAATTAAAGGTGTGTGCCACCATGCCTGGCTTTAAAAAAATTTTTTTTGTAATAAAAAATTTTTCATTTATTTGCAAGGAGAGAATGAATGAGAGAGGAAACAGCCTCTTGCACACTGCAAAAAACTCCGTATGCATGCATGACCTTGTGCATTTGGCTTTATGTGGATACTGGGAAATTGAGTATCCAGGGCTACTAGACAGATTATAGAGCAGTAGAATCATGAGCAGCTAGGTGATTATAAGATAGTGTCTTACTCTACCCAGCCCAGCCTGGCCTAAAACTCATGATGATCCAACCTCAGTCTCCCCAGTGCTAGGAGAAAAGGCCTAAGTGACCACTCACAGATTAAGTATGAGATTCTGAAACAGAAGTCCAGGGAGGAGACACTTTCATCCTGAAGCTGAGCTGGAAAAAGGACTCTGTATGAGAAATGCCGATACCAGTGCCCATGCCAGGTGAAGCCCCAGTCCTAGGACACCCATGATGAAAGCGACCATTCCTTCCCCATTCAGGTTCTTACAGATATATAATTCAGATACTTCCTGTGAAGCTTCTTTTGTTAATTAAAGGTATTCCAAATTTGCTCAAAATTAAAACAGAATACTTTATTAACATCAGAGCAGTCCTACATTATACAATATGCAAACTCAGCCAGGCCTAGGATGGAGAAAATAGAACCTAACAGTCCAAAAGACCAAGTTTCTATAATTAGTTTTACCACTTGCTAGTATGTAATTGGACCGAGTAGCCTATCAAATTTCTGGTTGTTTTATCTATACAATGAGAATAAAAAAATGGTCACATGTAAAAGACTGTTGTGATGACTAAATGAGATTTCACATATGTATGTATACAAAGTATTAATTACAAATACTAGACTAGTTATTAGCATAAATACTAGGCTTTATTTCAACAATACAAAGCCGCATTATAAGATATCCCATATTACTTCTGGGAAGTGGGTCCATGTATATTTAGACTCATTTTTTTTTTCATTTTGTCAAAATGGAAAACACTGACTCTATCTACTTTTAATATAAAAATCACACATGTAGGGTATCACTTGAAGTAGGGAAATTTACAAAATGGATTACACTCTCACAAGCAATTTCTTCGAAAAATGGTTAGACAAAGTAGAATCCAGACATAAGAACTACAGTTCAGAATGGAAAAAAAAAGTCTCTGAGATTTAGGGCTGGAGAGATAGCTTAGTGGTTAAAGCATTTGCCTGCAAAACCAAAGGACCCAGGCTCGATTCCCCAGGACCCACATTAGCCAGATGCACAAGGTGGCACATGAGTCTGTAGTTTGTTTGTAGTGGCTGGAGACCCTGGCACACCCATTCTTTCTCTCTGTCAAATAAATAAAATATTTTTTTTAAGTCTCTGAAATTTAAACTAACCTCCTTATTTTCAAGACTAGGAAACCATGTCAGTGGCTTCATTCAAGTTGTTGATGCCAGTCCCAACAGAAACATGGAACTGCCTTCTACAGCCTGCAGTGGTAGCACCACATTTGAAAAAAAAAATATTGCTTATTTTATTCCAGAGTTGAATTTTATAAATTTACAAAATTTTATAATTTTACAATTCTTGCTATTTCATTTTCTGCATTTAGCAAAATTATTCTGTGAGGTGAGGACACTGGCAAACTTGTCTTCATAAAAACTGAGTTTGAGCTGAACACAAGAGGAGAACATCTGTAAATCCAGCATTTAAAGAGGTGGAAGCAGGAAGACTGCAAGTTGGGGGATAGCCTGGGCTATGTCGTTAGATCCTGTGAAAAACCAAACCAAATTAAAAAAACCAACCAAACAAACAAAAAGCATAAACATTTCTAAGAACAAAGAGTTAATGGTGTTCTAGAGTCCTTTTCTACTGTCATGAACCCAAAAGCTATGAAACTATTTTCCGTTGTGTGCAGCATTTCAAACATTTAAGAAATTTCTTCAATTTGAAGAAATAAATTATTACGTGAAAACATTATTGAAAAGATTATCTTTGGAAAATAACTCAAAATTGCATACAGATGCTGGGCGTGGTGGCACACACCTTTAATACCAGCACTAGGGAGGCAGAGGTAGGAGGATCACCATGAGTTCGAGGGCATCCTGAGACTACATAATGAATTCCAGGTCAGCCTGGAGTAGAGCAAGACTCTACCTCAAAAAAAAAAAAAAAAAAATTGTACACAGACAATTATGTAGTTCAGTGTCTGAAAGGTATACAAAAGATTTTCAGAATAACAGACCAAACTGAGATGGATGAACATAATCAATTTGGTTTGGATATATTATCAGATAATTTAACATTACTAACAGAAATTTTAAAACGGGTGTGTGTGTGTGTGTGTGTGTAAAATATTTGGGTACCAATTGAAATAACTTGGTGTTCTCTGAGATAGTGTTCTATTTCCAGACACATTAGCCTCCTCATAGCCCAGTGATGAGGAAATCATAAACCAGCATGGCACCCAAGATAGTCAGTCCCTCTTTTCCCCCCAGGCAGGATTTCACTCTAGCCAAGGATGACAGGGAACTCACACTGTAGCCCCAGGCTGGCCCCAGACTTACAGTGATCCTCCTACCTCTGCCTTCAAGAGCTGGGTCTGAAGGTGTGCACCACCATGCCCAGCTTCAAGATAGTTTAAAAAAGAGAAACAAGAGGCTGGGGAGATGGCTTAGTGGTTAAGGCATTTGCCTGTAAAACCAAAGGACCTAGGTTCAATTCCCCAGGACCCAAGTAAGCCAGATGCACAAGGTGGCGCATCCATGTGGAGTTTGTTTACAGTAGCTGAAGACCCTGGGGTGCCCTTTCTCTCTCTCTCTACCTCTTTCTCTCTCTATTAGGCCTTTCTCTCTCTCAAATAAATCAAATGAAAAGTTATTTATATATATAAAAAGAGAAACAACTCCTGAGTGTAGTTTTCTACAGCTTAATGTTAACAGCACTAAGGACATAATAGAGATATATAATAGAAACACCAGGCTTAATACCTTACAAAATATGTACAGAACTTGAACATTTTCCTATGTGACGCAATTCAAGTCATAATTATATATTTAATTGGATACTCTGATATAGTGGGAAGTTTTAATTGGTTACCAAAAAAATGTGTGTAAACTATAAAAAAAAAATTACTTCAAAAATACACATAATTCTAATCCCAGGCTTAAGCATTGATTTTTCCAAAGTAAATATATATATATATGTATGTATGTATATATATATATATATATATCATTTAAATATCACACATTTGTTAAGTTTACATGATCTTAATTATTATGAAAACATAAAACAAAAGAAAAACCCTCTATTTATATTAACAGAAAAAAATCAATAGGGAAGCTGATAGGATATATTATACACAGTAGCTAAAATACAAAGGGCCAAAATTTTGCTATCAGAGTCATGAAAGACACCAAAGCTGCTGTGTTAGGAAACAAGCAGCTTCACTCTGCAGACGTCACTGGACAGACTCAGAGAAATGAGCATAAATAACAGTTACCTGAAGGACTGCTAGAAGATAATGACATCACCTCTGAGGAACACACTCAGATATTAAGACATGTCCGGGGAATGAAAAGTTCACAGCACAGTTCACACTGGGACCTTCACTGTAGGTTTAAAAACCTCAAACAACATTTCATTCTTAATACAAGAATCAGTGTTTCATCTATAAAATCCGTAAGTGGAGTGTTCAGCCCAGTTGATTATCAAAAGCTATTTTATAAAATGCTTCAATACTGATGATATGAAACTGATGGCATTAAAGCTATCAAAACTTTGTGATGATCACAAAGTTTGGCTTCCCAGGTTAGTGTCCAAAGTCACTTTGCGTCTGGAGAACACTGCAGAGATGTCAGGTACCCTGGACTTCCCCGGTGGTGAGGCACCTGCCTTACGCTTTCCCTTTATCATAGTCCCCAACCATCCTCTTGATGTGTGACAACTTGCTCTTCAGCTCCTTGCAGTAATTCCTCTTTCTCTTGTAATCTGAAGACTGAAAGGGAGAATAATGAATCACATAAATTCAAACGCTAAAACTACGTCTGCTGAGAGTGCACAGGTAACCAGAACGGGAACATTAGTGATAAATGGCTGGAAGTGTTGAATGAATATACACAAGGCGTTTGGCAGGGTCACCAATCACAAAGGCACCTGATTCTCTTTCCTCAAACATATCGTCTAACCAGGAATTTACAAAGGATAGATCCATTTTTATTTTTATTTAAAAGAAGGTTTTTTTAGGCTGGAGAAATGGCTTAGTGCTTAAGGCGCTTGCCTTGCAAAGCCAAAGGACCCAGGTTCGATTCCCCAGAACCCACATAAGCCAGATGCACAAGGGGGTGCATGCATCTGGAGTTCCTTTGCAGCGGCTGGAGACCCTGGAATGCCTATTCTCTCTCTCTCTGTCTCTCCCTCTCTCCATCCCTCCCTCCACCCTGCCTATTTCTCTCTCTCAAATAGAGAAAAATAAAATATTAAAAAAGATTTTTCATTTATTTGAAAGCACACTGGAGGCCTTAAATTTTTAAATTTATTTATTCTTTTCTTTATTTCAGAGAGAGAGAAAGAGAGTGAGAGTGAGTGAGCATAGGTGCACCAGGGCGTCCTGCCACTGTGCTACAGACACATGCACCACTTTGTGTATCTGGCTTTATGTGAGTACTGGGGAGTTGAACCTGGACATCAGGCTTTGCAAGCAAATGCCTTTAACCCTTCAGCTATCACTGCTAGCCCATTTTATAAATATTTTATTTATTAATTTGCAAGGAGAGAGTGAGAAAGTGAGAATATGAATGGGTGCACTTGGGCCCCTTCAAATGAATTCCAGATGCATGCACCACTTTTTATATCTGGCTTTACATGGGTACCAGGGAATTAAACCCTAGGCCATCAGGCTTTGCAAGCAAGCACCAGTGGTTGAGCCATCTCTCCAGCCCCAAAAATATATTTCTTTCTTTTTTGGGGGGGGGGATTTCAAGGGAGGGTTTCACTCTAGTCTAGGCTGACCTGGACTTCACTTATATAGTCTCAGGGTGGCCTTGAACTCATGGTGACCCTCCTACCTCTGCCTCCTGAATTCTGGGATTAAAGGCGTGCGCCACCATGCCCAGCTGTATTTCTTTTAGACTGGTGGATTCTAAGGGCTTCTGAAGGTCAATAAGTTTTCTTGATGACTTAATGTATTTTTTAAAATAATTTTATTTATTTATTTGAGAGAGAGGGAAAGAGGCAGAGAGAGAGAGAGAGACAGAGACAGAGACACAGAGAGAATGGGCGCTCCAGGGCCTCTAGCCATCACAAACGAACTCCAGATGCATGCACCACCTTATGCATCTGGCTTATGTGGATACTGGGGAATCGAACCGGGGTCCTTAGGCTTAGCAGGCAAGCACCTTAACCACTAAGCTGTCCCTCCAGCCCTGACTCAATGCATTCTTAAAAATGAGTATATCAGGCTGGAGGAATGGCTCAGCTGTCAAGGCACTTGCCTGTAAAGCCTAATGACCTGGTTTCGATGCCCCAGTATCTATATAAAGCCAGATGCACAAAGTGGCATGGCCATTCTCTCGCTCTTGCAAATAAATAAAGCCTGACAGCCCTGGGGTTCAGCTCTCCAGTACCCATGTAAAGCCAGGTGCACAATTTGTGCATTGGTCAATTTATAAAAACTACCCATAGTGACTTGTGCATTTATCTGTTTGTATACTTCAAGTTAATAGCCATCTATCCATCTATCTATCTATCTATCTATCTATCTATCTATCTATCTATATCAGCTTAGGCTGTTGCTGCCAACAGCTGGAATTAAAGTCCCAACTTCTCAGTGACAATGTTCATGTATAAATGGCAGGGCCACTGTCTATAATCAATGCATGTGTAAGGTACAGTTAGTCACAGTAAAGGTTAAATAAGAAACACAGAATACAAAAGTTTTTTTTTTTTGTTTTGTTTTTGAAAGAGTCTTGAAATCAGGATACTTACTCTCTTAACTTGTTTCAGTCTGTTGTATTCATCAGCAGCCGCCTATTAATGAGAATAAGAAGAATGTGTTTAGCCTGGTGGGGCATTTTGTCTCTCATCACCATTGTTTGTTTGTTTTTTAATTTAATTTTATTATTTATTTACTTATTTGAGACAGAGAGAGAGAAAGAATGGGCACACCAGAGCCTCCAGCCACTGCAAACAAACTCCAGATGCATGCTCCACCTTGTGCATCTGGCTTACGTGGGACTGGTGAATTGAACCTGGGTCCTTTGGCTTTGCAGGCAAACGCCTTAACCACTAAGCCATTGCTCCAACCCTCATTACCATTCTTGATGTTATCCTTTGGAGCCAAAAAATGACAGCTTATAAAAATGGAGAGAATTAATATAGTCTTAACGCCTTTAGAACTCTCATGTTAAGGGCTGGAGAGATGAGATGGCTCAGTGGTTAAGGCACTTGCCTGCAAATTCTAATGACTCGCGTTCAGTTCCCCAGTACCCACATAAAGCCAGAAACGAAAAAGTGGCACATGCATCTGGAGTTCATTTGCAGCAGCTAAAGACCCTTGTGTACCCATTTTATCTCTCTCTGTCTTTTTTCTCTCTCAAATAAATATTTCTTAAAAATCTTTTTTTAATAAACAAAAGGAAGAGATCAAGTTATCATTATTTGCAGATGACATGATTCTATACATAAAGGACCAATGGATCTGCATCACCTCTAAAATTTACAATGCTAGTTATGAAGATTGGGTAAAGGTCAAAATGCATTTGGAAGGAATTTGGCACCATGATAACATTTCGTTAGATTTGATTAATTTACATTCAGAAATTCTAGCTATACAGAACAGTCATCTTGACTTTGATGCCACTAAGGCTGCTAATGATTTACTTGCTGCAATTAAGTCTGTGTTGCCTGGTTGGGACTCTCTGAGTTCCTGGATAGGCAGCTTTGCAGCTGTGGGAGTTTGCCTTCTGCTTCTCTTATGCCTGTTGCCTATTTTCTTCAAGTGTCTAATGAAGTCTATTGTGAATGTTCGTGCAGAGGTCCAAGCTATGCACTATAGAATACGTCCTTGACTCCCCTCCTTTTGGAGCTGCATAGGATTCAGACCTATGCATATCAGCTCACAATAAAGTGAGTGTGATATGGGCACCAACATGGGTGCGAGGCAAAGCACCGCAAGGGAAGGTCCCTTTCTGACCGTTTCTGAATTCCCTGAGAGAAAAACCTGACTTACATGGAGGTTGGTACCATACTTATTATGATCATATGGCCCTGCCTCCCCTCCCCAAAAGGTACCAAGGGCCAAGATTGTGGGACGAAAAATGACAGCCCACGGGAGGAGTCAGGTCAAACTCCCCCGGTTGGTTAAAGCCCACCGCTGAACAGCGGGTCTCCCCCTCTTTCGTATAAAAGAAGGGAGGAGATGTTGGGAGCCGTGGCTGCTCTTTGACCATGAGAACTGCAGTTGTTTTGGGATCTCCGGGCACAGAGACCTTGTCGTATGGCCTTGGCAAACAGTCTTCAGACACAGAGGCATTTGTGGAGGAGACTTTAGGCACGTAGGCACTGTCTGAAAAGTTTTGTTTTCTGTATATAAGCTTGTGCTTGCCTGAATAAATCTGAGACCTTGATCAGACTCTAGACTTGGTCTCCTTCTTTGTGTCTCTTGTCTCTCATCCAGGTTATTTTTCCCCTCGGGTCCTTGTTTAACTCCCCGCTGGCCGGGGCAGCAGAAGACACTAGGAAATGGAAAAAACATCCCTTGTTCCTGGATTGGAGGAATCAATAGTGTGAAAATGGCAATCTTACCAAAAGCAATCTACACATTTAATGCAATCCTCATCAAAATTCCAATGGCATTCTTCATGGAAATAGAAAAAAACAATCCAAAAATTCATTTGGAAGCACAAAAAAAAATCTGGAATATCTAAGACAATAATGAGCAACAAAAATAAGGCTGGTGGTAGCACCATACCTGATTTTAACCTATACTACAGAGCCATGGTAACAAAAACAGCATGGTACTGGCACAAAAGCAGACATGCAGATCAATGGAACAGAATAGAGGACCCAGATGTAAGTCAGGGTAGCTATAGCCACCTGATATTCAACAAAAATGCCAAAAATACTCATTGGAGAAAAGACAGCCTCTTCAGCAAATGGTGCTGGGAAAACTGGATATGTATCTGTAGAAGGATGAAAATAGATTCTTCTCTCTCTCATGCACAAGAATTAAGTCCAAATGGATTAAAGACCTTAACATCAGACCAGAAACTCTAAAGACTGCTAGAGGAAAAAGTAGGGGAAACTCTCCAATATATTGGTCTTGGCAAAGACTTTCTGAATACAACCCCAATTGCTCAGGCAACAAAACCACAGATTAATCACTGGACCTCATGAAATTACAAAGATTTGTACTGCAAAGGACACTGTGAATAAAGCAAAGAGGCAACCTACAGAATGGGAAAAAATCTTCGCCAGCTATATATCTGATAGAGGATTAATATCTAGGATATACAAAGAACTCAAAAAGTTAAATAACAAGAAATCAAGCAAGCCAATTAAAAAATGAGCTATGGAGCTAAATAGAGGGTTCTCAAAAGAAGAAATACGGATGGCATATAAGCATCTAAAAAAATGTTCTATGTCCCTAGTCATCAGGGAAATGCAGATTAAAACTACATTGAGATTCCATCTCACTCCTGTCAGATTGGCTACCATCATGAAAACAAATGATCATAAATGCTGGCGGGGATGTGGAAAAAGAGGAACCCTTCTACACTGTTGGTGGGAATGCAATCTGGTCCAGTCATTGTGGAAATCAGTGTGGAGGTTCCTAAAACAGCTAAAAATTGATCTGCCATATGACCCAGATATAGCACTCCTAGGCATATATCCTAAGGACTCATCTTATTTCCTTAGAAGGACATGCTCAACCATGTTTATCGCTGCTCAATTCAAAATAGCTGGGAAATGGAACCAGCCTAGATGTCCCTCAACAGATGAGTGGATAATGAAGATATGGCACATTTATACAATGGAGTTCTACTCATTGGTAAAGAAAAATGAAGCTATGAAATTTGCAGAAAAATGGATGGATCTGGAAAGGATTATACTAAGTGAGGTAGCCCAGGTCCAGAAAGCCAAGCGCCTGCATGTTCTCTCTCATATGTGGATCCTAGCTACAGATGATTGGGCTTCTGTGTGAGAAGGAAAAAACTCAGTAGCAGAGGCCAGTAAGCTAAAAATGAGATACAAAGGGAAGAGAAGGGAAGGGAGGATGGTACTTAATATGATGGCATTGTATATATGCTAAGTAGAAGAATAGATTAACAGGGGTGAAAAGGCCCAAAGTGAGGTCAGGGGAGGAGATTGAGTAAAGGAAAGGTGGAGGGAGGGCTAATCAAAATCTAAGAGGATATAAATAAGTCATATGGAATCCTCCAGTTTTGGACAATGGAACACTCAGGAGCCATAGATCGTTGCTAGAAAATTTTCAGTGCCAGGGATGGGGTACCTTCCAGTGAGTTGTTGGCCAGGGAGGTCCCTGATGCCCCCAAAACATTACAGGCCATTCCTGAGGCCCTTGGTTTCCCACCAGGAATCAATGGTAAGACACTATTGCTGAAGACTCCACATATATGGGCTGCAAGGCCACTGAGAAATCCTGCTGGAACTGAGCTGATAACCTCCTCCATGTAGACCAGCTGAGAGAAAGCTGGAAGAAGCCATTCTACATGCAGTTCAATGGGAGAAAGAGATACCACCAGTGAAGACACTCAACAGTGGACACTGCAAGCCTTATATTTGGCCAGCCAGGCCAAATGAGCCAACGGGTGCAATAGTGGCACGTCTGTCATGGTGGAAACCAACTGCCCTCCAACTGGACTGGAGGCCCGCTCCATGGGAGGGAATACATCCCTGATACTGAAAACCTTCAACAGGGGTAGTCATGAGCCCTAGGGGTGTAACATCTGCTGATGTCTGGATAAGTATATATACTATGCTTATCAAACAGCCCAGTAAGCACTTCTCTTAATATTCATACCCTTATATTAATGCTAGTCTCACTTTTGGTAGAGAATCTTCTCTTTTCAGATGGCAGTGACCTTGGGATACCTCAGAAGGTATCATGGTGCTAGAAAGAAGTGATTAGAGTACTGAGTAACATCTCAATCACACCTTCCAAGGCTCAGGGTCTAATGCGGAAGAGGTGGCGGAAAGAATGTAAGAGCCAAAGGAAGGGTAGGACTCCTTACAACGTGCTCCCTCCAGACATAAAATGGCCTGGATATCCATGACCTCACAGTGCCTGACACGACCTAAACAAGACCATCATAAGAGGAGGGAAAGATCATGACGTCAAAATAAAAGAGACTGATTGAGATGGGAAGGGGATATGATGGAGAATGGAATTTCAAAGGTGGTAGGTGGGGGGAGGGAGGGTATTACCAGGGGATATTTTTTATAATCATGGAAAATGTTTTAAAAAATTGAGAAAAATAAATGAAAAGAAAAAAAAAAAGCATATCTCCTCTCCCATGTTAGTTTGAATATGATGCCTCCCATAGACTCATGTGTCAGAATTTCCAGTTGACACAGTTTGGCAAGGTTGTGAAACCTTTAAGAGGTAAGGCCTTACAGGAGGAAATGTGTCACTGGGGACAGGGTGCTGAGATTTCCAGGCCAACCGAGCTGACTGCTCTTACTTCCTCCCTGCTGAGGTGAGAATGTGGTTCTTGTTTCAACCATCCTCTCCACCGTGACAGACTTCCCCTCAAAACTGTACACCAAAATTAACTCTTTCCTTCTCTAAGCTGCTTCTGCTCAGGTATTTTGTCCCAGAAATGAGTAATGGATACACTCTTTCCCCCCAAAAAATATTTCTAACAGGCCGGAGAGATGGTTCAGCAGTTAATGCGCTTGCCTTTGAAGCCCAGGTTAATTCCTCAGTACCCACATAAGCCAGATGCACAAGGTGTCGCATGCATTTGGAGTTCCGTTTGTTTGCAGTGGCTAGAGGCCCTGGTGTCCCCCCTTCTTTCTACATCTGCCTTTTTCTGTCTCCCCCTCTTCAAGTAAATAAATAAATAAATAAATAAAATATGTAAGTTTAGAAAAAAATGTCTTTTTAAACATTATTTATTTTTGTTGTTGTTGTTGTTGTTGTTTCCGAGGTTTTGCTCTGGCCCAGGCTGACCTGGAATTCACTATGTAGTCTCAGTGTGACCTTGAACACATGACGATCCTCCTACCTTTGCCTCCCAAGTGCTGGGATTAAAGGCATGTGCCACCATCCCTGGCTAATTCTTCTTCTTCTTCTTTTTTTTTTTTTTAACTCTTTAATTTTATTTATTTATATTTAAGTTTTTTGGTGTTCTGAGGTAGGGTCTCACTCTATCTAGCCCAGGCTGACTTGGAACTCACTATGTAGTCTCAGGGTGGCCTTTAACTCACAGTGATCCTCCTACCTCTGCCTCCCAAGTGCTGGGATTAAAGGGGTGCATCACCACACTCTGCTAATTTTATTTACTTATTGGCAAGCAGAGAGAGATAGAGACAAATAGAATGGGCATGCCAGGGCCTCCAGCCACTGCACATGAACTCCAGATGCGTGTGCCCCTTTGTGCATCTGGCTTTATGTGAGTACAGGGGAATCGAACCCAGGTCGTTAGGCTTTCTAGGCACACAAGCGTCTTAACTGCTGATCCATCTCTCCAGCCTGCCTTGTAATTATTATTATTATTATTATTATTATTATTATTATTTTGAGATAGGGTCTCACTCTAGCCCAGGCTGATCTGGAATTCACTATGTAGTCTCAGGGTGGCCTCGAATTTATGGCGATCCTCCGCCTCCCGAGTGCTGGGATTAAAGGTAAACACCACCACGCCCAGCAGAATCTTTTTTTTTTTTTTTTTGTAATTCTTAACTATATTAGTATAGCCTGCAATTTGAAAGAAGACTTTCTTTCATGCAAAATTCAATTTAAACTATGAAATTACAGTTTGATTTGGGAAGAAGTAGTTAAAAGCTGGAGGAGCATTCATTTGCAGTGGCAAGAGTCCTTGGCAAGCCCCTACACATATGCAAATAAGTACATTTATTGTTGATTTGCATGTGTGTGGGCACAGCTTGATCTTCTGTCACTGCAAAAGGAATGCCAGATACTTGTGCCACTGTTTGCAGCAGGCTTTACACAAGTGGCTAGGGAATTGAACCAGGCTGGCAGACGTGACAAGCAAGTGCTTTTAACCATTGAGCCATCTCCCCAGTCCCAAATAAGTAATGTCTTTAAAAAGAAATTACAGGGCTGGAGAGATGGCTTAGAGGTTAAGGTTCTTGCCTGCAAAGCCTAACGATTCGGGTTCGATTCCCCAGTACCCATTTAAAGCCAAATGCACAAAGTGACACAAGAATCTGGGATTCATTTGCAGTGTGAATAGAGGCCCTAGCGTGCCCATTCTCTTTGTCTCTCTCTCCAGTTGCAAGTACAAAAAAAGAAATTACAGTTTTATAAGTACAAGTAAAAGTTTTATCAACTCTAGTATAAAGGATACTGTATATCTACAAATGAGAACTAGTTTTAAAAAAATATTTATTTATTTGCAAGCAGAGAGAGAATGGGGACTCCAGGGCCTCTAGCTGCTGCAAACTCCACATGCATGTGCCACTTTATGTATCTGGCTTTATGTGGGTCCTGGGGAATCAAACCCAAGGTATTAGGCTTTGCATGCAAGTGCCTTCACCATTGAGCCATCTTTCCAGTGCTAGAACTAGTTTTTCTTTTTTTTGGGGGGGGGCGGGGGGGGTAAGGTCTCACTCTAGTCCCGATTGACCTGGAATTCACACTATGTAATCTCAGGGTGACCTCAAACTCATGGCGATACTCCTACCTCTGCCTCCTAAGTGCTAGGATTAAAGGTGTGCATCACCACGCCTGGCCACTCCTAGAACTAGTTTTAATGTCAAAATATATATATATATATATATATATTAGAGAGAGAGGGAAAAAGAAATTAGGCATTGCAGGGCCTCTAGCTTCTGTAAACAAACTCCAGACACATGCACAACTTTGTGCATCTGGCTTACATGGGTCCTAGGGAATTGAATCTGGGTCCTCTGGCTTCACAGGCAAGAGCCTTAATCACTAAGCCACCTCTCCAGCCCTCCTACAACTAGTTTTTATGCAGTATACATCAGGTTGGTAGCTAGGCATTGTGGAATACATCTGCTTAGAATGTAGGAGTATTAGGAGTTCAAGGTCATCCTCAGTTAAGCAGTGAATTTGTAGATGGCCTAGGTTACATGCAACCCAATCTCAAGATCACCCCTATACCCTGGGGGGAGAGAATCAACTTTGAACTTACCATGTACTCTTCACTATCTTCTCTATAGTCATCTAATTCTTTATCTAGACGGGTGAGCTCTCTGTTGACCTCATCAAGCTCTGCTTGTAAACGCTTGTACTCCTGCAGACCTGTGTCAAAATTTCTCTTATAGAGTTGTCTTTGTTGGTCTGAAGTGACAGGTGGATATTCCCTAGGAATTGAGAGAGAAAAATGACAATTTATGCATCCTGTGCACACATAAAATCCAGTGTTTCTCCTAAAAGACAGTAGCTGGTAGGGAGAGGAGAACCATATTTTCATTTGTCTGTTGTTCCCAGGGAGATAAAGTAAGATACAATTAACTTCTACCAAGAATGATCACAGAGAACGTAAGGGTTACCTGGCTGTGACATCGGGCTAGGCGAGTATCCCCTCCTCCCTCAGCAACCCATCCTTCCCAACACTGCACAAGAGGTCAAGAGGACAAACTTCCCCAACAGAGGAGGACTAGGTTTTGACCAAGGATACAAGAGTACTTGTGCTCCCCTAATAGAGACTCTAGACAGATCACATTAGGCTTAGGTGGAAGAACATTTGCCTATCATACCATACACAAGACCCTAGGGTTACATCATAGCACCACACCAGAAGAAAAAATCACACTCCTCCCACCCAGGTAGGGTGTCACTCTAGCCCAGGCCGACCTTGAACTCACAGTGATGCTCCTACCCTATCTCCTGAGTGTGGGATTAAAGGTGTGCACCACCACACCCATTCTGATTATACTTTTTTTTAAAAATATATTTTGTTTATTTGAGAGAGAGAGAGAGAGAGAGAGAATATGGGAGCGCCAGGGCCTCCAGCCACTGCAAATGAACTCCAGATGCATGCGCCCCCTTATGCTTCTGGCTTACATGGGTCCTGGAGAGTCAAACCGGGATCCTTTGGCTTTGCAGGCAAGCACTTTAACCGCGCTAAGCCATCTCTCCAGCACCCCTTCCCCTTTTGTTTTACTTAAAAAATTCATGATTCAGTCAGGTGTGGCAGTGCAGGCCTTTAATCCCAGCACTTGGGAGGCAGACAATTTTTAAAAACATTTTACACAGAGATAAAAAAAAAATAGTAAACTAGGCTGGGTATGGTGGTACACACCTCTAATCCCAGCACTCGGGAGGCAGAGGTAGGAAGATCGCCGTGAGTTCGAGGCCACGGTGAGACTACATAGTGAATTCCAGGTCAGCCTGGGCTAGAGTGAAACCCTACCATGGGGAAAAAGAAAAAAAAAAAAAAGCCAACTAGGAGGACAATGCTGCTGTTTAAAATGGCCATTAGCTGGGCTGGAGGGATGGCTTAGTGGTTAAGGCGCTTGCCTGCAAAGCCAAAGGACCCTGGTTCGATTCCCCAGGACCCATGTAAGCCAGATGCACAAGGAGGCACACGTGTCTGGAGTTTGTTTGCAGTGGCTGGAGGCCCTGGTGTGCTCATTCTCTCTATCTCCATCTCTGTCTGTCTCTGACTCTCCAAATAAATAAAACTTAAAAAATAAAAATGTTTCGAATGGCCATTTGTCAATAGCTGCAGAGCTCCTGGGCAGTGCTGGGTCTGGAGGTGCAGCTTCCCCACTGAAGCAAGCAGGGAGATGCGTGGCATAGTCTTTTATTACCCATATCCTTAAAGCAGGACAAGGTGGGGGACCACACCAGCTAACCCCCGAGGGCACAGATAGCCGCAAAAGTGTGCCAGAACTCTCCACCGTGCCCGGGACCTTTGTTCCACTCCCTCAACAAAGACGTTTTCTCAAGAAGGCTCTCGTTTCTTCCCTCCACTGGACACAACGCTTCCAGGGGTTTACTACCCAGACACCTCTTCTTCCACGTCTTCCTCTCCCCCCTCCTCCCCTCCTCCCTTCTTCTCGATGGTGTCACTGTCCCCATCTCTAGGCTCACTCTCACGCCCCACCACAGCTTTAGCCTTCTTGTCCTTCTTCTTCTTCTTTTCCTTCTTGATCAACTGGGGAGCTGCTGGATGTGTCGCACCGTCACACCATTCTCACGCTCACGCTTTGTGACTTTTACTGCTTCAGCGACAAGCTGAGGGACTTTCGCAGCGTGGGCAACCACATCTTTCTTACCAGCGTCGCGGTCATCCTGCTTCCAGGCGGCATGGGCATTGTCTGTGGGTTTGCCATGCTTGTCCGGGCGGCCCGGCTCGATCACCAGCTTCTTCTGACTTGCCTTTGGACCTAAACCCCGCTCGCGAGGGTGAGTGTCCCTTCCATGGTCAGTCTCTTGATCCTGGCTACTATACCATGGTCACAGGTGGAAATCACTGCTGTGGTCATTGACGCAACAGCCGTGCAGATAGCTTCCCCCTTGGTGGTAACGACAACAGCCTCCTGGTTGACCTCAGCGCCATCCTCGTATCGAAGAACACCAGGAAGCATGACCGTGGCTCCATAGCCGATTGCATTTACTGCACTCTCTCTCATAACCCGCCGTTTGTGAGACGTCAACAGCTTTTCCAAAGGGTAAACAACACGCCGCAAGTAGCTCTCATCCTTATGGTCGTCATACAGCCACCAAGCGTCAATTACATCACGCGTTGTCACCGTGTGGTCCTTTTCACTCCGGACTCCAGAAGGAACCCTCCGGAGTTCCTGCATTTGACCACCAACTCCCGCTAACAAACCAAGGTGCACACACAGTGTCTGAATGTAGGCTCCAGCTTCACAACTCACCCAAAAGATTCCTCATCTTTCATGAGCATAGTCAATCATTTTGCTCTCGTAGACAGTCCTCACTTGAAGCTGCCTTTTTACTGCAGCAATAAGTGTGTGTGTGTGTGTGTGTGTGTGTGTGTGTGTGTGTGTGGCTGAAACAGGGCACCCGTCAAGAGTTTCTAGTGCCTGCACTCTGTTGTGATTTCACCAAGCGAGTAGCTCATTCTACGCATACAATTAAGCATCCAGTCACTCTGGGATCCAGTGTGCCACTGTGTCCAGTCTTCTCCACCCGAAGTATTCACTGTATCCAGGCCACCACCTCATGGGAAGACGGGTTAGAAGGTTTGTCAAGATTAATGAAACCTGTCTTGATATAGTCCCCAATCTCCCTCTTCAGAAGATCTGAACCGCAAGGAAGAGGTGTGTAGTGTGTTGTCCTTACAGCTAACTTATCAACATTTTTTTAGTAACAAAGACCAATGAAAAGTGTCCAACTGAGCTACTGTGGATTCTGGTTTCAGTATGTTGTGTTTCTGCTACATCTTCTTCAAATGGCCTCCGGTCCTTTTTCTTTTTATGCTTCTTTGGCAAAATAATGACTCCTGCTTCTGCCCTGATTATACCTTTTATATTACTGCTCATTTTCAAAACAATCATAACTGTTACAAATAAAAATTATTGCACATTGAGAATCAACGAATGCTGATGGACTGAAAATGACAAAATTTAAGGTTCAAGCCGTCAGAATGCATTGGCTCTCAATAGACAATCCCACAGGATATTTTATTTAAATACTTGTTGGCAGTATTAAGACAACTTCTGAAACACAAAGCCTGTTTTGATCATTGTAGCAACAAAGCAGCCGGCTGGGAGTGGCTGTTTCCTACTAACTACCACCTACCATCTTCTGACTGGCTTATTTGTTTATTTTTTGGTGTAGTTTTTACCAAGTAGAAACAGGTTATCTTGCTCTTTCATTATGAAAGTAGGCGTTAAAAATGTACACACCCCAGCACTCGGGAGGCAGAGGTAGGTGGACGGCCCGTGAGTTTGAGGCCACCCTGAGACTACATAGTGAGTTCCAGGACTAGAGTGAGACCCTACCTCAAAAAACCAAAAAAAAAAAAAAAAAAAAAAGTATACACATGGGCTGGAGGTAGATCATGTTAAACTAAATGTTTAGTGCATATGATACCTTAGGTTCAATCTCTGGCATACACACAGAAAGAAGTGCTATATGCACTTTTATATATTAAAAACATGCTCATTGCCTAAATAACCTGGCAGTTCACGAGTGTATGAAGAACTACCGCTGGGTTCTATGTCTCTGCACCCCAGCTATTCCTGGCATATGAAGTGAAGCCATCCAAACAGCCCACTGAGAAAATATTTGCAACTGTTTCACAGGACTAAGAATCTTTTTTGTTTTCGAGGTCGGGTTTCACTCTAGCCCAGGCTGACCTGGAATTCACTATGTAGTCTCAAGGTAGCTTTGAACTCATGGCGGTCCTCCTACCTCTGCCTCCCAAGTGCTGGGATTAAAGGTGTGCGCACCACATCCAGCTTTTTTCTTTCTTTTTTTTTTTTTTTTTGGTTAGGACTAAGAATCTTCATCAGCTTAGATCTGACAGTCAAATGTCTTCATTTTTTTTTTTTTTAAGTTTTAGAGAGACTTTATTAAAGAAGAGAAGGAGAGAAGAAAGTGCAGAGCTCCTGCCATGTGGAGAGCAGGAGGGGTAACGAGCCCATGTGGGAGTGAATGGGGGGGTGGGCTCCCCAGCTGGGCTGAAACCACAGAAGCTTACCAGAACCTCGAAGTTCAAGAGCCAGCCAAGAGCTTTGTAACAGAGGGAGCAATTAAATGATTTGTTCAAAAGAGAAACAGAAGGGCTGGAAAGATGGCTCGGTGGTTAAAAGCACTTGTCTGCAAGGCCTGACTGCCTCTCTCCAATTCCCCAGTATCCACATAAAGCCAGATGCACAAAGTGGCTAATGTACCTGGAGTTCGTTTGCAGTGGCAATGGGCCCTGGTGTGCCCATGCTCCCTCACTCTCTCTGCTTGCAAATAAATAAGTGAAATATTAAAAAAAAAAAAAAAGAAATGTAGGATTTCTTGAAGTTTTCAGTTAAATTTTCCATTATGCTAGGCAGATGTTTTACAGATAGATGGGTAAACCAGGCCAAAACACTGTGGGTCGAAGAAAGCAGCTGTGAGAACCTCTAGTGAACAGAGGGCTTCCTACCACCACACCCCACTCACGTCTCTTAACACTGCAAGGTTTTGATGAACCATCATTCACACTGCAAAGGCTTTGTGTGTGTGTCCCAGTGCCTAGAACATTTGGCATGGAAAAGGCCATGCGCCACACCTGTGTTTATTTGGCAGTGGTGAAGCAGAATGAGCCAGCGACGCGAAGAGCCCTAACCCTGGCCAGAATGCTCAACTGTGGTTACCTCAGCTGCTTACAAACTGTTAGCCACGGTTCTTTGGGTTAAACCTTCTGTTTTCCACAAAAAGTGTCACTTGAGGGGCTGGGGGAAATGGCTGAGTGGTTATAAGGCATTTGCGTGCAAAGCCTGCAAGCACGGGCTTCAGTTCCCAAGCCACCCACTTAAGCCAGGCAGGCATTGGTTTGTAGCAGCAAGACACCCTGGCGCCAAGGAAAAAATACAGCTCCAAAAACAAAACAAACAAAAAAAAAAACTGTCTTCCAGTCCTGGGGTGGGGGGGCAAAGAAATGAAATGGCATCCCTGACCCATGTCAGAGGGAATGATGGCCCCAGCCTGGTGAGCCGCGACGAGGACCAGAATGCGCAGCTGACTTCGGCAGAGGGGGGCGACCCTACCTGATCCAGTCCTCCTCCAACTCGTCGCAGGACTCGCCGCCCGTCGTGTAGTCCGTCTCGTAGTGGTCTGGCTCGCTTCTCCTCGACTTTCCGGCTCTCCCCTTCGTGGGAGCCCGTTTGGAAGGCGAATCTAAGTTACCGCTGCTGCCGTAACGGGGCTGCCTGAAGTCGTCCACGGGTGAGGTCACCGGAAGCTCCTGAGCCACTTCGGGGACCCTGGTGATTTAAATAAGGGTCACCAACGCTGCTAGCACGCAGCAACTGCGGACACAGCAACAGGGCAGTCGCTGGGAGTCAACGTGCACCCACCGAGCAGGACGCCTGCTTTCCTGCAAGCAGCCTGGCCCAAGTTCACAATCTTCTAACACACAAGGAGCTCTAAAGTTCTGATCCCGGGCCCTGTGTTTGGTTTCCTTTTAGGAAGTCCAGGCTGACCATAGGACTGTTTACCTCCCTTGGGCCAGAGCCCTTACTCTACAAAAGGCTGTCAGGAAAATCATGAGCATGATTCTTTTGTACAGGTTGTGCCAGTTCTGTGGAGTGAAGAGTGGAGAAGAGGATGCAGATAAGCTCTCCATATGACTAATTTTATGCTACGATATATGTAGATTTTCTTTCAAGATAAAAAGTTTGAAAAAAAAAACAAACAAACCACAAAACCCCTAAACTTAAAAACAAAAAAAAAAAAAAAAAAAACAGGTGCTGGACAGATGGCTTAGCGGTTAAGACACTTGTCTGCAAAATTAAAGGACCCAGGTTCAGTTCCCCAGGATCCACGTAAACCAGATGCACAAAGTGGCAGACACGTCTGGATTTCCTTTGCAGCGGCTAGAGGCCCTGGTGCACCCATTCTCTCTCTCTCATTCTCAAATAAATAAAAATAAAATATTAAAAAAAAAACCATTACATCACAATGAGTTAAGAGTTGATTAAATCAGTTGTGGTGGGTGGCTCAAGCCTTTAATCCTACCACTTGGGAGGTAGAGGCAGGAGGATCGCTGTGAGTTTGAGGCCAGCCTAAGACTACATAGCGAATTCCAGGACAGCCCTGACAACCTGGGCTAGAGCAAGACCCTACCTTGAAGAAAAAAAAAAAAAAGGAGTTGATTAAGAGGCCAAGCATGGCATGGTTCTAGGTGTGTACGGCAGCACATGCCAGTCAACCTAGCACTCAGAAAGCTGAAGCAGGACAATCTCAAGTTTGAGGTCTGTGTGGGCTACATACAGAGACCATGTCTAAACTCTTACCCTTCCAAAGAAACAGTTTATTGGAGTTTCATAAGCATTCTTTGGAAACTTCCTCTGTTAATCTTAAAGCCATATAGAATAAACGTGAGGGTTGCCTTGACACTGTTTTTCTAATGCAATTATTATGCACTGCATCAGATTTAAAACTGCTTACAATGTTCCTGCCACAAGCATGAAAACCAAGCCTATCACAGCAGTCATATGCTGGGAGCCAGGATGAGCACAAGCTACTTCCGAGTAACAAATGTAGCTTTATTTTCCTCTGCAAGACGCAAGGACAGAAATGAACAAAGAAGGGTTGGGACTTTCTAAATGCTCTTGCTTTTCAAACCAACTATGAAATATGTCTCCAGTTTTTTTTTTCCCCCTTCCTTCCTTCCTTCCTACTGCTTCCAATGCACAAAAGCCATAAACTGAGCTTTATTGACCTTGTCTGCCATTTTCTAAATGAGCTCTCTCACTGTTGTCAAAGTCCTCAACTTCTAGTCATGGCTCATCTCTTGTAGACTCTAAGGCTTTGGGGAATAAGGATATATAGTTGGGGTTCGTAATGGCATTTATTTCCTCTTTCTACTTTTATTTGGTAGCATAGCTTTGTGTGCTATGTAAATGCCACTTCCAGTCAAAGGAAAATGTGACTTTCTCCATAGTCAATGATTACCAAGTTCACAGACACTCTGCCCAAACTACCAGCTTCTTGCTCTGAGTTTGCAAAACAAGCACCCCCCTTTTTAAAAATATTTAGATAGGGTCTCATATACTGTCCTTGAACTCACTATGTAGCTGAGAATGACCTTAAACCTCTTGATCTTCCTGCCTCTACTTCCCAAGTTCCAGGATTACAGGCATGTGCCACCACACCAGACTAAAAACAGTGAGTCTAAACACAAACTAAATACAGTAGGTCTATTTAAGAAGTAGGGGTCAGAGAGGGAGGAAGGTAAATGGAAAAATGAAATTAGATGTTGCTATTATAAATCTTTGCTTTGGAAATTTTCCACCGCTCCTATTCCTACAATTTCCTCTTCCCGCACCCTTGAAAATGCTACACAGTAACATACTTGATCTAGCAGAAAGCCTCAAGCAAAATGCTTAGCAAGAAAAGTACTTATAGGGACTGGAGAGACGGCTCTGTGATGGACAATGCTTCCTGTCCAAGGGCCCGAGGAAGCCCTTACAGACTGCTGGAGTTCAATCCCCACCAGAGCTTGCGAAAAAAATCAGTAGAAGACTCTGGCTCAAGTAAGAAGGGGTGAAAGACCGATGGAGCAGGACCTCAGATGTCCCACTCTGGCCTCCCCGGAGGAGCACACGCAGGGCCGCATGTGCATGTGCATGGATAAGATCAATCAACACGTGGGCTGGAGAGATGGCTTAGCCATTAAGGCACTTGCCTGCAAAGCCAAAGGACCCAGGTTTGACTCCCCAGGACCCATATAAGCCAGATGCACAAGGGGGCGCATGCATCTGGAGTTTGTCTGCAGTGGCTGGAAGCCCTGGTGCACCCATTTTCTCTCTCTGCCTGCCTATTTCTGTATGTATCTCTCCCTCACGAATAAACAAAAATAAAATAACTCTTTTTAAGAAAAGATTGATCAACGCACATCTTCCCCTTCAGGTAAGAAGAAACACTTACCTCTGCTCAATTAGCTATCCCCCTCCCACCCCGCCACACTTGAACTTCAAAACTAGCAATGATAGAGCGCACACAGAACCAGATTCCTGTGCGACAGGCCACACATCCTATGAAATCAGCAAGTGCAGACATACTTGCGCTGTAGAGCGGGAGGAGGACCCGGTCCACCTTCCTCAGCCGGCTCTTCTGAGCGGCACGCAGGTCTCCACTAACAAAACAATGATCACTGGAGCCTTTAAGAAAAAGCATGAACTGTCCCCAGTTTTGTGTGTGTGTGATTTGGATGCTTTTGAAACGAGGGTGGCACAAAACAATTGATCTTAAATGAGCAGACCTTCACCTTTAAGCTCATCCTATCAGAGTAACGTGTCACTTACGGTGGCGTTGATTTGTAACAAGACTCTGGATATGCGCGCTTGCCGTTCACTTTGCCGTTGGAGTATGCCACGGAGCTGTCAACTCTGTCCGCATAGTCAGATGGTGGTGAAGGCATGTCTTGTGCACCTACAGATACATTTTTAACCTAAAAAAAAGAGAAAAAAAGCCCAAAGAGTCAGTCATTGTTTAGTCTGTAATTGAAAGGGATGAAGAAATAGGAGAAAAAAATTATCACATTAAAAAAAAAAAATCCGGGCTGGAGAGATGGCTTAGCGGTTAAGCGCTTGCCTGTGAAGCCTAAGGACCCCGGTTCGAGGCTTGATTCCCCAGGACCCATGTTAACCAGATGCACAAGGGGCGCAAGCATCTGGAATACATTTGCAGTGGCTGGAAGCCCTGGCGTGCCCATTCTCTCTCTCTCTCTGCTTCCTTCTCTCTGTCACTCTCAAATAAATAAATAAAAATAAAGAAAAATTTGAAAATAAAAAAATAAAAAAAATAAAAATAAAAAAAAATCCCATTCCCATCCCCCTGCACAGGACCAGCTCATCTTAACCAGGCTAGGCTAGAGAGAGAGAATAGGCACACCAGGGCCTCTAGCCACTGCAAACGAACTCCAAATATATGAGCTACCTTGTGCATCTGGCTTTATGTCGGTCCTGGGGAATAGAACCTGGGTCTTTAGGCTTCACAGGCAACTGCCTTAACTGCTAAGCCATCTCTCCAGTCCTTTTTTTGTTTTGTTTTGTTTTTAAATGCAAGGTCTTACTCTAGCCCAGGCTGACCCAGAACTCACTACATAGACCAAGCTGGCCTTGATCTTACAGAGGTCCTCTTACCTCAGCCTCCCAAACTGCTGGGATTAAAGGTGTGCACCACCATATCTAGTGTGGTAGTTTGAACAAATGGCCCCCAATATATTCAGTGTTTTATTAGTTTGTAGCTTGCATCTGCAGCCACCTGGCTGGAGGTGGTGTCACTGGGCAGATCTTAAGGTGTGGTGGTGGGTTTGAGATTTCAATCTAAAGATATGCAAAGTGTGCCTAGCTGGAGTTCCTGAAGTGTGCGGTGCTGTGTGGCGCTTGACTTTCAGGCTTGTGCTTCTCCCTCTGTGTTTGGTCCTGTGAAGGCAGGCCAGCTTCTTCTGCCATTATGGAACTTCCCCTGGATCTGTAAGCTTCAATAAATCCCTTCCTCCGTAACTGTGCCTGGTCTGGAAAAAGATCTCAGTGACCTGAAGCTGCCTGCTACACCTGGCTATAATTCTCATTTCTAACAAGCTCTCAGGTAATCTTGATGACTCCCTCTGTCCAGAGACATTTGGATGATCACTGATCTAGGACAAAGGATGCTGCTTCTTCTTAATCCACTCATCCCTAAAGAGGAAATGTTAAGGCCACAGGAAAAAAAAAAATTAATGAACTTGCCAAGCATGGTGGTACACACCTGTCCTGGCAGAATTTGGGAGGCTGGGGCAGGATTACAAATTGAAGACCTGCTTGGGCTATGGAGTAAATTCAAGCCAGCCTGGGCAACTAAGTGAGAGCCTGCCTTTAAAAAAAGGAAAAGGAGGGACAGAGAGATGGTTTAGCAGTTAAGGCATTTGCCTTCAAAGCCAGAGGATCTCGGTTCAACTCTCCAGGACCCATGTAAGCCAGATGCATAAGGTGGCACATGCATCTGGAGTTTGTTTACAGTGCCTGGAGGCCCTGGCGTGCCCATTCTCTCTCTCTCTCTCTCCCCCTATGCTTCTTTCTCCCTCTCAAATAAATAAAATATGTTTTTAAAAAAAGGAAAAGTAGGGGGCTGGAGAGATGGCTTAGTGGTTAAGGTATTGGCCTGCGAAGGTAAAGGACCCAGGCTCAATTCCCCAGGACCCATGTAAGCCAGCTGCACAAGGTGGCGCATACATCTGGAGTTCATTTACAGTGGCTGAAGGCCCTGGCGTGCCCATTCTCTCTCTCTCTCTCTCCCTCTCTTTCTCTCTCTCTCCCTTTCTCTCACAAATAAATAGCCAAGCATGGTGGCGTACACCTTTAATCCCAGCACTTGGGTGGCAGAGGTAGGAGGATCACTGTGAGTTCAAGGCCACCCTGAGACTACATAGTGAATTCCAGGTCAGCCTGGGCTAGAGGGAAACTCTACTTCGAAAAACCAAACCAAAAAAAAAAAAAAAAAAAAAAAAGAGAGAAAAGAAGAAAGAAAGGGGAATAAACTAAAAGTCTGTAACTTATACTATATCATTTTTAATATAAAGCATCTGTTATTTTCTCCTAATGTCCATTCTTTTTTTTTTTAATTTAGTGGAGAAAGAGAATAGGGTAGATCCATTTGTGTGTGTGTATACACATACATATATGGAGAAGAGAGAGAGGGAGCGAGAAAGAGAGTGTACTTTCCTGCCTTGTTTTTGAGTACTCTCCTGTTTCTCTACAGGTGTGTGTGATCTCTCTCTAAGCTTTACTTTCTCTTAGTCTTGTCTGACCTCTTTTGTGAGAGGAACCTTGTGGCTTAGACTCTCATGCTTTGTGCACATTTTCTCTCTCTCTCTCTCTTTCTTTGAGACTTTCTCCATCTTCTCTCTTTTGTCTTGGGCTTTCAGCTAGCCTTCCCCCTGGGTCCCAACTCTCCCTAAAATAAGCCTCAAAATACACAATTCACCCATCTTGGAGTCTGTATTTTCAATTCTTTACTAAGCACATAAGAATCCAAAAGTCGGGATCCACAGGCCTGGGAACTCCTGCATCCTTATGGAATTTAATCCCTCCTTGGACCGAAAAATCCTGTGTCATAATCACTGTAACAACACACACCCAAGTTATTTACCAAGTCCTCAGAATACACAGAGGTCTTTTTGATTGTTCCCCCCGCTCAGGGTTAGAAAGGAAAAGGATCATTTCCCTCAGCAGGTGGAATTCAGCAGCGGCAGCCAGAGCAGCAGGTGGGTTTCCAGGGAGTGCACTTAGACCCTCCCACCAGGCAGCTTGGGTGGGAACCTTCTTGGCTCAACAGAACACTGCATCACCCTGCACAGCCAAATGCGCTACCAGGTCAAAGGCCTGCTTGTATTTAAAAGACCTCATCAGAACTTAAAATGGCTTTCTTAAAAGCCTATTTCACACTTCTCTAGCATTCCTCCCCCTCTCCAGCAGCAACTTTAGCAGAGCCCGGGTGCCCTTTTAGAGACTGCCCCTCCACCAATGCCTCTCCCCCTTTCTTTGCCAACTAATCCTTCATCAGGTTTCAAATCTTAGTTCAAGTGTTGCCACCTTCTAGTACCTGCCAGGTGAGGCACCAACCTGTCCTATATCCCTACAGGTGAGCCTATCAACCTCCAGCCAGAGTACCTACTCACTGCCAAGCAACTGGTCATGGCCAGTCATGGAGACAATAAACTATCTCAAGCTCATTGTGACTGCTCGCGAACGCTCAGATGACAGATCACTTCCTAGGCAAGACCTTATAGGTAGGTACTACTCCTCTCTCGGAAATGAGATGGCTCAGGGGACCCAATAACTTTCCCAAGGATCTAGACTAATAAAAATGGGAACCTGGGCAGGCTCCTACTTTGCTTTTTCACTCTCCAAAGCCCAGCCCAGTGCCTACCACGTATCAAGAAGCCCAAAGTTTTTTCTAGAAAGATTTCCTCCTTGGAAACTACAGGCAGGAGAACATGGATTGAAAATTCAAATCAAGACCTGTCTTGAGGGCTGGAGAGATGGCTTAGCAGTTAAGCGCTTGCCTGTGAAGCCTAAGGACCCCGGTTCGAGGCTTGATTCCCCAGGATCCACGTTAGCCAGATTGCACAAGGGGGCGCATGCATCTGGAGTTCGTTGGCAGTGGCTGGAGGCCCTGGCGTGCCCATTCGCTCTCTCTCTCCCTCCCTCTTTCTCTCTTTGTCACTCTCAAATAAATAAATAAAAATAAAACAAACAAACAAACAAAGACCTGTCTTGAGAGAGCTGGAGAGACAGCTGAGTGGTTAAGTCACTTGCCTGCAAGGCCTAAGGACCCAGGTTCACTTCTCCACTACCCACGTAAAGCTAGATGATGCACAATGTGGCACATGCATCTGTAGTTTGTTTGCCTGTGGCTAGAGACCCTGGTGCACCTATTGTCTATCTGTCTCTTTCTCTCAAATAAGTAAAATCTTTTTTCAAAGCAGATCTGTCTTGGGCTGAAGAGAAGGCTTAGCAGTTAAGGCATTTGCCTACGAAGCCAAAGGACTGTGGTTCAATTCCCCAGGACCCACGTAAGCCAGATGCATAAGGGGGCACATGCATCTGGAGTTCAATTGCAGCAGCTGAAGACCCTAGTGTGCCCACTTGCTATCTCAAATAAATAAAATAAATTTTAAAAATACTTAAATTGGGCGTGGTGGCCCACACATGCCTTTAATCCCAGCACTCGGGAGGCAGAGGTAGGTGGATCGCAGTGAATTCAAGGCAATCCTGAGACTATATGGTAAATTCCAGGTCAGCCTGGGCTAGAGTGAGACCCTACCTTGAAAAAAATAGTAATAATTAAAACAGATCTCCATTTAATATTTGTTGGCTGTAGGTTTGTCCTAACAGCCTTTATTGTGTTGAGATATGTCCTTTCTATTCCCAGCTTCTGTAGGACTTTTTTTTTTTCTGAAATATCAGAATGCCATTAATGATATCAAATGATCTATACAACAGGTAGTTGTAAAACTTTTACTCAAAACAATTATACACATTAAAAAGGTACCAGTTATGTGAAGTGTGAACAAAATCTTGGTGACAACATTGAAGCCTTCCCCTCCCCTGTCTTCTTGGAGAGTTAATGAAAACAGCCTCCCGCCCACTTCTTGGAGAGTTAAGGAGAACACCCTCAATCCCAATGGAATGCCAGGAGGAAAACAAAGGCCAGGATTCTGAGGCAGGCAGCTCAGGCGCTCTCCAGGCACCTGTCAGTCTCTGCTTTCCTCACTGGGCCCCGCCGCCCCCCCCCCCCCCAAGGAACTTCAGGATCATGTGGGCCCATCTTCTCCACTCTACCCCCAGAATTCAGAGAGAATAAAAGGTCAATGTTTGGGGAAAACATTAAAAAAAAACATTTCATGGGCTGGAGAGATGGCTTAGCGGTTAAGGTGCTTGCCTGAGAAGCCCTAAGGACTCAGGTTTGATTCCCCAGTACCCACGTAAGCCAGATACACAAAGTGGCACATGCTTCTGGCGTTTGTTTGCAGTGGCTAGAGGCCCTGGCACACCCATTCTGTCTGTCCGCCTCTCTTCTCTGTATCTCTCTCTCTCTCTGCTCGCAAATAAATAAATATAAAAACTAAAGAAAAAATATTTTATTTATTTACAAGCAGAGGGAGACAGATTAGAGACAGACAGAGAAAATGGGCACATTAGGGCCTCTAGCCATCTCTCCAGCCCAGAGAGAATATTTTTTCCTCACCAAAATCAACTTCATTAGGAATGAGTAAAAGCAAGAGGTTGCAATGATAATCCTTTCTCCACTTTTCTCTCTGTCCTGCCTTCATTCCAGACTCACACGTTGAGAGTCGGGCTAGCCTGGCATCCAGCCACTGTAGCAAGGTGACAAAAGCCATCTCTACTTCTAAGAAGGAAAGTTCATCTGTTGAGCGTCTATCGTGTGCCAGGCAGAGTCAGATTCTGTTTATTTACCTCCAACACCCAGCTAGATAGGATTATCAGTACATCTGATGAGGAAACTGAATTGCCGTGGTAAAACTAACTTCAGTTAGCCGGAAAATGAGGTGGTGGCTGGGGAATCTGAACCCTGACCCACCTAGTTCTAAAACCCTGCCCCCTCCGACCTCAAACAGGGCTAGAGGAACACATTGTGCCGAGGTACTGTGACAAAGGAAACCGTTCTCACTGTACCCTAACGAGAATGGAACCCCTATTTGCCAGGGAACCTTCTGACACAGAATTCAGTCACCAGGCGCCTTTGTTTAGTCACCCTCGGAAGGGCTTTCCCAGCTTGGTGAATGGGGAATACAAGAGGGAGGAGAAGAGCGAGTAATCACAAAGTACCATCTCCAGTTTTACAACTGCCCGACCCACCCGCGTGAGCGGCTGTCCCTGCATTTCAAGTTCTCAAACAGCAAGTGGTCCAACTTGTTTTTCCTGTACCCTGGCATTCCTATCACTGCAGGCTCTGTCCCCTCCCTCCTCTGAAAAGCTCAAAATAGCCTCCAGAAAGTCCGCTTTTGGTCATTTGAAAGTAAATGCTTCCCCAGAGACTAAGCCCACAAATGAACAGGTCATTGGCCAAGTCAGTTTTGACCACCTGACTAATAATTCACTGTTGCTCAAATGGCTCCAAGGCTTGCGCACACTCTCCCCTGCCCGGCTGCACGATTGCCCAAAGATGAATTCTAAGTCAACGGGCTGTCGGAGGCTTTGGAGCAGGTGAGGCAGGGAAACCTTGTACGCCCTGAGTGAACCACATCAATTACCTCCCTGATGGTGACTGTAACGACGGTACTTTCGGTACTTTCGGCACACATGTACTTTATCCCACGATACCCAACAGGGCAAGGCAAGGAACGCCAGACACCACCTGCAGTTCCTGCAGAAACTTCCAGTTCAGCCAGTGTGGCACACAAGTACACCTACTTTAATTCAAATGCCATGTGGGCCTGTAGCACAACAGCTGCAGCTAGACCCCAGAGAAGTGGGGTTTCAAAAAAAACGTGCTCCCCAGACCAGAAATGTCAACATCACCCCACCCAGACCTACCAAATCAGCAGCTACGGGGTGGGGCCCAGCAAGCTGTTTTAACAAGCCCTCCAGGGGATTCTGATTCCAGCAAAGGCAGAGAGCCACTGATGCAGGGCAGACAGCTCTGCTGTACCGTGTTCAGACCATTACTCCTGTGCACATGGTTGAGTTTAGAAACATGACCTCTTGATGCTGGAAATCTAGGAACTGCTGCTATCCGAGTGCCAGAAAGACAGCCAAAGCTCTGCTGCAAATCCCTCCCATAGACCCCTCAAACCTGATTTGGCCTGTCCTCCAACCTCTCTCTCTCCTTTCACAGTGTAGTGGGTCAGGGCCTGCCTTCCATACTCCACCCTGGTGGGTGTGAAAGTCGGATAGGACGTTTCTACTTCTGTCACATTTCATTCCACAGGTAACCACGCAATCTTTCCCAGGGTAAGAGCCTCCTATACCAGTAGTCTACAGCTCAGAGGACTGCTTTTATATTCAAGAAGGCTTGTTTTAAACCTGGCAAGGTGATGCAGGCCTTTAATCACTGCACTGTGGGAGGCAGAGGTAGGAGGGTCACTTTGGATTTGAGACTAGCCTGGAAATATAGAGACCCTGCCTCGAAAAAACAAACAAGGGGCTGGAGAGATGGCTAAGCGGTTAAGGCGCACTTGCCTGCAGTCTAACGAGCCGGGTTAGTTTCCCCAGTACCCACATCAAGCCAGATGTACAAAGTTGTACATGCATCTGGAATTTGTTTGTAATGGTTAGAGGCCCTGGTGTGACCATTCTCTCTTTCTCTGTGTCTTTCTTCTCTCTCTGCTTGCAAATAAATACATTAAAAAATTTTTTTAAAGGGCTAGAGAGATTGCTTAGCAGTTAAGGTGCTTGCCTGCAAAGCCAAAGGACTCAGGTTTGATTCCCTATGACCCACATAAGCCAGATGCACAAAGTGACACATGTGTCTGGAGTTTGTTTGCAGTGTCTGGAGGCCCTGGTATGACCATTCTTTTTCTTAAGTAAGTAAATAAATAAATAAAATATTGAGAATTGTTTTAGCCAAGTGTGATAGCACATGCCTTAATCCCAGCACTTGGGAGGCAGAGGTAGAAGGATCACCATGAGTTTGAGGCTACCATGAGACTACATGGAATTCCAGGTCATCCTGGGCTAGTATGAGACCCTACCTTGACAAAAAAAAAATTTTTTTTTAAGGGAAAAACAGGGCTAGAGAGATTGCCTAGTGGTTAAGGTGCTTGGCTGCAAAGGCAAAGGACTCAGGTTAAATTCCCCAGAACCCATGTAAGCCAGATGCACAAGGTGGCACATGTGTCTGGAGTTCATTTGCAATGGATGGAGGCCTTGGCATGCCCTAGCTAGCTAGCTAGCTAGCTATCTACCTCTCTCTCTCTCAAATAAATAAAAATAAAATATAAAAAAGGGAAAAAACAAAGAAAGAATACTTGTTCTGGTTGATAATAAAAGTCTTACTCAAGTCTCATCAGATGTCTACCTCTGTTTACAAGTATTGCCCTGTCAGTGCAGCCTGACCATCCTGTCTCCCTTTGTGCATATGTACATGCTAGGGGAGAAAACAGGCACAGCCTGCCTATTATACAACCTTGAAAAAACATTTGTTTATACTCTAAGTTGTGGGTAGGAGTAAGTCACACTGCAATCAATTTTACCCATGTTCCCTTATCATTACAGATGCTAACAATTACTATCCTAACTAAAATGTATTGGGTACAGTTGTACTCAATCCATTTTTATTTATTTATTTTATTTTTATTTTTTTGTTTCTTCGAGGCAGGGTCTCACTCTAGCTCAGGCTGGCCTGGAATTCACTATGTAGTCTCAGGGTGGCCTCAAACTTTCATCAATCCCCCTACCTCTGCCTCCCAAGTGCTGAAATTAACGGCGTGCGCCACCATGCCCGGCCTCAATGCATTTTTGACTTATGATGATTACAATGATCATCATGATTCCTGAAGGTTTTATCAGAAAATAACTGTATTGAGCCAAGGAGCACCTGCACATATGAACATTTATCATATGTCAAATGTCCCTCAATAATATCACTTAAAAATTTATTGTGCATCAAGACCAGTGTAATAGGAGGAAAAGATAATGACATCAAAATAAAAGAGAGACTGATTAAGAAGGGGAGGGAATATGATGGAGAGTGGAGTTGTGAAAGGTAAAGTGTGTGTGTGTTTGGGGGGGAATTATCATGGTTTATTGTCTATAATTGTGGAAGCTGTCAATAATAAGGAAGAAAAAAATGGGCTGGAGAAATGGCTTAGCAGTTAAGGTGTTTGCCTGTGGAAGCCTAGGGACCCCGGTTTGATTCCCCAGGACCCACAGAAGCCAGATGCACAAGGGGGCGCATGCATCTGGAGTTCGTTTGCAGTGGCTAGAGGCCCTGGCGCGCCCATTCTCTATCTGCCTCTTCCTCTCTCTCTCTCAAATAAATAAAATATTTTTTAAAAAAGAAAAAAAAATTACTGTGCATAAATATATTATGCGCTGGCCCTGACCTAAGCCCTTTAATTGTTACATCAGCCTATCTGTGGGTGGAACTTTTTTTTTTTTTTTTCCTGCAGGAAACTAACCTATTAAATTAAAGAGATAAAGCTGCTTTGGAGTAAGTGAAACCTGTATCAGAAGTCGAGGACACCAAAGCTGCCCTGGGCTGACTACAATGACAAGGTCCAAGCTATACAATCTGGGATCCTGTCCTGTATCTACCCTTTGGTAGGGCTTTTTGTTTATTGTGTTTTTCTTGAAATTTGCTGTCAAAATTATTAAGTTGTCAAGTTCAAACCCAAGTCATCTTGACTTCTACAGGAGAAAGGGAAAGTCGAGTGCAAACCCCCCGGTCACCATGGACCAGCCACCTGGCCACTGCAATGTGTCCGCCTCCCGGATCTCCAGTCCTTCATGGGACTTTAGGGAAAAATCCCTCTATCTCTGTCTCAGATGCTTTCTTTAAGTTTCCCAAAACTAAACCAGGAGCACCTGAACCCAAGCCCTTAAATTTTAGGTGCTGCGCCACCAGAACACTGTATCAGCAAGAACTAATCTCCAACACACCTCTATAGTAACCCTCAGTATCTGCTGTCGAGTATGCACTTTCCCAAAGCTATCCTTGCTTGCCATAGTACTTATGCAAGAGATCGTAAATATGCATCTTTCTTTCTTTTCTTTTTTTGTTTTTTCTAGGTAGGGTCTCACTCTAGCCCAAGCTGACCTGAAATTCACTATGTACTCTCAGGGTGGCCTCGGATTTATGGCGATCCGATCATCCTATCTCTGCCTTCCGAGTGCTGGGATTAAAGGCGTGCGCCACCACAACTGGCTTGAATATGCATGTTTCTATGCAGTTATAACTTTCTAAAAAGACAGGTTTGGGGGCTGGGGAGATGGCTTAGCAGTTAAGGCACTTGCTTGCAAAGCCTAAGGACCCAGGCTTAATTCTCCAGAGCCCACGTAAGCCAGATGCACAAGGTGGCACATGCATCTGGACTTCATTTACAGTGGCTAGAGGCCCTGGCGTGCCCATTCTCTCTCTCCCTCTTCCTCTCCCTAATAGATAAAAAGAAAAAAATTAATTTTGTCTATTTTTAATTATTTGCGAGAAACAGACAGAGAGAGAGAGAGAGAGAGAGGCATAGACAGAGAGAGAGAATGGGCGTATCAGGGCCTCCAGCCACTGCAAACGAACTCCAGATGCATGTGCCACCTTGTGCATCTGGCTTACATGGGTACTGGGGAATCGAGCCTCGAACCAGGATCCTTAGGCTTCACAGGCAAGCGCTTAACCACTAAGCCATCTCTCCAGCCTAAGAACAAAATTTTTTTTGTTTATTTTTATTTATTTCAGAGTGACAGACAGAGAAAGAAAGAGGCAGAGAGAGAAAGAGAGAGAGAGAGAATGAGCACACCAGGGCCTCCAGCCACTGCGAACGAACTCCAGACACATGCGCCCCCTTGTGCATCTGGCTAACGTGGGTCCTGGGGAATCGAGCCTCAAGCCGGGGTCCTTAGGCTTCACAGGCAAGCACTTAACTGCTAAGCCATCTCTCCAGCCCAAGAAAAATTTTTACAGTCAGTTTTGGTAAACAGATCTAAAAGGAAGATTAACGTGAATTATTCATCTTGTGCTAGTCCCTCCTAAGTCAGCTTTGGCAGCCATAATCTACTAGTCCGCCTGTCATTCTCAACTCTCTAAACCACAGCCCAGACCGGGAGGGATCAGGGCAACATGGCACCTTCAGTGGGAGAAGCCAGCAGACGCATTCAAGACTGTTCAGAAACACAGTGTACGCTACTCAAATTACACGTTGAATTCAGACCTGGCCAGATGGCCAGAGACATCAAAAACAGGAGGAAGAAAATCACAGTTCATTCATACTGCATGTTCATAGCACATATTCTCTACATAGCACCTTTTAAAAAAATTCTTTTTCTGGCTGGGCGTGGTGGCGCACGCCTTTAATCCCAGCACTAGGGAGGCAGAGGTAGAAGGATCACTGTGAGTTCAAGGTCACCTTGAGACTACATAGTGAGTTCCAGGACAGCCTGGGCTCGGGTGAGACCCTACCTCAAAATCCCAAAATAAATGAATAAATAAATAAATAAATAAATAAAAATTGTTTTTTCTGGAAACCATCTTCCCATTTCATTCACATGGTTAACTTTGGGAACATCCATATACCACACACACCATGTGAAGGAGACTCTTCACCTGGCCACAGTCAGTTAGTATAAGGATGGCCACCTGACCCACGCTAGCTGCTGGAGTCCCTCCATGCCTGTTTTAATATGAGGCACGAATATGAAACAAGAATTCTAAGGAGTTGCTTTTTGCCTGTGTTTGCAAGAGAAAATGAAGAAAGAAGTGGAGGTGAGTGAGCACGTCCCACCCAGGACGTTAGACAGTCTCTAGTCGTTGTTCTGGTACGGAGTCACCTACCTCTCCAAGGCTACACTGCTACAATTTTTTCTAGGATTTCATCTGTTACCACTCAAAATCTTACAAGTAAACTCTCCTTCTCACCTAAGCAAATTCAAGTTGTTTCTATCACACGTAACCAGGGCATCAAAGTTCTTTGCTAGTCAGCTGTTCCCCTTTCAATATCCCCACTGGGTAGACAACCATGTTTTATCATTTCCTCAGATGCATCTCATAATAGTCTTTTGGAACAGACACAATAATACTGCCTGATTATATAGATAAGGAAACTGGGCTGGAGGGATGGCTTAGCAGTTAAAGTTTTTGCCTGCAAAGCCAAAGGACCCAGGTTTGATTCCCCAGGACCCACGTTAGCCAAATGCACAAGGTGGAGCATGTGTCTGGAGTTCATTTGCAGTGGCTGGAGGCCCTAGTGCACCTCTTTCTCTCTCCCTCTTTCTGTCAAATAAATAACTAAATAAAAATAAAATATTAAAAAATATATAGATAAGGAAACTGAGGCTCAAAGGTATTGACTGATCTGCCTGCCAGTGAGTAGTGAGATCAGTGCTACTACCCCTGAAACAGGCATGCCCTTCAACCAAATCTCCTTTACATGTTGCTCAAAATATCAGAATTTGTTAGCCTAAAGTTACAACAAAAGAATGGAGCTAGAATTCAAGCCCTGGTATTCCAACTCCCTAATACGCTGCTTCCATTTGAAGCAGAAAAGCCAACATCATACACCAAAGGTAGAAGAATACAAGCAGAGATGAAAGATTCTACTAGGCAGTTTATCACCGAGAGGAGCTCAAGGCCACCCTGGGGCTACAGAGTAAGTTCCAGGCCAGGCTGGGCTAGAGACCCTACCTAGAATAAAATCGAAAAATAAAGAATCAATACATAAATAAAAACAAGACAAGTCAGGCATGGTGGCATACACCTTTAATCTCAGCACTCAGGAGGCAGAAGTAGGAGGACTGTGTGAGTTCAGAGCCAGCCAGAGACTACATAGTGAATTCTAGGCCAGCCTGGGCTAGAGTGAGACCCTACCTGGGGGTCGGGGAGGGAGAGGGACACAATCATTAAGTTGTTGTTTGTTTGTTTGTTCTGAGGTAGGGTCTCACTCTAGCTCAGGCTGACCTGGAATTCACTATGTAGTCTCGGGGTGGCCTTGAACTCATGGTAATCCTCCTACCTCTGCCTCCCAAGAGCTGGGATTAAAGGTGTGTGCCACCATATTTGGCTTTCACTAAGGTTTCCCAGGAGCTTATTGGCATGAAATCCTGAGTTCTGATGGGAGCTCTATCACAAACTCTGGTTGTATATGTGAATGAAAATACTGCCTATCAGGGGGAAAAAAAAGTGGTCGTGCATGGTGGCACATTCTTTTAATCCCAGCACTCAGGAGGCTGAGGCAAGAGGATTGCTATGAGTTTGAGGCCAGCCTGAGACTACATAGTAAATTCCAGGTCATCCTGGGCTAGAGCAAGACCCTACCTTGGAAAAAAAATTGAACCCTAGCCGGGTGTGGTGGCGCACGCCTTTAATCCCAGTACTCGGGAGGCAGAGGTAGGAGGATTGCCATGAGTTCGAGGCCACCCTGAGACTCCATAGTGAATTCCAGGTCAGCCTGAGCCAGAGTGAGAAAAAAAAAAAAAATTGAATCCTAATATCAGTTTTCTCAATTCTCTAAAATCCAAGAAAAGAGTGAACCCAAAAGAAAACTAAGACATAAGTGATTAAGAATATAAATAGTAGATAAATGTACTTAATTACAAAATGTTTTTTAAACATTTATTTATTTATTTGAGTGACAGAAAGAAGCAGATAGAGACAGAGAGAGAATGGGCCTGCCTTGGCCTCCACCCACTGCAAACGAACGCCAGACGCATGCCCACCTTGTGTATCTGGCTTCTGTGAGTGCTGTGGAATCGAACCTGGGTCCTTAGGCTTTGCAGGCGAATGCCTCAACTGCTAAGCCATTCCTTAAGCCCACAAAATGTTTTTAAATGAAACAATTTTTATTTACTAGATTAACAAAAATTAAAAGACTAATATTCAGATAACAAAGCTGGCAAAGATAGGAAGGAAAGGGAAATCTTTACACAGTTGGTAGAAATGTAAAAATAGCCATATGAACAATGGTATGAAAGTGCCTCAAAAAATTACAACCAGAGAACTGCAGAGATCGCTTAGTGGTTAAAGCATTTACCTGCAATGCCAAAGGACCCAGGTTTGATTTCCCAGGACCCACGTAAGCAGATGCACAAGGGGCACATACATCTGGAGTTTGTTTGCAGTGGCTACAGGCCTTGGCATGCCCATTCTCTCTCTCTCTCTCTCTGCTTACAAATAAATACACAAATATAAATATATATTAAAAAAATTACAACCAGAACTACCATATGATCCAGTAAGCCCACTACTGGGGTTACATTCCAGGAATTGAACTGAAATTAGCCTTCTGAAGAGACATCTGGACTCTCATGTTTATTGCTGTATTATTCACAATACCCAAGAAATGGAAATAACCCAAGCGTTCACAAATAAATGAATGAAGGAAACTGTGGTCATATATACAGTATATTATCCAGTCATGTAAAAGAATGAAAGCCTATCATTTGCAGTAACATGAACAGAGCTGATAGGACCATTATGGTAAGTGAAAAAAGCCAAGAACAGAAGGACAAATACCACATAACCTTACTTATATGTGAAGCATAAAAGTAATGACCTCAGATGGCTTAGCGGTTAAGGCACTTGCCTGCAAAGCCAAAGGACCCAAGGTTAGATTCCCCCAGTACCCACGTAAGCCAGATGCATGAGGTGGCGCATGTGTCTAGAGTTTATTTGCAGTGGCTGGAGGCCCTTGGAAAAAAATGCCCATTCTCTCTTCCTCTTTCTCTCTCAAATAAATAAATAAATAAAATATTTAATCCAATCCTTATTAAAGTACGAACATAACCTCTGTATTGTGAAAAAGGAATGGGAAATTAGTAAATGCCAACTTTTCTCACAAATATTACAAAAGGGTCTGCTAGAGGATGATCCTAAAATTAAAAAAGAGGGGGGCAGTCAAATTTAATGTGGCAATTAATTTTTAGACCTACCCAACTGTAGGGAGAGAGTAAACTAATATTGAGTAGCTATTTGTTACTTTAATAAGTTTTTCTCCCTCCTCCCCATCCACTCATTAACTATTATTACTACGGGAAAGTCTCTGGCTTTACTACTCCACAATTAGTGGGACCCAGTATTTTCCCCCAGTGCTGGAAACTTAACTTAGGGCCTTGTGGGTGCATAGAAGTTGAATTTTAATCCTCACTTAGCATAAGTAGCTAATTCTAGGTTATTTTGATGATGCTAGCTCCTAATGACCGAAAGGAAGAAAGATCACTGGGCACATCAGATGCTGGGTCACGAACGTGTCCACTGCAGCAGCCCGAACTCAGATAAGGCTGTGCAGGAGAACGGAGGACAGAGGTACCTGGCCTCATGTGGTGTTGGACTCAGATGAGCAAAAATGGCATTGTGCAACTGAATTCAGTGACAAGAACTTGGGCAAGTGAGGTAAGAAAAAAGCAAAATACTGTGGCTAAAACCATCTCCAAATCATTTCCTATGAGAATATCTATGTGAGATATATCTGTCTCCTCAAAAATAATGCCTTTTGGGGGACTACAGAGATGGCTTAGCGGTTAAGGTGTTTGCCTGCAAAGCCAAAGGATCCTGGTTCGATTCTCCAGGACCCACATAAGCCAGATGCACAAAGGGTGGGGGGGGGGGGCGCATGCATCCGGAGTTCGTTTGCAGAGGCTGGAGGCCCTGGTGTGCCCATTCTCGCCCATTCTCTTTCTCTCTGCCTCTTTCTCTCTCAAGTAAATAAATTTAAAATATATATATATATATATATTTTTTTTAAAGCCTTGTGTGTGCGTGTGTGTGTGTGTGTGTGTGTGTATGCACGTGTATTGCTGGGGGTTGAACAAAGGGCCTTGTGCACACTCGGCGAGCACTCTGTCACTGGGCTACGCTTCTCTCACCGCCATCCTCACTTCCAGGAGTTACTACGTCTGTCTTTGCCTAGAACTGATTAACCCTTTATGACAGCAAACAAGTGAGAGGCGAAAGTTCACTCTGGTATTACTGGTGCTGGTCTCCCTTGAGATGGTTTATTTGTTTTTTTTAAAGTCTCTTGAAACCTTAAGTAAACAAATTAACAGCCAGTGAAAACCGACACACCCAGAAACTCTCGCCGAAACCTTGACTTCACTGTTCACAAGGGACTATCCCAGTCGGTGCTCAGGTGGCCTCGCCTGGAGCTAAAGGTCGAGAGAAAACATATTCCCTCACAGCTTCCTTCACAGCTCAAGTGGAAGGCATCACCTCAATAGCCACAAGCCACACCCCTTCTGGCTTCCCTAGGACAGCTTTGTTTTCGCTCCTTAATTTGTAGAAATAATTTCATCTATGTGTAAGACTTCCTGAAAACTCAGACATAACAAGATGCCGGGGGCTAAGGGGGTCTTTGGGTTATGGATGGCCAGCAGCTGATTTGTAGCCCTCGTCATGGCCCACGCTCCACTCCACTGGCCACAACAAGCCCACCCAGGATGCCCTATCCTCAACTGATTTCATAGCAACAAACCAATCTGGCAGGAGCCAGGCCTGGTGGTACACACCTGTAATCCCAGCCACTAGGGAGGCTGAGGCAGGAGGATTCAAAGTTCCAAGACTTCCTGGGCAATTTAGTGAGAACCTGTTTCAGAGTAAAAAGTAGAGGGGGTGAAAAAAAAGGACTGGGGAACTAGCTCCGTGATGGGTACAGAGCTTGCTTAGCATGCATGAGGCCCTGGGTTCAATCCCTGTTACTGCAAAAAGGAAAAAGAAATCAATCCAGCCAAAAACTTCCTCTGAAGCTGCTTCTCACAGCATCCTGCATCCTTTCAGAAAGGAAGTCTCACTCTAAAGACAGCTTAGGGCTGGGGAGATGGCTTAGTGGTTAAAGTACTTGCCTGCAAAGCCTAAGGACTCATGTTCGACTCTCCAGGCCCCACATAAGCCAGACACATAATGACACAAGTGTGCAAGGTTGCACATGCGCACAAGAGGGCACATGCATGACTGCAGTGGCTAGAGACCCTGGCATGCCAACCCTCTCTCTCTTACTTTCTTAGTCTTGTAAAAAAAAAAAAAAAAAAAAAAAAAAAAAGGCAGTCTGTTGGGCTTGCCTCAACAACAACAACAACAACCACAATAATAATAATAATAATAACAAAGACAGCTCAGTTACACAGTCCCATCATACAGGAAGCCAGGTAAGATGAATACATCGTCCTTCCTTCTGAAACAGAAACTTCTCTAGTCTCTTTCCTTGTCACACAGTATTTCACACGTAACTGCAATGCACAGTCATTGAAGTCTGCCATGCTGATGACCATTTAAAAGTTTAAAAGGTTGGCAACCACTGCCATTTCCAAAATGCCCTTACCAACCTTGAACCCCAGACAGCCACCAGGGCAGTTTTTTTTGTTTTGTTTAGTTTTTTTTTTCCCCCTGAAGTAACAAGCTGAGACACAAAAGGGAAGAGGAAAGGAAGCAGAGGTTGTTTGTATTTTGCAAAGGCCAAGCTCTTTTCTATGTGATTTTTTTTAAAAAATCTTATTTATTTACTATTATTTGAGAAAATGAGGCAGATACAGAATGGGCACACCACAGCCTCTAGCCACTGCAAATGAACTTCAGATGCATATGCCACCTTGTGCATCTGGCCTCTTTGTGGGTACTGGGGAATTGAACTTGAGTCCTTTAGCTTTGCAGGTAAGCGCCTTAACCACTAAGCCATCTCTCTAGCCTGTGTGTGAATTCTTTTACAAGCTATTTCTTTCCAGAGCTGAACTCTACCTCTTGAAAATAGAAGTAGTTCCTCACCTATAATCAAACACTTTCCATTTGCCCTACCTTTTACAATTTTTTGAGTAAAATCCAAAGCAACTACTTATGCAACATACAAAAACAAAGTTTAACAAAGTACCTATAATTTTAGGGCCAGAAGGTGAACATTTTATAAAAAATTGAAAGTGATTTTTTTTTTTTACCTACACTTACCCACTCTTCAACATTGGGGGGCTGCTCATCATAAACGTGTTCCTTGTCCCACAAAATATTGGACTTGTCATACTGGTCCATCTTTCTTCGGGTTTTCACAGCAAAAAATATTATCAGAGCAAAAGCCACAATAATCATGAACCCCAAGACAATGGCAATAGCCTAAAAAAAAAAGATGAAAGACATTGACATCATTAATTTAAATGCTTGTTTAATTTCAGTCTACCTTCTACGAGTTAAAACCCTTACCTACCCAAGGGCCTACCAAATACCTGTGGTTTGATGGCCGTAAAACTGAAGCAAACTGTTGCACATATGTTTTAGCATTACAACTAACCCACACCAGCCGGGCGTGGTGGCGCACGCCTTTAATCCCAGCACTCAGGAGGCAGAGGTAGAGAGGATCACCATGAGTTTGAGGCCACTCTGAGACTACATAGTGAATTCTAGGTCAGCCTGGGCTAGAGTGAGACCCTACCTCGGAAAACAAACAAACAAACAAAAAAACTAACCCACACCAACTGAACTAAAGCTAGCAAAACATGACTGTATGCCCACGTATGTGTGCACACGAACGTAAACATATGCACACTATTCGATTCAGCTCTCAGAACATGCTTAAAGCTAGGGGATATCATCACCCCACTCTAGAGCTGTAGGAAACTGGTTCAGAAATATGTGTCACTGTTAGACGTTGTCTCTTCCCCATGACATGACAGGCTAACCCCACAATGCACGACCCACATTCCCCAAGGAGGAGGGTCCCTGCGGAAGGGGGCGGACAGGGAGGAGGTTAACAATGGTACCAACATGGCTGTATACACACTGTGTACATAACTAATAATACATGTGTGTGTGTGTGTGTGTGTCACTGTTCCACCAATTCTCGGTCCTCGCCACACACCCTCAGTCCTTTCCTACCACAGACAGCTGCAATGGGAGTGACAATTCCACCAACTCTCCATCCTTACTTGCCACACGCACACGGTGAGATAGGAGCAGCAGTTCTCCCAACACCGAGCCTTAAAATTCATGGCAGACATGTCAGAGACAAAAGCACCGTGCTACCAAGTCTGTCTTTACTTACCAGACAGTCTGAGGTAAGAGTACCAATTCCACCAACTCTCAGTCCTTAGCACAGACATGTCTGAGATAGGAGTATAATTCTACCCACCCCGACTTTAGTTAACACAGACGCGGCTGGTGCGGGAGCACCGGTGCGATCAGTGCTCAGTCCCGAGCACAGACCCACCCGAGACAAGAGTACTAATCATACCCACCCTCGGCCCTTAGCTGCCACACTCTGAATTAGGAGCATCAACTCTCCCAGGTCTCAGTCCTTCTGTGCCACGGACACGTCTGAACAGTACCAACAAACACTCCGAAAACCTACGCCCACAATCCTCAAAATAAAGACAGGCAATCACTGCGGAAAGTCTAACCCCAAAAGAGTGACTCATACAGGAAAAGAATGGGGATTCCTGGGTCAGTGTAAGGAGAAGGGGTTTGAATGTAATTAGGATGACTGACTCATGGTTTCTGAAGGCACGTTGAATCACCTGGATAGATTTCCTTCCTTCCTTTCTTTTTTCTTTCATTTCTTCCTCCCTTTCTTTCATTTCTTCCTTCCTTCCTTTCTTTCTCTCTTTCTTTCATTTCTTCCTTTCTTTCTTTCATTTCTTCCTTCCTTCCTTCCTTTTTCTTTCTTTCTTTCATTTCTTCCTTTCTTTCTTTCATTTCTTCCTTCCTTCCTCCCTCTCTCTCTCTCTCTTTCCCGAAGTAGGGTTTCACTCTAGCCCAGGCTAACCTAGAATTCACTATGCAGTTTCAGGGTGGGCTCAAATTCATGGCGATCCTCCTACCTCTGCCTCCTGAGTGCCTGGCACTAACAGGTATTTTTTGTTGTTGTTGTTTGTTTTTGTTTTTGGAGGTAGGGTCTCTAGCTCAGGCTGACCTGGAATTCACTATGTAATCTCGAACTCATGACAATCCTCCTACCTCTGCCTCCCAAGTGCTGGGATTAAAGGCATGCGCCACCACGCCTGGCTAGTTTGTTTTTTTGGGGGGGGTTTTGGAGGGGGAATTGTTTTATGAGAGAGAGAGAGAATTGGCACACAAGGGCCTCCAGCCACTGCACTAAACTCCAGACGCACACACCCCCTTGCGCATGTGTGACCTTGCGCACTTGCATCACCTTGTGGGGTCTGGAGAGTCCAACAGGGTCATTAGGCTTTGCAAGCAAGCACCTTAACTGCTAAGCCATCTCTCTAGCCCTAATGTTTTTGTTAAAACCCAAGATTTTCTGCATGTCAGCCTTATAGTTTTTTTTTTTTTCTTTTCTTTTCTTTTCTTTTTTTTTTTTTTTTTTTTGGTAGGGTCTTGCTCTAGGTCCAGGCTGACCTGGAATTCATTATGTAGTTTCCAGCTGGTCTAGAACTCACAGCAATCCTCCTACCTCTGTCTACTGAGTATTGAGATTAAATGTGTGCCCTACCACGCCAGGGAAGGTCAATTTGTTTTTTTGTTTTCAAATATTTTATTTTTATTTATTTGTCTGACAGAGAAAGAGGGAGGGAGGGGGGGCGAGAGAGAGAAAGAATGGGTACGCCAGGGCCTCCAGCCACTGCAAACGAACTTTAGATGCGTGTGCCCCCTTGTGCATATATATGTTGAGAGAGAGAGAGAGAATGGGTGTGCCAGGGCCTATAGCCATTGCAGACAGACTCCAGATGCATGTGCTACCTTGATGTATCTGGCTTTACATGAGTACTAGGCAATAGAACCTGGGTCTTTTGGCTTTGGAGACAAGCGCCTTAACTGCTGAGCCATCTCTCCAGGTCTTGTGTGACTTTTTATATCTTGGGTTGGGTATATACCTGGGATAGAATCGGTGAGTCATATGATGACTCCAGCCTTTTCAGGAACTGCCAGTGTTTTCCAACGAGGTTCAGCCTTTTTAGTCTCTCCAGAAATGTATGAAGCTTCTAATTTTCCTAATTCCTCATCAATGCCTGTGATTCTAGCCATGCCAATGGGTACAAATGGTACTTGTGGGATTTTTTTTCTCAATTTTTATTAATATTTTCCATGATTATAAAAAATATCCCATGGTAGTACCCTCCTTTTTTTGTTTTTCAAGGTAGGGTCTCACTTTATCCCAGGCTGACCTGGAATTCACTATGTAGTCTTAAGGTGGCCTCGAACTCATGGCAACCCTCTTACCTCTGCCTTCCAAGTGCTGGGATTAAAGACATGTGCCACCACGCCAGGCACATCAATATTTTTTAAGTGTTCCCAGAGTGACTTTATGCCAAGAGCCTCTGACCTTAAGGGAGGTGGGGAAACAACCACAAAGCTGCTCATACCTCCTGGGGATCCACCACACAGTAGTGATACAAATACTGATCCACGTAGAGTCCAGTCCCTGCTGGAGTATAGAACTGGTTGCAGAGGGCATATATCTGTGAACCATAAATAGATCCAGAAGTCTGGGAAGTCGGGTTGACTCCCATGATGTACACGATCGTGGCAATAAACACCATGATGCCCAGGACTGCGCTGACTATTATCACAGTCAGGTAATATCTTCTTGTCCTTGACATTCCCGATCTTACGACGCTGGTAACAAATATCACCAAGGAGGCAATGAAACAGAAGGCGGCCATGGCCAACATGAACCCTTTTGCTGCCCTGGGATCTGTATAACCGCCGTAGCCGTAGCCATAGCCGTAGCCGTAGCCATAGCCGCTCCCATAGCCGCCGTAGCTACTTCCTCCCATAGGGTAGCCGCCTCCGAAGATGCCAGTTCCTCCGTAACCTCTGTCCCAGGCCAGCGTGGAAGCCACGCAGGCAAAAATGGCGATGCACATCACAATGATGAGCATGGACAGAATCCGAATCACTCCCGGCGGCGACGTCCATTTGTAGAAGTGGAGGATTTCGTCCTCCGGGTAGTAAGAGTAGGCCGGCTGAGACAGCATCGGTCGGACGTGCATTTCTCCACCATATATGTCATTGCTGGGCGCGTAGTGATTGGGTTTGCTGAAATGCACATGAAATCCTTGTTACAATCTGCTTGGAATAACTGAGATTAGACAATGGTACATGAAACTACGATGACTGTCCCAGGGGACATAGTAAAAGGGACCTGTGGCAGCAGGATCACCTGAAAGGCTACTAAGAGATGACCCCTGGGCCGGGCATGGTGGTGCATGTCTTTAATCCCACCACTTGGGAGGCAGAGGTAGGAGGATGACAGTGAGTTTGAGGCCACCGTGAGACTCCATAGTAAATTCCAGGTCATCTTGGGCTAGAGTGTGACCCTATCTTAAAAAAAAAAGATAAATAAATAAATAAATAAATATAGGGCTGGAGGGATGACTTAGGTGTTAAGGCATTTGCCTGCAAAGCCAAAGGCCCCAGGTTCAATTCCCCAGGACCCACATTAGGCAGACGCACAAGGGGGCACACGCGTCTGGAGTTTGTTTGTAGGGGCTAGAGACCCTGGCGCACCCATTCTCACTCGCTCGCTCTCTCTCTCTTTTAAATATTTTTTATTTTTATTTATCTGACAGCAACAGAGAGAGAGAGAGAGAGAGAGAATGGGTGCACCAGGGCCTCCAGCCACTGCAAACGAACTCCAGACGCATGCGCCCCCTTGTGCATCTGGCTAACGTGCATCCTGGGGAATCGAGCCTTGAACCAGGGTCCTTAGGCTTCACAGGCAAGCGCTTAACTACTAAGCCATCTCTCCAGCCCTCTCTCTCTCTCTTTCAAATAAATAAATAAATAATATTTTAAAAATAAAAACAGGTGATTCTGGCCCCCAGCCCCAGTGCTGCCAATTCTGCAGTGGAACCAGTATGAGGTAGAGCAAGAATGCGGCCCATGCAGATGCTAAGGATCTTAGAAACACACTTGAAAATGACTGCCCCAGTATCCTATAGAGCAAAGGTTCTCGAAGTTTGCTCCTCACAAGGATCATCTGGCAAAGTGTGAAATTCTCGGGTGGTGGGGCCTAGCCAGTGCAAGGTTCTGGGTCCCACTGCCAGCTCTGGAGGAGGAGACCCTGATGGTGCCCAGCCCGTCAGTGAAATCACAGCTGGCATGGATGGGACCCCGACTGGGTTTGCTGAAATGGTATCAACCTTTTTGCCTGTGCAGCGCAAGGCAGTATATTCAGACTCACCGTCTGCCCTGGCCTAAACGTGCACTCGTTCATTCATTGCAGCCGGTTGCTGGAGTTACCAGGCTTACTTGTGCTGGGTACTGTACTGGGCAATGGAGATACAGAAATTAAAAAAAGAAAAAAGAAGCCGGTCGTGGTGGCGCACGCCTTTAATCCCAGCACTCAGGAGAGACAGGTGGATTGCCACGAGTTCGAGGCCACCCTGAGAGTACAGAGTGAATTCCAGGTCAGCCTGGGCTAGAGTGAGACCCTACCTTGAAAAACCAAAAAAAGAAAAAAAAGAGAGAGAGAGAGAAAAAGAAACTTTAGGGGAAATAGCTCAGCTAAACAGAAGAGCATCTGCCTAGCATGCACATAGCCATGTGTTCAATCCTTAGCATCATAAAAAAATATGTATGTATACATATATATATATATTTTTTACTTACGGCTAAAAATATTAAGCAAAATATTATATAATATAGTTAATTATGTCTAACTGGCAAAAAACCAACTGCACAATGAAAGCCCATCAACATACACCTAACTGGATCTTTATTCTTCCTTACAAAAAATACTTTGTACTTCGCAGAATTTTTTGTTGTTGTTGTTGCTGCTGCTGCTTTTGTTTTTCAAGGTAGGGTCTCGCTCTAGACCAGGCTGACCTGGTATTCACTTATGTAGTCTCAGAGTGGCCTCGAACTCACTGTGATCCTCCTATCTCTGCCTCCCGAGTGCTGAGATTAAAGCCGTGCATCACCATGCATGGCTAGAAATTTTAATTACAAATTGACTGCTTGTGTCACAAATATATCTAAGAACTCTGGGCCCTGGGGATGGAAAATTCCCTGGTCCCCTTTGCTTTTGCCTTTCTTTCCCAGAACACTTTCCCCTGCCCCAACCTACACCTCAGTATCTGCAGCCGCTGCTGATCACGAGAAGTCGAAGCAATTATCAGTGTGTGAGAAAGGGGAGAGAGAGAAAGGACACGGGGAACCTGAAGAGACGGAGCACTGGTCCGCTGGCCTTTGAAAATGTCAAGAAGAGAATCCCACTGGGGTTGTTTCCACGTGGGTGTGCTGTGAGCAGTACATCTCTCAGTGGCCTTGGATGCGTCCCTCTGGTACACCCCGGCACTTATTTCCCTGAGGTGCAGACCCCCAAGTAGGATTTCTGAGTCACGGGAAATTCATGTACCTTTAGCTCCACTAGACAATGCCAAGCTGTTTTCTAAGTTGGATGTACCGGCGAGACTCCCACCAATGACGTAAAAGTTCACAACGATGCTTATGATAACCCCAAAGTGGAAAGAGTCCAAATGTCCACCCACGATGGAATGAGAAACTGTGACACACCCGAGAGACGGAAATGGCACAGAGCTGTGCGGCGTGGGCAGCCCGGGCAACGTGGTTGTTGTCCTGAGCTCTCGGACTGGTGCTAGCCTAAGCGGAGAAGGGCTACTAAGCGCAACGTGGAGTGGATTTCAAACTCACAATTGGGAGAGAGAGCATGAATCATTCTCGTCTGACACAAAGTCTCACTCTGCAGCCCACTCTGCAACTATGTAGCCCAGGCTGGCCTAGCACACAGGCAATCTTCCCGAGTGCTGGGTGTAAAGGGACTTGCCACCATGCCCGGCTGTGAATAATTTGGGGGGAGAGGAGGCAAACTTTTTTTTAAAAGGCAGGGTCTCATTCTAGTCCATGCTGGCCTTGAACTCATGGAAATCCTCCTATCTAAGCCTCTCTAGTGCTAAAAATGTGTGAGCCACCATACCCTGCTATGAATCCCCCCACCACCCTGACGACACCACTACAGAGGCAGGATCTCGCTGTAGCCCAGGCTAAGCTGGAATTCACTCTGTAGTCTCTCAGGCTGGCATCAAACTCACAGTGATCCTCCTACCTCTGCTTCCCAAGTGCTGGGATCAAAGGTATATTACCAGCAATCCCAGCCTGGATCATTTTTTAATATCACTTGTTGAAACATTTAGATATGCTGGCTAACTTGAATACGTTAAAATTAATTTTTTTTCTCTCTCTTGGCTGGCTCCTGAACTTCAAGGCTCTGGTAAGCTTCCCACGCTGCCGAGATAAGGGGGAGACACCTCCCTTGCTCCCACGTGGGCTCTCTACCCCCGCCTGCCCTTCACATGGCGGGAGCTCTCTGTACTTTCTTCTCTTTCCTTCTCTTAATCTAATAAAGTCTCTCTAAATCTTAAAAAAATTAATCTTTTAATTCATTGTGGTTGCAAGAAAATGCATAATTATATGTACAAGTATACAGTTCTCGTGTTTTATTTTGTTGTTGTTTGTTTGTTTGTTTTTGGTTTTTCGAGGTAGGGTCTCGCCCTAGCCCAGGCTGACCTGGAATTCACTATGTAGTCTCAAGGTGGCCTCAAACTCACGGTGATCCTCGTACCTCTGCCTCCTGAGTGCTGGGATTAAAGGTGTGCGCCACCACGCCCGGCTTTGTTGTCTTTTTTAAGATATATTTTATTTTTATTTATTTATTTGACAGAGAGAAAGAGGGAGCGAGAGAGAATAGCATGCCAGGGCTTCCAGCCACTGCAAACAAACTCCAGATGCATGCACCACCTTGTACACCCTGGGGAGTTGAACCTGGGTCCTTTGGCTTCGCAGGCAAGTAAGTGCCTTAACCTCTAAGCCATCTCTCCAGCCCTGCTGTTGTCTTTTTATGTGTAGTACAAGGAATTGAACCCAGTACACATTCTACCACTGAGCTATATCCCCAGCCAATTGCAATATATTTCTATGGTGCTATTATGACACACAAAAAAATGATGAACTATAAATACATTCAGGTAACATGGATAAATCTCATAACACTGAATTTAACAAGAGAAAAGAATATATATAGTACCATGATATTCATATAAGATTTAAATACAAGTAAAATTAAATTGAATTGTTTGGGATGTATAAGAGAGTCACATGATGAAGAAAGGCCAGTGACCAGGAGAAACCTCTAGAAATTGTGCTTCTTTTTTTTTTTTTTTCTCCATTTTTATTAATATTTTCCATGATAACAAAAAAAATCCCATGGTATTACCCTCCCCCGAAATTGTGCTTCTTGTCACAGGTGATGACAGTGTGGATGTTTGTTCTGTCTTTCTCATCTCACCACATGTTTTACAGGCCATGCTTTACCACTATTTACCACAGCAACACAAAGTAAATATCAGGTTAATGGTGAACTACTCAGTTACCAAATTCTCTAGCGTATGTTAAGGACCACATTGTCATAAACAACTGTGACTCTACCATGTTCCCATACTAATAGAGGTCACATAACTGGGACACAACCCACCCCTGACATTGTGAAATATATATTTGGGTTTGGCTCCAGTTTCCTGGCATACAACTGCTAAAATCCTTAGAATTTTCTTTTGTAGGCTAATGAGATGACGGGTGATTGGCAGCCCCTAGAAAACTAACTGTAGAAAGGGGCCGGCACCTGGCATGGTGGCGCACGCCTTTAATCCCAGCACTCAGGAGGCAGAGGTAGGAGGATCACATTTGAGTTTGAGGCCAGCCTGGGACTACAGTGAGTTCCAGGTCAGCCTAGGGAAGAGTAAGACCCTACCTCGAAAACAAACAAACAAACCAAAAACTAAAAAAATACCATTTAAGGGCTGGAGAGGTGGCTCTCCAAGTTATGGCACTTGCCTGCAAAGCCTAAGGACCCAAGTTCAATTCCCCAGTACTCATGTAAGCCAGATGAACAAAGTGGCGCATGCATCTGGAGGTTGTTTGCAGTGGCAGGAGGCCCTGGCACATATGAATATGAATATATTCTCTCTCCCATCTATCTCTCTATCTGTACCTCTCTGCTTCTAAATAAAAATAAAACATAAAGAAACTCTAGGGTTGGAGAGATGGCTTAGCAGTTAAGGTGTTTGCCTGCAAAGCCGAAGGATCCCAGTTCAATTCTCCAGGACCCAGGTAAGCCAAATGCACAAGTGGGTGCATGCACTTGGAGTTCATTTGCAGTGGCCTGATGCCCTGGCATGCCCATTCTCTCCCTCTCTCTCTCTGCCTCTTTCTCTCTCTCAAATAAATAAATTAATGAAATACTTTTTTAAAAAAGAAACTCTATCTGAGCCAGGCATAGTGGTGCATGCCTATAATCCCAGAACTTGGGAGGCAGAGATAGGAGGATTGCCATGAGTTCGAGGCCACCCTGAATTCCATACGTAGTGAATTCCAGGTCAGCCTGAGCTACAGTGAGAACCTACCTTGAAGAACCAAAAAAAAAAAAAAAAAAAAAAAAAAAAAGCCCACAAAAAAAGGGGGGAGAGATTGTTTAGCAGTTAAGGCACTTGCCTGCAAAGCCTAAGACCCAGATTCGATTCCCTAGTACCCATGTAAGACAGATGCACAAGGTGGCCCATGCGTCCTCTGACCTCTGCCTACTAAGTGTTAGGATTAAAGGTGTGTGCCACCACGCCTGGCTTATGCTCAACTTTTTTTTGTTGTTGTTTATTTTTATTTATTTAGTTGAGAGCGACAGACAGAGAGAGAAAGAGGCAGAGAGAGAGAGAGGAGAGTGGGTGCGCCAGGGCTTCTAGCCACTGCAAACAAACTCCAGATGCATGCGCCCCCTTGTGCATCTGGCTAACGTGGGTCCTGGGGAATCGAGCCTTGAACCGGGGCCTTGAGGCTTCACAGGCAAGCGCTTAACCACTCAGCCACTCTCCAGCCCTATGCTCAACTTTTTATGTCTGGCTTTACATGAATACTGAGGAACTGAACCTGGGCTAGCAGGCTTTGCAAGGGAGCACCTTTAACTGATCAGCCAGCCATCTCTCCACCCCTTTTTAGTTTAGGGGTGTGTGTGTGTGTGTGTGTGTGTGTGTGTATTCTAGTTTATTGGTGGTGAAGGAACATGGGTGAACCAGGGACTCTTGCTGCTGCAAACAAATTCCAAACACATGTGCCATGTTGTGAATCTGGCCTTTACATAGGACCTGAGGAATTACACCAGGGCCAGCAGACTTTTAAGCACCTTTAACCACTGAGTCCCTCTATTTATTTATTTATTATTTATTATTTATTTTGAGGCAGGTTCTCACTCTAGCCCAGGTTGACCTGGAACTCATTCTGTAGCTAGCCTTCAATGTTTCTCCTACCTCAGTCTCCTGTGTTCTAGGATTAAAGGCATGAGCCACCATGCCTAGATAACTGACTTAATTTTTGCTTTATTTTTTTTTTTTCCAAGGTAGGGTATCACTCTAGCCAAAGCTGACCCTGGAGATAAGACAGATTCTCTGTGTGTCTCTGTGTGTGTGTTTTTCAAGGTAGGGACTCAAGGCAATCCTCCTACCTCTGCCTCCTGAGTGCTGGGATTAAAGACATGCACCACCACCCCCAGCCTGACATAATGTTTTTTCAAAAAAACAAATATTTTGGGGGCTTGGGGCTGGAGAGATGTCTTAGTGGTTAACACATTTGCCTGCAAAGCCAAGGGACCCAGGTTCAACTCCCCAAGACCCACACAGGCCAGATACACAAGGTGGCACATGAGTCTGGAGTTTGTTTGCAGTGGCTGGAGGCCCTGATGCGCCCATTCTCTCTCACTGCCTCTTTTTCCTCTCTCTCTCTCCCTCTCTCTCTTTCTCAAATAAATAAAAATCAAATATTTGGGGCTGGAGCGATGACTCAGCAGTTAAGGCTCTTGCCTGCAAAGCCTAACAACCTGGTCTGGATTCCCCAATATCCATGTAAAGCCAGATACAGAATGGCACATGTGTCTAGAGTTTGTTGGCAGCAGCTGAAGGCCCTAGTGCACCTGTTCTCTCTGTCTCTCTTCTATCACACTCTGCTTATAAATGAATGAATGAATGAATGAATGAATGAATAAATAAAAATATTGAGAAAAAACCCACAAATATTTAATGTCTGAAAGTTTAAACCATACACATATTTTACATGTCATGGACCAAGAGAATTATTTACTTACAACTCATCAGGTCGATAAGGAGGTGGACTTTCAAAAGGCCGCGTGGACATGGCTGCTGTCACAGGTCACGTGATCTTTCAGATGAGCAATGCCTCACAGCTCCCAAGATAAGCAAACCTGAACAAGAGAAGTAGGGCAATGGGATTACTACTGGGCCAGAGTTGCTGATACTGCTGTTTGCTGGCATCAGGATGAAACCCACACACTTCAGTCTCCAAGGAAGTACTCACTCCATAGTTATTTCTCTTATAATGTCCACTGCCACTTTTACGTAATGGACCATTAATTCCTCAAGCACAGGAAATCACTAATATTCCTCATAGCACCTAATATCATACTCTGCACAGCCATAGCACACAAGAATCTTTAAACTTGGAATTTCAAGTTATAGTAATAATAATCTCACAAATTATCAGTTCATAGGATAAGTGGAAAAAAATTTTTTGTTTTTATTTATTTATTTGAGAGAGTGAGAGAGAATGCGTATACCATGGCCTCTAGCAAACTAAGTCCAGATGCATGTGCCACCTTATGCAGCTGGCTTACATGGGTCCTAGGGCATTGAACCTGGGTCCTTTGGCTTTGTAGGCAAGTTCCTTAACTACTAAGCCATTTCTCCAGCCCCTAAATTTTTTTAAATTCCTTTTATTTTATTTATTTGAGGGAGAAAGAGGCAGATGGAGAGGGGGGGAGAATGGGCACATCAGGGCTTTCACCCGCTGCAAACGAACTCCAGACACATGCACCACCTTGTATAGCTGGCTTTTGTGGCTCCTGGGGAATCGAACCTGGGTCCTTTGGCTTCACAGGCAAACACCTTAACTGGCCATCTCTCCAGCCCATCCCTAAATATTTTAGAAATAGTCACTTCAGGGCTGGAGATGGCTCAGCAGTCAGTGGTCAGCCAGACCTAAAGAGGCTGAAATTTATTCCAGAAAATCCACTGTTGAGCATGCTGGGAAAGTACCTCATCCCTTCTCAGCACTTCATGGCCCTCAGGTGATCTGTGAAGCAGCAGTGAGTTCTTTCCAGGCAACCCCAGTGTTGCTTAGTAGAGAAGGGAACTATAGAGCCACTAGGTGAACACTATGTGAGCTGGAATTTTTTTTTTTTTCGCATTTTGTTCACTGATAAAAACACCTGGCACATGGTAGATGTGCAAATGTTTGTTCAACATTTACATGAACCAGATTGGACTCTGGATCCAGCTTTTGCCTGCAAAACCTCCTGTGCTGAAGGCAACAAGAGTAGCACAGCATTGCCCTAAGGTTCACTTGAGAAAGATCTACAATGCACGCATACTGTTTCTTTTACAGGTAAGTCTGCACAATTGTACATCACTGTTAGGAGCAGTTAAATAATTCAAACTTTAAAAACTTTGTTCTGAAGCTGGGTGTGGTGGCACATACCTTTAATCCCAGCACTCGGGAGGCAGAGGTAGGAGGATTGCTGTGAGTTCAAGGCCACCCTGAGACTACATAGCTAATTCCAGGTCAGCCTGGACTACAGCAAGGCCCTACCTCAAAAATCAAAACAAACAAACACAAAAAAACCTTTGGGGTTGGAGAGATGGCTTAGCAGTTAAGGCACTTGCCTGAGAAGGCTAAGGACCCATGTTCTACTCTCCAGATCCCATGTTAGCCAGACACACAAAGGCGAGGCAAGCGCAAGGTCACATATGCCCACTAAGTGACACGAGCATCTGGCATTTCATTGCAGTGGCTGAGGCCCTGGCATGCCAATTTTCTCTCCTCTCTCTCTGTAAAATAAATAAGTAAATAAATAAAAAATAAACCTTATTCTGGAAAATCATGGCAACCCTCTTCCACATCCCAGGCCCTCAGAATAAAACTCAGCTCCAGATGGAAATCTTACCAACACCAACACAAATAGCTAATTTTCCAAACACAAGAGGGGAGACAACATCTCTATATTCTTTCATTTTTCAAACCCACCTTACTGAAGTACAAAATAAAGAAATGGCAACAGATCGCATCTGGGGAGGTGGCTCAGTGATTTAAGGCGCTTACTTGCAAAACGTCCAAGCACAGGTTCAATTCCCCAGTACCCATGTAGAGCCAGATGCACAAAGTGGCACATGCATCACTTGCAGCGGCAAGAGGCCCTGGTGCACACATTCTCTTCCTCTCTCTCCTCGCAAATAAATAAATAAATAAAATATTTTTTAAAAACTCAGGCCAGGCATGTGGTGCTCACTTTTAATCCCAGGACTTGGGAGGTAGAGGTAAAGACTGCCATGAGCTCAAGGCCAGCCTGGGACTACTGAGTGAGTTCCAAGTCAGCCTGGGTTATAGTGAGACCCTATCTCAGGGAAAGAAAAAAAAAAAAGCCACAGATCATTAGTACACAGCCCTTCAGCTACCACACAAGTTAATTTCTTCACATTCTAATATTTAAGCCAAAATGATATGGTGCTTTAAAAGTCCAGATTAAGTGGCTTCCTAAATGTTTGAAAAAAGAGCATTAAGAAAAGAAAAATGGGGGCTGGAGAGATGGCTTAGCGGTTAAGCGCTTGCCTGTAAGGCCTAAGGACCCTGGTTCAAGACTCGATTCCCCAGGACCCACGTAAGCCAGATGCACAAGGGGGTGCACGCACTTGGAGTTCGTCTGCAGTTTCTGAGACTGCATGTCACACAGTGACAAACACTCACCTTAGAGGATCCCTTATCCCTTCTACACCTACAACTCAGTCACTCAAGACTATCTCTAAAGCCAGGCATAGTGGCTCATACCTGTAATCCCAGCACTCGGCAGGAGGACTGCCATGAGTTTGAGGACAGCCTGGGTGACAGAGTGTAAGAACCTGTATCAGGCTGGAGAGATGGCTTAGTGGTTAAGCGCTTGCCTGTGGAGCCTAAGGACCTCGGTTCAAGGCTCGATCACCCAGGACCCAAGTAAGCCAGATGCCCAAGGGGGCACACACATCTGGAGTTTGTTTGAAGTGGCTGGAGGCCCTGGCACACCCATTCTCTCTCTATCTCTGTCTGCCTCTTTCTCGCTCTGTTACTCTTAAATAAATAAAACATTTTTAAAAAAAAGAACCTGTCTCAAAAGAACAAAAGACTATCTCCAAAATTCCACACTCAACAGCAATTATTGAAGACACTAAATTAATTCAGATTCAGTTCAAGGTTGTCAAATAAAATCCCTTCTCAAAGTGTCATTTCCTGGATTTAGAGTTCAGTCTTATTATGTCTCCTCCAGCAGCAGAGATCTTAAATTGGGAAACAATTTTAGAAGGCTGATTTAAAAGGCTCGTGCCACACCTTAGTTTCTTTTCTGGAGGTTACCAGGCAGGGAGAACACAGAGAAAGAATCCTGGGAATCTGGAGTACATGTTTGTGGGGTTGGGCAGATTCCCAAAGGGGCAAAATAACAACAGCTAATTAGTAGACAAGAATAGGCCATTTATGTTCACTTGTAAGGAAAGCTCTAGTGCTTACCACAGACAAAGTGGACCCAACAAATTTACCCAGATTTTCAGCTGACCAAACATTGGAAAAGGATAACTAGTATCCTAACTAGTAACCCTGGGGCTGGGACTCCATCAACACTGAGCAAGATGTCTCTGATCAAATGAGTTAAAGCAGACCTTGTAGCTCTTATCAGCATCCCATTCGGAAGCCTACCAACCCCACCAAGTTATTCATCCTCTCTGAGCTTCAGTGATCTACCTCCTCTGTCAAAGTTGGGAATAATCCTGACCTTGGCAAAATGAAAGAGAAAACAAGAAAATGTATTCACACACACTGAAGTGGTTACCCTGAAGGTAAGAAACTTAAGTGCTTAGGAACTCAGGTATTTGGGAGGCATGAATAAATTACTTAAAACTCAGGGCTGGAGGTGCAGTTAGTTTAGCGGCAGAGCAAGCTGAAGGCCCAAGCACCGGAACCTAAAAACGTAAAGGCGCCGGGCGTGGTGGAGCACGCCTTTAATCCCAGCACTTGGGAGGCAGAGGTAGGAGGATTGCCCAGAGTTCGAGGCCAGCCTGAGAATACAGAGTGAATTCCATGTTAGCTTGAGCTAGTGTAAGACCCTACCTCAGAAAACAAAAAATAAAATAAAACAAAATAAAATAAAATAAACGGTAAACCTGCTACTGGTACCCAGATGTTTTGCTTCTTGCTTCTTCCCTTAGAACTGGGAGACAGAGACTGGTGGAGGAAAAACAGGGTAAGCAACTTATTAAAAAGCCACAGTACAGAATAAAGGTGACCTGGCTCAGTAGATGTTCATTTTTAAAAGTGTACTTTCAAAAACAAAACAAAAGTGCCAGGTATGGTGATGCATGCCTTCAATCCCAGAACTCCAGAGGCAGAGTTGGGTGAGTCACTGTGAGTTCGAAGCTAGCCTGAGACTATAAAGTAAGTTCCAGGTCAGCCTGGGATAGAGCGAGACCCTACCTCAAAAAAAAAAAAAAAAAAAAAAAAGGCAAACAAAATGTGCATTTAGGGCTGGGGAGATGACTCAGCAGTGAACGGGCAGGCACTTGCAAAGCATGTTGGCCTGGGGTTCAATTCCCCAGTGCCTGAGTAAAGCCAGATGCAGAAAGTGACACATGCATCTGGATTTTGTTTGCAGTAGCAGAAAGGCCATACTCATTCATTCTTTACTGCCCCTTCTGCTTATAAATAAACTTTTTTTTAAAGTGCATTTACTTGGTAAAAGTTTCAACAAAAGCTATACCACCCTTAGGGAGCACTCAGAAATAGTGCTCACATCTAGGGATGGGGTAGTTATTAAAAAGAAACATAAGGGGGCTAAAGAGATTGCTCAGTGGTTAAGGCACTTGCCTTCGAAGCCTAAGGACCCAGGTTTGATTCTCCAGGTCTCATGTACACCAGATGCACAAGGTGGCGCATGCATCTGGAGTTTGTTTGCAGTGGCTAGAGGCCCTGGCACGCCCATTCTCATTCTCACTCTCTGTCTCAAATAAATAAAATAGATAAATAAAATGTTTTTAAAAAAAGAAACATGAGGGCTGGAGAGATGGCTTAGTGGTTAAGGTACTTGCCTGCAAAGCCTAAGAACCCAGGTTCGAATCCCCAGTACCCATGTAAGCTAGATCCATGAGGTGGTGCATGTGTCTGGAGTTCATTTGCAGTGGCTAGAGGCCCTGGTATGCCCATTCTCTCTCTTCCATAAATAAAAATAATCCAATTAGTGTGGAGGTTTCTAAGACAGCTAAAAATGGATCTACCTTATGACCCAGCTATAGCACTCCTAGGCATATATTCTAAGGACTCATCTCATTACCTTAGAGATACTTGCTCAACCATGTTTATTGCCGCTCAATTCACAACAGCTGGGAAATGGAACCAGCCTAGACGTCCCTCAACTGATGAGTGGATAATGAAGATACGGCACATTTATACAACGGAGTTCTACTCAGCAGTAAATAAAAATGAAGTTATGAAATTTGCAGGAAAATGGATGGATCTGGAAAGGATTATATTAAGTGAGGTAACCCAGGTCCAGAAAGCCAAGCGTCACATGTTCTCTCTCATATGTGGATCCTAGCTACAGATGATTGGACTTCTGTGTGAGTAGGAAGAAAACTCAGTAGCAAAGGCCAGTAAACTAGAAAAGAGATATAAAGGGAAGGGAAAGGAAGGGAGGGGGGTACTTAATAGGATGGCATTGTATATATGTAAGTAGAAGGACATATTAATGGTGGTGAAAAGGCCCAAAGTGAGGTCAGGGGAAGAGATTGAGTAAAGGAAAGGTGGAGGGAGGGCTAATCAAAATCTAAGAGGATATAAATAAATCATATGGAATCCTACTTTTTTGGACAATGGAATACTCAGGAGCTGTAGATTGTTGCTAGAAAATTTTTAGTGCTAGGGACGGGATAACTTCCAGTGAGTTGTTGGCCAGGGAGGTCCCTGATGCCCCCAAAACATTATAGGCCATTGCCGAGGCCCTTGGTTTCCCACCAGGAATATATGGTAAGACCCTATGGCTGAAGACTCCACATATTTGGGCTGCAAGGCCACTGACAAATTCTGCTGGAACTGAGCTGATAACCTCCTCCATGTAGACCAGCTGACAGAAAGCTGGAAGAAGCCATTCTGCATGCAGCTCAATGGGAGAGAGAGAAATCACCAGTGAAGATACTCAACAGCAACACTGCGAGCCTTATATTTGGCCAGCCCGGCCAAATGAGCCAACGGGTGCAATAGTGGCATGTCTGTCATGGTGGAAACCAACTGCCCTCTAATTGGACTGGAGGCCCACTCCATGGGAGGGAATACATCCCCTGATATTGAAAACCTACAACAGGGGTAGTCATGAGCCCTAGGGGTGTAACGTCTGCTGCTGTCTGGCTAAATATATATACTATGCTTATCAAATGCCCAGTAAGCACTTCTCTTAATGTTCATACCCATATATTAATGCTACTCTCACTTTTGGTAGAGAATCTTCTCTTTTCAGATGGCAGTGACCTTGGGATGACTCAGAAGGCATTATGGTGCTGGGAAGAAGTGACAGGAGTGCTCAGCACTGCAATATCTCTATCACACCTTCCAAGGCTCAGGGTCTATTGTGGAAGAGGTGGTGAAATGAATGTAAGAGCCAAAGGAAGAATAGGACTCCTTACAACGTGCTCCCCCAGACACAAAATGGCCTGGATATCCATGACTTCACAGTGCCTGACACTACCTACACAAGACTATCATAATAGGAGGAAAAGATCATAACATCAAAATAAAAGAGTGACTGATTGAGATGGGGAAGGGATATGATGGAGAATGGAGTTTCAAAGGAAAAGTGGGGGGAGGGAAGGTATTACCATGGGATATTTTTTATAATCATGGAAAATGTTAATAAAAATTGAGAAAAAAAATTTGTAAAGAGAAATAATAATCCCAGCACTCAGGAGGCAGAAATATGAGGATCACCCTTAGACTACATAATGAATTCAGGTCAGCCTGGGCTTCAGCAAGACCCTACCTCAAAAAAACAAAAAAATAATAAGAAATATTTAAAAATAAAAAGAACCAGGCATGGTGGTGCACGCTTTTAATCCCAGTACCCAGGAGGCAGAGGTAAGAGGATCGGCATGAGTTTGAGGCCACACTGAGACTACGCAGTAAATTCTAGGTCAGCCTGAGCTACAGTGTGACCCTACCTTGGAAAAAACAAACAAAATAAAAAAACAAGAGTCTAGTGCCGTGACACACACCTTTAATCCCAGCACTTGAGAGGCAGAGGTAGGAGAATCACCGTGAATTTGAGGCCAGCCAGAGACTACATAGTGAATTCCATGTCAGCTTGGGCGAGGGGGAGACCCTACCTCCAAAAAAGAGAGAGAGAGAGATCGATTAGGATTGTAGCTCAATGGTGGATTATGTGCAAAGCACACATAAGGTGCCTGAAGATCCAAATTCAATCCCTAACATTGCAAAAGCAAATGAACAAAATCTGAAATCTGTACTTCAGGTTCCACACTAGGTACCTCTCCAGGAGGGTGACTAAGACTATTAAAGATCTTAAACAGAAAACCAACAACAACAACAACAATCGTATCTTAAGACAAATAACTGGAAAAACAGAATTCTTAGACTGGAAAATTGATGCCTTTTAAGGGTCCTTTAAGATTATCCCAATACCTTAAGAAATACTTTTAAAGCTATATTTGTAGTCCTAGCAATGATTTAAAAAAAAAAAAACAGACACCCCAAACCAAAGGGTAAGATTTCATCTCGATGTTAGGAAGTTTTCCTTTGGCTCCGACCCCACCCCTCCAAGAATAACAAATAACCATTCTGAGCTCATGCTACTTTTGTCAGAGGCAAGTTGTTAGGCATTTTGTTGTTGTTGGAGACTGGGATGGGGGACTTCAAGGTCGGTGGCCATGCTTCACAGCCATCTAAAGGAGACCAGGGCGCAGCACACCAACACTAGGCATGTGCTGAGGGGAGAACACAAAAGGAGAGGTGAAAAAGCCACTTGGGTTTGGCATAAGCGGTCCTCTGATCACTTTCATCAAAGTGACAAGGACAGAAGCTTTGTTAGACACAGCGCTAGAGCCAGAAGGTCCTTACAGGATGTTAAACTGAAAACCAGCATCTCCAGCTAATACTAACATATAAAAATTGTTCTTGCTTTGAAAAGTGCTCTTTAAAAAAAAAGTTAAGGGCTGAAGAGATGGCTTAGTATTTAAGGCGCTTCCCTCCAAAGCCTAAGGATCCAGGTTTGATTCTCCAGGTCCCACATAAGCCATATTCACATGGTAGCACAAGCATCTGGAGTTCGTTTGCAGTGGCTAGAGGCCCTGGCGTGCCCATTCTCTCTCTCTCTCCCTCCCTCCCTCTTTCTCCCTCCCTCCCTCCCTCCTTCTCCCTCTCTGTCTCCAATAAATAAATAAAAATAAACCAGAAAAAAATTTTTTAAGTTAAGTTAAAATTTAAAAAAGACTTAAAGAACTTTACTTTGAAAACTTGTTTCTTCAAAATAAACAGTAAGTGGATCTTGGGATATAGTTCAATTGGCAGAGTATTGCTTAGCATGTAAGAGGCTCTGGGTTCTATTCCTAACACTCCGCCAAAAAAAGAAAGAAAAAAGGCTGAAGGAATGGGTTAGCGGTTAAGACATTTGCCTGCAAAGCCAAAGGACCCAGGTTCGATTCCCTAGGACCCATGTTAGCCAGAGGCACAAGGGAGCGCATGCATCTGGAGTTTGTTTGCAGTGGCTGGAGGCCCATTCTCTCTCTCTCCCCCTCTTTCTCTGTCAAATAAACACATGAATAAAAATTAACCCAGGCATGGCAGCATACGCCTTTAATCCCAGCACTCAGGGAGGCAGAGGTAGGAGGATTGCAGTGAGTTCGAGGCCACCCAGAGACTACATAGGGACTTCCAGGTCAGCCCAGGCTAGATCGAAACTCTACCTTGAAAAACCAAAAATAAATAAATAAATTAATTAATTAAATTTTTTTGTTCATTTTTATTTATTTATTTGAGAGAGACAGAGAGAGGAAGAGGCAGATAGAGAGAAAGAGAGAGAATGGGCGTGCCAGGGCTTCCAGCCACTGCAAACGAACTCCAGACGCGTGCGCCCCCTTGCGCATCTGGCTAACGTGGGTCCTGGGGAATCGAGCCTCGAACCGGGGTCCTTAGGCTTCACAGGCAAGAGCTTAACCACTAAGCCATCTCTCCAGCCCAATTAATTAAATTTTTAAAAAGGGTAGGATGCTGGGTGTGGTGTCATATGCCTTCAATCCTAGCACTCAGGAGGTGGCGGTAGGAGGATCAGAAGTTTAAGGTCATCCTCAGCTACCAAAAACCCTATCTTACAAAAAAAAAAAAAAAAATCTGAGCGGGCTGGAGGGATGACTTAGTGGTTAAGGTGTTTGCCTGCAAAGCCAAAGAACCCAGGTTCAATTCCCAAGGACCCACGTTAGCCAGATGTACAAGGTGGCGCATGTGTCTGGAGTTCGTTTGCAGTGGCTGGAGGCCCTGGTGTGCCCATTCTCTCTCTCTTTCTCTCTGTCAAATAAATAAATAAAAATAATTTTTTAAATACCAAAAAAAAAAAAAACACTGAAAAATTCAAGAAGAATTTGTTCCATTTAGATCAAATGTAGCAAGCCAATCTTCCTTTAAAAAGTTTAAGTTGTGGGCTGGGGAGCTGGCTCAGTTGGTGAAACTGCTTGTCAGGCAATGAGGACCAGAGTTCAGATCCCCAGAAAGCCCTGGAGAGGTGGAGACACGTGGATCCCTGGGGCAAGCTGACTAACTCTGGGTTCGGTGAGAGGCCTTGTTTCAATAAATAAAGTGGAGAACAACTGAGGAAAGACATCCTACGTCTGGCTCTGGCCTCCACATGCACACATGCGTACACACGCACACCATACACACTCAAAAAAAAAAAATAGTTCAATGTGTGTCTGATGAAAACATTTTATCTAGCTGGGCAAGGTGGTGCATGCCAAGAAAGAAAGAAAACATTCTATCTGTGAGCCTGGGAAAATGGCTCAGCAGTTAAAGGCACTTGCTTAAAAAACCTGTTGGCTGGGGTTCAATTCCCCAGCCACCCACATAAAGCCAGACAGGTGCAGCAGCACACACACGTGCAAACAAACACATTTTATTGTTTTTATTTATTTATTTTGTTTTTTTCGAGGTAGGGTCTCACCCTAGCTCAAGCTAACCTGGAATTCACTATGTAGTCTCAGGGTGGTCTTGAAGTAATGGCAATCCTCCTACCTCTACCTCCCAAGTGCTGGGATTAAAGGCGTGTGCCACCATGCCTGGGGCAATACATTTTAAAAATAGTTTTTGTTTAAAAAAAAAAAATCTAGGGCTGGAGAGATGGCTTAGTGGTTAAGGCTTTTGCCTGCAAAGCTTACGGACCCATGTTTGACCCTCCCAGTCCCACATAAGCCAGACGCACGAAAGGTGATGCAAATGTGCAAGGCTGCACATGCGCACAAGGTGGCACATGCGTCTGGAGTTCGATTACAGTAGCTGAGGCCCTGGTATAGCAATTCTCCCTCTCTCTCTCTCTCTCTCACACACACACAAAGGCTAGTTAGGCTTTCCTCAAAAAAAAGATCTATATAGCTTTACAAGCACATCATATATAAATTGCCTAAAATCATAAAATCAGGCAAATTTTGAAATAGACTACATATATGTCACAAATTGTCCTCTAAAGTCTTCCAAGTGTTATTTACTTATTTTGGTCCTTTGAGGTAAGAGTCTCACTCTGTAGACCTGGGACTCATGTAGCTCAGGCTGGCCTCCAACTCTCAGCAATCCTCCTGCCTCAGCTTCCCAAGTACTGGACTATAAGTGTAACCCTCCACACCCAGCTCCAGATGATTTTTAAGCAAAACTACTTTTTTTTTTTTTTTTTTGAGGTAGGGTCTCACTGTACCCCAGGCTGAACTGAAATTCACTATGTAGGCTCAGGGTAGCTTCGAACTCATGGTGATCCTCCTACCTCTGCCTCCCGAGTGCTGAGACTAAAGGTGTGCACTACCATGCCCATCTTTAAGACCACATATTTAAATATTTTTATTTATTTATCTATTTATTTATTTGAGAGAGACAGAAAGAGAGAATGGGCGAGACAGGGCCTACAGCCACTGCAAGCAAACTCCAGAGGCATGCGCCCCCTTGTGCATCTGGCTTACGTGGGTCCTGGGGAATCGAACCAGGGTCCTTTGGCTTTGCAGGCAAATGCCTTAACTGTTAAGCAATCTCTCCAGCCCCCAAACCACATATTTTAAGAATCTCTCTGGGCCGATGATGATGGCTCAGCAGTTAAAGGCACTTACCTGCAAGCCCTTCTGGCCCAGGTTCAATTTCCCAGCACCCATGTAAAGCCAGATGCAAAAGGTGGTGCGTGCGCACGCACACGCACACACACACACACACACACACACACACACACTCACACGTAAATAAATACATTTTTAAAAAAAAGCCGGGTGTAGTAGTGCACACTTTTAATCCTAGTACTCAGGAGCCCAAAGTAGGAGGATCACCTTGAGGTCAGCCTGGGCTAGAGTGAGACCCTACCTAAAAAAAAAAACAAATAAAAAATAAAAAATAGGGCTGGAGAGATGGCTTAGTGGCTAAGCGCTTGCCTGTGAAGCGTAAGGACCCCAGTTAGAGGCTCGATTGCCCAGGACCCACGTTAGCCAGATGCACAAGGGGGCTCACACATCTGGAGTTCGTTTGCAGTGGCTGGAGGCCCTGGCGTGCCCATTCTCTCTCTCGCTCTCTCTCTCTTTCTCTCTGTCACTCTCAAATAAATAAATAAAAATAAACCAAAAATAAATAAATAAATAAAAATAAAAGATAAGCCGGCATGGTGGCACACACCTTTAAACCTAGCACTCAGGAGGCAGAGGTAGGAGGATCACCATGAGTTCTGAGTTCCAGGTCAGCCTGGATCAGAGTGAGACCCTGCCTCAATAAACCGAAAATAATAATAAAAATAAAATTACTTACTTAATTAATTAAAAAGGAATCACTCTAGACAGCATCCTTTCTTCCCTGCTGTGACCTGCACCCATGGCAGCCTTGTGTATACTAAGATGAGAAGCCCTCATCTTGTCAGACCCCCAGATTCAAAGTCAAGCCTCATTTCAAGTGTAATCTCAGACATGCTCCCCAAGTTACTCCATACCAAATTTGCAATGTTGTACATGTAAATTCCTTCCCATCTGTAACCAACCCCCCTCCCCCGCCGCCACACACACATACCCCCATCTCTACCTCATGTGGAAGACAAACTTCACAAGCACTATCTGTCTTGACCATCATTTTCCCTGGTCCTTTTTGCTAGTCCTTAGCAAAAAGGTGTGGACAATCAATATATGGTTAACAGGGCTGGAGAGATAACTCAGGTTAAAGGTGCTTGCTTTTTACAAAACCTGACTGCCCTGCCGTTCGATTCCCCAGGAAAAGCCAGATGCACAAAGTGGTGAATGTGCCTGGACTTCGTTTGCAGTGGCAGAAGGCCCTGATATGCCCATTCTCTCTCTCTCTCTGCAAATAAATATTTTTATTAAAAAATATATACATATATGAATGAACAAGCCAGGCGTGGTGGCGCATGCCTTTAATCCCAGCACTCGGGAGGCAGATATAGGAAGATCGCCAAGTTCGAGACCATCCTGAGGACTACACAGTTAATTCCAGGTCAGCCTGGGCCAGAGTGAGACTCTACCTCGAAACACCAAAAAAAATAATAATAATAATTAATATATATATACATATATATATATAAACACTAATGCATAAATGGGTGGGGTTGGGATTTCAGTCCAAAAGTGAATGCCTTTTAACTTCGCACAGACCTAACAGTAAATACATTTCTTCAAGTCATTCAGCTAAGGTGGTAAGTGCTTACATTCTGAAAAATGGGAAGTGGGAGAAAAGATGCAACAGTATGGGATTCACCAGGAAGCCTGCTAAAAAGGCAGAATCCCAGGTCCCAATGCCAACTACGAATCAGATCTGTACTTCAGCAAGCCTAGTAGGTGACTCACACAACAGCTATAGCAAATGTTTGCATGAAGGGACGGGGGCACAGCTCCGAGCTGGTAACGCTGTGCAAAGCAGAGAAGGACCCTGGGCTCAATCCCCAGCGCGCTGGCACACCCCCCCACACCCCAACACACACAACCCATCCATTTCAAAGGTGGATAAACACGCACATGCAGGAAACGTTACCGATGTGTTGAAAGTTGACTCCGATGGTTAGGCAATTAGTCTCTACAGTTTAGTCTTTATGGCTAGGTTGAGTTTTCTGTATCTTGCTTAATAATGTAAATTGCCGTTCGTTTTTCTTCTTTCTTTTGCGTGCTGGGACTCCCAAACCCTGGCTATCCACTTAGCCACACCCCCAGGCTCTTAAAATGGAGTTCCCGTAGCATCTGCACAAGGTCTCCCCAACAAGGAGGCCCAGCCCCTGGCTTCCCTAACAGCCAGGAAGCCGCCAGGAGATAGAGAACCAGTTTCACATTATCTCGTTAGCCTCCCCATCGCGTAACAAAGGAAAGACCCAGTGAGTAAACGCTAAGCTTAAAAGAAACGCGTTGCTCTCCCGAAGAAATACCTGTATTTAAAATGCCTATAAGAGCAGGGCGTGGTGGCGCACGCCTTTAATCCCAGCACTCAGGAGGCAGAGGTAGAAAAATCACCGTGAGTTCGAGGCCAGCCTGAGACTACATAGTGAATTCCAGGTCAGCCTGGGCTAGAAGGAGAGCATACCTCTAAAATAAAATTAAAAAATACAGCAACTGTTTATATGTACGCACGGTGCAAAGAAACCTCCGTCTAGAAAGAACTAGTTTTCAATCACAGCAAAAACCACAAGAAGTGCCTTACTGGGGAGCATTTCTCTGTTCCAGCGATCCCAATAACACACCTGAAGCGCTCCACGCACGCACGCCTGCCTGGAGAGCAGCCGGCTCCGCGCCGCCGCAGGTGGTTCCCCTGGTGGCACTGTGCCCAGGGCGCGAGCCGCGGGTAGGGCCGCGGATACCAGGGGTGGGGGGGGTCCCGCTCGGCTCGGGCCCCCACGGGAGGCTGGGCGCTCGGGGCGGGCTGTGTCCGGAGGCAGGCCCTGCGGTGGTCACGGAGGAGGATTCCCAAGCCAGGGGCAGCTTCCCTCGAAGTGCAGCCTCCCTCGAAATTTACTCCCAGGTCTCCCGCGGCTCAATCGACGTGGTGGGGCGCACACGCCACCCGCGAGGGGGTGGGGGTGGGGGGTCCACTCCGCCAGGCTGACCCGCGCCCTCCCTTTCTCCCGGGAGATGCAAAGGGACCGGCAACCACCCGGGGACGGGGACGCGGGGTTCGATCCTGCCTGGACCGAGGACCCGAGGGAACCCCCGGACCTGCGGCGCCCATGGCGGGGCGCAGGGCTCTCCCTCTCCTTTCTCTCCTCTCTCTCTCTCTCTCTGTCTCTCCTTTCTCTCCTTCCTCTCTCTCTCTCTCTCTCTCTCCCTCCCTCCCTCAGCTCCGGCCTCCCATGCAACAAAAGTTTCCCTCGGCGCGGGGGGCACCGGCCAACTCCAAGCACGACGGCTCCAGATCAGCCGAGCCCCGGGAAGGAATCCCCGCAAGAGTTTTCCCCACGCTCAGCCCTCGGGGACCCGCGAACCCCGGTCCACACTCACGAAACCCGTCCTCCCCCCACCCCCGAAACCAGCGCGGCAGACCTAACCCCGCGCGTCCCCGACGCCGCTCCCCCTCCAGCTGCCCACGGCCGGCCGCCGGGCCGAGGTTAGGGGAGGGGGCGGAAAAACCCACCCTGAGACGGCGGACCCCGCCGGCAGCGCTCACCTGGCGTGCGCACCTGACGCCGCGCGAGCCGCCCGCAGCAGCCCGGACCCGGCCGAGGACTCGGCTCCCCGCCCCCGCCCCGCCTCGAGGCATGCGCACCTGCGCCGGGCTGCGCGCCAGGCCCACCTGCTGCGCCCCTGGCCGGCGTCCGTGCGCCCGGGCTCCGCTCTTCCTTTCCCCGCCCGCGCTCCAGCCCGGGTCTCCGGTGCCGCCGCTGCCCACCCCTGCCGGGGAAGAGGAGGAGAGCGGGAGGTGGACCTGGTGTGTGGGTGTGGGGTGGGCCGCCGCCTCCCGCCGTGACCCATTCACCTGAAACTCGCCGGGGAGGGGGGTGGAGGAGGAGGCCGGGAGCGGCGCCCAGTTAAAGGAACCGCGCGCCGGTTGGGCACGGGATGCTCGGGGCGCGCCGGGGAAGAGGTTCGGGATCCCGGGGCAGGGGCGTAACCCCGCTGCTCCGCGTGCATCCGGGAGAACCCGGAGTGTGTGTGTGTCGGAGAGAGAGGCCTGGTTGAGTGACGTCCCCCACCTGAGCTGTTCTCCTAGGCCAGAGGGGGTCCCGGGGTGCTCGGGCACGGTGAGGAGCGAGGGATGTCCTCGCAAGACTGCATCCCGCCCCCGGAATTCGATTAAACGTGTGTTGGGAGAATGTTAATCCAGAAGGGTTGCTCCGACGGAAGACTGGGATGTTTTCAAGTCATGCGCTCATGTACCAGAATGTGAGTTCTGGAAAGGCCTTGCACCCAGCCTGGTTAAAAGGAACATAGACAGGGGTGTTTGGGTGCTAGTTCTCCGTCCTTACTGCATGCTGCGGTTTTCGTATCCCCATGTCGCGGTCTCCCCTTCTCACGCACGCACCACTTGCAACTGTGGTATGACTGAGTCTATTCGCAAAGGATTCTAAGCTATTTCAATAGTCTCTTTTGGCTTAAAAAGAAAGAAAAAAAAAAAAAAGCTCAGGACAAGAGAGATGGCTTAGCGGTTAGGGCGTGCTTGCCTGTGAAGTCTAAGGACCCATGTTCCGACTCTGCAGGTCCCACATAAGCCAGATGCGCAAGGTGACTCATGCGTCCTGGAGTTCAATTGCAGTGGCTGGAGACCCTGCCCATTCACCCTATCTGCCTCTTTTCTCTGTCCAATAAATAAATAAATATATTTTCTAATTTCAGTTGTGGCTGCTAGTGTGTTTTCATTTACATGCTGCACCAAACTCTGTAGGGTATGTGTGTATGTATTTTGTATTTCTTTTAATTGCGTGCCAAGATGTAGTAACTTTATTTGTTGTAATTTCACTATTTGCATTGAAGACTGGGACTTTAAGTTTGAGTCCTGCTTCCTTGGGTGTTCCAATCTGGGTTGCTAACTTCTGTCCAATCCCATCCACTTTTCTACCTTTGATTCAGTGGTTTGAGATGTGACTCTTCCTATCTTAGATCTTAAATACAATTCAGTACTTCAGGAAGTAAAAAAAAAAAATGATGACAGTCTTAATGGATCATTAATCTAATTGGTAATCTTTCATGAAGTCATTGGCCTCAATTACCTCAATATGACTATGTAGTTTTTGAATGATGTAGATTAAGTTGATATTAACAAGGGGAAGTCAAGTTAATCCTCTTATTGTTAGCTGTCAAGGTACTGCAATATTCAGACATTCCAACTTCATTTATAATTAAGCAAAGGAGCACTTCCTAACACTCTGAGGTTTGTAAACACATATGTATCTATTATTTTACATCATATTTTGACATGTTCTGAATGATAGGAGTTTTTCCATTAAAGAGAGAAAAATTTAGTTTGTGGAAGCCAAACATCTGCCTTTTTTTTAAGGGTCTCTTTCTAGCTCAGGCTGACCTGGAATCCACTATGTAGTCTCAGGCTGGCCTCAAACTCACAGTGATCCTCCTACCTCTGCCTCCTGAGGGCTGGGATGAAAGGCATATGCCACCATGCCCGGATATTTTTTTATTTTATTTATTTGATAGAGAGAAAGAGGCAGAGAGAGAGAATGGGTGCACCAGGGCCTCCTGCCACTGCAGACAAACTCCAGACGCATGTACCACCTTGTGCATCTAGCTTATGTGGGTCATGGGGAATCAAACCTGGGTCGTTTGGCTTTGCAGGCAAAGCCATCTTTCCAGCCTCCTCTTTTTGGTTTTTCAAGGTAGGGTCTCGATCTAGCCCAGGCTGACCTCGAATTTACTATGTAGTCCCAGACTGGCCTTGAACTCACAGTGCTCCTCCTACCTCTGGGATTAAAGGTGTGTACTACCACATTGGGCTTTATATTTCTTTCTAAAAACCAACATATAGGTATGTGTTAAAGAGTAAATTGTTGTGATATATGGATTACATATGTCTTTTTCTCCCTCTCCCTCTCTTCCCTCTGTCCTCTCTCACACACACAGCTGAGGGTGGAACCCAGGGCCCCAAAAATGTTAAGCAGCCAGGTGTGGTGGCAGATGCTTTTAATCCCAGCACTCTGGAAGCCAAAGTAGGATGATTGCTCTGAGTTTGAGGACTGTGCCACCATGCCCCAGCATTTTATTCTTAAATAAAAATATATTGGGCTGGAGAGATGGCTTAGCGGTTAAGACACCTGTGTAGCCTAAGGACCCAGATTTGATTCCCCAGGACCCATGTAAGCCAGATGTACAAGGTGGCACATGCATCTGGAGTTCGTTTGCAGTGGCTGGAGGCCCTGGTATATCCATTCTCTCATACTCTCTATCTGCTTCTCTCTGTCTCTCTCAAATAAAATAAAGAAAATATTTTAAAATATATATTTATTATCAGGGCTGGAGAGATGGCTTGGCGGTTAAGGCTCTTGCCTGAGAAGCTGAAGGACCAGATTCGATTCCCCAGAATCCACGTAAAGGAGATGCACAAGGTGGAGCATGCATCTGGAGTTCTTTAGCAGTGGCTAAAGGCCCTGATGTGCCCATTCTCTCTCTATCTACCTCTACCTCACTCTCTCTCTCTCTCAAATAAATAAAATATTTAAATTTATTTAAGAGAGAGAGAAGCAGTGCCTGAGATTAAAGGCATGCGCCACCACGCCTGGCTATGTACAATTTTTTGTGTGGATTGATGTTTCAATTCTCTTGAGTAAACTAGGTTAACTGTTTATCATTTTAAAATAGTACCATGTATTTCATGTTATTTTTCTTATTCACCTTGTGCTGGGAGGCCGGGGAAGGTTAGTTCTCATGATTTATTTATGGCCTTCCTGCCTCAGCCTGGATTGCTGGTGTGTGATACCACACCATGCTGTTTAGTTTTTAATTTGTTCATCTTTAACTTCAACTCCTCTAACCTTCCTCCTTTTCTTCCTCATTCACGCCCCCCCCCCCCCGTATTCCTCCATTATTTCTTTCAGTGCTACAGATTGAACAACCTGAGGTCTTGCACATAGGTAGGCACATGCTCCTCCTCTGAGCTGTATCCCAGCCAACAATGTTTTCTCTTTTATCTGTGCATAGCGCTGGACAAAACTCGTGTGTGTGTTATGTGCATTGTATATGTATGTTCAGATATTGTATATGCATGTGGAGGAGGCCAGAGGTTAATGTTGGATGTCTTCTTTAATCACTCTTAACCTCCTTTTATTTTTCTTTTGTTTTATTTATTTATTTATTTATTTATTTATCTATTTTTGAGACAGGGTCTCTCATTGAACCTAGAGCTCACAATTCCAATAAATTAGATAGCCAGGAAGCCCTAAGAATTCACCTGTCTCTACCTCCCCAGCACTGGAGTTATAGGCCCACCATGTCCAGTTTGTACATGGGTTCTGGGGATCTGAACTCAGGTCCTCATGTTTGCATGGTAAACACTTTACATACTAAGCCCTCTCTCCAGTCCCCTAACCCCCTGTTTTTATTTTTTAGTTTTTCAAGGTAGGATCTCCCTCTAGCCCAGGCTGACCTGGAACTCACTATGTAGTCTCAGGGTGGTCTCAAACTCACAGCGATCCTCCTACCTCTGCCTCCCAAGTACTGGGATTAAAGTCATGTGCCACCATGCCCTACTCCCTAACCCCTATTTTAATGAAACCTACCATGTGTTTACTATTGACTCATGCATATGGAATAAAATAAGTTAAGCTATATAAAATTGGCAATAATTAATCATTCTTAAGTGCAAAATTACAACTTCATATGAGTCTGTTGAAATATACCATTTTTATTTGATTCAAATACTCCAAATGATGCTTACAACATCAAAGATCTAGATACCATATTCTTTTTACTATTACCTAGTATTGTGTGTATTCAGTAGTAGTAGAAAGTGTCTAAACAGAAAATCCAGCCTTAAGCATATCATTCCTTGATGGCAAAACAAAGTTGGTTGGAGGATAAATGATGCATACTCAGTTTAATCATGTTACGTAATCAAATTATAGCAAAAATAATTATTTATTACCAAATATTCCTTGGCAACTCACAGTAGCATTATCCACTACTGCACAATATTTGATCAAAATCCACACTAAGCCAGGCGTGTTGGCGCACGTCTTTAATCCCAGCATTTGGGAGGCAGAGGTAGGAGGATCGCTGTGAGTTTGAGGCCACCCTGGGACTACATAGTGAATTCCAGGTCAGCCTGTGCTTAAAAATAAATAAATAAATAAATAAATAAATAAAATAAAATAAAAATAAATTAAAAAAAGGAAAAAGAAAAAGAAAGGAAGGAGGAAAGAGAGAGAGAGAGAGAGAAGGAGAAAAAGAGAAGAAAGGGAGGGAGGAAAGAGAGAAGGAGGAAAAGAGGGCTGTGAATATAACTCAGTGGTAGAGCACTTGCCTACCATGCAGGAAGGTTCCATCCCTGGCACCACAAGAAAAGTAAATCAGGTCGTTGGGAAGCACTCGGAACATTCCCAAGATGTACCATATGCTAATGGCATAAAACAAGTCTCAATCAATTTAGCAGGCCATTGCTGTAACCCATCCAACTAAAACAGTCCCAGTCACATAGGCATCCCCAAACTATTGTGAAATATCATCGTGATTCCCAAACTGAATGTTCCAGACAAGTCTTGTCCATTTCTTACCTAGCTTCCTGCCATGAGGAAACCAGCACGTTCCTTTCTAGTGCCTCAAGGTTTAGATTGCTAGTTCCAGGGTTTAAGAAGAAAAAAGGGGAGGAGGGCATGGTGGCACACGCCTTTAATACCAGCACTCTGGAGGCAGAGGTAGGAGGATTGTAAATCTGACGCCAGCCTGAGACTATATAGTGAATTCCAGGTCAGCCTCTGCTAGAGTGTGATACTTCTTCCAAAAAAAAAAAAAAAAGGAGAGAGATTCAAATACTTCCACTCTACTGAACCAGCTTAGTGAATGAATTCAATGACTGGTATTTATTTAAGGGCGACTCAGTGTAAAGTACCTGAGAGCTGTCCTGAAAGGCTTCCATTATCCCCAGCCAGTCACGAGGAGGGAGGCTCCCAGTCCACATAGGACAGTTTCCTTGGATGCATTTATGGAAGAAGTCATGGGGATGGCATCAGGAAGCCAGTCTCTAAGAGAATGACTGCACTAGGTGAGTAAGCCTCAAACTGCACGATGCCTGCGTGTTAAGCAAGGTGCTCCTGGAAGGAATTACGGTTTAACAGAGCGTCAGCACCTGAGCAGGAACTTGGGCAAGTGGAATCATAATAACAGCCATCCTTTGCCTGGGATAAGCGTGTGCCAGGCGCTGCCCTTCCTGCACTGCATACTTCGTAGTTATTTCTGTCTTCACAATGTTATGGAATGCTGCCGTTTCTTCCTATGTTAGGCATCGGGAAACTAAAACTCGCAGTGGCTTAATCATTTACTCGAGTTATCTGCTAAGTTGTGGGATCTCAATTCAAGCTCAGGTCTTCTGGTTCCTGAACTAATGTCCTCTGCAAATTTTGTATTTAGATTACTTATTCTCTCTAAGCAATATTCTGTGGTTGAGCAATGTTCTGTTTCTTCGCCTTAGTGTAGGATACATGGCTATTAACTGTACTCATTTCAGTGTAAAACATGCTTACTACACTCTTGCAGGAAAGAAATTATATATATGTACATATATATTTATATATGTATATAAAATATATAATATGACATATTTGTATATTATTATATATAATATATTAATATATTGATAGTATATATTAATATATGATATTAATATATTATATGTTGATATTATATATATATGTATATATATGACAGATGAGGGTGGGAGAGAGAGAGAATGGACATGCCAGGGCCTCTAGCCACTGCAAACAAACTCCAGACACATGGGCCACATTGTGCATCTGCAATATGGGTACAGGGGAATTGAACCCTGGTCAGCAGGCTTTGCAAACACGCACCTTTAATTGCTGAGCCATCTTCCCAACTCAGAATTTTCTATTTTGAAAGAAACTTTTTTTCTTGTTTGAAACAGAGTCTGGTTATAGGCTGACCTTGAACTCACAGCCTTGTGTCCTATGTGCAGGTATGTTATAAATAACATTCTTCAAAACACCCATGGAAAATAACTACATGGGATCAGAATAAGTCATAGTCATCTGAGGAAGGAGTAAAGCAGTTTGGTGTGGATGGAATCTTGTCACACTTATACAGATAATGCAGAGAAAGAGACTTTGAGCTGATTACCTCCTTCCTTCCTTCCTTCCTTTTTTCCTTTCTTTCTTTCTTTTTTTTTTTTTTTCAAGATAGGGTTTCTCTCTAGCCCAGGCTGACCTGGGATTCACTATGTAGTCTCAGGCTGCCCTCGAACTCACAGCAGTCCTCCTACCTCAGCCTCCCAAGTGCTGGGATTAAAGATGTGCGCTACCACACCTGACTGGTTTCTTTCTTTTTTCAAGGTAGGGTCTCACTCTAGCCCAGGCTGACCTGGAATTCACTATATTGTCCCAGGGTGGCCTCAGACTCAAGGTGATACTCCTACCTCTGTCTCCCAAGTGCTGGGATTAAAGATGTGCGCCACCACGCCCAGCTGATTTCTTTTTTTTTTAAGTTTCCCTGAACATACTTGCTTGATTCTTTCTTCCTTCCTTCCTTCCTTCCTTCCTTCCTTCCTTCCTTCCTTCCTTCCTTCCTTCTTTCTTTCTTCTTTCTTTCTTTCTTCTTTCATTCTTTCAGAGAGAGAAAGAGAGAGAGAGAGAGAATATGGGTACACCAGACCCTCCGGCCACTGCAAAGAACTCCAGATGCATGCGCCACCTTGGGCATATGGTTTACATGGGTCCTGGGGAATCAAACTTGGATCTTTTGGCTTTGGAGGCAAATGCCTTAACTGCTAAGCCATCTCTCCAGCCCTCTTTTTTTGGGGGGGGGATTTTGTTTGTTTTTTTGTTTTGTTTTTCAAGGTAGGGCCCCACTCTAGCCCAGGCTGACCTGTACTATGTAGTCTCAGGGTGGTTTCGAACTCACGGTGATCCTCCTACCTCAGCCTCCTGAGTGCTAGGATTAAAGGTGTGAGCCACCATGCCCAGCTTAAGGATTTTTTTTTTATTGACAGCTTCCATGCTTACAGATAATAAGCCATGATAATTCCCTCTCTTACTACACTTTCCCCTTCACAGATCCACACTCCATCATATCCCCTCCCCCTTCCCATTAGTCTCTCTTTTATCATGATGTCATTTTCTTTTCCTCCATGCACGTGTGAAGGTATTGCTAGGCACTGCGAGGTCATGAATATTGAGGCCAATTTCTGTCTGGACGATTGCATTGTAAGCTGTCTGACTCTTCCTTTGGCTCTTACATTCTTTCTACCAACACTTCCGCCATGGACCCTGAGCCCTGGAAAATGTGATAGAGATGTTTCAGACCTCCATCTTTGTAGCATATGGTGTCTTTTGGGTCGTCCCAGGGGTCACAGCCATCTGAAAAGAGAAGCTTCTCTAACCAAGAGTGAGAGTAGCATTAATATATGGGTATGAACATTAAGTAAAGTGCTTACAGGGCAGTTTGGTGGACATAATATATGCATTTAGCCAGACAAGAGCAGGCATTACACTTCTAATGCTCATGCCCTCCCCTCCCCTCCCCCCACCCCCAACACACATCCCACCCCCAGCATAGGCTTTTGATTAGGTTTTCAGTACCAGGCATGTATTCCCTCCCATAGAGTGGGTCTCCAGTCCAATTAGAGAGCAGTTGGTTTCCCCCATAACAGAATGCCACCATTGCACCCATTGGCTCATTTGACCTGTCTGGCCATACTTGAGGCTTGCAGTGTCCACTGTTTTCACCACTGATGGCTTCTGTCTCCCGTAGGGCTGCATGCAGTGCAGCTTTTCCAGCTTTCTGTCAGCTGGTCGACAGGGAAGAGGTTTTCAGCTCAGCCCCACTTTGATTTATCAGTGACTTCGCAGCCTAGGCATGTGGAATCTTCAGCAATAGGGTCTTACCATCTATTCCTGGTGGGAAACCAAGAGCCTTGGAAATAGCCTGTAATGTTTTGGGGACATCAGGGACCTCCCTGGCCAACAACTCACTGGAAGGTATCCCATTCCTGGGACTGAAATTTTTCTAGTAACAGTCTATGGCTTTATCCAAAGAAGTGGGTTATCTTATGGCTTATTCACACTATCCTGAATTTTGATTAACCCTCCGCCACCCTTCTTTTACTCAATCTTTTCCCCTAACCTTGCTTAGGCCATTCCACCTGCAGCAATCTGTTTGTCTTCTTACATATATACAGTACCATCCCCTTAAGTCCACCCCTCTCCTCCCTCCCTCATAGCCCTTTTCTAGCTTACTGGCCTCTGCTACCGATTTTCACTCCAACTCACACACAAGTCTGAACATTTGTAACTAGGATCCACATATGAGAGATAACATGTGACGTTTGGCTTTCTGGGCCTGGGCTACCTCACCTAGTATAATCCTTTCCAGATCCATCCATTTTCCTGCAAGTTTCATGATTTCATTTTTCTTTACCACTGAATAAAATTCCATTGTATAAATGTGCCGCATCTTCATTATCCATTTATCATTTGAGGGACATCTAGGCTGGCTCCATTTCCTAGCTATTGTGAATACAGCAACATAAACATGGTTGTAGAAATATCTCTAAGGTAATGAGAAGAGTCCTTAGGATATATGCCTAGGGGTGCTATAGCTGGGTCATATGGTAGATCTATTTTTAGCTGTCTCAGGAACTTCCATACTGATTTCCACAATGGCTACACCAGATTACATTCCCGGTTCATCTTTTTCTGCATCCTCACCAACATTGATTGCCATTTTTTCTTTTTCTTTTTTTTAATTTTTAGTATATTTTATTTATTTGAGGGAGGGGAGAGAATGGGTGTGCCAGGGCCTTCAGCCACTGCAAATGAACTCCAGATACATGCACCCCCTTGTGCATCGGCCTCACGTAGGTCCTGGAGAATTGAACCAGGATCCTTTGACTTTGTAGGCAAATGCCTTAATCACTAAACCGTTTCTCCAGCCTGCCATTTGTTTTCTTGATGATAGTCATTCTGACAGGAGTGAGGTGGAATCTTATTCTTAAAGTAGTTTTAATTTGCATTTCCCTGATGGCTAAAGTTGTAGAACTTTTTTTTTCTTTTTGGTTTTTGGTTTTTTGAGGTAAAGTATCACTGTAGCTCAGGCTGACTTGAATTCACTATGTAATCTCAGAGTGGCCTCAAACTCATGGCCATCCACGTACCTCTGCCTCCCAAGTGCTAGGATTAAAGACATGTGCCACCACACCTGGCTTTGAACAATTTTTTTAGATGTTTATATGCCATCTGTATTTCTTCTTTTGAAAACTCTCTATTTAGTTCTTAAACCATATTTTAATTGGGTTATTTGATTTCTTATTATTTCATTTTCTGAGTTCTTTGTATATCCTAGATATTAATCCTCTGTCAGATATATAGCTGCCAAAGATTTTCTCCCATTCTGTAGGTTGTCTCTTTGCTTTAGCTCTCTTTTACCCTTTTTTTGTTTGTTTTTTTCAAGGTAGGGTCTCGCTCTAGCCCATGCTGACCTGGAATTCACTAGGCAATCCTCCTACCTCTGCTTCCCGAGAGCTGGGATTAAAGGCATGGGCCACCACCCCTGGTTCTTTTTTTTTTTAATATTTATTTATTTGAGAGAGAAAGAGGCAGATACAGAGAATGGGTGCTCCAGGGCCTCTAGCCCCTACAAACAAATTCCAGATGCATGTGCTACCTTGTGTATCTGACGTACGTGGGTACTGGAGAATTGAACCTGAGTCCTTAGATTTCACAGGTAAGCGCCTTAACTGCTAAACCATCTCTCCAGCCTTTATTTATTTATTCAAGTTTTTGGGATTTTTTGCTTTGTTTTGTTTTCCAAGGTAGGGCCTCACTCTAGCCCAGGCTGACCTGGAATTCGCAATTCACTATGTAGTCTCAGGGTGGCCTCAGACTCACAGAGATCCTCCTACCTCTGCCTCCCGAATGCTGCAATTAAAGGCATGTACCACCTCACCTGGCTTCTATTCCATTTTTTTGAGGTAGGGTCTTGCTGTAGCCCAGGCTGACCCAGAATTCACTTTGTAGTTTAAGGGTGGCCTCAAATTCACGGCAATCCTCCTACCTCTGCCTCTCAAGTGCTGGGATTAAAGGCATGTGCCACAGGGCTGGAGAGATGGCTTAGCAATTAGGCGCTTGCCTACAAACCCAGAGCACCCAGGTTCGATTCTCCAGTACCCATGTAAACCAGATGCACAAGATTAGCACATGCATCTGGAGTTCATTTGCAATGGCTAGAGGCCCTGGCGTGCTCAATCTGTCTCTCAAATAATGACATGTGCCACTATGCCCAGCTCCAAGCCCTTTTTAAAAAACTTTTTATTTATTTATTTTTATTTTTTTCAAGGTAGAGTTTCACTCTAGCCCAGGCTGACCTGGAATTCACTATGTTTCAGGGTGGCCTTGAACTCACGGTGATCCTCTTACCTCTGCCTCCTGAGTGCTGGGATTAGAGGGGTGCACCACCACACCCAGCTTAAAAAATACTTTTTAAAAAAATTTCTTTATTTATTTGAGAGACAGAGAGAGAGAATGGGCGTGCCAGGGCCTCCAGCCACTGCAAACAAACTCCAGATGTAGGTGCCACCTTGTGCATCTGGCTTACGTGGGTCTTGAGGAATCGAGCCTCAAACCGGGGTCCTTAGGCTTCACAGGCAAGCGCTTAACCTCTAAGCCATCTCTCCAGCCTCCAAAATACTTCTTATTTCAGAGCAAGAAAGAGGCAGATAGAGAACGAGAATAGGCATTCCAGTGCCTCCAGCCACTGCAAGTAAACTCCAGACACATACACCGCCTTGTACACCTGGCTTATGTGAGTACTGAGGAATTGAACCTGGGTTTTTAGGCTTCCCAGGCAAGTGTCTTAAGTGCTAAGGTATCACTCCAGCCCATGTGGGGATTTTTTTTTTCTTGGCTTTTCAGGATCTTGCTCTAGTTTAGGCTGTCCTGGAATTAACTATGTAGGCTCAGGGTGGCAACCAACTCACAATGATCCTTCTATCTTTGCCTCCTTGGGGGAAAAAAATGTTTTAATTTTTCTTTTTCCAAGGTAGGGTCTCACTCTAGCCCAGGCTGACCTGGAACTCACACTATAGTCCCAAACTGATCTAGAACTCAGTGATCCTCCTACCTCTGCCTTCCCAGTGCTGGGATTAAAGGTGTGCACCCACCATGCCTGACTTCATGCACTTTTTTTTTTCTGGTTTGTTTTTCAAGGTGGGGTTTCCCTCTAGCCCAAGCTGAACTGAAATTCACTATGTAGTCTCAGGCTGGCCTCAAACACACAGTAATCCCCCTACCTCTGTCTCCCATGTGCTGGGATTAAAGGTATGTGCCACCACGACCAGCTTGCTTTTCACTCTTTTTATAGTAAAGAACAGCATATAGTAGTGTTGATCATATTTGGCAATACATGATTGGTTACCCCTGTCTCTAGGCAGAACAGGGTTACGGGGAATAAGGGGAGGTAGGACACTGCCTAGCCTGTGGCAGATGTTTCTTATTTTTCTTTTCTTTTATTCCTCAGAGGCCCCCTTATCAGGAGAGCTCCCCCACTCCACCACAATACAGTAACATATTATCCTAAGCTACTGGGCTTCAAGGTTGCTCACATGCATGCAGACACTGTCTTCTCTGTTCTGCAAAAGCCCTTACCACAACACGAATTCCTCTATCTGGAATGTTCTCCTTCTTCCTTTGTGTCTGAAGGTCAATATCCTAAAATATTATATATTGTATCACTAAGTGATATTACTATGCCCCCAAAAGGTTTTTTTTGTTTATTTGTTTGTTTTTTCAAGGTAGGGTCTCACTCTAGCCCAGGCTGACCTGGAATTCACTATATAGTCTCAGGGTGGCCTCAAATTCATGGTGATTCTCCTACCTCTGCCTCCCGAGGGCTGGGATTAAAAACATGCGCCTCCACGCCCGGCTCCCAAAAGTAATTTGAGGTAAGATGGTACTTGACCCTAGCTACTTCAACATGTGCAGGTTTACCCGAAGAACGAAGACACTCTTTAGCACACCCACCATGCCATTAACACACCTCCCAAAGACACACACAAAAAATCCCTAATGCGCATAGCACTTTCACGTCACTCTGATTGGTCCAAAATCCAGGGGCCAATCAGAAGTCATTCCTCACACTGTGTTGTCATGTCTTTTTGGCTTTGTTAAACTGTGAGCAGTCATATTGCCAATATTTACTTCCACAACATTTCCATGGTCGGCAAGTCTCAGCTTATACTCCATTATTAGATTTAGGGGAAATAGTTTTGATTAAAACAATAAAAAACCAGTATAGCCAGGTGTGGAGGCTTACGCCTTTCATCCCATTACTTAGGAGGCCAAAGTAGGAGGATCACCATGAGCTCAAGGCCACCCTGAGACTACGGAGTGACTTCCAGGTCAGCCTGGGCTAGAGTGAGACTCTACCTTGAAAAAAAAGGGGGAGGGGCTGGTGAAATGGTTTAGTGGTTAAGACGCTTGCTTGTAAAGCCTAAGGACCCAGGTTTTTGTGTTTGTTTTTGTTTCTTGTTTTTCCAAGGTAGGGTTTCACTCTAGCCCAGGCTGACCTGGAATTCACTCTGTAGTCTCAGGGTGGCCTTGAACTCACAGCGATCCTCCTACCTCTGCTTCCCGAGTGCTGGGATTAAAGGCGTGCATCACCACTCCCAGCCAGGACCCAGGTTTGATTCCCCAGTACCCACATAAGCCAGATGCACATGGTGGCACATGTGTCTGGAGTTCATTTGTAGTGGCTAGAGGCCCTGTCATGCCCATTCTCTTTCTCTCTCTGCCTCTTTCTCTCTCAAGTAAGTAAATGGATATTTAAAAAAAAAAAACAAACAGTATAATGATGGACTTCATATCATATCAGGAGGACAACCAGGAAGAGAGATACATTTGAATGCTTGTTCAGGTGGTGCCCTCCAGATCTCTCTTTTCTCTTTTGAATTGTTCTTTGGGGCAGTACATTGATTGATTCCATGTGACTACTTCATTCCCCAATAAACTTTTGTCCAGAAAGAGCTATAGATAGCTCATATGCTATGCAATCAGAAGAACAAGAGAGGTGCATATGGTGGCGTAAGTGGTTTTTAATCCCAGCAGAAGGAGGAAGATCACTGTGAGTTCAAGGCCACCCTGGAACTACAGAATGAGATCCAGGTCAGCCTGGGCTACAGTGAGACCATACCTTGAAAAAGAAAAAAAAGGAAAAGAAAAAGAAAAAGAAAAAGAAAAGAGATACAAAGAAAGAAAATAAATACACCATTCTAATTCATTAAAATATTGACTTTTAAATTATTTATTTATTTATTTATTTTGATTTTTCGAGGCAGGTTCTCTCTCTAGCCCAAGCTGACCCAGAATTCACTATGTATGTAGCCTCAGGGTGGCCTTGAACTCATGGCAATCCTCCTACCTCTGCCTCCCAAGTGCTGGGATTAAAGGCCTGCACCACTATGCCTGACCTTTTTTTTTTTAATATTGATTGATTTTTTTTTTTTTTTCTAGCCCAGGCTGACCTGGAATTCACGCTGTATTCTCAGGCTGCCATGGAACTTATGGTGATCCTCCTACTTCTGCCTCCCAAGTGCTGGGATTAAAGACATGTGCCACCATGCCTAGGAAACTTATTTTTAAAAATTTATTTATCTGAGAGAGAGAGAAAGAGGCAGAGAGAGAGAGAATGGGCGTGCCTGGGCATCCAGCCTCTGCAAACGAACTCCAGACACATGCACCCCCTTGTGCACCTGGCTTATGTGGGTTCTTGGGAATCGAACTTGTGTTCTTTGGCTTTGCAGGCAAGCGTGTTAATCGTTAAGCTATCTCTCCAGCCCTTTTAAGTTTTTTTTTTTTTTTTTTTTTTTAGAGAGAGAGAGTGATTTTTTATTTTTTATTTTTGAGGTAGGGTCTCACTCTAGCCAAAGTTGACTTGGAATTCTCTATGTAGTGTCAGGCTGGCCTGCTTCGAACTCACAGCAATGCTCCTACCTCTGCCTCCCAAGTGCTGGTATTAAAGGAGTGCCACCACACCTGGCTAAGTCTTTTATTTTCTGTGATTTCTATAATTTCTCTTCTCTGAGCAGTGGTGCTCCCAATTCAGCATATACACTAAAACTGATTGGAATCTCTTGATTGCCTGGCGTGAAATCACTTTGTAACTTGAATTACGTACGTACTTGTAGGTTTTTCCTACTAGACCATGCGTCCTCTGAGATCCCCCTGCCCTCCTCCTGGCCCCTTGCATGCGCTGCTTTGAGCACAGGAACAGCATTCAGTGCTGCAGTATTATGCCTGAGTATCTGGGAGCGAAATTCTGCTGGTAATGATATTGAGGAGAAACTCTGTTCTTGCCCTCTCTGTTTATTTCTTCAAACGTGTTCCCTACAGGAGGAGCTTAATAAGGAAGCTTCCTTTACTTGCCCCCCTCCCCAGACAGAAGGAAAAAAAATAACAGGAAACCAACTCACAGAACACAATGAAGATGGATATCAAATATTTGTTCCTTTCTGTGCAAGAGAAGTTTAGTGCAATATGAGGTCATGATGACAGCACATGAAAGAATCAGAGTTGCTTTGAACTTGAAGAATTTCCAGAAGAAACTTGCCTGTTTTTGCAAAAAAAAAAAAAAAAAAAAAAAAAAAAAAAAAGAAATAGAGTGAAAACACAGCCTTTTAACCAAAGCAAGTAGGTATTATTCCAAACACCCACAGTTGTCATCTGGAAGCTGCTTAGGACACTTATGACCAGGAACCTGCAGACAGATAAGTTGCCTCTTCACTGTGCTCCTACAGGATTGGGGCACTGAGACAAAAGAAATAAAAGATCCTGTTTATTGAGTACATTCTGTGTGACACAGCCATACTGTTGTCATTGCAACATGCCGAGTTAAATATTATCTTCACTTTGTGGACAAAGAAACTCAGTCATAGGGCTGGAGAAATGGCTTAACAATTAAGGCGCTTGCCTGCAAAGCTAAAGGACCCAGGTTCAATTCCCCAGGACCCACATTAGCCAGATGCACAAGGGGGCACATGTATCTGGACACATGTATCTGGAGTTTGTTTGCAGTGGCTGGAGGCCCTGGCATGCCCATTCTCTCTTTCTCCCCGTCTTTCTCTGTCAAATAAATAAATAAATAAAAATAAATTATTTTTTGAAGGAAGGAAGGAAAAAAAGTATATGGAAGAGAAGCCGGGCGTGGTGGCGTATGCCTTTAAATCCCAGCACTTGGGAGGCAGAGATAGAAGTATCACTGTGAGTTCAAGGCCACCCTGAGACTACATAGTGAATTCCAGTTCAGCCTGAGCTAGAGTGAAACCCTATCTCAAAAAACAAACAAACAAACAAAAAAAATATATATATATGGAAGAGGAATGGGGCATACACAAAACTAATAGTGGCATGAATCAATTCCATAGAAATCTTTTTCCTGGATACCATTCTACAAGTCAATAAGGGGAGGGGAGTTCTAAACAGAAGAGCTCCATAAAAGGAAGAGAAAGCATAACCCTTGTGGTTTGATTCAGGTGTTCCCCATAAACTTAGGAATTCTGAATGCTAGGTTTCCAGCTGATGGTGATTTAGGAATTAACGCCTCCTGGAGGCAGCGTATTGTTGGGGAAGAGTTTATGGGTATTATAGCCAGCTTCCTCTTGCCAGTGTTTGGCACACTCTCCTGTTGCTGTTGTCCATCTGATGTTGGCCAGGAGGTGATGTCCACCCTCTGCTCATGCCATCGTTTTCCCCTACCATCATGGAGCTTCCCCTTGAGCCTGTAAACCTTTTTTTCCCACAAGCTTCTCTTGGCCGGGTGTTTCCTACCAGCAATGCCAACTTGACTGCAACAACCCTAAAACCATGGGCTCTGGCTGGTAACTCCCAGGGCCAGAATTGGGTCCCCCCCGCCGCCACCACAGTGAGCTGTTGGTCAGGGAGACACATGGTCCCCCTAATAATAATAATAATAAAATAATAATACAGACCATTTCCAAAACACCTGGTTACCTGAAAGAACTGAAAGGTATTGCTCAAGACACCACAGCCCGCGGGCAAAGAACATCAAGTTACCCTGCTGGAACGGAGAGAATCCAGTTCCCTCCTGGCTAGCCCACATAGTGCTGCAAAGTGCTTTGAGAATGGCTAGAGACTAATAGTTGACCACTAATTGATTAAGCGGGATCCTCCCAGATACAAAATCAACCAGTCAAGCAAGAAGTGTACGATAGAGCAATAGTGGCACACAGCCGATGCAGGTACGCAACTGCTCATGGGAGAGAACCCATATCTGGCTCTGGGAACCAAGCCAGATTCTCTAGGACAGAAAACCAATAGGCTCAAGAAAGAACCTCCATTGCTCTTTAAGAACAGTGGATAGCTGGACATGGTGGCGCACGCCTTTAATCCCAGCACTCGGAAGGCAGAAGTAGGAGGATCGCTGGGAGTTCAAGGCGACCCTGAGACTCCATAGTGAATTCCAGTTCAGCCTGAGCTAGAGTGAAACCCTATCTCAAAAAACAAACAAACAGTATAATGATGGACTTCATATCATATCAGGAGGACAACCAGGAAGAGAGATACATTTGAATGCTTGTTCAGGTGGTGCCTCCAGATCTCTCTTTTCTCTTTTGAATTGTTCTTTGGGGCAGTACATTGATTGATTCCATGTGACTACTTCATTCCCAATAAACTTTTGTCCAGAAAGAGCTATAGATAGCTCATATGCTATGCAATCAGAAGAACAAGAGAGGTGCATATGGTGGCGTAAGTGGTTTTTAATCCCAGCAGAAGGAGGAAGATCACTGTGAGTTCAAGGCCACCCTGAGACTACATAGTGAATTCCAGTTCAGCCTGAGCTAGAGTGAAACCCTATCTCAAAAAACAAACAAACAAACAAACAAAAAAAAATATATATATATGGAAGAGGAATGGGGCATACACAAAACTAATAGTGGCATGAATCAATTCCATAGAAATCTTTTTCCTGGATACCATTCTACAAGTCAATAAGGGGAGGGGAGTTCTAAACAGAAGAGCTCCATAAAAGGAAGAGAAAGCATAACCCTTGTGGTTTGATTCAGGTGTTCCCCATAAACTTAGGAATTCTGAATGCTAGGTTTCCAGCTGATGGTGATTTAGGAATTAACGCCTCCTGGAGGCAGCGTATTGTTGGGGAAGAGTTTATGGGTATTATAGCCAGCTTCCTCTTGCCAGTGTTTGGCACACTCTCCTGTTGCTGTTGTCCATCTGATGTTGGCCAGGAGGTGATGTCCACCCTCTGCTCATGCCATCGTTTTCCCCTACCATCATGGAGCTTCCCCTTGAGCCTGTAAACCTTTTTTTCCCACAAGCTTCTCTTGGCCGGGTGTTTCCTACCAGCAATGCCAACTTGACTGCAACAACCCTAAAACCATGGGCTCTGGCTGGTAACTCCCAGGGCCAGAATTGGGTCCCCCCCCGCCGCCACCACAGTGAGCTGTTGGTCAGGGAGACACATGGTCCCCCTAATAATAATAATAATAAAATAATAATACAGACCATTTCCAAAACACCTGGTTACCTGAAAGAACTGAAAGGTATTGCTCAAGACACCACAGCCCGCGGGCAAAGAACATCAAGTTACCCTGCTGGAACGGAGAGAATCCAGTTCCCTCCTGGCTAGCCCACATAGTGCTGCAAAGTGCTTTGAGAATGGCTAGAGACTAATAGTTGACCACTAATTGATTAAGCGGGATCCTCCCAGATACAAAATCAACCAGTCAAGCAAGAAGTGTACGATAGAGCAATAGTGGCACACAGCCGATGCAGGTACGCAACTGCTCATGGGAGAGAACCCATATCTGGCTCTGGGAACCAAGCCAGATTCTCTAGGACAGAAAACCAATAGGCTCAAGAAAGAACCTCCATTGCTCTTTAAGAACAGTGGATAGCTGGACATGGTGGCGCACGCCTTTAATCCCAGCACTCGGAAGGCAGAAGTAGGAGGATCGCTGGGAGTTCAAGGCGACCCTGAGACTCCATAGTGAATTCCAAGTCAGCCTGGGCTAGAGTGAGACCCTTGAAAAACAAAACAAAACAAAACAAACAAAACATAACAAAAAAAAGTGGGCATATATATCAATATATCTAATAACTAGGCTTATCCCCTTTTATTCAAACGGTTCTCACTTGAAAATATATTTATTTATTTATTTGCAAGCAAAGCGAGAGAGAGAGAGAAGGAAAGAAGGGGAAATATAGGCGCACAAGGGCCTCTTGCTACTGCAAATGAACTACGGACACATGCACCACTTTGCGCATCTGGCTTTATATGAGTACTGGGGGAATCCAACCCAGTCTATCAGTGCCTTAACCTCTGTGCCATCTCTCCAGCCTTGTTCTCACTTTTGGTTGGAGAATTTGTTCTATCTTACAGGTGGAGAATACTGGGGAGAACCAGAATACATCAATACATCAGGAAGAGAGAGCCGATTGCCTGCCGTGAGATGGGTCATCTCTACCTCATCTGCCGGGGCCCAGAAGTCATTCCAGAGGAAGCTCTCATGGCTATCCTGAAAACCAGTTCCAGGGAAATGGCGACAGACACTGTGTTCACTCAAGCCTCATCAAAACAGAGATCCAGGGCTGGAGAGATGGCTTAGCAGGTAAGGCATTTGCCTGCAAAGCCAAAGGACACCGGTTCAATTCCCCAGGACCCATGTAAGCCAGATGCACAAGGGGACGCATGCATCTGGAGTTCATATGCAGTGGCTGGAGGCCCCAGCATGCCCATTCTCTCTCTTTCTTCCTTTCTCTCTCTCAAATAAATAAATAAATAAATAAAAGTTAAAACACACACACACACACACACACACACACACACACACACACACACACAGATCCAGAGGCTTCAGAGAAAACAACACTAAATCAGATCCCTGTTTTGCCTGCCAAGGCTCTGAGAACGTTGAGAAAGCAGGGTGGAAAGATTTTACGAGCCCCAGGGTAGGCGGGAACAGCCCGAGACACCATGTTTCCCCCATCCCTGTAGAAATTGACCGAGGCCTCTTGGTCCCCACAATGAATACCAATCGCCCCACTAAAGACACTCAGCAGAACTGAGGTGGGGGAGAGAGGGGTCTAAGAGTACAACCGTTTTATTTTTAAAAAGCAATAAAGCCGGGCGTGGTGGCGCACGCCTTTAATCCCAGCACTCAGGAGGCAGAGGTAGGAGGATCGCAGTGAGTTCGAGACTAGCCTGAGGCTACATAGTGAATTCCAGGTCAGCCTGTGCTAAAGTGAGGCCCTACCTTGAAAAAACAAAATAATAAATAAATAAGTAATAATAAAAATTCAGCTGGGCATGGTGGTACACACCTTTAATCCCAGCACTTTGGGAAGCAGAGGTAGGAGGACCACTGTGTGAGTGAATTTCAGGTAGCCTAGCGAAATGACAACAAACAATGTACTCATTTGACTTTATTATTTATCTATTGGCTTCTTAATAAAGATTTTTAATTTATTTATGAAATGCATTTTTTTTTATTTCCCTCAAACTCACAGCCATCCTCCCACCTGTGCCTCCTGAGTGCTGGAATTAAAAGAGTGGACCACCATGCCCAGCTTGAAATGCACTAAAAAAAAAAAAAATTTTTTTTTTGAAGTTCAGTCTCACTCTAGCCCAGGCTGACCTGAAATTCACTCTGTGTTTTCAGGGTGGCCTCAAACTCATGGCAATCCTCCTACCTCTACCTCCCGAGTGCTGGGAGTAAAGGCGTGCACCACAAAACCTGGCTTAAACCTGAATTTTTAAAAAATATTTTATTTATTTACTTATGAGAGAGAAAGAGACAGATAGAGAAAAAGAGAGAATGGGCATTCCAGGGCCTCTAGCATATGAACTTCAGACACCTGTGCCTCCTTGTGCGTTTGGCTTACATGGTCCTTAGGCTTCACAGGCAAATGCCGTAACCGCTCAGTCATTTCTCCACCCCCTTTATTTTTTTATTTTTTATTTTATTTTATTTTTTATTTTTGGTTTTTCGAGGTAGGGTCTCAGTCTAGCCCAGGCTGACCTGGAATTCACTATGGAGTCTCAGGGTGGCCTCGAACTCACGGCGATCCTCCTACCTCTGCCTCCCGAGTGCTGGGATTAAAGGTGTACGCCACCACGCCTGGCTTGTTTTAGTTTTTTTTGAGGTAGGGTCTCGCTTTAGCCCAGGCTAACCTAGAATTCACTAAGTAGTCTCAGGGTGGCCTTGAAATCACAGTGATCTTCCTACCTCTGCCTCCCAAGTGCTGGGATTAAAGGCATGTGCCACTATGCCTGGCTTAAACCTAAATTTTTTGGGGTGAGGGATTATTTGAGGTAGGGTCTCACTCTGGTCCAAGCTGACATGGAATTAACTACGTACTCTCAGGGTGGCCTCGAACTCACAGCAATCCTCCTACCTCTGTTTCCTAAGTGCTGGCTGGGATTAAAGGCGTGCACCGCCATGGCCAGCTTAAACCTAAATTTTAAATTATTTTATTTTTATTTATTTATTTTGGTTTTTCAACGTAGGATCTCACTCTGGCCCTGTCTGACCTGGAGTTCATTATGTAGTCTCAGGGTGGCCTCGAATTCATAGCAATCCTTCTACCTCTGCCTCCTAAATGCTGGGATTAAAGGCATGCACCACCACGCCCGGCCCAAATATCCTTTAATAAGACTGCCAATCAAACCTGGAGCATAATGATTAGAAAATTGCTGACAGCCTTTCAGTTCCCTCTCCAAATGAAGATCACTCAGTTACAAGAAAAGCTTTGCTGCCAGTTGAAAAACATTGCCAAGAAATTTACCAACATGGGCTTCAGGCCACTGAGGGAATAAACTGGAGCTGAGCTGGAAGCCTCCTCCTTGATGACTAGCTGTCAGGATGCTGGAAAGACCTACCGGGGGAGAAAAGTCGTCAACAGCGTTAACCAGCAGTGGATCCTGCAAGCTTTATGGCTGGCCAGGCAAGCCAAATATGCCAACCGGTGCAATGGTGGCTTGTTTGTTATGAATGGAAACCAATGGCTCTCTGGACTTGAGGCCCATTCCAAGGGAAGGAATTCCTGCCTGGTACTGAAAACCTAATCAAAAGCCTGTGGCTGGGGAGGTCATAAGTCCTAGATGGGTAACTACTACTGTTGTCTGGCTAAATGCATATATTATACCTACAAAACTCTCCTCTGCATATTTACATTTATGCTCATCTATTAGTGCTACTCTCACTTTTGGTTCGAGGATCTTCTCTTTTCAGGTGGTGGTGAGCACTGGGGTGACTCAAAACCCACCTAAGTGCTGAGAAGTTTAGCACTGAGATGTCTCTATCATACCCTCTAAGGCTCAGTGACCATTTTGGAAAAGGTGGCAGAAAGAATGTAAGAACCAAAGGAAGGGGAGGATTGCTTAAAGTGCGGTCTTCCACACAAAGTCACCTTGATATTCATCGCCTCACAGTAGTTTTCACTACCTACACAAGACCTGCAAAATAGGAGGAAAAAGAAATGATAACGTCAAAGTAGAAGAGAGGGACTGGAGAGACGGCTTCATGGTTAAAGCACTTGCCTGAAAAACCTAAGGTTTAACTCTGCATAACTCATGTAAGACATATGCACCTGGTGGCACATGCATTTGGAGTGCATTTGCAGTGGCTAGAGGCCCTGGCATGGCCATTCTCTTTCTCTCAAATAAATAAATAATTAATATTAAAAAAATAAGCTGGGCGTAGTGGCACATGCCTTTAATCCCAGCACTCAGGAGGCTGAGGTAGGAGGATCGCTGTGAGTTTGAGGCCACCCTGAAACTACACAGTGAATTCCAGGTCAGCATGAGCTAGAGTGAAACCCTACCTTGAAAAACCAAAATAATAATAATAAATGAATAGACTAAAAAATTAGAAGAGAGACTAGTTGGAAAGAAGGGATTCAGTGGAGGAGGATTTGGGAGAGGGGGAAAAAGGGAGGGTGATGAGGGATCATGATCATGTTATACTGTTTATATTTATGAAAGTTGTCAATAAAATTTAAGAAAAGAAAGAAACTCCGGAACAGACAGTCCAAATGCTTGATAATGTTTCCCAATGATTTAATCCTGAGAACTGGTTCTCCAGACGTAACCTGCACATACGGGTCTTTGGTGACCTCTTTATCATTCTTCCTTCAGTCTTAAGATGTCTCTGGAGTTTGTCCCTGCAGGCCAGGCACCGTGATATGATATAACTCTCCATCACCAAATTCACCAAGCAAATCCCCAACTCCTAGTGCATGTTTCCGTGTCCATACGTGGGGGCAAGGGATTATTTTAATTAAAAAGCCTTAACTGGGGACAAGGTATCATCTTGTATTCTCTGCTGAAATTAAAAGGAAAATGTAGGAGAGTCACATGAAGGGAACAACCCATTGAGGGACCTCCCAAAGCCACAGCTGTATGAGAAAAGGACACGCGCACGCGTGTGTGCGCGCACACACACACACACACACACACACACACACGTCTGCACTTGGCTGGACTCCCAGAATGTGTTGTTCTCACTATAGTTTATGCTAAGGGGGCAAATGCCAAAGATGTTTCCTGGGCGTTCAGACAGTTCTAAGGAACGTAGAAATACCAAGATCATGAACTTAACCTTGAACTATACATAGTTCCCTCACTCCTCGGGTGCTTTATAAACAATGTGGAAGTTACTCCTTGATGCTGTGACATAAACTGCTAATAGAGCCTGAGCAGACCAGACGTCAGGGTTTCAGTCCCTTCTGCAATCTCCTCTGGTCACTCAGTTTCACCTGCATGGTTCTGAGTCATTATTTCCCGGCAACGAGACAACGTGGAAGAGAGTTTATTACAGGGTAATAAGAGATGAGCGTGGGCGGGAGCAAAGGCACCAGTACAGAATAAAGCACTCTGATGGAGGGAGAGTGGATAATGGGCAAGGGGCCATTGCTCTGACCTACATGTTTAACAGGCCACAGACGGTTTCCCCAAGTCTCTGTGACAGCTTTCCTGAAGGACAGCTTCCTGTCCAAGTGATAGGCCCATTGGACTAACTCCTTGTTGCCTGCCTTTCTTTCTTTCTTTCTTCCTTTCTTTCTTTCTTTTTGTTTTTTGTTCTTTGATTTTTTTTCAAGGTAGGGTCTCTCTCTAGCCCAGGCTAACCTGGAATTGACTATGTAGTCTTAGGGTGGCCTCAAACTCACAGTGATCCTCCTACCTCTGCCTCCCAAGTGCTGGGATTAAAGGCGTGTCATTGAGTCACTTTCCCACAGCAATGTGTGTGTGTGTATCGGTTTTTCGAGGTAGGGCTTACTCTAGCCCAGGCTGTCCTGGAATTCACTGTAGTCTCAGGCTAGCTTCGAACTCAGTGATGCTCCTACCTCTGCCTCCTGAGTGCTGGGATTAAAGACGTGTGCCACCACGCCCAGCCATAAAAATAATTTTTAAAAAATCAATAGGATCTGCCAGATGTGGTGGTGCATGCCTTTATTCCCAGCACTCGGGAGGCAGAGGTAGGAGGATCGCCATGAGTTTGAGGCCACCCTGAGACTACAGAGTGAATTGTAGGTCAGTCTGGGCTAAAGCAAGACCCTGCCTCAAAAAAAAAAAAAAAATGGGAGGGCTGAAGGGATGGCTTAGCAGCTAAGGCATTTTTGCCTGCAAAGCCAAAGGAGCCAGGTTCGATTCCCCAGGACCCATGTTAGCCAGATGCACAAGGGGTGCATGCATCTGGAGTTCATTTGCAGAGGCTGGAAGCCCTGGCACACCAGTTCTCTCTCTCTCTCTCTTTTTGAATAAATATGTAAAAAATAAATAAAAATTTAAAAATGGGGGCTGGAATGATGGCTTAGCGGTTAAAGGCACTTGCTTGCAAAGCCTGACCACCCAGGTTCATCTCTCCAGGGCCCATGTAAAGCCAGGTGCACAAAATGGCTCATGCATCTGAAATTTGTTTGCAGTGGCAAGAGGCCCTGGAATGCCTCATCTTTCTCTTTCTCCTTGAAAATAACAAATAAAAAAATTTTTAGAAGTAGTATTATTTGTTTTTTCTTTTCAAAATTTTTTTATTAACAACTTCCATGATTATAAAAAATATCCCATGGTAATACCCTCCCTCCCCCCACTTTCCCCTTTGAAACTCCATTCTCCATCATATCCCCTCCCCATCTCAATCAGTCTCTCTTTTATTTTGATGTCATGATCTTTTCCTCCTATTATGATGGTCTTGTGTAGGTAGTGTCAGGCACTGTGAGGTCATGAATATCCAGGACATTTTGTGTCTGGGGGGAGCACGTTGTAAGGAGTCCTACTCTTCCTTTGGCTCTTACATTCATTTCACCACCTCTTCCACAATAGACCCTGAGCCTTGGAAGGTGTGATAGAGATATTGAAGTACTGAGCACTCTGGTCACTTCTTTCCAGCACCATGATGCCTTCTGAGTCATCCCAAGGTCACTGCCATCTGAAAAGAGAAGATTCTCTGCCAAAAGTGAGAATAGCATTAATATAAGGGTATGAACATTAAGAGAAGTGCTTACTGGGCATTTGATAAACATAGTATATACATTTAGTCAGACAGCAACAGATGTTATACCCCTAGGGCTCTTGACTACCCCTGTTTTAAGTCTTCAGTATCAGGGATGTATTCCCTCCCATGGAGTGGGCCTCCAGTCCAATTAGAGGGCAGTTGTTTTCCACCATGATAGAAGTATGTGGAGTCTTCAGCAATAGGGTCTTATCATCTATTCCTTGTGGGAAATCAAGGGCCTCGGCAATGGCCTATAATGTTTTGGGGGCTTCCAGGACCTCCCTGGCCAACAATTCACTGGAAGGTATCCCATCCCTGGCATTGAGAATTTTCTAGTAATAATCTACAGCTCCTGAGTATTCCATTGTCCAAAAAAGTAGGTTTCCATATGACTTATTTATATCTTCTTAGATTTTGATTAGCCCTCCCTCCACCTTTCCTTTACTCACTGACCTCACTTGGGCCTTTTCACCCCCATTAATCTATTCTTCTATTTACATATATACAATACCATCCTATTATGTAACCCCCTCCCTTCATTCTCTTCATTTTATACTTATTTTCTAGCTTACTGGCCTTTGCTACTGAGTTTTCTTCCTACTCACACAGAAGTCCAATCATCTGTAGCTAGGATCCACATATGAAAATATTTTTTGTTTAATGAGGGGACCAAATGAGAGCTGGATATAGTGGCTGCTAAGCCTTGCAAGTAACTACCTTTTTAAAAAAAATTATTTATTTATTTGAGTGTGACACAGAGAGAGACAGAGAGAGAGGGAAAGAAAGAGAGAGATTAAATGGGCACGCCAGGGCTTCCAGCCACTGCAAAGGAACTCCAGACACGTGCGCCCCCTTGTGCATCTGGCTAACGTGGGTCCTGGGGAATCGAGCCTTGAACCCGGGTCCTTAGGCTTCACAAGCAAGTGCTTAACTGCTAAGCCATCTCTCCAGCCTGCAAGTAAGTACCTTTAACCACTGAGCCATGTTCCCAGATCCCCGTGTCTCTTCTGACTGCCAACTCAGTGTCACCATTTGACTCAGTATCCTGTGCCATGCCTTGCCCTCATGATGAACTGTATTGCAAACTGTAAGACAAAGTAAGCCCTCCCTTAAGCCATGTGTTGTTAGGAAAACAAGACAAATAACGGATACATCTTGTCTTCTTTGTTTTTACATGTTTTATTTACTTATTTGAGAGAGAGAGAGAGAGAGAAAGAATACACACACCAGGACCTCTACTCTCTGCAAACAAACTCCACATGCATGTGCCACCTTGTGCATCTGGCTTATGTGGGTACTGGGGAATTGAACCTGGGTCCTTAGGCTTCGCAGGCAAGTGTCTTAACCACTGAGCCATCTCTCCAGCCCCATCTTATCTTCTTTGATCTGGGTTTCTGTTGTTTTTGTGACTTTAGTCAGTCTCACTATTTAGAAGAGACATATCCTGCTTAGTGAGTCTAGGTCACGGCTGACTCCAGTCCTGCCTCTTTATCCAAAAATGTTCCACCCACTCCAGCCTATTATAGCCTCTTCAGGATGCTCCCTCCCTAAAATTCATGGCATTGTTGAGATCTGTCAAGCTCCAGATAAGGTAGGTAGAAGGGCTCGAGAAACATGGACTAAATACATGCAAGTATACAGCATTTCTTGGATGTTAAACCTAAGCAGCCCTCACCCCACCTCAGTGGAAAATCCTGAAGGGCCAAAAAATGCTTCTCTAACTAACTTCTTTGAATTTGCAAGAGCACTTCATGATTCTCGAGATGTCTGAGCGCTGGAATTCTTTCAGGCTTGGTTGAATGTGGCTCTGTTCGCACTGAGGAAACGTAGGCCACCTACGTCTCTCTTACAGGGTCTCTGGCGTTGACCTCTTCTGTCCTCTATTCCTCCTCCCTTCACACACCATCCCATCATCTCAAATCTCACTCCTGTGAGACCAGGGGGCACTGGGGGCTAGCTGGATGTACTCCAAGTTTGCCTCACAAGGGACTGTCCACGAACCCCAAATTCAAGGTTCTTTCCTTAGTTCCTGTGGACAAATGCAGACTCTCCCTTTCTCATTCTGTATTTAACTAAGGTTTTGTTGGTGCTGAGGAATCAAGCCCATGGCTTCTTGTACATTGAGCTCCCAGCCCTCTTTTTTTTTTTTTTTTTTTTTTAAGGAAATCACTCATTTAGTTCAACAGAATATCCACTGTATATCAATTTTTTAATATTTATTTATTTATTTAACAGAGAAAGAGAGAGGAAGGGAGGGAGGGAGGGAGAGAGGAAAGGAGGAAAGGAGGGAGGGAAGGAGGGTGGGAGGGAGAGAGAGAATGGGCACAGCCAGGGCCTCCAGCCACTGCAAACGAACTCCAGACGCATGCACCACCTTGTGCAACTGGCTAACGTGGGTCCTGGGGAATTGGACTTGGGTCCTTTGGCTTTGCAGGCAAATGCCTTAACTGCTAAGCCATTCCTCCAGACCATCAATTTTTTTTTTTCCCTTGAGGTAGGGTCTCACTCTAGGCCACGCTGTCCTGAATTCACTATGTAGTCTCAGGGTGGCCTGGAACTCACGGCGATCCTCCTACCTCTGCCTCCCAAGTGCTGGGATTAAAGGCGTGCGCCACCACACCCGGGTCAAATTTTCCTTTTAGATTGTATTATGAGATTTATTAAGCATGGTTGGTAATGTATTGAGTACTGGAAGCCCTCATGAGTGCAGAGCCTGCCACTTGTCCAGGGACCACAATTGGGGATATATTTGACCCCAAAGCCACAGGGGATGAGCTGCCTCTCAGCGACAATATCTTCAAATTCATCTGTATAGAACGTGGTCAAGCTCCATTTCTTTAACATGTGGACCTTCTGGCAGTCAGGAAACTTGAACTTGGCTCTGTGCAGGGCCTCGATCACATGCTCTTTATTCTGCAGCTTGGTAGGGATGGACATGATGACCTGGCCACTATGCCCTGAGCCTTCCCAAAAGCACCCGGCATACCTGTCTGGAGCCTAGACTGGGAACAGCATGTGATCAGAAGTATGGATACCCACCAGAAAACTGTCTCCAAGGTCCCTTGAGGCATCTGTACAAGCCACAGGTTATGCACTCTCCCAAGGAGGCTGCTGTTGGCAGCCACTGCACACTGGGCCACCATGAGGAAAGGAACCCGCATGGCTTAACTGTCTGTAGACCCCCCTCTCTTTAAAATTAATTTTTTTGTTTTTTTTTTTTGAGGTAGGGTCTCACTCTAGCCCAGGGTGACCTGGAATTCACTATGGAGTCTAAGAGTGGCCTCGAACTCATGGTGATCCTCGTACCTCTGCCTCCTGAGTGCTGGGATTAAAGGCGTGTGCCACCACACCTGGCACTATTTTTTTATTTTTAAATATTGTGCTTATTTTTTAGAGAGAGAGAGAGAGAAAGGCAGAAAGAGAGAGAGAGAGGCAGAATGGGTGTGCCAGGGTCTAGCCATTGCAAATGAACTCCAGACACATGTGCCACCTTGTACATCTGGTTTATGTGGGTACTGGGGAATAGAACCTGGGTTCTTAGGCTTTGAAAGCAAGCCCCTTAACTGCTAAGCCATCTCTCTAGCCCCTTAAAGTTAATTTTTAAAGTATAATTGGAGGAGCTGGAGAGATTGCTTAGTGGTTAAGGCGTTTGCCTGCGAAGTCAAAGGAATCCAATTTGATTCTCCAGGACCCACGTGAGCCAGTTGCACAAGGTGGTGCATACATCTGGAGTTCATTTGCAGTGGCTAGAGGCCCTAGCACACCCATTCTCTCTCTCAAATAAATAAATAAAAATATGTTTAAAAAAGGAAAGAAAATATAAAGTATAAATTGGTATAGAGTACTAAGGACTGCTAGTAATTCTCTGCAGGAATTAAGGGGACCCGATCTTTGCTATTCAAAATTAGAGTATTATTCCACGTCAGCCTGGGCTACAGTGGGACACTACCTCAAAAAAAAAAAAAAATTAGGGCTGAGTCATGACTTAGCAGTTAGGGTGCCTGCCTGTGAAGCCTAAGAACCCATGTTCGACTCTCTCCAGATCCCATGTAAGGCAGGCACGCAAAGGTGAGGCAAGTGCAATGTCGCACATGACCACTAGGTGGTACAAGTGTCTGGACTTCGAATCAGTGGCTGAGACCTGGCAAGCCAATTCTCTCTTTCAAAACAACAACAACAACAAAAAAGAGTATTAGCATTTCACTCCGTTTTACACAGGAATGATTGATTCATCATTGTGCTGAAAAGCCAGAGTGGCCTGAAACTTCACAAACACCCAGATAGTTTGAATTCTTGTTTTCCAGCAAGCAGGCCTTGTTATTGAAACCTTATTGGTGTTGACCCAGGCTGATCTTTTAGGTATTTTTTTTGGCTTAGTCTTTCCTTTAAAATATCATTATTACTAGTCATTACTGTCAGCTTGCCACTTTGTTAGCCAGCGATAGCATTTGTGATGCTTATTTGCATTAGCAGGATGTTTGGACCATAATTTTCAAGGAACTAGACTTTAAGATGGATATAGCCTTGGTTTTCTTTTTCCCTCTTTCTTCCCTGCCTCTTGCTGTTTCTATTCTATTACTAGTGCTAGAGCTCAAACCCTGAGCCTTCACACTAGCTAGGCAAGTGCTCTATGAATGAATTATACCCCTGACTCATTGGCTTGATATCTAGTCTTTTAACTTTTTTTGTTTTTGTTTTTGTTTTGTTTTACGAAGTAGGGTCTCACTCTAGCTCAGGCTGACCTGGAATTCACTATGGAGTCTCAGGGTGGCCTCGAACTCACGGCGTGCCTTCCGAGTGCTGCGGTTAAAGGCATGTGCCATCACGCCCAGCCCTAATTTTTTTGCTTGTTTGTTTGTGCGCATGTGCGTGGCGGGGCATGGCAGGGCCTCTTGCTGCTGTAAAGACTGCCCATCCGGCTTTATGTGGGTTGCTGGGGAACTGAACCGCGGACTGGTAAGCTTTGGGAGCAAGTACAAGATGCTGAGCCATCTCCCCGATCCCTTCATATACATTTTCTTTCTCTCTCTCTTCTTTCTTTTTATTTATTTCTCTTTTTTTCAGTTAGGGTCTCGTTCTAGCCCAGGCTGACCTTGAATTCACTATGTGGTCTCAGAGTGGCTCCAGACTCTCAGCAATCCTCCTACCTCTGCCTCCCAAGTGCATACCAGGACCTCCAGCCACTGCAAACAAACTCCAGATGCATGCGCCACCTTGTGCACATGGCTTTACATGGGTCCTGGGGAATCAAACCTGTGTCATTAGGCTTTGCAGGCAAGTGCCTTAACCGCTGAGCCATCTATTCAGCCCTATAATTCTTTTTAAAATATTTTTTATTTTATTTTTTATTTTTATTTGGGAAAGACAGAAAAAGAGGCAGAGAGAGAGAGAGAGAGAGAGAGAGAGAGAGAGAATGGGCACGCCAGGGCTTCTAGCCACTGCAAACAAACTCCAGATGCATGTGCCACCTGGTACATTTGGCTTACATGGATACTAGGGAATCTAACCTAGGTCCACAGGCTTCACAGGCAAGCGCCTTAACCACTAAGCCATCTCTCCAGCCTCCCCCCCCCCTTTTTTTGAGATAGGGTCTTGCTCTAGCCCAGGCTGACGTGGAATTCACTATGTAGTATCAGGCTGGCCTCAAACTCATGGCGATCCTCCTAACTCTGTTTCCCACATGCTGAAATTGAAGGCATGCACCACCATGCTTTCTCCAGCCTTTTTTTTTTAAAAATCTATTTATTTATTCTATAATTCTTTTCTAAAAAATGTTTTTATGTATTCACAAGGAGAGGGAGAGTAAGAAGACAGAAAGAGAGAATGAGAGAGAGAGAAAGAGAGAGAATGGGTGAGTGCAAACAAATTCCAGACGCATGTGCCATCTTGTGCATCTGGTTTCAAGTGGTTACTAGAAAATCAAACTTGGGTTGTCAGGCTTTGCAAGGAAGCACCTTTTAACCTTTAACTGCTGAGTCATCTCTCTAGCTCCTATAATAATTATTATTATTTTTTTGATTTTTTGAGGTAGGGTCTCACTCTAGCCCAGGCTGACCTGGAACTCACTCTGTAGTTCAAGGCTGACATCAAACTCACAACACTCCTCCTTTCTCTGCCTCCCCAGTGCTGGGACTAAAGCTGTGCGCCACCACACCTGGCTTCCTATAATTATTTTAATAACACCCTCTTCAAAATGGTTATGCATACACCACTCTTTTGTCTTCTTGCACAGAGGTGGGTTGCCCATCCTTCCTTATAAAAGTGGGTAGGAATGTGTCAATGTGTAGGCCTGAGGGAACAGTTATTCCAGACATTTCTTAAGTTCACCTCCAACCGCAACCGATGAATTAATGTGCGTCTCAATGGCTGGGCCTAAACTTCATTTAGGCGAGAAACGTGTACACTACGTGTCACTTTAAGTCACTTTCGTCATCTCATGGGCATTTTCAGAGCCACAAGCTGAAATGTTGACTTGTTCCCATCCTGCCCAAAGTCCCGAGAAATCAATAAAGGCATGCGGATGAGAGCGTGTTGAGTCAGAGGAGTGACTTGAGTGTGGTGCCTGTGTGAGTGAGTTCACTAGTGTATGTTGCCGGTTCTTTGACTGCGTTATGCTAAGGAATTCTTCCCACCGGGTGTGGCGGCGCACGCCTTTAATCTCAGCACTTGGGAGGCAGAGGTAGGAGGATCGCCATGAGTTCGAGGCCACCCTGAGACTCCATAGTGAATTCCAGGTCAGCCTGGGCTAGAGTGAAACCCTACCTCGAAAAGCCAAAAAAAATTAAAAAAAAAAAAATGCAATCAAGCTGCACACAGTGGCACACACCTTTAATCCCAGCACTCGGGGAGGCAGAGGTAGGAGGATCGCCATGAGTTCGAGGCCACCCTGAGACTCCATAGTGAATTCCAGGTCAGCCTGGGCTAGAGTGAAACCCTACCTCGAAAAGCCAAAAAAAAAAAAAAAAAAAAAAGTTCTTCCCATAGTGACATTCTCTGCTGTATTGGATTGAGACTGTCATTTGACAGCTCTGTCCCCATTATGTCCCCACCGCCATCCAAGCCTCTTGGTTTGCTGTGTCAGGTTCCTGGATGCTGTATATTAATGTTTGTGTTGCTTGGATACAACACTCCAACAAACAGGAGGCCTGGGTATATGTCTTTGTATCCCCAAGTCCACTCCATTTCATGGTTCACACACGTTCATCCTGTGTTCAGTCCTAGCCCATACTTTACCTGGAAGAATGTTGTGGAAGAAACAAACAAACCTGTCCTCTGGCTTAATAAGAAATGGTACAAACACGTGAATCGTCCACAGAGTGCAGAAACCCTAGGCCTGGGCCTTGGATACCATGAATGGGCAGATGGTCATGGGCACCGAGCTTAAAGCCATAGATGGCACAATAACATAGGAAATTTGGAGAGTCCTTCTATATGACCAGCCTCTTGGTTTATGCTATAGCAGCTTCCCCAAAATGCCATTTTTTTTTCTCTCTCTCTCTCTTTCTGAAGCATGAATGTCAGTCTCCATAGGACTTACTGTATTGTCTTTTTCTTTGTGCTTATTACTAAGCTTTCAAGGATCACGACTCTCTGGAGAGAAGCCTTTCTGAATGCACAAGCCAAGTGCTAGACGTGAGTAATTTGCCTTCCTACTCTATGGATACCCACCTCATCACAGCCTCACGCCTCCCCAACCACCACGCTGCCCCACTACCAGGACCCTGTTTCCATCTCTGTCAAGAATTTTGAGCAGCTTGAATTTCATGGCAATTGAATTCTTTGCTGATTTCCCTATAAAGAACTGTATCTACTTAAAGGCAATAGAGGGCTGGAGAGAAGGCTTAGTGGTTAAGGTGCTTGCCAGCAAAGCCAAAGAAAACAGGTTCAATTCTCCGGTATTCACATAAAGCCAGATGCACAAGGTGGTGCATGCATCTGGAGTTTGTTTGCAGTGGCTGGAGACCCTGGTGCACTCATTCTCTCTTTCTGCCTCTCTCTCTCTTGCCTTCTCTCAAATAGATAAACAAAACAACAACAAAAAAAGACACACTCCTCTTATGGGAACAATAATGATGTTTCTGAAAGGGGGCTCACAAATACTCCTTGACAGTCAATTATAACAAATGGTCTCAGGCTTAAGCCCTTGATTATAAATAACTGCCTGACTGTGTCACTGCAGTTCTGTCAGTAGCTCATAACACATAACATGACTCACTAATACTTTGTTTCTAGAAACTTTGTTCATGCTTCTCTTCCAGCCCTCCCTATATATTTTGATACATATTTAACATATTTATTAAACATATTTGAAACATTTGTTTATTTATTTATTTATTTATTTATTTATTTGTGGTAGGGTCTCACTCTAGCCCAGGCTGATCTGAAATTCACTATGTAGTCTCAGGGTGGCCTCAAATTCACAATGATCCTCCTACCTCTGTCTCCCAAGTGCTAAGTGCTGGGATTAAAGGTATGTGCCACCACACCTGGCTAGGATTTTTTTTTTTTTTTTTTTTTTACATAGGGCTTCACTCTAGCCCACATTTACTTGGAAATCAATCTTTAGCTTCTGGCTGGCCTCAAACTCAGTGGATCCTCTTACCTCAGCCTGCTCAGTGCTGGGATTAAATGCCTGGCTATTTATTTATTTTGGTGTGTGTGATATATGTGTGCCTACTTGCATGTGGCATATGAATGTGTAGATATTCCTGTATGCATTACTGGGTACATAATATACAATCACTTGATATTTATAAAAGAATAATATGGGCTGGAGAGATGGCTCAGTGGCTATGGTACTTGTCTGCAAAGCCTAACAATCTGGGTTTGATTCCCTAGTACCCACTCACAACCAGATGCACAAAGTGGAGCATGCCTCTAGAGTTTGTTTGCAGTGGCTAGAGACCCTGGTGCACCCATTCTGTCTGTCTGTCTCTCTTTTCTCTCTCTCTCTGTCTTTATGCTTTCAAATAAATAAATAATTTGAAGAAGAAAAAAAAAACACCAAGTGTTGCACACTCCTTTAATCCCAGCACTCGGGAGGCAGAGGTAGGAGGATCACTGTGAGTTCGAGGCCACCCTGAGACTACATAGTGAATTCTAGGTCAGCCTGAGCTAGAATGAAGCCCTACCTCAAAAAATCAAAAACAAGCGCTGGAGAGATGCTTAGCAGTTAAGGCGGTTGGCCTTCAAAGCCAAAAGATCCCAGTTTGACTCTCCAGGACTCATGTAAGCCAGATGCACAAGGGGGCTCATGCATCTGGAGTTCTGTTTGCAGTGGCCGGAGGCTCTGGCGTGCCCATTCTCTCTCTCGCTCTCAAATAAATAAATAAAATTTATTAAAAAAATATTTTAAAAAACTCAGGGTCCATTGTGGAAGAGGTGGCAGAAAGAATGTAAGCCAAAGGAAGGGTAGGACTCCTTACAACGTGCTCCTCCAGACACAAAATGGCCTGGATATCCATGACTTCACAGTGCCTGACACTACCTACACAAGACCATCAAAACAGAAGGAAAAGATGATGACATCAAAGTAAAAGAGAGACTGATTGAGATGGGGAGGGGATATGATGGAGAGTGGAGTTTCAAGGGGAAAAGTGGGGGAGAGAGAGGGTATTACAGTGGGATATTATTTACAATTATGGAAGTTGTCAATAAAAAAATAAAATTAAGTTAAAAAAAATGAATTACAGAAGGCTGGAGAGATGGTTCAGTGGTTAAAGGCCTTTGCTTGCAAAGCATGAGTACCTGAGTCCATTTCCCCAACACCCATATAAATCCAGATGCACAAAGTGGCACATGCCTGTGGAGCTCATTTGCAGTGGCAAGAAGACCCGGCATACCCAATAAATAATTTTAAAAAAAGGATATGAAGGCCTGGAGAGATGGCTCAGCAGTTGAAGTGCTTGTCTGCAGAGCCTAACAACCTGAGTTCAATTCCCCGGTACCCATATAAAGTCATATGCACAAAGTGGCGCACACATCTTGAGTCCATTTGCAGTGTCCATTCTCTCTGTCTCTCTTTTATCTCTCTCTGCTTGTGAATAAATAAATAAATTAATTAATTAAAATAAAATAAATAAATAATTCTGCTGTGTGTGGTGGTGCACGCCTTTAATTCTAGCACTCAGGAGGCAGAGGTAGGAGGATTGCTGTTAGTTTGAGGCCAGCCTGAGACTACATAGTGAATTCCAGGTCAGCCTGGGCTGGAGTGAGACTCTACCTCATAAAAACCAAAATAATAATAATAAATAATAATAAAAGGATTCTAAAGCTGAGCTTGATTGTGTATGCCTTTGATCCCAGAATTTTGGAGGCTGGGGCTTGGGCCAGCCTGGAGCTACAGAGTTAGTTCCAGGTCAGCCTCAGCTAGAGTGAGATACTACCTCGAAACACACACACACACACACACACACACACACACACAGAGAGAGAGAGAGAGAGAGAGAGAGAGAGAGAATTCTAAGACAGGAAAACATAATTTTTTATTAATTATTCCTAACACGTGATTTTGATTATTTTTATTTATTTGAAAGTGACAAAGAAAGAGGCAGAGAGAGAGAGAGAGAGAGAGAGAGAGAGAGAATGGGCACGCCAGGGCCTCCAGCCCCTTCAAACCAACTCCAGACACGTGCAACCCCCCCCCCCTTTGTGCATCTGGCTAACGTGGGTCCTGGGGAATGGAGCCTCGAACCGGGATCTTTAGGCTTCACAGGCAAGCACTTAACTGCTAAGCCATCTCTCCAGCCCCTAACACGTGAATTTTATTTATAGTTAACTACATGCTCGACCAAGAACATGTGGGAAATGGAAAATAAGACCAGAGATAAGACCAGGGAAAGAGAGTGGGGATTATGGTCCACTATTCACTCAGGCATCATGACATGCTAGGCAGGATGTAACTTGCAAAGCAGCATTTACAGATCCCTTTGGGCAGGAACCCCTGTGTAGAGGATTGGTGTTTCGGATTACACTTCCTGGGCAGGGCTGGACGTTCTAGAGCATAACAGTATGGGTTTCTACTAGAATACATCCATGGCCAGTGCCGCGCACGGTGGCCCCAGGATCCCTCCAGTACATGCACCGCTGTGCCTACACGGGGAAAAAACAGAAAGATAAACCCACTTTCTTCATGATTATAAAATGAACACAACATAGTCTGTCTTCCCACTATGGCAGGGGCCAGGGGAGGTCACCGGCATGGGAATAGATGCGCCACCCTTCTGGCCTGCTTACCTGTCACTTTTCGGATGTTGTGAGAAAGAAGGGGCCAGGAGGGGTCGAAGGCTGGGTCATCGATTCTTTGTTGTCTGGAAAAAGCCAAGGTAGATGAACATGTCTAAGTCGGGACCTCAGTTGTTGCTGACTGAGAAGGGGTGATGTGGTCTTTCTTCTCTTGAAGAATCAGGTATAGGCCCATGATTTTTTTTTTCTTTATGGATTCTTTTTTTTTCTCCATTTTTATTAATATTTTCCATGATAACAAAAAAAATCCCATGGTATTACCCTCCCCCCTTTCCCCTTTGAAATTCCATTCTCCATCATATCCCCTCCCCATCTCAATCTTTCTACTTACATATATACAATACCAACCTAATAAAAGCCCTCCTCCCTTTCTTTCTCTTCCCTTTCTATCTCCTTTTTTAACTTACTGGCCTCTGCTACTGAGTTTTTTCCTTCTCACACAGAAGCCCAATCATCTCTAGCTAAGATCCACATATGAGGGAGAACATGTGGCGCTTGGCTTTCTGAGGCCCATGATTTTTATCATACTTGGTGTTCTGGGGAGAGAGAGAGAGAGAGAGAAATGCCTCGTGGTTGGAAGCCCATGATTTTCATTTGATAAAATCTACTGGTATTTTTTTTTCCCTAAGGAGTCAATACACAAATAGATACATACACACAAACACACACACACACACACACACAAACACACACACACAAAGAGGAAAAATCCGGACGTGGTGGCACGTGCCTTTGATCCCAGCACTCTGGAGGCAGAGGTAGGAGGATTGTTGTGAGTTCAAGGCTACTCTGAGACTGCAGAGTGAATTCCAGGTCAGCCAGGGCTAGAGTGAGACTCTACCTCCAAAAACCAAAAAAAAAAAAAAAAAAAGAGGGACGCTAGTTGATTGCTGACCCCATTGGCCAAGGTGCTGAAAGCCAGACCTCGTGAGGTGATGTATGTGTACAAAGTGTTAGTGGGTCCTGGCCGAACAGTGTTCTCAGCTGCTGATTCTGCAGGTGGTGACAGAGTCCAGCAGTTGCAGCAAAGGCAGGAGACTGCCAAAGATAACTTGAGAACCCAGTTTGAGAAACAGAACCTTGTACTCCGGGCAAGAAGCTGGCTGAAGCTGCACCCCTCCCCCCCGCCCTGCCTGGGGACCTGACACTGTGATGTCACCCGACCTGGCTGTAACTTTCTCCCTGCCTTGTCCCCAACTGTGACCTGATCACAAGCATTTGGTCCCATGCCTCCATTCCTTCAAGGACGCTCGTAAACACACACCCCCTCCCCGCCGTTCATTGTTACCTCTGGAGTTCGTCCTTCTTGTGTGCATTTATTTACGGAGATTGACGTCCAGTCAGAGCTGGGAGCTTAGGACATCCAATTTAGTTTGCTGCTGGGTTAAATGAAGACTGTCAAAAAAGTATGAATCTAAGAACATGGGAGCAGAAGACCGAGCATGAGACCTTTGATAAATGCACAGGGCAGGCAGCCCATGGACTCCATCCAATTCTACTGCCTGCAGGATTCCAGGATTCCCCGCCTAGGAAACGGGCCTTGCTGGCTGGCACCTTACAGTTGGGGGGTCACATAACTGCCATCTGACAGCTAAGTAGGAGCCATCCTCTCTGGCCAGTGTGATTGGCTAATGTGTGGTCACATGGCTGGACAGGTGTCATAGGTCAGGTTCCAGGGTCGGAAGCATGGGAAAGGGTGGTTTTAGACAGTTGGTGGCCATCTTGAGAAGGGAAACGGCCTTGCAATCAGTATCAAGGAGCATGCTGCTGGAGGGGCCCATCCTTGCTGCCACGAAGAGGCGCCGTAGGTGTGTAAGCACTCAAACTTGCTTGTGCACTGAATCGAGAGAGCCAGGGGTGATGGAGGTGGTGGAGAGATGGCTTAGCGGTTAAGCGCTTGCCTGTGAAGCCTAAGGACCCCGTTTCGAGGTTCGATTCCCCAGGACCCACCTTAGCCAGATGCACAAGAGGGGGGCGCATGCGTCTGGAGTTCGTTTGCAGGGGCTGGAGGTCCTGGAGCGCCCATTCTCTCTCTCTCTCTCTCTCTATCTGCCTCTTTTTCTCTCTGTCGCTCTCAAATAAATAAATAAAAATAAACAAAAAAATATTTTAAAAAAAGAGCCAGGGAAGGAAGGGAGAAGCAGTACAGCGATGGGGATGAACACTGGGAGCCTCCAGATGCCTCCCACAGCCTCCCTAGATGGGATACTGCTAAGACACAGGCAGTAGATTTGGGGCAAATCTGATGGCGACAAGGAAGACTCGCAATAGAGAAAGGATCTGGGAACGTAGTTTGCATCCGTGGGGTGCTTAGTTCTATAGCAAATCCCAAGGACCTAATCTGGTAGCTGTGCAGGGGTCAGGAGAGGGAGAGAAAGTGATCAGATGAAGCTCATCTTCCTAAGGCTTAGCAGCCAGAGGAAGGGAGGAGACCTGACTGGGGACTGCTGGTACTGCCTCGTCTCATTCACTGTTGATCCACTGATCAAAGGAGGCTCCCGCAGGCCTCTGTCCTTACAGCCTGTCTTCTCGCTGCAGATAAGACGTCCATCCCAAGCTGAGCTTCCCTCACCGCTTGCCAGGGATGTTCCAGTCAGCCGCCTCTGCTTTGGAGTTTTCAGTTAAGGGGCCAGTGCACAACTCCATGGCACAACGGGGTCAGGCCAGGAGAGAATTGCTCTGACCCAACAGAAACTTTCCCTTTTTAATCACTGGCATTCCTCCAAGCATTGAGGAGCGCAGTCTGTCCCCAGGCGTGGTGCCATAATTAATGTGTAGCTGCAAGACGTCCCTGATGACCAATATGCAGCTGAATAGGTGGGGGATTTGGCTAGGCTCATAGCTCCTGTGCGCAGAGGAGGACTTGGTAGTGGCTCTTGGTTTAGGCTTTGTCCTGCGGGCAGGGTGCCTGGCTACAACGGCAGTGGTAAGGCTCACCGAGCCACAGGACTTGGTTGGGCTCTAAGAGGGTTTCTGGGGACTTCTTGGCAGAGTGAAATTGGGACAAGAGAATACACTGCCCTATTGCTCTTTCTGGAAATGCTCATGTGTGGGCCTGAAGTTCACTCACAAAGTCTCCAGTTTTGCCCTGTCGACACCGTAGAGCCCTCCCTTTCAGATGCACCTCAGATCATTTGTTGATAGTGGGAGAAGATGTGTCTGGCTTGACTGCTTTGTTCATACTGTGAATTAAATCCATTACCACAGGCCTGCCCAATTTTCAAATGAAGTGTTCTCAACCCTGCTTGTGTGCAAGGAAAAGGTCACAAGGAAATATCTGTGACTGTCTCTGAGGATGATGTTTACTGAAAAATTCAAAGGAAGATAATTCACCATAAATTTGTTACTTACTGTTGAATCTTATAATTAACTTCATATTACTAGGTATAACTATCTGGCCTCATCTAGAACATGTGGGAAAAGCAAAGTGTGGGGATATGTGTCTCCGGGCAAAGTCAGGTTCAGGACATCTCATGTACTGGGTGCTTTGTAAAGGCAGCATGGTACTGGTTCCCTGCGCAAAGGCATCTAAGTATGGATGGACTTGGAGTGGACTATTCATTTTTATTTATTTATCGGGGTGGGGGAGAGAATGGGTGCACCAGGGCCTCTAGCCACTGCAAACAAACTCCATACACATGCTCTACCTTGTGCATCTGGCTTACTGGGGAATCGAACCTGGGTCCTTAGGCTTCACAGGAAAATGCCTTAACCGCTAAGCCATCTTTCCAGTCCCTTGGAGTGGTTTATAACTCTTGTTCCAGCACAGGATGGAGACCTTTTTCCAGGGTTAATGGAACATAGGACTGTGGTTCTTTTGTGTGGCCCTGCTTGCAGCTACCTGGGCAAATGCATGGTCAGTGCTCTACACGATAGGACCAAAATCCTTAAAGCTTCAGGGAACTCTGAGTCTCCATTTAAAATTCAGAGACTCACAAGGCATTGTGGCCCATGACTTTAATCTCAGTGCTTGAGAGGCAGAGGGAGAAGGAACTGAGTTCCAAGCGAGGCTGAGCTAGAGAGAAACCCTACTCCTCCCAAAAAATTCAGAGACAAATGCATGTTCTCAGTGATTTTAAAATACACATGGTAGCTGGGCGTGGTGGTGTACACCTTTAATCCCAGCACTCGGGAGGCAGAGGTAGGACGAATGCCAAGAGTTTGAGGCCACCCTGAGACTATATAGTGAATTCCAGGTCAACCTGGACTAAAGTGAAACCCTACCTCAAAAAATCAAAAAGAAAAAGAAAAAAAATCATGGCATGTTTGATTGTTATCTTGTTGTGTAGGTCACTCCAAGTGGATTCCTTCTGCCCATCTGAAAATTGGGACCTGGACCCTCCTATAAACAACTTCTCTCATCTACCCCCAGCCTCAGGTAACCACCATCCTAGTTTCTATTTCAGGTTCAGCTTTCTTACATTGCTGATGGAATTCAGTGGGATTAGTCTTTCTAAGTGAGGGATGATGGAGAGGCCTGCTTTCATCCTCCCAGTGTGTACATAGGTCTGCACATGACACTGGATCTTAACAATATATGTAAATAGAATTTGCCAGTAGAAAAGCAACCAAAGGGCTGTAGACAGGACAAAGACGTCATGGACCGATCACTCCTCCTTGCTGGCTTTGAAGACCCAGACCCACCACTGAACCAGCAGTGGCATGCAAGGAGGGCAGAGTGAAGAAAAGACAGAAATCCTAACGCACCTGCCAAGCATGCACATGCTTCTCTGGCTGAGAGACTTGACAACAGAATTGGGATGAATCTGATGGAGACAAGGGAAGTTCCCAATAGAAAGGTGACAAGCTACAGCTTAGCTTTTTTCCCCCTCAAAGGACTGCTTAGTTCTTTGGAAATCCCAGGGTGGCAGGCACAGGCGATGGGGAGGAGGAGCGGTCATAGGAAGCTCCTCTTCCCATCACTTGTCATGGAGGGAGAAGGGTGGACTGGGGACTGCTGGGACCACCTCTTCTCTGCTCACTGTTGACCCACTGGCCAAAGGAGGAGCCCGCAAGTGTCAATACTGCTGCCCGCCATCTCTGCAGGAGTTCAGATGTCCATTCCAACACGAGCATCACCCACCCCTGAGTGCCCCCTCCAGGACTGTTCAAGCCACTCACTTTATGTTGAGGCGTTAAGTTACAGTACCAGGGCTTGTGACACCGGGGGTCCCGGGGAGATGGCAAAGGTGGGAACTGGATTCCTCTGACTCTGAACACAATCTGAGCCATAGGACTTGGCTCCTAATGATTTCTGGGGATTTGGGGCAGAATGAGGACAAGTTAACAAACACATATTCCTCCTTATAGTTCTCAAAAAGCTCTTGAGAAGCCAGGCGTGGTGGTGGCGCACGTCTTTAAACCCAACACTTGGGAGGCAGACGTAGGAGGATTGCCGTGAGCTCAAGGCCACCCTGAGACCACATAGTAAATTCCAGGTCAGCCTGGACTGGAGTGAAACACTATCTTGAAAAAGCTCATGAGGACTGGGGAGATGGCTTAGCAGTAAAGAAACTTGCCCGCAAAGCCTAACAACCCAGGTTCGATTCTACATAAAGCCAGATGCAGGAAAGTAGCACATGCATCTGGAGTTCATTTTCAGTGGCTGGAGGCCATGGTGTACCCATTCTTTCCCGTTCTCTCTCTCTCTCCTTCTCTCTCTCTTGCCTTGCAAATAGATAGATAGATAGATAGATAGCTATAGCTATAGATAGGTGGGCATGGTGGCACACTCCTTTAATCCCAGTACTCTGAAGGCAGAGGTAGGAGGATTGCCATTAGTTTGAGGCCACCCTGAGACTGCATAGTGAATTCCGGGTCAGCCTGGGCTAGAGTGAAACCCTACCTCGAAAAACCAAAAAAAAAAAAAAGAAAGAAAGAAAAGTATCAACTACTTGATTAAGCCTCTGTTTGTTTTTCACCTTTACAGGTACAACTCTGTTTTTAAAAGGGTGAGGTGACATTGGAACCCGCAGGCAGGAACACATCCTCTGAATGAAGTCCACAAATTTCCTCTGGACGCTCTTCCCTCCTGTGACCTTCTCGCTGTTTGTTGGGATTTGGCTGTTCCGTTCTTCCTGTTGAGTCCAATCGGCTTTTTGTCACCATCCCCTGTTGGTCCCACTGTCTGCTGTGGGGACAGCAGCAGCTCCCCACGAAGAGCATGCATGTTGGAAGAAGATATATTCTTGCGTCCACCGCAGAGGGAGACTGCAGGCATGGTGACACATCGACCACACTTCTGGGCTGCTTTGCTGTCATGGTTAGGAAGGAGATACTGAGATAAGGATGTAGCAGGGGAAAGTAAAAAGCTCAGTCACAGGTTCACCATTTTTTTTTTTTTTTTTGGAAAGAATTAAGGTGGATGAACGTGTAGAGTACAGCAAATTTTAGACCTCAAGTGTCACTGACTGACAAGAGTTCTCATTGCCCTATTTCTGTTGAAGTGCTAGGTATATGGCCATTATTTTATCACATTTTTTTCTGTAAAGAGATATAAGTATCTTATGGGTGGAAGGTCATCTTTTTCATGTGATCCACAGTTTGGGGGTTTGAGACCTGTGTGGACTGGCTTATTACGTGATGGTGTGTGTGTTTGCCCCTGGCCCAACTCACGGATAGGTCACAGTGTTTGGTAATGATGGCCTTTTGGCTGCATTTACGGTTAGCAGCTGTTGACCTAGGCCTATTTCTTCTTTGGAAATGTAGGATGGGGTCCAAAACTTGCCTGATACAATTTTCTTCTGTAGGATGGCCACGTATGCACTGAAGGACTTGACTCCAGTCACCATTTCATATAATATAACCCCAGGCTCCAAATGTCTAATTTTTTTGGCCATCATAACCCTTGGACAGAGGGAAAGATAATGTACCATGCTCCAAAACTCTCTATCTTCTGTCCTTCAGAAAAGTTTGTACTTAGCCCAAAAACCACAAAGTTTGATGGCTCCCTTTGAGTCAACATGTGATCAGGTTTTAGGTCTCCGTGGCTCACTCCTAACTGATGGCAGTAATGGAGGCCCCACGCAATTTGCCCCAAGAGCTTAGATGCTTCCTGCTCCTGGAGGCAACCAGGCCCGTGGACATAGTCCTGGAGAGCCCCTCTGCCTGTAGAATCCATATTTCCATGCATTGGCCTCTTCCTCTTGATGACCACAGAGAAATTATGATGTTCCGATGTTGTCATTCCTTCAGCATTTCGTTTTCTGTACTAAGTCAATGCGAATGTTGGTCCTCTTCAGACTTTTCATACGCTCACAATTTCCCATGACATAGTGGTGGGCCAGTTTATCCCTTGCTAATCCCCAGATGGATGGTGTTAGTGCTTTGTACTGTCATCTGCTGGCTGCCATTTCAGTTCATGTGACCCAGGGGTCATGATTCTACTTTCTCAATAATTCTCCTAGGGTGAATACCCAGGGCAGTTAGTACATGTAATGCTTAAAAATTGCTCTGTCTAGAACTAAAAAACGCAATTTTTAGAGTAAAAGGAGGAAAAAGGGAAAGCATTAATCAAGCACCGAAACCCAAAGAGAACACTGAGAAATAGCACCGACAAGCTATGCAGTTCTCAGTCCATAGAGCAAGTCCTCACCTCTGTGTACCTGAGCCTCCACTGATAAGAGAGAAACAGACAACTTGAGGGGAGTCCTTCTAGCATAAAAAAAAAATAAGGCATTTCCTGTCTGAGGCATGTTCCAAATGTTCTGTCTTCTTACTAAGCCTTCTGCTCGTCCATGGCGTCCATTCCAGTACCTGTGGTTATCTGCCCTCTCATGATATCTAAGAGCCAGGCCTAGGGTTTCCTAACATTGTGGAAGCTGACTACGTTCCTGCTGCCACTCTGCAAGTTAGGGGACAGCTTCTTCTCAGGTAAAGGTTGGGTTAGGATTATACAATGACCTGTGCCACCATAACATGCCATGGATACTTGGAAACAAGGACATGGACAAAAGCCCCCTCTACAGCCTGGGGAAAGTAGCTTTTGATGTCTATGAGAGACCTGATGCAGGAGAGGCTCTTCAGAGACAAGGGCATGCATGTGAATCATGCAGGCTGGGACACTAGGGGAACACTTTTGGGAATTCCATAACTGGGTAGCACCAAGCCAATTGATGTGCATTTTTCCAAGTGAAATCCAGGTGAAAGTGTCTGGCTGCTTGTACTCAGGCCATAAAGCCAGGCAAACGAGAGAAACTCCCAGCTCAGGGCACACAGTACAGGGACACAGCAACAGAACTCCGTACTCACTAATGGCTTTGAGAGCTCTGTACGGGGCTGAAGTGGTGGCTGAGTGATTAAGGTAGTTGCCTGCAAAGCCTAATGACCTGAGCTCAATTCCCCAGTGCATATGTAAAGCCATATGTACAAAGTGGCACAAGCATCTGGAGCTCATTTGCAGTGGCTGGAGGCCCTGATTTGCCCTCCCTCTATCTCTCTCTGCTTGCAAATAAATAAAAATATATTTTTAAAAATTATGTATGTTGCCAAGTGTGGTAGTGTGTACCTTTAATTCCAGCACTTGAAAGTCAGAGGTAGGAGGATTGCTGTGGGTTCAAGGCCAGCCTGAGGCTACATAGTGAATTCCAGGGCAGCCTGGGCTAGAGTGAGAACCTACCTCAAAAAAAAAAAAATTAATTAAAAAAAAATCAGCCCTAGAGGTGTAACGTCTGCTGGTGTCTGCCTAAATATACATACTATACTCACTAAACTACCCTGTAAGCTCTTCTCTTAATGTTCATACCCATATATTTATGCTACTCTCACATTTGGTAGAGAAGCTTCTCTTTTCAGATGGCAGTGACCTTGGGATGACTCAGAAGGCATCATGGTGCTGAGAAGAAGTGACAAAGGCATGCTCAGCACTGCAATATCTCTATCACATCTTCCAAGGCTCAGGGTCCATTGCGGAAGAGGTGGCGGAAAGAATGTAAGAGCCCAAGGAAGGGTAGGATTGCTTATAATGTGCTCTTCCAGACACAAAATGGCCTAAATATCCATGACCTCAAAGTACCTGACACTACAAGACCAATATAATAGGAGGAAAAGATGATGACATCAAAATAAAAGAGAGACTGATTGAGAGGGGGAAGGGTTATGATGGAGAATGGAGTTGCAAAGGGAAAAGTGGGGGGAGAAGGGAATTGCTATGGCTTATTTTCTTATTGTCTATAATAATGGAAGTTGTCAATAAAAATAAAATAAAATTAATTAATAATAATGCATTATGTGCATCCATGTGTTAATGCCAGAGAGTCTGTAGCAATGTAGGAGCATGGGAGATATAAACCACGTGAGCCCCGATCCCATTCCATGTGCCGAGTCCCTGAAATATCCCCTTCTACTGCAGCTGCTCTAGGAAAGTCCTCAGAACTCAAGATCAATGGTTCTTAGATGTCTACACTCCTAACTAGCCCACATACAGCTATTGGCTAGGACGCTTGCAGTGGGCAGGTCCTGGGGCACACTGATATGTTTACCATCCATATGTCTCAGTGAGTATATTTTTAAAAATTATACTGAGTGAGTATATTTTGATCTATAGGACTGTCTACTGGCAAGTCCAAAATAAGAAGAGATGTAAGTTTTGTCCACACAAGAAACCAAGTTCTCTCCTACATGGGAGTTATAGTTTACTCTGTTTGAGAGATATCAAACATTGAGATTGGTCCAGCTGTTCTGCACTGGGACTACAGGAAGAATGCTGACTCCTTTGAAAGCAGGGGCCCTAGATGTTGAAGGAGTGTCTTGCACTTCAACATCCACTTTATTTCCCCCTGATTAACAAATTGGTAGCCCATCTGGTACTATACAGTGCAACAAATGCAGGAAAAGAGAGGGTTATTGAATTTGCAACATGGTTTGGTTGTTGGAAATGGCCAGTGGGTTGTTGACAAGGCCCAGAGGAGACAAGGCCAAACGGAGCCATAGCATGGACATGGTTTGCAGGGTAGACCTGAGAATGTTTTGGAGATAGTAGGACTATGGTACAGCTGCCAAAGAGAGCTGCTGCCTCTGGATGTAGTTTTCCCTGGGCTGTGAGCAGTCCAGCTGGAAGAGTGGAATTGAAACTCCAGAGCTGTCACTGGTTACAGAGGTTGGACGTGGACCCACAGGATTTGATGATTGCCCTTTTTGCTTTAGATGTTGCATTGGTTCAGTCTTTCCTTGAAATGCAATTATTTTTGGGAAGTGTGAATGTTTACTCTATTCCCTAATATTCTTTTGGTTTTACAGATCACAGAAAAAAAGACCTTGGATTATGGGGAAAATAGAACAGTACTGGCATTGACAAAACTATGGGAACTTTAAAATTTGGACTGAATGCATTGCATTTTACATCATGGATGGTCATCCGTTTGTGAGGGTCAAGTGGAGTTGGAATGAGGTGTCCCCCACAGTCTATGTGCTCTGAATGCTAGCTTCCTAGCTGGTAGCAGTTTGGAAATTGGAGTCTTGCTGGAGGAGGTCTATCGTTGTGGGCGGGCTCATGGGGGTTATATCCAGCTTCTCCTTGTCAGTGTTGGGCTCATGTTTGGTGTTCCACCTGCTGTGGCAGAGGTGATTCCAGCCTCTGGTCATACCATCCTTCTCCATGCCATCCCGAAGCTTCCCATCAAGTCTGTCAGCTGCTTTTGTTCAGGTGCTATGTTCCAGCAATGAGAATAAGGTGATTACAGCACTCCAGCCCGGCTTCACTCTGTGTTTTATCTATGTTTTTGTGGGGCATTGGGTTTTTTGGAGTATGTACATGCTCAGTCATCATGGGCTGACTGCAGGTTGATGGAGACATTAGCTGGAATGATCCTTTTATCTTAAAACATGAAAGTGGAATATATCCTGACCCATGTTGTACTCTTCCAGTAATGTAAAAGGCATGGATGACAACCCCAGGCAGAAATTGTACACCAAGCCAGGCATGGTGGCGGCACACACCTGTAATCCCAGCACTCGGGAGGCAGAGGTAGGAGGATCATTGTGAGTTCAAGGCCACCCTGAGAACACAGAGTGAATTCCAGGTCAGCATGGGCTACAGTGAGACCCTACCTTCAGCACTTAGGAGGCAGAGGTAGGAGGGATTGCTGTGAGTTCTAGGCCACCCTGAGACAACATAGTGAATTCCAGGTCAGCCTGGACTACAGTGAAACTCTACTCGAAAAAAAATGAAAGAAAAAAACAATGACTGTTGATCAGTGCTGTGGTAGTTTGATTCAGGTGTCCCCCATAAACCTAGGTGTTCTGTATGCTAGGTTCCCCAGCTGACGGCAATTGGAAATTGAAGCCTCCTGGAGGCAGTGTATTGTTGAGGCAGACTTATGAGAATTATAGCCAGTTTCAGGACGGGCGTGGTGGCGCACGCCTTTAATCCCAGCACTGGGAAGTAGAGGAAGGAGGATCGCTGTGAGTTCGAGGCCACCCTGAGACTCCATAGTGAATTCCAGGTCAGCTTGGGCTAGAGTGAGACCCTACCTCAAAAAACCAAAAAAAAAAAAGAGAATTATAGCCAGTTTCCCCATGCCAGTGTTTAGCACACTCTCCTGTTGCTATGGTCCACCTTATGTTGGCCAGGAGGTGATGTCCACCCTCTGCTCATGCCATTGTTTTCTCTTGCCATCATGGAGCTTCCCCCTCAAGCCTGTAAGCCAAAATAAACCTCTTTTTCCCACAAGCTGCTCTTGGTTGGGTGATTTCTACCAATAAAGCGAACCTGACTGCACAGTAAAGTGGTACCAGGAGTGGGATTGCTGCTAGACACCTGACTGTGTGGCCTTTGGCCTTTTGGAGCTGATTTTCAAGAGGAATGTGGAAGGACTTGAAACCTTGGCCTAAGAGACACCTTGCAGTGCTGTAAGTACAGCTTGATGGACTATTCTGGTCAGAGTTGAAAGACCTGAATGCAGTAAGAACTATGGACTGTGGGGTTTGAGGTATGAGGGTGAGAAAGAGCTTTGCCTGGACTGGGCTAGCAGTTTGTGTGGGAAGCTTGCTGTTATGCCCGTGTCCTGAGAAGTTGTGCAGGGTTGCTTTGCACAGAAATAAACTGGTGTGAGCAGAGGGATATGGCACAGAAAGAAAAGTCTTTGGGTGAACTTCTGCCCATTCAGCTGCAATTGAGAGATTACAACCTTTGATACTGGTCTGGCTGACCTGCACTGGGGCAACAGGAAGAATGTAGACTCTTTTGAAGGGGCCTGAGTGCTCAAGGAGTATCCTGTTCTTCAAAGTCTGTTTTATTTCCCCCTGGATTAACAAATTGGCACCCTACCTGGTATTGAGTATAAGAAATGCAGGCCGGGCGTGGTGGCGCACGCCTTTAATCCCAGCACTCGGGAGGCAGAGGTAGGAGGATCGTTGAGAGTTCGAGGCCACCCTGAGACTACAGAGTGAATTCCAGGTCAGCCTGAGCTAGAGTGAGACCCTACCTCGAAAAACCAAAAAAAAAAAAAAAAAAAAAAAAAAAAGAAATGCAGGAAAGAGAGGGTCATTGAGTTTGCAATATGGTCTTGTGTTTTGGAAATGGCCATGGGCAGTGTGAAGCAAGTTTACTGGATGCCTGCATAGAGACCCCCACGGGGCTATGAGGATGAACCATGGATTACAGTGGAGACCCAGTGGAGATGCCGGGACCAAGAGATGGCTGCTAAGGAAAGCTGCTGGCCCCAGAAGAAGCTTTCCAGGGCTGTGAGTAGCCGAGCTGGAGGGGTGGAATTGGAATGCCAGAGACTTGTTGCTGGTTAGAATTATGGAACTTGGAGACTTGTTACTGACTAGAGTCGTTGGACTTGAAGCTACAGAGTTTGATATTTATCCTGGTTGTTTTAAATCTTGTATTGGTTGAATATTTCTTTGCTATGCCCAATGCTATCTTTTGCAGTGTGAGATTTATTCTGTGCCATTATGGGTTTTTTTTTGGGGGGGGGGGGATTTTTTTGGTATAATGGCTCAGTTAAAAGATCTTGCATTATGGGGATGTTTGAACATCATTAGGATTGATAAAAACTATGGGGATTTTAAAGTTGAATGAATACGTTGCATTTTACATCATTTATTGTTATCAGTTTATGGGGGCCAGAGGTGGAATGTGGTGGTTTGATTCAGATGTCCCCATAAACTTAGGTGTTCCGGATGCTAGGTTCCCCAGCAGATGGCAATTGGAAATTGAAGCCTCCGGGAGGTGGTGTATTGTTGGGGGCGGGTTTATGGGAATTATAGCCAGTTTCCCCATGACAATGTTTAGCACACTCTCCTGTTGCTATGGTCCACCTTATGTTGTCCAGGGTGTGATGTCCACCCTCTGCTCATGCCATTGTTTCCCCTGCCATTGTGGAACTTCCCCTCAAGCCTATAAGCCAAGATAAACCTCTTTTCCCCACAAGCTGCTCTTGGTTGGGTGATTTCTACCAGCAGTGCAAACCTGACTGCAGCAAGTGCTATGATTTGGGTATGGCTTGAATGTGTCCCCCCACCAAACCTGATCTACACCATGTTGAGAAGTAGGTCTGGTACAAGGTAGTTAGGGAATGCCGATGTTGCCCTCAGAAGGGATTCATGTGAAGCTGGGCATGGTGGTGCACACCTTTAATCCCAGTACTCAGGAGGCAGAGGTAGGAGGATTGCCATGAGTTTGAGGCCACCCTGAGACTACATAGTGAATTCCAGGCCAGCCTGGGCTAGAGCAAGACCCTACCTTGAAAAAAAAAAAAAAAAGGGATTCATGTGGTCTTCATGGAGTCCCAGTTAGTTACTGTAGGAACAAGTTGTTATTGGGAATAAAAAGGGGGTCTGGAGAGATGGCTTAGCAGTTATGGCATTTGCCTACAAAACCTAAGGACCCCAGTTCGATTCTCTAGGACCACGTAAGCCAGATGCACAAGGGGGCACATACATCTGCAGATTGTTTGCTGTGGCTGGAGGCCCTGGCGCGCCCATTCTCTCTCTCTCTCTCTCTCTCTCTCTCTCTCTCAAATAAATAAAATATTTTTTAAAAAGTAAGCTTTGACTTTGAATTTTTCTGACTTTTTATTTTATTTTTATTTTTTAGTTTTTCAAGGTAGGGTCTCACTCTAGCCCAGGCTGACCTGGAATTCACTATGGAGTCTCAGGGTGGCCTCGAACTCACAGCAATCCTCCTACCTCTGCCTCCCGAGTGCTGGGATTAGAGGCATGCGCCACCACGCCCAGCTCTTTCTGACTGCTTGTTTCACCAAATGATCTCTGCTACGCATGCTCCCCTCTGAAGGGATGCACCCGGGCCTCCACCAGAGCCAGTGCCATGCTATTTACTTTCTCATTGCTGTGACAAAATACCCGACAGAAGGTGACTTGTAGGAGGGGGGGCTCATTTCAGTTTACAGTCCGAGGATACAGTTAACCACGTGGGGGAAGGTGTGAGCAGAAGCGTGAAGCAGCTGGTCACATTACATCTGCAGTCATGAAGCAGAGTGAAGCAGAGACAAATGCTGAGGCTCAACTCCCTTTCTCCTTTTTCTTTTTCTTGGATTTCAAGGAAGAGTCTCTCTCTAGCCCAGGCTGACCTGGAGTTCACTATGTAATCTCAGGATCTCAGGGGGACCTCAAACTCAGAGTAATCCACCTATCTCTGCCTCCCAAGTGTTGGGACTAAAGGTGCGTGCCACCAAGATCAGCCTCTTTTTCTTTACAAACTACTGAATTCTTTGGACTTTGTTATAGCAACAGAAAACAGACCAAGATCCTCTCTCAATAACAAATAAGGATTGCTGGGTGTGGTTTTATTTGAGAGAGAGAGGCAGATAGAGAGTGAGACAGAGAGAGAATGGGCGCACCAGGACTTCCAGCTGCTGCAAATGAACTCCAGACATATGAGCCACCTTGTGCATCTGGCTTATTTGGGTACTGGGGAATTGAGCCTGGGTCCTTTGGCTTTGCCAGCAAGTACCTTAACCGCTAAGCCATCTCTCTAGCCCTGTTTATAGTTTTTAGTTTTCATTTGTGAGCAGAGAGAAATAGAGTGAATATGGGCACCCCAGGGCCTCTTACCACTGCAAGCGGACTCCAGATTCATGTGCATCTGGCTTTATCATGGATACTGTGCCTTTAATCAATGAAGCATCTTCCAAGCACCTTGTTTTATTTTAAGAAGATATCACTAAGTTGCCCGAGGTCTGCCACTGTTTCCAGCATCATGCCAGTGGGTTTTGTTTGGTTGGTTTTTTTGTGAACAATTTTATTTTTATTTACATTTAAGAGTCTATCTCCCCATTATGTTCCAGTCTATGAATGGTTTATACTTGAACTTCATGTAGGTGCCCATGGGAGGAGGCAGGGACATGGAGGGAAAGCCTTGTCACATACAAAAAGTATAACACAAACCTCTCCATGTTTTCTTTTTTTTAATTTAACTTTTTTTTTTTTTTGGGGGGGGGTTTTCGAGGTAGGGTCTCACTCTAGCCCAGGCTGACCAGGTTGGCAAAATAAGGTTTGTTTTGTTTTGTTTTTCTCCCAGGTAGGGTTTCACTATGTAGTCTCAGGGTGACCTCAAACAGCGATCCTCCTGCCTCTGCCTCCCAAATGACTTAAAGGGTTTTAATTTTTGTTTATTTTTATTTATTTGAGAGCGACAGACAGAGAAAGAGGCAGAGAGAGAGAGAGAACGGACGCACCAGAGCCTCCAGCCGCTGCAAACCAACTCCAGATGCGTGCTCCCCCTCGTGCATCTGTCTAACGTGGGTCCTGGGGAATCAAGCATCGAACCTGGGTCCTTAGGCTTCCCAGGCAAGCGCTTAACTGCTAAGCCCTCTCTACAGCCCCACACCACCTTTTTTAAATGAAGGAAATAGGAGACTTCCTGAGACCTCTGTCCCTTCTTTTGTATTGGATGGACTGGGATCCGAAAGGGGGACTTCAGAGCGCAGAGCTGGCTGCCACACACCAGTGGGCAGGAGCACAGGTGTCCTGAGGGGAGGTAGGGAACGCGTCCTAGTGTTAAGTCGTGTTCTTAGATTCAGAGTCACAGGTCAGAGCCACAGACAGACCTTCCCCCAGCTGCAGGGCTAAAAATAATAATGAATGTAGGTATTTCCAAATTTTCTGGTCCTGCTTCCAAGTTACTGAGAATTGTGACGTCACATCCGCCCCTCCGCCTTGGGAACCGGTCTTTGCTGTCCACAGCTTTTCAAACGCGTAAAGAAAAGGAAGTAACGCCTCTTAGGGTCTTTTGAGTTGCCTGCCATTCGCAGGAGCCTTGCACCATGGAAAAGACTAGCTTCCCAGGTTGGCAAAATAACAAAGTCTGTTTTGTTTTGTTTTTCTCCCAGGTAGGGTCTCACTCTAGCTCAGGCTGACCTGGAATTCACTATGTAGTCTCAGGGTGGCCTCGAACTCCCAGCGATCCTCCCACCTCTGGGATTAAAGGCGTGCATCACCACACCTGGCTCCCTCACCTTAAAAAAAAAAAAAAAAATTTTTTTTGGAAAGAGACACAGAATATGGGCACTCCTGCCTCTGCAAACAAACTCCAGATGCATGCACCACTTTGTGCATCTGGCTTTACATAGGTCCTGGGCTTTGTAAGCAAGTGCCTTTAACCTCTGAGCTATCTCCCAGGCGTTCACACACGTCTTTTTTGAGGTAGGGTCAAGTTATATTTCTCAGGCTGGACTGGTACTCTTGGCCTTAAGTTCTTAAATCAATCCTCCTGCCTAAGCCTCCTTAGAAGCTGGGACTACAGGTATGCACCACCATTCCTGACCCCCTCCCACCTTCTGATAAAAAGAAACAGAAGCCAGGCATGATGGCTTATGCCTTTAAACCAGAACTAAGGAGGCTGAGATAAGAGGGTTGTCATGAGTTCAAGGCCAGCTTGGGGTACAGACAGTGTGAATCAGCCTGGGCTAGAATGAGACCTTGCTTTAAAAAAAAAAAAAAAAAAAAAAAAAAAAAAAAAAAAAACAGCTAGGGGTTGGAGAAATGGCTTAGCAGTTAAGGCACTTGGCTGCAAAGCCAAAGGACCCAGGTTTGATTCCCAGGACCCATGTAAGTCAGATGCACAAGGGGTGAACATTCTCTCTCTCTCTCTCTCTCTCTCTCCTATTTCTCTCTCTCTCTCTCCCTCTCTCTCAAATAAATAAATAAAAATAAAAAATAAAAACAATTGGGAATGGTGGTACACACCTTTAATCCCAGCACTTGGGAGGCTGAGGTAGGAGGATCGCTGTGAGTTCAACCACCCTGAGACTACAGAGTGAATTCCAGGTCAGCCTGGGCTACAGTGAAACCCTACCTTGAAAAACTAAAATAAATAAATAAATAAACAAAAACAGTAAGAGAGGAAAACTTCCACTTTTTTTCTGTTAAAAAAATATTTTACTGGATATCCATGACTTCACAGTGCCTGACACTACCTACACAACACCATCATAATAGGAGGAAAAGATCATGATATTAAAATAAAAAAGAGACTGAATGAGAGGGGGGGGATATGATGGAGAATGGAGTATCAAAGGGGAAAGTGGGGGGACAAAGGGAACTACCATGGGATATTGTTTTCAGTCATGGAAGTTGTCAATAAAAAAAAAAAAAATTAGGGCTGGAGAAATGGCTTAGCGGTTAAGGAGTTTGCCTGCAAAGCCAAAGGATCCCAATTCGACTCTCCAGGATCCACGTAAGCCAGTTGCACAAGGTAGCGCATGCATCGGGAGTTCGTTTGCAGTGGTTGGAGGCCCTGGAGTGCCCATTCTCTCCCTCTCTCTGTCTGTCTCTCTCTCTCTATCTATCTATCTCCGCCTTTTTCTCACTCTCAAATAAATAAATAAATAAAATATAGTTTAAAAATATTTTATTTATTTGAGAGAGAGAGAAAGAGAGAGAGAGAATAGGCGTGGCAGGGCCTCTAGCCACTGCAAACATACTCCAGATGCACGGGCCACCATGTGCATTTGGGTTACATGGGTACTGGGGAAGCACACCCGGTTCCTTAGGCCTCATAGGCAAGCAACAAGCCATCTCTTCAGCCCCAAACTTACACCTTTAATGGTCATATACTTACATACATACATATATATTTTTTGTTTTCTTTCTCTCTTTCCCTCTCTCTGCCTCTTTCTGTCTCTTTCTCAAATAAATAAATAAAAAATAAAAGTTTTTTAAAAAGTTATATGTTCATATTATATATCATTACATATCATTTAGTGAACTTATTAACTGGCTTGGGAACAATTTTAAATAGGGATATATTTTGAATAATTCTAATGAAATAGACAGAAATCATTTATTATTTGCATGTGTGTGTGCTGGGTATTGAGCCCATAACCTCACACATGCTAAGAACTTACTTCACCACTGAGTTCATTTCCAACCCCTAGATAACCATTTTCTAAAAACTTAGATATAACCAATCTTTAGCTTGTTTTGAAAGGGTCAATTGTCATTAGCGTGGAACGTCAGCTATTTGTATGTTTACATAATTATCTCAAAAATGCAAAGCTCGTGTCTTGTCCAAGGGTCCAGTGAAGTTGGACTGCAATCAGGGCAAAGGTCGTAGCATGAAAGTAAATATTTGGATTGCTGCTTAAAGCGACTCTGCCAGGTGCAGCCTTCCCAAGAAACCGTCTTCCTGAAACTAGCTGTGGAGAGGGAAAGTGTAAGGGGTGCTTTGTATTCGTTTTATTTTATTTATTTACTTATTTGCTTTTATTTTTTTATTTTTTATTTTTTTGAGGTAGGGTTTCACTCTAGCCCAGGCTGACCTGGAATTCACTATGTATTCTCAGGGTGACCTCGAACTCACAACGATCCTCCTACCTCTGCCTCCCAAGTGCTGGGATTAAAGGCGTGCGCCACCAGAGCTGGCTCACTTTATATTAATTTGTAGTTTGTTATTGTTGGTTTTTTGAGGCAGGGTCTCACTCTAGCTCAGGCTGACCTGGAATTCACTATGTAGTCTCAGGGTGGCCTTGAACTCACGGCTCTCCTCCTAGCTCTGCCTCCCAAGTGCTGGTTTTGTATTAATTTTAATGCACTGGCCCCAGACATCTCTGGGTGATTCCTTTCTCAGTCAGGACTAATGTTTCAACTCCCACTGTCTCCATGCCTCTGAATCAGCTCTCCTAGTTCGCCCCTAGTTGTATGCCCACGCCTCGCAACATTTTCACTGGGTATATATTCCTTTTTTTTTTTTTTTTGTTTGTTTTTCGAGGGGGGGTCTCACGCTAGCCCAGGCTGCCCTGGAATTCACTATGGAGTCTCAGGGTGGCCTCGAACTCACGACAATCCTCCTACCTCTGCCTCCTGAGTGCTGGGATTAAAGGCGTGCGCCACCACGCCTGGCTTTCCATTTTCTTTAGAATCTTTTGATCTAGACTTGCTGACTCACTCCTATCCCTACTGCAAGCCAAAAGCCCTTGTGGAAGAGGTCCCTTCCGTTTCCTACTCAGCTTATGGGTGCCAGACCGGGAGTAGAGTGGCCAGCAGCAGGTTTAGGAACCACAGCCAAAGGTTGAAAACATTATCACTTGGCTTTTGTTTGAATCTATTTATTTTTATTTTTATTTATTTATCTATTTGACAGAGAAAGAGGGAGGGAGGGAGGGAGAGAGAGATAGAGAGAATGGGCACGCCAGGGCCTCCAGCTACTGCAAACAAACTCCAGATGCATATGCCCCCTTGCGCATCTGGCTAACGTGGGTCCTGGGGAATTGAACTTGGGTCCTTTGGTTTTGCAGGCAAATGCCTTAACCGCTAAGCCATCCCTCCAGCCCCATCACTTGGCTTTTGTTGCTTGATCTTTACATTTTTATTTGTTTTTAATTTTTATGACCGGCTTGCCCTTAATTAATGTTGACAGCCCAACTAGTCTTCCGCAGTAACACCGGCTGAGCTAAGCAAACACCATTATTAAGTTCATAATGATGATGTGGTTTTTTTGTTTCTAAAGATAATCTAATTGAGATGATTTTCTGGAGGCTATTTTCATGTCTACTGGTGAACAAACAGGTTTAGCCAACTTCAAAACTTGGGCTAGGGGCCTGGAGAGATGGCTCAGCAGTAAAAGGCACTTGCTTGCAAAGCCTGCAGGCCAGTTTGATTCCCCACTACCCACCTAAAGCCAGATGCACAAAGTGGCTGAGGACTCTGAAGTTCATTTGCATTGGCAGAAGGTCCTGGCATGACCATTCATTCATTCTCCTTTCTCTGTCTTAAGTAATTTTTTTTTAAGCCCACATGGTGGTGCTTTAAACCCAGCACTCAGGAGTCAGATGTAGGAAGATCTACATGAGTTCAATGCCAGCCTGGGACTGCAGATTGAGTGCCAGGTCAGCTTGGGCTAGAGTGAGATCCTACCTCAAAACAAAAAGCAACAACAAAAAACTTGTTGGTGGGGGAGGGCTGGAGGAATGGCTTAGTAGTTAAGGCATTTGCCTGCAAAGCCAAAGGACTCAGGATCAATTCCCCAGGACCCCCGTTAGCCAGATGCACAAGATGGCGCACGTGTCTGGAGTTTGTTTGCAGGGGCTGGAGGCCCTGGCATGCCCATTCTCTCTCCCTCTTTCCCTCTTTCTCTGTCAAATAAATAAATAAATAAATACATAAAAATTTAAAAATTAAAATGAACTTAAAAACTTGTTGGGGTATGGAGAGATGGCTTAGCGGTAAAGGCACTTGTCTGTGAAGCCTAAGGACCCAGGTTCAATTTCCCAGGACCCACGTTAGCCAGATGCACAAGATGGCACATGTGTCTGGAGTTCGTTTGCAGTGGCTAGAGGCCCTGGTGTGCCCATTCTCTCTCTCTCTCTCTCTCTCTCTCTCTTTCTGTCCTTCTCTCTGTCTCTAATAAATAAATAATCAGAAAAAACTTGTTGGGCTAGAGTATAGCTCAGTGGTACAGTGCTTGCCTAGCATGTGTGAGGCCCTAGGTTCAATTCCCTGCAGAGCAAAACAAAACAAAACAACAAGAACTAGCGACACAAAACAACAACAAAACCCCACTGAAGCTAGGCATGGTGGTGGCACATACCTTTACTCCTGTACTCGGAAGGCTGAGATAGGAGGATCACCATGAGTCTGAGGCCAGCCTGGAGCTATAGAGTGAGTTCCAAATCAGCTTGGGCTCCTCGAAAAACAAAACAAAACAAAAAGAGTGTTCTTGGGCTGGAGAGATGGCTCAGCAGTAAAGGAGCTTGCCTGCAAAGCCTAACAACCTGGGTTTGATTCCCCGGTACCCGCATAGAGACACACAGACTGGTGCAGGACCTGGAGTTCTTTAGCAGTGGCTGGAAGCCCTGGTGCACTCAGTCTGTGTCTGTCTCTCTTCTCTATCTCTCTCTACTTCCAAATAAATAAATAAAGTATTTTAAATTAAAAAAAGAAACAAGTTTTCTTGGGGAAAGGGGTGATATTTTCTTTTGTGGTGTAGCCATTGGCAAGTTGCTCATGCTCTGGGAAATAACCCTCTACCCATGTTCATGCAGGCTACCCTAGTTAAACTCAGTGGGTCACCAAAATAGATAGACAAATAGATACATACACACATACGGATCAAAGTAGGAAGGGGACTAGTTTGGAAGAAGGACTTCAGTGTCAATGGGAGGGGGATGAGAGAATATAATATGGGGTTGTATGTGATCAAAAGACATTATACACATGTATAAATTTAATTTACTAAACTCAGCCCTTGGAAGGCAGAGAGGTAGGAGGATCACCCTGAGTTCAAGGCCACCCTGAGACTACATGGTTAATTCCAGGTCAGCCTGGGCTAGAGTGAGACTCTACCTCGAAAAACCAAAATAAAATACACTAATTAGTAAAAACACAAAGGTTGGTAAAGTTGTGAAGCACCTATAATCTCTACATTTGGGTCAGAAATTCACAATCATCCTTGGCTATATATTCAGTTCAGAGCCATCATAGACTACTACATAAGACCTTGTCTCAGAAAATACAAAACCAAAGCCGGGCGTGGTGGCGCACGCCTTTAATCCCAGCACTCGGGAGGCAGAGGTAGGAGGATCGCCATGAGTTCGAGGCCACCCTGAGACTACATAGTGAATTCCAGGTCAGCCTGGGCGAGAGTGAAACCCTACCTTGAAAAACCAAAAAAAAAAAAAAAGAAAATACAAAACCAAGGGCTGGGACTAGAGGGATGGCTTAGTAGTTAAGGCACTTGCCTGTAAAGCCAAAGGACCCAGGTTCGATTCCCCAGGACCCATGTAGGCCAGATGCACAAGGTGGTGCATGCATCTGGAGTTTGTTGCAGCAGCTGAAAACCTTGGTGTGCCCATTCTCTCCCTCTCCCTCTCTCTCTTGCTCTCTCTCAAATAAATAAAATAAATTAGAAAAAAATCAGAGGCTGGAGAGATGGCTCAGCAGCTAAAGTGCTTGCCTACAGGTCCCAACAACCTGGGTTCCATTCCCCAGTACGCACATGTAGCCAGATGCACAAAAGGGGAACATCCATCTGGAATTGTTTGCAGTGGTTGGAGGCCCTGGCCTGCTAGACTTTCTCTCTGTCTCTCTCTGTTTGAAATTAAATTTTTTTTAAAAAAAAAGTGCTGGGCATGGTGGTGTTTGATTTGGTTTTTCTGAGGTAGAGTCTCACTCTGGCCCAGGCTGACCTGGAATTTACCATGTGGTCTCAGGGTGGCCTCGAACTCACAGTGATCCTCCTACCTCTGCCTCCTGAGTGCTGGGTTTAAAGGCTTGTACCACCATGCCCGGCTCTCATTTTTTTTTCTTGAGGTAGGGTCTCACTCTAACCCAGATTGACCTGGAAGTCACTCTGTAGCCCAGGCTTGCCTCCTCCTACTTCAGCCTCCCAAATGCTGACATTAAGGGTGCGCTACCACAAATGGCTCTCCCTCCCTCCCTCCTTCCCTCCCTCCCTCTCTCCGTCCCTTCCTCCCTTCCTTTTTTATTGGGGATGGAACCCAGGGCCTTGCACATGTTAGGCAGCTGACTCACACTCAGCTACAATCCTCGGCCCAGGAAGGCAACTGCAGTAGAATCTGCATGCAATCCTGCAGTAGTAAATTCTCATCTTGAAAAGAGGCCAAAGCCGGACATGGTGGCGCACGCCTTTAATCCCGGCACTCCGGAAGCAGAGGTAGGATGATCGCCGTGAGTTCGAGGTCATCCTTAGATTACATAGTGAATTCCAGGTCAGCCTGGGCTAGGCTAGAGTGAGATCCTACCTTGAAAAAGCAAAAGCAAAAGAAAAAAAAAAAAAAAACACGAAAATAGAAAAAAAAAAAAAAAAACGAAAATAGACTGATGCCAAGGAATAGTCTTCCAGGAAACAGTGACACTACAGAAGTAACTAAGGGATTCATCATGGAATATGGTGTGCAACAACATTCTTGCAGCATGTCATCCTCATGTCCTTGGATTTATAACCCTTATCCAGAGGGTTTCTAAGAAAATCCTGGATATCCACCAGTAATTATGTGAACACTAGTAGACTATTTCCACCTCCCGGTGGCAGCGAGGTGGCTGAGTCACATGCCAGGCACTTTCCACAGACTTTCTCACGGTTTAACTCGTGCCTTGCGGCAATAACAATCCTCAGAGTCCCCTTGAATATTAACAACACTGGCAGGCTTACTGGTCACAAGCAAGCTTTATATAGGGTAGAGCTGAATATCTCGCACATGTGGTAATGAACATTTTCCTCACCTGCCTGTCCCTCAACCCTCAGCCTCCTCTTCAATATGTAGAGAGAATGCCCAGGCATGAATACAAAGTTAAAACAGGTATAAAATCGCCGGGCGTGGCGGCGCACGCCTTTAATCCCAGTGCTCCGGAGGCAGAGGTAGGAGGATCACTGTGAGTTCGAGGCCACCTGGAGACTACATAGTGAATTCCAGGTCAGCCTGAGCTAGAGTGAGACCCTACCTCAAGAAACAACAACAACAACAAAAAAAAAAAAAAAAAAAAAAGGTATAAATCGGCCAGGCGTGGGGGCGCACGCCTTTAATCCCAGCACTCGGGATGCAGAGGTAGGAGGATTGCCATGAGTTCGAGGCCACCCTGAGAATACAGAGTGCATTCATTCCAGGTCAGCCTGGGCTAAAGTGAGACACTACCTCGGAAATCCAAAAAAAAAAAAAAAAAAAAAAAAAAGCCAATAAATAATTTTTCAGGCCTCTGCATTTGCTGGTTCTGTCTGTTAACTGATAATGGGGGAAATTAGAATGTTGTGTAACCTGACATCTCAGCTGTGGGCTTCGGGTCAAAGCCCCACACGCACACTGCTATGGTCAGCACCTCGTTGCCAGGGTGAACATCCAATCAGACACAGTTTCCCCGAGGAAGGTCTTACAGAGTCCGCAACATCAACAACGGCGACAGAAGCCGGCTGCCTCTGATAGATCCAAGCAGAGACACGCCACCAACAGCCACACCACAAGCAGCATGGACCGCCAGAGCTCAAACTGCCCTCTTCACATCTTTGGTCTGGAATTCAGATCCACCCCGTTGACACACCCTCCTCTAGCAGGAATCTGCCACCAAGGGGCTCAAGTAGGAAGTTTCATCACAAATATCTGAGTCTGGCTGGAGAGATGGCTTAGCGGTCATCTGCGCTTGTCTGTGACGCCTAAGGACCCCAGTTCGAGGCTCGATTCCCCAGGACCCACATTAGCATGCATGCATCTGGAGTTCGTTTGCAGTGGCTGGAGGCCCTGGCGCTCCCATTCTCTCTCTCTCTTTCTCTATCTGCCTCTTTCTCTGTCTGTCGCTCTCAAATAAATAAAAACAAAACAAAACAAAACAAAAAACCTCAAATATGCCAGGCGTGGTGGCGCACAACTTTCATCCCAGTACTCGGGAGGCAGAGGTAGGAGGATCGCCATGAGTTTGAGGCCACCCTGAGACTACAGAGTGAATTCCAGGTCAGTCTGGGCTAGAGTGAGACCTGACCTCAAAAAAAATAAAAATAAATAAATTGAGGTATATGTGTAGTAAACAGCATTAATTTTAGGTGTTTAACAAGATACAGCACCCAGAAGTCTAACTTATGCCCTTCCCAGTCAATAACCTTCTCAAAGGAAACTCCTACTCTGAAATTTGTCATCATAGATTTCTTTTTCTTTCTTTCTCTTTTATTTATTTATTTACTTATTTGAGAGAGTCAGAGAGAGAAAGAGGCAGACATAGAGAAAAAGAGAGAGAATGATCATGCTAGGGTCTCTTACCATTGCAAACTCCAGACACATGTGCCACCTTGTACATTTGGCTTTATGTGGGCATTGAGGAACTGAACTCAGGTTCCTTAGGCTTTGCAGGCAAGTGCCTTAACCACCGAGCCATCTCTCCAGGTCTTTCTTTTTTTGAGGTAGGTTTTCACTCTAGCCCAGGCTGACCTGGAATTCACTATGTAGTCTCAGGTTAGCCTTGAACTCACTGTGATCCTCCTACCACCTCCACCACGCCCGGCTATTTTAGGTTGTTTCAATAACTTTTTTTTTTTTTTTTTTTTTTTTTGGTTTTTCAAGGTAGGGTTTCATTCTAGCTCAGGCTGTCCTGAAATTCACTACGTAGTCTCAGGGTGGCCTCGAACTCACAGCGATTTTCCTACCTCTGCCTCCTGAGTGCTGGGATTAAAGGCATGTGCCACCATGCCCAGCTTCCTTTTTTTTCTTCTCTTTTGCCACTAGACTTCTTTTGCTTTGTTTTGAGATATTCTTGTCATTCCCAGGTTGTTTTAAACTCCTGGTTTTTCTGCCTTTACCTTCCAAATACTTGGAGGAATAGCCAGACCTGGCTTCAGAAAACCTTGTTAATCCAGTTCCCCAGCATGGTTCCAACCACTGGCCTCTAGGTTCTCTAAACTTGCTACTGTCGGAAAGAAAATGACAACCTCTTGGAATAGTTAAATAACTTTTTTTTTTTTCAAGGTAGGGTCTCCCACTAACCTAGGTGGGATTAAAGGCATGTGCCACTTTGCCTGGTTTAACTTTTTTTTTTTTTTTTTTTTTTTTTTGGTTTTTCGAGGTAGGGTCTCACTCTAGCCCAGGCTGACCTGGAATTCACTATGGAGTCTCAGGGTGGCCTCGAACTCACGGCGATCCTCCTACCTCTGCCTCCCGAGTGCTGGGATTAAAGGCGTGCGCCACCACGCCCGGCTACTGGTTTAACTTTTTTTTAAAAATATTTTATTTATTTGAGAGAGAGAGAGAAGCAGATAAAGAAAGACAATGGTTTAATCCCAGCACTTGGGAGGCAGAGGTAGGAGAATTGCCATGAGTTCAAGGCCACCCTGAGAATACATAGTGAATTACAGGTCAGCCTGAGCCAGAGTAAGACCCTACCTTGAAAAAACAAAACCAAAAAAAAAAAGAAAGAAAGAAAAGAAAGAGAATCTAACCATTGCAGATGCATGCACCACCTTGTGCATCTGGTTTACATGAGTTCTGGGGAATTGAACTTGGGTCTTTAGGCTTTGCAGGCAAGTGCCTTAACTGCTAAGCCATCTCTATTACCTTTGTTTATTTTTTGAACAGGCAAGTGAGTGAAGAAGACTTTCAAATTTTAGCTATCCTCTCTATCACACCTTCCAAGGCTCAGGGTCCATTGCGGAAGAGTAGGGAAAGAATGTAAGAGCCGAGGGAAGAGTAGGAGACTGCTTACAATGCAGTCTTTTTTATTTTTATAAATATTTTATTTGTTTTGAGAGAGAGAGAAAGAAGCAGACAGGAGAGAGGGAGAGAGGATAGGTGTACTGGGGCCTCTAACCACTGCAAACGAACTCCACATGCATGCACCACTTTGTGCATCTGGCTTACGTGGGGATTGGGGAATTGAACTTGGGTCCTTAGGCTTCACAGGCAAGTGCCTTAACCACCAAGCCACCTCTCCAGCCCTTACAATACAACCTTCCAGACACAAAATGGACTTGATATTCATGACCTTGCAGTGCCTGAAATTACCTACAGAAGACCTTCATTACAGGAGGAGAGTATGATGACATGAAAATAAGAGACAGCTGATGCTGCTAGAAAATTTTCAGTGCCAGGGATGGGATACCTTCCAGTGAATTGTTGGCCAGGGAGGTCCCTGATGCCCCCAAAACATTATGGGCCATTGCCAAGGCCCTTAGTTTCTCACCAGGAATAGATGGTAGGACCCTATTGGTGAAGACTCCACATATTTGGGCTGCAAGGCCACTGAGAAATCCTGCTGGAACTGGGCTGATAACCTCCTCCATGTAGACCAGCTGACAGAAAGCTGGAAGAAGCCATTCTGCATGCAGTTCAATGGGAGAAAGAGAAATCACCAGTGAAGATACTCAACAGTGGACATTGCAAGCCTTATATTTGGCCAGCCAGGCCAAATGAGCCAATGGGTACAATAGTGGCATGTCTGTCATGGTAGAAACCAACTGCCCTCTAATTAGACTGGAGGCCCGCTCCATGGGAGGGAATACATCCCTGATACTGAAAACTTAAAATAGGGGTAGTCAAGAGCCTTAGGGGTGTAACATCTGCTGATGTCTGGCTAAATATATATACTATGCTTATCAAACTGCCCAGTAAGCACTTCTCTTAATGTTCATACCCTTATATTAGTGATACTCTCACTTTTGGTAGAGAATCTTCTCTTTTCAAATGGAAGTGGACCTTGGAATGATTCAGAAGGCATCATGGTGCTGGAAAGAAATGACTGCAGTGCTCAGTACTGTAATATCTCTATCACACCTTCCAAGGCTCAGGGTCTAATGCGGAAGAGGTGGCAGAAAGAATGTCAGAGCCAAAGGAAGGGTAGGACTCCTTACAACATGCTCCCCCCAGACACAAAATGGCCTGGATATCCATGACCTCACAGTGCCCGACGCTACCTACACAAGATCATCATAATAGGAGGAAAAGATCATGACATCAAAATAAAAGAGAGACTGATTGAGAGGGAGAGAATGGAATTTCAAAGAGGAAAGTGGGGGGAGGGAAGATATTACCATGGGATATTTTTTATAATCATGGAAGTTGTTAATAAAATTTTGAAAAAAAAACACAGCTGAATTGCAGGGAAAAATGAACAGTGGCTGGGCGTGGTGGCGCACGTCTTTAATCCCAGCACTCGGGAGGCAGAGGTAGGAGGATCACTGTGAGTTCGAGGCCACCCTGAGACTACATAGTGAATTCCAGATCAGCCTGGACTAGAGTGGGATCCTACCTTAAAAAAAAAAAAAAAAGTACAGGGAAGTGTTTTTTCTTCTGAATCTCACAATTTACAACCAAGTGTGGTTATTATAAGTTGAATTATGTCCTGCAGAGAGATATAGAAATCCTAATTCCCTCAAAAAGGAATGCTGAGGCTTGGGTGCACCTCTGGGACCATGTGCATAGCACACCTGAGGCCCAGGGTTCTGCTTACAGCGCCGAACTCCCAAAACATGTTGAATTCCTAATCTCTAGTCTCTTGGGCTGTTGCCTTATTTGGAAATAGGGTCCTCAAAGATGTAACCAGTTAAGATAAAGTCATACGAGAGTCTGAGCTAATCCAATATGACTGATGTCTACAAAATATGGCCAAGAAGACATAGGAGACTATATGAGGTTGGAGGATTGGAGAAATGGATCTATAAGCCAATGGACGTAAAGGTCACAGGAAAGGGCTAGAAGATGGATCAGTATCACAGCAGTTACTTAGCTTACATGAGGCCTGAGGTACAATTTGCAGAGCCCCTGCACCCCCACCCCTCAAACTGTCAGCCACTGGAAAGTAAAAGAAGCAAGGAAGTTCCTTCTAGGTTTAGAATGGACATAGTGGTGCTTGCAACTTGGCTAGCTTTTAGCTTCCCTAAAGCAGTCCTAGGAAACAAATAGAGTGGCCTTGACTTTGACTTTTTAAAAATATTTTTATTTATTTATTTGAGAGACACACACAGAAATAGGCAGAGAGAGAGAGAGAATAGGCATTCCGGGGCCTCCAGCCATTGCAAATGAACTCAAGACACGTGCACTGCCTTGTGCATCTGGCTTACGTGGGTCCTGGGGAGTTGAATCTGGGTCCTTTGGCTTTGTAGGCAAGCACCTTAACTGCTAAGCCATCTCTCCGGCCTCTTGACTTTTTTTTTTTTTTAAAGCCCTGGCTGACCTGTAACTCACTATGTAGTTCAGGCTATCCTTTAACTTATGTAGCAATCCCTGCCTTTGCCTCCCAAGGGCTGGAATCGTGGACTTGTGCCACCACACCCGGCCTGATTTTTAATTCTTGACAATGATAAGAGAGGGAAAACAGTCACCAGAATATCATGACCTGCAGGTTTCCTATGACTTTAGCTCAAGCTGACCTGGAATTCACTATGTAGTCTGCAGGGTGGCCTTGAACTCACAGTGATCCTCCTTCCTCTGCCTCCTGAGTGCTGGGATTAAAGGCATGCACCACCACACTCCAGCTTTAAAATATTTTTTAAATTTATTTTTATTTGAGAGAGAGAGCACGGGAGGGAGAAAGAGAAAGAGAGCAAAGGGGCACGCCAGGGCCTCTAGCCACTGCAAACAAACTCCAGATGCATGAACCACCTTCTGCATCTGGCTTACATGGGACCTGGAGAATCGAACCTGAGTCCTTAGGCTTCACAGGCAAATGCTTTAACCGCTAAGCCATCTCTCCAAACAGTTTCTTTTCTGACAGGGAAAATGTTTTCAACACCATGCCCAGTGAACACAGGAATGTTTGAAAAACAAGCAATAAAGAGCACAGACAAAAACAGTAGGTAATTAATATTTTAACAAACTATGTAGTAACAATTTTTTTAAAAAAATCAGTTTTAAAGCATTGGTTTTCAAAAATTAAGTTACAAGTGTAAGAAAACAGAGATTCACAAGGTTAAATGTTTCTAACATTTAATTTTAATGCTAACCTAACTTTTTACAATGTACAAAGGGACAGCATTTTACTATTTTTTTCTTTCTGGTTTTTTGAGATCAGGTCTCATTCTGGCCCAGGCTGACCTGGAATTCATTATATAGTCTTAGGCTAGCCCAGAACTCACGGAGATCCTCCCACCTCTGCCTCCTGAGTGCTGGGACTAAAGGTGTGTACTACCATAGTACAGCTTGCTTTTTTTTTTTTTTTTTTTTCCTTTCTTTTGAGACACAGTCTCATGTAGCTCAATCTGGCTTTGAACTCTCTGTATAGCTGAAAGTGACCTGGAATTTCCGATCCTGTTGGGATTATAGTGTGTGCCAACATGTCTAGTTTTTTTTTTTTTTTTTTTTTTTTGTAATGCAGTGCTAGGGGTCAAACTCAGGACCTTGTGCATTCTGTGTAAGCAGTGCAGGAACTGAGCCCCAGCCCCAGCGGGGGACTTCATGAAAGTAACTCTCTGTAACGCATCCATTCAGCAGCGCTGCTGCAGGGTCGACAGTCACTAGTGCAGGGGCTGCAGAGGAGGCTTAGTGGCTAAGGCACAATCACCAGCGCCGTGTTTACAACGTGCCAGGCTCTGCTCTACGCACTTGACAAACACGAACACTAACTGCGCGATGAGGTAGGCACTACTTTAGTTGAATTCTGCAGAAGAAGAAACAGGCACGGGAAGATTAAGCAACTTGCCCCGGATCACAGAGCTTGATAACGCAGGACCTGGGGTTCAAGCCCCTTTCAGGGGAAGAAATAAATCCTTTAAGAAGAGTCTTCTGGGAATTTTTCTTAGCAAGCGAAGTTTGTCCCAGAGCATCCCTGAGAACCAGCCTGAGGAAAGGGAAAAACACAACACCCCTTGCTCATCACCAGAGGATGGGCGCTCTAAAGGCAGCACTTTTTTTTTTCTTTTTTTTTGGGGGGGGGGTGTTGAGGTAGGGTCTCACCCTAGCCCAGGCTGAACTGGAATTCCCTATGTAGTCTCAGGGTGGCCTTGAATTCATGGCGATCCTCCTACCTCTGCCTCCCGAGTGCTGGGATTAAAGGTGTGCACCACCACCTCCGGCTCTTTTGGGTTTTTCGAGGTAGGGTCTCACTCCAACCCAGGCTGACCTGAAATTCACTATGTAGCCTCAGGGTGGCCTTGAACTCATGGCGATCCTCCTACCTCTGCCTCCCGAGTGCTGGGATTAAAGGTGTGTTCCACCACCGTCCGGCTCTTTTGGGTTTTTCGAGGTAGGGTCTCACTCCAACCCAGGCTGACCTGAAATTCACTATGTAGTCTCAAGCGGCCTCGAACTCACAGAGATCCTTCCATCTCTGTCTTCCAAGAGCTGGGATTAAAGGTGTGTGCCACAGTGCCCGGCTTAAGCCAGCACATTTTAATGAGACAAAGATGAAACTGCAAGTAGGCACAGGAGTTCTTCCATCTCAGTAAATGCCTTTAATTGGCATGCAGTTGTTTTGAAACGCCTAAGTAAAATCATATTGTTTAACCCTGCAGACAGTTAAACCAAGTAGAAGCTGATTCAGGAAGCACCTGTTTCTCTACTTCAGGAACTAGTGTAAAAAAGACAGTAAATAAATAGTAAATTGGCTATAAAAATAGTTTCAGTAACCTTGTATATCCCAATTCATTATCTTATCATATTCCTGAATTCTTTGCTTTATGTGAGAAAGTTTATTCTTGAGGTATTCACAGCGTTCCTTTTTTTCCAGAAATGAAGGATCCTATTAAAAATAAAATAAAATAAAACAGCCATTATTTCAGCATCTGGTTTCCCCACTGACAGAACATAAACATGTGCTATCACACAGGAAACGGCCCTATGCAGCAGAATTTTCTCAAGATTCAAAGCCTGCATGATTAGAATAACAATTAAACCCTCTACTTTGAAAATTAGTCTTATGTTTTAGGTTCACAGCAAAATCAAGTAGGCCATACAAAGAGCATGTTTTTAATAGTAACTATAGAAAATATTAATAAAGGTCTCTCCAAGATGGGCGTGGTGGCACACACCTTTAATCCCAGCACTCGGGAGGCTGAGGTAGGAGACTGCCATGAGTTCAAGGCCAGCCTGGGACTACAGCTGAGACCCTACCTTAAAAAAAAAAAAAAAAAAAAAAAAGACAACAAAGTAAAGGTCTCTCCAGGCTCTGCTTACTTGTGAGACTGAGTGAAGGGTGAAGTTGGAAAGAAATATAAGACGTGAGTCCTTTGAAGGAAATGCTGAACCAGAGCTACATGTCAGGGCTCTGCTCCCCCGGCTGTGAAGTAGGGTGGAGCAGAACGTGTATTCAGGACAGAGATTAAAGAAAAAGCATCTGAGAGCCAGGCGTGGTGGTGCACGCCTTTAATCCCAGCTCTTGGGAGACAGAGATGGAAGGATCTCTGTGAGTTCGAGGCCACGCTGAGACTACATAGACTACATAGTGAATTCCAGGTCAGCCTGGACTATAGTGAGACTCTACCTTGAAAAACAAAGGAATAAAAGCATCTGTCAGCAACTCATGTTCCTAATATACAGCACCCCTCTTTTTCTTTTTTCAAGGTAGGGTCTTACTCTAGCCCAGGCTGGCCTGGAATTCACTATGTAGTCTCAGCGTGGCCTCGAACTCACCACTGTGATCCTCCTACCTCTGCCTCCTGAGTGCTGGGACTCAAGGCATGTGCCACCTTGCCCAGGCCAGTATGTAGCATGTTATGAAATGTAGAAGGTTTGCCCAAGACCCCAGTGGATGCCTGAATGTGAAGATTAGTAAGCCATACATATGACAGGTGCACCTATCACAAAGTTTAATTTATAAATTAGGTACAGTAGGACTAACAATAATTAATAGAAATTAGAACAATCTAGGGGCTGGGAAACATTGCTCAGTGGTTAAAGGCATTTGCATGCAAAGCCTTCTGCCCTGGGTTCAATTCCCATGCCACCCACATAAACTGGACACAAAAAACTGGTATCTGGGGGATGGAGGCATAGCTTAGTGGTTCAAGGGCTTGCCTGCAAAGCCTAATGACCCAGGTGCAATTCCCCAGTACCTACGTAAAGCCATCTGCAGTGATGCATGCATCTGGAGTTTGTTTGCAGCTGCTGGAGGCCCTAGTGCACCCACTCTCTCTCTCTCTTTCTTGCAAATAAATAAATACTTTTTAAAGTGGCATCTGGTGTTCAGCAACAAGAGGCCCTAATGTGTCCACACACACACACAAATTAAAAAAATAAACTAAGGCTGGGGAGATGGCTTAACAGTTAAGGCACTTGCCTGCAAAGTCAAAGAACCTAGGTTCATATCCCCAGGACCCATGTAAGTCAGATGCACAAGGTGGCACATGCATCTGGAGTTCGTTTGCAGTGGCTGGAGGCCCTGGTGTGCCCATTCTCTCTCTCTCTGTCTTTGCTTCTCTCTCAAATAAATAAAAATAAATTAAAGCAATTATAGTATACTATAGTAAAATCACTAGTATCATTACTCTTGCACTTTGGGGCTTTTATTTTGTAGCATTTAGCTTTTTATTTATTTATTTGCATGTGTGTGTATTTATGGGCATGTAGGGTCTGTTGGAACTACAAATGAATTCTTACCTGGCTTTTTTTTTTTAATTTGTTTTTGTTCAGTTTATTTATTTATTTGTTTATTTGAGAGTGACAGAGAGAGGAAGAGGCAGATAGAGAGAAAGAGAGAGAATGGGCGCGCCAGGGCTTCCAGCCACTGCAAACGAACTCCAGACGCAAGCACCCCCTTGTGCATCTGCTAACGTGGGTCCTGGAGAATCAAGCCTCGAACTGGGGTCCTTAGGCTTCACAGGCAAGCGCTTAACCGCTAAGCCATCTCTCCAGCCCCTTACCTGGCTTTATGTGGGCAGAAGAAGAATTGATCCTGGGCTAGCTAGTTTTTGCAAGCAAATGCTTTTTACTGTTGGGCAATGTCTCCAGTCCCAGAAAAGTTAAAGTTCATAAAGTTAAAGTCTATATATATATATATATAGTTTGTTTGTTTGTTTGTTTGTTTGTTTGTTTGTTTTTCAAGGTAGGGTTTCACTCTAGCTGACCTGGAATTCACTATGTAATCTCAGGGTAGCCTTGAACACTTCTACCTCTGCCTCCCAAGTGCTGGGATTAAAGGCATGTGCCACCACGCCCAGCTCAAAAACATTTTTATTTTATTTTTGGTTTTCCAAGGCAGGGTCTCACTCTAGCTCAGGCTGACCCGGAATTCATTATGAAGTCTCAGGATGGCCTTGAAAACATGGTGATCCTCCTACCACTGCCTCCTGAGTGCTGGGATTAAAGGTGTGCACCACCATGCCCAGCTATTTATTTATTTATTTATTTAAAGAAAGAGGGAGAGAGAGAATGGGTGCACCAGGGGCTAAAGGCCCTGTGCCACATTGTGCATCTGGCTTATGTGGGTACTAGGGAATCGAACCTAGGTCCTTAGGCTTCACAGGCAAGCACCTTAACTGCTAAACCATCTCTCCAGCCCAGAAAACTTTTTTTTTTGTTGTTGTTGTTTTGTTTTTTCGAGGTAGGGTCTCACTGTAGCCCAGGCTGACCTGGAATTCACTATGGAGTCTCAGGGTGGCCTCGAACTCATGGCAATCCTCCTACCTCTGCCTCCTGAGTGTTGGGATTAAAGGCGCGCGCCATCACACCTGGCTCAGAAAACTTTTTTTTTTTTTTTATTTTTTTTGGTTTTTCGAGGTAGGGTCTCACTCTAGCCCAGGCTGACCTGGAATTCACTATAGACCAGAGTCTCAGGGTGATCCTCCTACCTCTGCCTCCCGAGTGCTGGGATTAAAGGTGTGCGCCACCACGCCCGGCAGAAAACTTTTAATATAGATGTAAATTCAGCATTAAGAGAGGAGAAGAGAAACCAGGTATGGTGATACATGCCTTTAATCCCAGCACTTAGGAGGTAGAGATAAGAGGATTGCTATGAGTTCATGAGTTTGAGGCCACCTAGATACTACATAGTGAATTCCAGGTCAGCCTGAGCTAGAAAGACCAAAAGAAAAAAATCTAAAGTCTGTCAATTATCACCTGATAAGGACATTTTGAAGAAAATTATTGTACTTACATTCTTTTTTTTCTTAAATTCTTCATGGATTCTTGAAATTCTTTCATGTTCCTAAAATAATATATTTTTATTTATGTTAAAGCATTTGAATTTACTCAAAATATGTCTCAAAACACACAATTAGAACAGAAAGCAGTTTTTTGTATTTTTTTGTTTGTTTGTTTTTCGAAGTAGGGTCTCACTCCAGCTCAGGCTGACCTGGAATTCACTATATAGTCTCAGGGTGACCTTGAACACATGGCAATCCTCCTACCCCTGCCTCCCAAGTGCTGGGACTAAAGGCATGTACCACCACGCTTGGCAGAAAGCAGTTTATTTTGCAAGGCATATTATATGCCTGTAATCCTGGTACTTGGGAGACTATGGCGGGAGGATCACCTTGAGTTCAAGGCTGGCCTGAGCTATAGAGGGAGACCCTGTCCCAAAACCCATCAAGTAGGGCTGGAGAGATGGCTTACCAGTTAAAGCGCTTGCCTGTGAAGCCTAAGGACCCAGGTTCAATTCCCCAGTACTCATAAGCCAGATGCACATGATGATACATGCGTTTGTAGTTCATTTACAGTGGCTAGGGCCCTGGTGCACCCATTTTTTATCTATCTGCCTCTCTCTCTCTCTCTCAAATAAATAAATAAATAAATAAAATATACTTTAAAAAAGAACTTCTAAAAAAAAAAGGCAGGCAAACAAACCCTCCTACACAAAGCTATAATGAAAACACTGACCCAATTATAATTCACTGGACAAATACTCGAATACGTAGTACCTGCTGGGTGCTGGTGCCCAGGAGTAAACAAGGAAGGTCCTGCCTGCATGCCCAACCTGACTCCTAGGGCCATCACTGGCCACCCATGTGAGCCTGGGTAAGCTGTCTGTCCTAAGAGACTTTCCTGATTGGTAACATGGAAACAGTGCAAGCGCTTCAAGTAGTTGTGAGGAGGTTCATTTGTTTAAGTTACAAAGTGCCCTGAACTTAATACCCATGTCATCAGCTACATCATCATTTTCTTCCTCTTTGTTCACTTTCATGTAATCATGTGTCATGTGTAGAGATTAAGACGCTGGAGCTAGTTAACTTTTTTTTTTTTTTTTTTAACTGGTTTTTTGAGGTAGTCTCAGGGTGGTCTTGAACTCATGGTGATCCAACTTACCTCTACCTCCCCAGTGCTGGGAATAAAGGCCTGCATCACCACACCCGGCTCGCTATTTAACTTTAATTTTTTTTTAAAGTTTATTTGCAAGCAGAGAGATACAGAGAGAAAGAGATGGGCGCATCAGGGCCTCTAGCCACTACAGATGGAACTCCAGATGCACACACCGCTCTGTGCATCTGGCCTATGTGGGTACTGGGGAATTGAACTCAGGTAGTTAGGCTTGGCAGGCAAGTGCCTTAATTGCTGAGCCATCTTTCTAGCCCCTATTAAAAAACTGAAAATAGGGCTGGAGAGATGGTTTAGCGGTTAAGCGCTTCCCTGTGAGGCCTAAGGACCCTGGTTCAAGGCTCGATTCCCCAGGACCCACGTTAGCCAGATGCACAAGGGAGCGCACACGTCTGGAGTTTGTTTGCAGTGGCTGGAGGCCCTGGTGTGCCCATTCTCTCTCTCTCCCTTTTTCTTTCTCTGTCGCTCTCAAATAAATAAATTAAAATAAGCCCCCCCAAAATTTTTAAATCGAAAATAGCTGATATAAGGTTCCTTCTAATTCAATTCTAAATTTTATAGTAAATATAAAGTTCATTAAAGGGTTCAACCTCTCCAAAGGGAACAGATGACCAGAGCAATGCCTTCATGCACCTGTGGGAACCTATGTGCACGGACTGGCAGACACTGTACATCTTGTGAGTAAAAAATATAATAATCTACACTAATTTAAAGTTTCACCTAAGAACATTTCCCATCACTTGCCCACATCCTTCCCTTAATATATTTCAGCTCATCAATATTCTCTGTGCACTGAAAACCCTGAGTTTCATTTGTGTCGACGTCACTGGACAGCGGTGAGAAGCAAACCTGGTAACTTCAGCTGGAATGGGTTAGAACATGACCCGGGCCAGGGGCAGATGGCCGTTGGGTAGGGCACTGTGTGGACATGCAGAGGGAGTGCCGGACAGCCTACTGGCGACTGTCACAGACACTCATCGTTAGAGCTGGGGTGGGCCAGAGGGATTAATGGTGGCAGTATTCCTGTTGTCCTGCCTCGGGAAAGTCTTATGATTTTTTTTTTTTCTTTATTAGTTAGTTTTGTATTCAGCAAATACAGTCAGTTTGGTACCATTATTAGGCTCATCCGTGACCTACCCCCTCCCCTTGGCCCCTCCTTGTTGAGGTATATGGGTCATACATTGTGGAGTTAGCCCACAGTTATGGGTAAGCTAAATGTTTCTGCATATCATGACCCAACATGTGGCTCTGGATTGTTTTATTTTGGAAGGGTATGCAAACACTTGCAAGAGGACCTCCCGATGGGCCCATAGGCTTTGACACGCCTCCTGTTTCCTGGGGGCCTGGCTGGAGAGTGAGCGAGCCTCTCAGATCACTGCCCAGGCAAAGCTCAGCTAGTGCCTATGAGAAGTCAACTCATGTGAGTCAACTGATATTTCTACTTTAGATAAGGACTGATAGATAATACCCGTGAGCCTGTCATGTTGGTTACTTGTTTGTTATGTCCCATTCAAGATCAGAGTCCAAGGTCGGGGTGCTGGAGATGCAGACGCACGTACTGTGTACGGTGCCATGGGAAGACAGCCCTCGGCTCCCCACTGTAACTATGACCCTGACCCCTCCAGCTGCAGGCTGCAGGCTACAGCCCTTGCCACGCTCGCACAGCATGAAGCTGGAGACCCCTGGGCCAGTCAGGGCTTTTAGCGTCAACCAGCTGCTCTTCCCAAACTGTGCTGATCCACTTTGTGGGGCCTATTCGTTCTTTTCTACACTTTATTTATTTATTTTTGAGACAGGACCTCACTATCTGACCATGGAATTCCTGGGCTCAGATAATTCTCCTGCCTCAGCCTCCTGAGTAGCTGGGACTACAGGCATGTGCCACAACACTTGGCTCATGCTGTGTTCTTCCGAGCACCTCTATACTTGATGTGCTGGCTTGAGTCAGACGTCCCCCATAAACTCGTGTGTTTTGCATGCTTGGTCCCCAACTAGTGGCAGTTTTGGAGGGGGAGCTTTGCTGAAGGTGTGTTACTAGGGGTGGTCTCAGGGGTGTTACAGCCAGCTCCCCCTTGTCAGAGCCCAGCTCACTCTCTTGCTGTGGCAGAAATGCCCAGTCTCTGCTTGTGCCATGCTTTCCCCTGCCACCATGAAGCCAAAATGAAACCCTTCCTCCCATCAGCTGCTTTCGGTCGGGTGCTTCGTCCTGACAACGTGAGGGCAACCGCATGACTTGGTAACCATTCTTGGAGCCGGGGCCCTTGACTGCTGTTTGAATGAGCCAAAACGACCCTCCACTCTCACTGTTGCTGGATTTCTCCTGCTCCCTGGTACGAGTGTGTGTGTCTTTGTTAAATGACTCCATTGCGTTGCGATTCTAAAAATGCCACTACTGGGCTGGAGAGACGGCTTAGTGGTTAAGCGCTTGCCTGTGAAGCTTAAGGACCCCGGTTTGAGGCTCGATTCCCCAGGACCCACGTTAGCCAGATGCACAAGGGGGCGCACGCGTCTGGAGTTCGTTTGCAGTGGCTGGTAGCCCTGGCGCGCCCATTCTCTCTTTGTCTTTCTCTCTATCTGCCTCTTTCTCTCTGTCGCTCTCAAATAAATAAATAAAAATAAACAAAAAAAAACCCCAAAAATAAATAAAAATAAAAATGCCACTACTGTTCACATCTGACATAGCTCATAATTATGAGTGATTTAAAGACATACTTCTACAGGTGTGATAAACAGATCCCCAACTAATGTGGATTCTCTGGAAAAAAATTATCTATGTGTGTGTATGTGGATGCACAAATTCTTTTGACATTTATTATTTAAGAAGCTGGCCAGGGGCTGGAGAGATGGCTTAGCGGTTAAGCGCTTGCCTGTGAAGCCTAAGGACCCTGGTTCGAGGCTCGATTCCCCAGGACCCATGTTAGCCAGATGAATAAGGGGGCGCATGAGTCTGGAGTTTGTTTGCAGTGGCTGGAGGCCCTGGCGTGCCCATTCTCTCTCTCTCTCATCTGCTTCTTTCTTTCTCTCTCTGTCTGTTGCTCTCAAATAAATAAATAAAAATCAACAAAAAAAAAAAATTAAAAAAAGAAGCTGGCCAGGCATGGTGGAGCACGCCTTTAATTCCAATACTCTGGAGTCTGAGGTCATCCTGAGACTACATAGTGAATTCCAGGTCAACCTGGGCTAGAGTGAGACCCTACCTTGAAAAATAAACAAACAAACAAAAAAAAACAAAGAAGCTTCATGACTCTTAAAAATGGAAATGAGGGGCTGGAGAGATGGCTTAGTGGTTAAGGAGCTTGCCTGCAAAGCCTAAGGATCTAGGTTCAATTTCCCAAAACCCATGTAAGAGAGATGAACATGTTGCACATGCATCTGGAGTTGGTTTGCAGTGGCTGGAGGCCCTAGTGCACCCATTCTCCTTCTCTCTCTAATAAATAAATAAAAATAAACTATTTAAAAAATGGAAACTGGGCGTGGTGGCACATGCCTTTAATCCCAGCACTCAAGAGGCAGAGGTAGGAGGATTGCCATGAATTTGAGGCCTCCCTGAGACTACATAGTTAATTCCAGGTCAGCCTGGACTAGAGTGAGACTCCACTGCGAACAACCAAAAAAAAAAAAAAAAAAAGGAAATGTCCCAAACATACAACAACTGATAAATGGATTTAAAAAATGTGATACTATCCATATATTAAAATTATATTCTGTTACACAAAAGAATGAATTATTAAACTGGGCGTGGTGACGCACACCTTTAATCCCAGCGCTCAGGAAACAGAGGCAAGATGATCGACATGAGTTCGAGGCCATACTGAGACTACATAGTGGACTCCAGGTCAGCCTGTGCTATAGTGAGACCCTACCTCGAAAAACCAAAAAAAAAAAAAAAAAAAAAAAAAAAGAATTGCTGATTCTTGTTACAATATAGATGAGCCTTGAAGATGTTCAGCTAAGTTAAAGAAGCCGTAAAGGATTGCACTGGACCTACACAAGATGTTCACAGAAGGCAAATCTGGAGACTGAAAATAGAGAGTGGCTCTCAGTGGTTGGGGGAGTGATGCTAACGGGTACGGGGCTCCTTGGTAGGGGGATGAAAATGTCCTGGTGTTGGCTGTACCCCTGTGACCAATACATATCCACTAAGGCAGACTCCTAAAATGGATGGACTTATAGCATGTGAAGGATATCTCAAGAACAAATTACATTTGATTAGAAATACCACTGATTATGAGGTATTTTGATTATGAGGTAGCCTCACTTCAAAAATTCAAAATCATAGAATAACACAAGAACACTTCAGAGAATGCTTCCTTCCAACCCCAGTGCTCCGGCCTTCCTCCTTGCTTCCCTCTGGTGTCCCCGCCGCCTCTGCTTAGCTTCAGCTCTGCTCTCATCCTCCCCACCGCAATGTCTGCCCTCTGGACCCCTGGGGTGTGGAAACTCTTGACTGCCAATAACCACTCCTCAAATTATCCTACTTTTTATTGTTTCTGAGGCAGGGTCTCACTCTAGCCCAGGCTGACCTGGAACTCACTCTGTCGCTCAGGCCGGCCTCAAACTCACAGCGATCCCCTTACCTCTGCCTCCCGAGTGCTGGGATTAAAGACGTGTGCCACCACGCCTGGCAAATTATCCTACTTTGAAGGGGCCACCTGCCTACTTCAGGGCCCTGACTCGGTATATTTGGATACTGCTTAATAATTGGAATAAGCTTGGTAGCACAATGGTAGAGTGCCCACCACAAATGAGGCCTGAATTTGATCTCCAGTACCCACTGGGTGGGAGAGAAAAGGGTAAAAGATATTCAACTATGTCATTTGTTTTGTTTTGTATTCTTCTGTGATGCTGAGAGAAAACCTAGGGCCTTATGCACACTAAGGAAGTGTTCTACTGCCTGGAAATGGAATTACGTGTGTGCACACGCGTGTGCGTGTTGGTATGTCTGAATATAGGTATGTCCATGCCATGGCACACGTGTGCAGGTAAGAGGACAATTTTCAGACACTGGTCCTGCCTGCCTTCCATCTTGTTTGAAGCAGGGTCTCTCTATAGTTCTTCTTCACTGCAATGCCGGCCAGGCTAGTTGGTCTGCAGGCTTCTGGGCCGTTCTTCTGCCTCTCCCTTCCCATCAATGCTAGGGTTGTAAAAGCCTGCCATGGCTTCCAGCTTTGAAGTGGGGGCCAGGGATCTGAACTTGGGTACTCAGGTTTGATTGGCAAGCGCTTTATCCCCTGAGCCATCTCTCCATCCCAGAATGGTAATCTTTTATATATATATATATATATATATATATATATATATATTATTTATTTATTTGAGAGAGAGGGAGAGAATGGGCACTCCAGGGCCTGCAACCACTGCAAACGAACTCCAGATGCCCCCTTGTGCACCTGGCTTACGTGGGTCCTGGAGAGTCAACCCAGGATCCTTTGGCTTTGCAGGCAAACGCCTTAACCGCTAAGCCATCTCTCCAGCCCCAGAATGGTAATCTTGACTAGTCACCTTGAGGATACCCAATGCTTTCTTGGACACAGACAGCAGACAGAGGCGCTCAGGAATTCTAACTCACCCTCTACACGTCAGCGCCCCTCTCGGGCGGCTATGGTACTGACCTGGCGACTGTCACAGCGATGCGGCAATCTGCTCATCACCGCATCCAACTCGTCCAGCTTCCTCAGGACGGCCTGCACCTCGGCAGACAGCTCTTTGTATTCTGAAAACTGGTCTTGGAACACAGCTTTATAGCGCTCTCGCTCATCATCTGTCTGAATTGCAGGGTATTTTCTGAGAGGGAAACAAAAAAAAAGAAGTTCTAACTTTTCTCCTGCCACTGCAGCTCTGTGGTAAAGTGCTTGTCTGGCACGCTCAAGGCCCTGGGTTCCAACCCCAGCAGGGAAAAATATAGCTAAGCTAAATGGGAAACCAGTGGGTCCTTGTTGACCAGATGTACTGGACCTTTTTCTTTTTAAACATGTTACCTTGGATACCAAGCAACTACCCACATAAATGACTGTAAGTATGGCATTGCCTTAGAGACAAATAGGAAAACGAAGGCATACTTGGGGGTCCTTTGAGAGTTCAGATACTCACGCCACATAGTCAGGCATCACGATGGGCTTAGGAATGTGGCCTGCCGGGATGTGTTCACTCAGCAGTTCGGGTTTCATGCTTGTAGTTCTCAGTTCTTGGAAATGAACGTCGTGGTCTCTCTGTCTGTCATTGGTCACCACTTCATACTGCAAGTAAGGAGAAATGGAGAAAAGCATGTGTACAGGAGCCAGGGCAAAGCCACCTGAGCTATTCTTAGGAGAGAAAGTGCGCAAGGGAAGAGAGAAGAAAAGGAGAAGCAGTTTCCAGCATTTTGCTTCAGAATTACATGTTAGATGAAAAGGTCTCCTTACTGTTTCTATAAGAGCTAAACAAAAGCACATTTGGGACACAGCAGTACCAACAGGCAAAAATACCTTGTAGCCCCCAATCAGGTAAATGTCAAAAAATGGATGATGGGCTACAGAGATGGCTTAGTGGTTAAGGTGTTTGCCTGCAAAGCCTAAGGACCCAGGTTCGATTCCCCAGGACCCACATAAGCCAGATGCACAAGGTGGCGCATGCGTCTGGAGTTTGTTTGCAGTGGCTGGAGGCCCTGACGTGCCCATTCTCTCTCCTTCCCCCTCTCTGCCTCTTTCTCTCAAATAAATAAATAAATAAATAAAAATAAATATTTTTTTAAATGACAGCAGAAAGTTGGGATGCATCATTTGAAAACAGCATTGTGAAGAGGAAGGAAGTGAGTTTCATTGTTTTCACTGTCAGAAAGGGGAAATTGGCCAGGTGTGGTTTCTGTCACAGGCCTTTAATCCCAGCAGAGGGAGGAAGATCAACCTGAGTGTGAGGCCAGCCTTGAACCACAGAGTGAATTCCAGGTCAGCCTGGGTTAGAGTGAAACCCTACCTCGAAAAACCAAAAAAAAAAAAAAAAAAAATGTTAAAAAAGTTAAAAAGGAAAGAGAAAGCAAACAAACCCGCCTGCGGGAAAGAAGCCTTCCTGCAGGGTGCGGCAGCGCACCCCTGTACCCCAGCACTAGAGAGGCAGGAGGATGGCAAGTTTGAGGCCGGCATGGGCTACACAGCGAGCCCTCATCTCAAAGAAAACAAACTCCATAAGACAGCAACATGACACAAAATTCTGATCCTGATCCTGGCTTTACACGTAAGGAGGAGTTGCTGGGAACCCCGTGGAGGAGGATGGGAGCAATGTCTGACCTCAGAGCCTGAGTGTTCCTCACCTGGGGTTCTGTGAAAAGGGAACTACAGGCCTCTTCTGGTAAGACATTACATATTCAGAAAAGGGAAAGGGACACATGATGAGATGGCCCAGAGAAGAATCAGGGGGCAGGCCTCCAACAAAGCCAGCCAGGGGTGGAGCGGGGGGAGGGGGGGGTGGGGAGTGGGGCAGGGGGAGGTGGGACTGGGAGCCCGAGAGGAGTCCTCCCTAGAACCAGCAGGCTCAACTCCAGTGCTGGAAGAAGGCTGGTTACAGGTTCCATTGCACACCGTGCCCAGCCCTCCAACCAAGTTGTGAGGTTGGCCATGCCAGAAGAAGGGTTTCCATTCAGTGCAGAGGGGAGGTTTAGAGGGGCTCACAAGACAAGTGGAAAAGCCACAGTGAGACCCCACAAATATCTGATTCACTGATACTTTTGCTTTGTGAGGCTGGGGATTGAACCTAGGGTTTTGTTGTGTTGTTTTGATTTTTTTTTTTAATTGATTTTTCGAAGTAGGGTCTCACTCTAGCCCAGGCTGACCTGGAATTCACTCTATTCTCAGGGTGGCCTCGAACTCATGGCGATCCTTCTACCTCTGCCTCCCGAGTGCTGGAATTAAAGGTGTGCGCCACCACGCCTGGCTTGATTTGCTTTTTTTTTTTTTAATTATTTTTATTTTTATTTATTTGAAAGTAACAGACAGAGAGAGAAAGACGCAGATAGAGAAAGAGAGAATGGGCGTGCCAGGGCCTCCAGCCACTGCAAACGAACTCCAGACGCGTGCGCCCCCTTGTGCATCTGGCTAACGTGGGTCCTGGGGAATCGATCCTCAAACCGGGGTCCTTAGGCTTCACAGGCAAGCGCTTAACCACTAAGCCATCTCTCCAGCCCTGACTTGCTTTTTTAAAGGAAGGGTCTCATTTCAGCCCAGGGTGACCTGGAACTCACTGTGCAGCTCAGGCTGGCCTAGGATTCATAGATGGTCCTACCTCAGCCTCCTCAGGGCTGGGATTAAAGGTGTGTGCCACCATGTCTGGGCTGAACCCAGGGTTTTGAACATGCTAGGCAAGTGCTCTACCACTGAGCTACACCCCACAGCCTGACACTTGAAATGAACATGAGGACATCTGCTTACTTAAATGTGTATTATTCATATCCCAAAGTACCCTGAAGATGTGGAAAGAAGTTTGTGAGGAAACAGGGCAGGCAATGGCCCTGGCTAGAGGAAAAACAGACCCTTCTTGGGAACATGATTCACTGGTGCAGTAACCGACCTCTTCCCCTCTACTAATGCCTTAAACTTTCAAAAACTGTGCAAGCAAAGAACAAAACAGGATTTTGAAATCTTGCTCTCCATCTTGCCAGGGCAGCTTTGTGAAGTCCTTTGTTTTCTAACTTCCCAGCTTTGAGGCTGGCTGGCTTTGACGTTTAACATTAGCTCCTTCTAAAAACCACCTAAATAGCGACTTGGACTAGTAGAGGTCACTAACCAGCACAAGGGGAAGGTTATGGAAAGGAGAAGCTCCCTTCCCTTGAGCTAGGTGGGAAGAGGCCAGATGGGGCCAGAAAGCAAGAAAACACCAGGGGGGGGCAGAAGGAGGAAATAGTGAGCGAGGTAGTGCTTTAGTTACTTGCTCATTGTTGGGACAAAATGCCCAACCAGAAACAACTGCAGGAAGGAGAGAGTTTCTTTTGGCTTATAGTTCTAGAGGGTAGAGTCCACCATGGTGGGGGGAGCATTACAGGAGCTTCTGGAAGCCAGCCTGGCGTCGTCATAGGAACAAGGAAGTAGAGGCTGGCGCGGTGGCGCAAGCCCTTAATCCCAGCGCTCAGGAGGCAGAGGTAGGGGAAACCACTGTGAGTTCGAGGCCATCCTGAGATGATATAGTAAATTCCAGGTCAGCATGGGCTACGACGAAACCCAACCTCGAAAAAATAAACAAACAAACAAACAAGCAGGAAGTGTAGAGAGTGATGAACTCTGTGTGCTGCTAGCTAGCCCTCTCCTTTTTATGGTCTGGGAACCCAACCCACAGGATCCTGCTGCTGACCAGTGAGGGTGGGACCTCCCACCTCAGCTAATCTAATCTAGAAAAATCCCTCACAGACAGGAACAGGGATTTGTTTCCATGGTGATTCTTAATCCTGGAAAATGGTCAGGCAGAGATGAACCATCACAGCTATTTTGGGGAACACGTTTGCCCCCCCCCCGGAGGTAGGGTATCACTCTAGCCCAGGCTGACCTAGAATTTACTCTGTAGTCTCAGGGTGGCCTTGAACTCACGGCAATCCTCCTACCTCTGCCTCCGGAGTGCTGGGATTAAAGGCGTGCGCCACCACACCCGGCTCCACTTCTTCATTTGAATGGGACTTCAATAGGGTTACTTTTGAAAATGAATCATATAATGCCGGGCGTGGTGGCGCACGCCTTTAATCCCAGCACTTGGGAGGCAGAGGTAGGAGGATCGCTGTGAGTTCGAGGCCACCCTGAGACTCCATAGTGAATTCCAGGTCAGCCTGGGCTAAAGTGAGACCCTACCTCGAAAAACCAAAAAAAAAAAAAAAAGAAAAAAAAAAAAGAAAATGAATCATATAAGATGACACTTTTTTTGGCTTAAATAAATAGCACCCATCTCTAAAGATTGCAAATTGAGTTCATGTGCTGGTGAGGAAGCCCCTACAGAGCCAATCTGGACCTCAACAACAGAACCAGGATCTAACTCAGATGTCTGGACCAGAGGAATGAATTCAGCCCTGGCAGTCACATTGGATGGAAGAGTGATAACAATTTTTCTTTTTCTTAAAAAATATTTTATTTATTAGAGAGACAGAATGGGCATGCCAGGGCCTCTAGCCACTTCAAACGAACTCCAGACACATGTGCCACCTTATGCATCTGACTTATTGGCTTACTGGGAAATTGAACCTGGGTCCTTAGGCTTTGGAGGCAAATGATTTAACCACTAAGCCATCTCTCTAACCTCATAATTATTATTCTGCATTAAAAAATGATGGGTAATAGGTGTGGGGGCTCATGCTTATAATCATACTGATCTCCAGGCCAGCCAGGGTTACATAGGGAAATCTTGCCCCAACAAACATTTCCATTTTTTGTTTTTCTTCTAGGTGGGATCTCACTCTAGCTCAGGGTGAGTTCTCTGGAACTCTCTATGTAACCCCAAGTTGGCCTTGAACTCATAGCAGTCCTCCTACCTCAGCCTCCGGAGTGCTAGGAGATTAAAGGCATGACCCACCACACTAAGCCTAATTTTTTTAAAAAATGTATTTTTAAAATTTTTTTTAGCTGGGCGTGGTGGTGCATGCCTTTAATCCCAGCACTCAGGAGTCAGAGGTTGGAGGATCACTGTAGTGTGAAGCCATCTTGAGACTATATTGTGAACTCTCTAAGTCAGCCTGGGCTAGAGTGAGACCCTACCTCAAAAAAAAAAAAAAAAAAAAAAAAAAAAAAAAACTAGGGCTGGAGATATGGCTTAGCGGTTAAGTGCTTGTCTGTGAAGCCTAAGGACCCCGGTTCAAGGCTCAATTCTCCAGGACCCACGTTAGCCAGATGCACAAGGGGGCGCACGCGTCTGGAGTTCTTTGCAGTGGCCGGAGGCCCTGGCGCGCCCATTCTCTTTCTCTCTCTCTCTATCTGCCTCTTTCTCTCTCTCTATGTCTGTCACTTTCAAATAAATAAAAATTAAAAAAATACTATTTTAAAAAATATTAAAATGTATTTATTTATGAGAGGGAGGGAGGGAGGGAGGAAGGAAGGGAGAAAGAGAAAGAGGCAGACAGATATACAGAATGGGTGCACAAGGGCCTCCAGCTACTGCAAAGGAACTACAAACACATGTGCCATCTTGTGCATGTGGCTTTACGTGAGTACTGGGGAATCGAATCTGGATCCTTAGGCTTTGCAGGCAAGTACCTTTAACTACTGAGTCATCTTTCTAGCCCTAAAAATATTATTTATTTATTTATTTGCAAGCAGAGAGAAACAGCCAGAGAGAGAGAGGAAGAGACACAGAAAGAATGGGCGCACCAGGGCATAGTGTCACTGCAAACAAGCTCCAGACGCACCACTTTGTACATTCAGCTTTACATGGGTACTGGGGAATCAAACTGAGAGTTCGAGGCCACCCTGAGACTACATAGTGAATTACAGGTCAGCCTGGTCTGGAGTGAGACACTACCTTGAAATGCCCCCCCCACCCCCCAAAAAAATCAAGGGACTAGGGAGATGGTTCAGTGGTTAAGATACTTGCCTACAAAGCCAAAGGACTCAGGTTCCATTCCCCAGGACCCACGTAAGCCAGATGCACAAGGTGGCACATGTGTCTGGAGTCCGTTTGCAGTGGCTAGAGGCCCTGCACATCCCTTCTCTCTCTTTCATAAATAAATAAATGAATTATTAAGGAAATAAATAATAGACATGAGACACAGAATTAAAACGTAATCTTTCGGTTTTCCTGGGAAGCATGTGTTAGGTTCCAGCCCCGACACAGGCCTCTCTTAGGCAGCTCTCCTGATTACCAGCACATCTGGGGGAGGGAAGGCCCCAGAGCCTGGGTTTAATATGACCTTTCGTTGCTTGTAACCAAAACTAGCCTTGTCAGCAGGTATCAGCAATGCACCACTGTGATCCAAGAGAAAGTAATTAGTGACAGGACAAGAAATGCTATGGATTTTATTAATCTTTTCTTATTAAAACTGGGCTGAGTGAACAGCCTGTCAAATTGGAAGTAGGGAGAGCTAGAAGCTTGTTTCAGTGTGCATCTGTGCGAGTCCTAGTTCTCCCTCAAGTGTGTAACAGGGTGATACACAGGCCTCCAACCCCAAACCATACCATCGCCGTCAATGTACACTCAGCTGCTTTTCTAGTTGGAAAAAGAAACTTGCTCAGTTGTTGGGCATGCAGCCTCGTAAGCCCTAAGCACAGACATGCTGAGGACCCTTTCAATAAGTCATCCGGCTGATCTGTTTGCACAATAGAGCTTGAGAACCACTGGTCTAATTAATGTTTTTGTTTATGGAATACGATCTCAGGGGAATTAAATTTGCTCATTAAAAAATAAACCTGGGGGCTGGGGGGATGGCCCAGCAGGCAAGAGCGCTTGCTGTGCAGGCATGAAGACCTGACTTTGACTCCCAGCAACCACGGAAAAAGCCGGGCAGGGCGGCGCGTGCCTGTAGCTCCAGAGCTGTGGGAGGTGGAAACGGAAGGTTCACGGGGCCTTGCTGGTCAGCCAGACAGTTTTATGTGTTTATGACTATCATTGTGCTACACTCCCCACAGCTCCCCAAGTGTAAGTTTTTACACCCCTCTTTCTTTCTTTCTTTCTTTTTTTTGTTTCAAGGTAGGGTCTCTTTGACCTGGAATTAACTCTGTAGTCTCAGGGTGGCCTTGAACTCATGGTGATCCTCCTACCTCTGCCTCCCCAGTGCTGGGATTAAAGGCGTGCGCCACCACACCCAGCTCCCCCGCCTTGGGATTGAACCCAGAGCGCTATACATGCTAGACAAGTGTTCTACCATTGAGTTCTATCTCCAGTTCTCTTTTGCCTAGATTTCCATGGGGCTGGTGGGGAATCTGATGACAACTGGTAACTATGGACTGTTGTTTCCTGTCCATCAGGGGCAATGGAGAAGCTTGTAAGGTGGATACTGTTAGGTAAGTTGTTTGAATTTCCTAAAGATTTTATCTACTCCTGGCTTCTGTATACTGGGTATTTTCTTACGCATGTATGCATGTGCGTGTGCTTGAGTACGTGTGACAGGAGGGAAGTGGACAACCTCAGATGTCCCCTTAGGAACATGATCTACCTCTTTGAGACAGGGTCTCAAAGTTTTGCTTGTCAGTTTGGCCCAGGGATCGAGTTTCTTCCTCCTGAGATCTGGAGGTCATCTACTTGACTTTATTTATTTATTTGTAAGCAGAGAGAGAGAGAGACAGTGACACACACACACACACACACACAGAGAGAGAGAGAGAGGAAGAGAGAGAGAAAGAGGGAGGGAGGCATGCCAGGACCTCCAGGCATTGCAAATGAAATCCAGATGCATGGGCTACTTTGTGCATCTGGCTTTACATGGGTACTGGGGAACTGAACTCGAGTTGTTAGGTTGTACAGGCAAATGCCTTAACCGCTGAGCCATCTTTCCAGCCCCATCTACCTGACTTAAGTGAGTGCTGGGAATCTTAATTCCTATCCTTATCCCTCTGGGGTAAGTGCTTTATCCACTGAGCCATTTCACCAGCCCCATGCTATGTTTTTAGAAGCAAGCTGATTCTATGTAGAACTCTAGAAAGATAAGCATATTTTGTAACTGCAGTTTGACTCACAGTGAAACCTGTAGAGGTTCTTCTTCTAATACATAAAAACCATTTGCAATTGTTATGTATCTCATTCATTAAAAACAAGGGCTGGAGAGATGGCTTAGCGGTTAAGCGCTTGCCTGTGAAGCCTAAGGACACCAGTTCGAGGCTCGATTCCCCAGGACCCATGTTAGCCCGATGCACAAGGGGGCGCATGCGTCTGGAGTTTGTTTGCAGTGGTTGGAGGCCCTGGCTCGCCCATTCTCATTCTCTCTCTCTCTCCTCAAATAAGTAAATAAAAGCAATTTTTAATTTAATGTAATTTAATTGCAAGCAGAGAGCAATAGATAGAAGAGAGACAGAGAGAGAGAGAATGGGCGTGCCAGTACCTGTATGTAACCCCTGCAAACAAACTCCAGATGCATGTGCCCCTTGTGCATCTGGCTTATGTGGGTCCTGGGTAATCAAACCTGGGTCCTTTGGCATCGCAGGAAACGCCTTGACTGCTAAGCCATCTCTATCCCAATAATATATATATTTTTAAAGGTTAAAAATAGGGCTGGAGAGATGGCTTAGTGGTTAAGCGCTTGCCTGTGAAGCCTAAGGACCCGGGTCTAGGCTCGATTCCCCAGGACCCACGTTAGCCAGATGCACAAGGGGGCGAATGCATCTGGAGTTCATTTGCAATGGCTGGAGGCCCTGATGAGCCCATTCTCTCTCTGTCTCTATCTGCCTCTTTCTCTCTGTCACTTTAAAATAAATAAATAAAAATAATTTTTAAAAAGGTTAAAAATAGACCTGGTTGTGACCCCGTGGGTTTAGATTGATGTGTAAAAGTTGATTCAGAACATGGGAATTTTGTCCTATTCTGATTTTTTATTCCTCCCCCCCCCCTTTTTGTAAAGGCACTTAGCTAGTACTAGGAAGGATTGTTCAGTTACATAAAAATTTCCTGTATGACATGTAATGGTTCCCATTCATACTTTTCCTTCTAATTCCAACTGGTATCCACAACTTTAAGACTTCTTGCATTTGGAAGGCTGGAAGGAGCCAGATTTTGAATTAGTGTCTTGGTTTCACTGTTTTTATTTATTTATTTATTATTTTTATTTGTTTGGTTTTTCAAGGTAAGGACTCACTCTAGCCCAAGATGACCTGTAATTCACTATGTAGTCTCAGGGTGGCCTTGAACTCATGGCAATCCTCCTACCTCTGCCTCCTGAGTGCTGGGAGTAAAGGCATGCACCACCATGTCCGACTCTGTTTTTATTTTTTGATATTTATTTATAAATATTAAGAGCTTTTATTTTATATTTATTTTTAATATTTTTATTTATTTATTTGAAGGGGGAATGAATGGGTGCACCAGGGTATCCTGCCACTGCAAACCAAACTCCAGACACATGTGCCACTTTGTGCATCTGACCTTATGTGAGTACTAGGAAATTGAACCCCTGGCTGTCAGGCTTTCAAGCAAGCACCTTTAACAGCTGAGCCATCTCCCCAGCCCCATTTATTATATATATATGTATATATATATATATATATATATATATATATATATATTTTTTTGAGATAGCATCTCACTCTAGTCCAGGCTGACCTGGAATTCACTAAGTAGTCTCAGGCTGGCCTCAAACTCACAGCAATCCTCCTACCTCTGCCTCCTGAGTGCTGGGATTAAAGGTATGCACCACCACACCTGCCTTATTTATTTTTCTACATAGTTTATAGTCTTATATCCCCTCTCCCCTGGTTCCCATTTCCCTGTGGGCCTTCCTCAATCATGTTATTGGTGTTCACTGTGGGGTAATTAGGGCCTGTTTTTTAATTTATTTGTTTTTAGAGAGTGTGAGATAGAGACAGAGTGTGTGCTCAATCACAGTAAAGAATCAAGTTTGTTTTTGAACTTACTTTAATGATGAGACATTTACTTTACTGCATGTTATTCTTCACTGAAATTCGGTAGCTGTGTCTTCCGCTTTGCACCAGACAGCAGAGACAACACAGTCAACAGGCGTTTACACTGGGGCCTACTTGCTGCAGGTGAACAGCAGAGTGGACATTCCAGTGACAGCAAGATTCATTCTGAGCTAGGACTGTTTTTTTTGTTTTGTTTTTTGTTTTTTGTTTTTGTTTTGTTTTTTTTTTTTTTGCTTTTGGAGGTAACGGTCTCACTCTAGCTCAGGTTGACCTGGAATTCCCTATGTAGTCTCAGGGTGCCTTTGAACTCACAGCGATCCTCCTACCACACTGCCTCCCAAGTGCAGGGATTAAAGGTGTGCGCCTCCATGCCCGGCCTCAGCTAGGACTTTTTAAAATTTTTATTTATATGTGTGTGTGTGAGAGAGAGACGGGAGGGTAGACAGGCAGACAGACAGAATGGGTGCACCAGGGCCTCTAGCCAATGCAAACAAACTCCAGACACATACACCACCATGTGCATATGTCTTACGTGGGTTTCATGGTTATTGAACTTGGGTCCTTAGGCTTTGCAGGCAAGCACCTTAACCACTAAGCCACCTCTTCAGCCCCTGAGCTAGGACTTTTGAACCTCAGATTACTAATGAACACACTTTAACAAACTCTGTTTTCAGGAAAAAAAAAAAAAAAAATATATATATATATATATATATACACACATATATATAGATATACATACATATATATTTATCCTAATATATATATTCTATATAGTATATATATTCTATATAGAATATATATATATATATATATAATAGAAAAATAAAACAGGAAGGACCGTGGTCACTCACCTCCTGCTGCTCCAGGTACTCCCTGTGCCTCCGAGCTGCCTCGTGCCTCCACAGCTTGAGGCAAACCAGAGCACTGACGAGATACAGAATCATGGTGACGAAGAGGAAGATCATCGCGGCTATCTGCCCGCCCTCTACCCGGCAGAAGACCGCATTCATGGGCGTGTTAAATAACGGATAGTGGCAGAGCCCGCCTCGGTTGGTGTCGTTCACGTAGACTATGGCCGCAGCCATGTACAGGATAAACAAGGCGACGTTGATGGCGAATTCGGTGAGGGGCCACCAGTTAGAGTCCAGGAGAATGGTCCTGTAATACATGGACATGCCGAGCACCAGGAGGATGATGGTGGTGACCCAGGCCAAGCCGGCCACCACCAGCACAAAGGGGGTCTTGGGCCCTCCGTAGTAGTAACCCCCGTAGGCGCTGCCCAGGCTCCCCACGCCCCCCAGGCCGTAGGGCTGCGAGTATCCGAACAAGTTGTACCACTCGCTGTCCTTGTGGATGTAGGCCGTGACGCAGGCGAACACGCCGGCGCCCAGCAGCAGCTGCGCCGCGCCCAGGATGCGCAGCAGGCCGGGCCACGACTTCATGTAGGCGTAGCGCTGCTCGTAGCGGTGCACCTGCTCGCTGTACACCTGCTCGCTGCTCGCCGTGCACCTGCTCGCTGCATGCGCGCGCCGAGCCTCCGCAGGACCCGCGGGCCAGCATGGCATCGTTAAGAGACGTTCGGGGAGTCTCCGCAGGAGCCTTGGGCGCGCGGGTTCAGCCTGGCCGGAGAGGCCGGCGGTGAGCACTCCACGCCATCGGAGATGTATCGGATGTCAGACGCCGACTTATCCCAGGCCGGCTCCCTCCTCCACCTCTTCCTCCTCCCTCGGAAGAAGTTCTTCCAGGAGTCCGGGATGAAGCGCCTCACCGGTTTGAGATGTGGCCCTAGGACGGAGGAGGGCTCCTCCTCCGTGTCACTTGAGTAGCAGCCTGGGCCGAAGGGTGGCTGTAACGGGAGAGGGGGAGGTGGCAGAGGATCGGAGCTCACAGCCAGCTCCCTGTCGCGAAGAGTTGGGAGGGTTCTGGAGCTGTCATCCCGATAGGGCGAGTCCCCTGGGACCTCCCCGTAGCCCCTGTCCCGAATCCTGGACCTTCCATCACTTGAAGACATTTGTGATTTTCACACCTGTGGCCAAGATTAATCTAAGGTTATCATTTATTACTTTAGTTATTTACTCTTGATAAATAAAATCCGGTAATTTTATTTGCTTAGTTGCAAAAAGTATTCGGGAGACAAACATGATCGTGCTTAATTATTATGATATGTAAAGTGATAAAATAAATATGTTTTAAACATAACAATTAGATTACTTAAGAAGACACTTTAGGCCTGGCGTGGTGGCACACGCCTTTAATCCCAGCACTCGGGAGGCAGAGGTAGGAGGATCACCGTGAGTTCGAGGCCACCCCGAGACTACATAGTGAATTCCAGGAGAGCCTGAGCTAGAGTGAAACCCTACCTCGAAAAATGAAAACAAGAATTATATATTATATCATGAAAAATACTTAAGTCTAATTTCTCTATGAACCAAAATGAGAGAAATGACAAAACTTGTGCAATACAGAATACTCATACTCCTGAGTAGTCCTTTCTTTAGACATCTAAGTCAAAACATTGAGCCTATCAAAATTTGACAAGTCAGCAAATACTCTTCATTTTCATTCACTCCCATGTGCTTAGGAATGCCCCAGAAGCAGCCGTCCGTCAACAGACAGCAAGTGTCAGTCCCTGCCTTTCCTAAATCAAGGAAGTCAGTTTAGAGGACTTGCTTCTTTCCTTCTAAAATATTAACACTTGGGCTGGAGAGATGGCTTAGTGGTTAAGCGCTTGCCTGTGAAGCCTAAGGACCCCGGTTTGAGGCTCGACTCCCCAGCACCCACGTTAGCCAGATGCACAAGGGGGACGCACGCATCTGGAGTTCGTTTGCAGTGGCTGGAGGCCCTAGTGCGCCCATTCTCTCTCTCCCTCTCTCTATCTGTCTCTCTCTCTGTCTGTCGCTCTCAAATAAATAAATAAAAATAACAAAAAAATTTTTTAAATATTAACACTTGGTGCTTGATTTTAGAAATTTTAGAAACTGAATTACCAGTTGAAAACCACCTGCGGTTCCAGTTCCCGGCAGGTATAAAACGGCAGCAGCAATGACAATGAGTCACCTTCTACTCCTCCCTCCACCTGCTTATGCACTGAAGACTTTCTAGACACATGGCACTTACTCTCTAATACATGACGCCACAACAAAACTAAAACGGGTGACCTCATCGTAAAGGTGTTGAACAATCTGAAAAATCCCGAGGTTTTGTTTTATTTAATAGAGACCTATTATTCAGCAAAGACTGATCACCTGCCATGTAGTTTAAGTTCACTGCACATCTGGCTTGATGTGGGTACTGGGAGATCAAACCTAGGCCAGCAGGCTTTGCAAGCAAGTGCATTTAACCACTGGGCCATCTCCCTAGCCCAGGAGCAAAGTTTTATTCATTCATTTATTTGCTGGAGAGAGAGAGAGAAAGAGAAGGCATATTGGCACTGTAAATGAACTCCAGACTCATGCACCACTTTGTGCATCTGGCTTTATGTGGATGCTGGGGAATCAAACACAGGCTGGCAGACTTTGCAAGCAAGTGCATTTAACTGCTGAGCCATCCAGGGATAGTCCGAAAAGGAGAAGGTAAGGCGTGCACGGCAGGCAGGGTTCTCTAATTTTAGCATAGCCGGGGAAGTCTTCGTTCGCGGGGAGACTGACACCTGAGTACAGAACTAAAGGTAAGGGAGGAGGCAGGGGGTGCAGGAGGAGCGCTCCAGGCAAATGAAGCCGCTACTGGAAAAGCCCAGAAAGCCGGGCGGCAGGGAGGGAGCGTCCAACAAGCTAACGAAATGTGAAATACCAAAGCAGGGAGGCTGGCACGGCAGCAGCACGAATGTAGTAGAGCTAAGTGCCTTGAAACCCACTGGAAGGGACTTTGGCTTTTACTGGGAGTGAGATGAGAAGTCATCGGAGGATCTGGATGGAGTAAAGGAATGACCTGAAGTGACTTGTGCGAACAGGAACCCTTTGGACCGGCTGCTGAGAGTACACACCAGAAGGCCAGGATGCAAACTGGGAGACCTAGCTGAAATGATGCAAAGGGCCACGGTGGTAAGCTGTGGAGATGGTAAGGCTTTAAACTCGACGGGGAATGTAAAACAGCTTATTACAGAAAATGTAAACGGCAAAAAGCAAGAGTAGTATTATGAACCTCTGCGTATCCATAGGTCGGCTCCAACAAATTACCCATCTCAAACCAATCCCATTTCACATATACTGCCCTGTCCTATTACTTTGAAGCCAATGGCAGCCATCTACTCATTTTATATGTAAACTCTCCGTTCTTGGAGAAGAGTTGGATAGCTTCAGATGTCTGCCAGGAGCCCAGAAATCCAAAGAGGTGGTCTGCTGCGGGGGGTGGGGGGATCAAGGGCGGGGGTTAGATACTGCCTCCAAGCCCGACACAACCACCGGGCACACAGGGCAGAGGGAGGAATGGCCCAAGAAGAAACTTCAAGATCTTCAAATGGGACACTCCACGCTTGGAGAATCAACTGGAATTATCCCAACAAAGGGGCTCAATGCTTGCTAGGACCTCTGCCTTTTATCTCTTTGTTGTCTACGAAGGTTTAAGAAATGCAAAGAACTAATAAGGTTTTCTAATATTCCTAACCTGTGAATGAAAAAGCACATCCAACAGCTCGAACAAGTTTCACACAGTGTCTTGACATCTACGCATTTAGAGGGTACCCCACTGCTTAATTTAACTCGCGGGTAAAAGTATGACTCACTGTAATGGATTCAGCTCATCTTCACCTGTGAAGAGTGGCTTGTTTGAATTAGATCACTTGGTCATTTAAATAAGAAAAAACAAAAGCCAGGGGCTGATAGCATGTCTCAATGGTAAAAGTAGTGTGGGCAAGGGCCCTAGGTTCAATTTCCTATTCCACAGAAAGAAAAATTGTAAAATTTCACAACAGTGGTGGAGCAAAGCAAGTAATTTCAGCTGGTAAAAGTCAACGGCATTCTATCACCTCTTACAGTCTTACAAGTTGTCACTGAATGTCTCCTCGGCCCGGGGGTCTTTTGTTGGGCCCGGGTCTCTGCTGGACGGACTCGGGAGAGCCACGGCGGCGGCCAGGGAAATGGTTCCCCCGGCGGCTCCCGGGAATCCAGCCCGCCCCCTTTACACACAGCCGCCGCCGGCTGCCCCTGAGGTTTCGCACGGTTCCGCAGAGCAGGTTTCAGGTATTTCGGGCTCGGGGCAGCTGGGGGCCGGGATCCGAGCATCCTCGCGGGGCTCCCCGCCCGCCGCTCTTACCCACCGGGGCGAGTGCCGCCTTCGCGTTCCTCGCTGGAAATCCACTCTGGCTCTCGCGGTGCCCAGAGTGGCCGGAACTGCTGGGGCCAGACGTCCCCGGCCAGGATCGCAGGGTGGCGGCGAGGGCGGCGCCAGCCCCGGCGGCCCGGAAGGACGGCGGCGCACGGGCGGCACCTGGGACCCGATCGAAACCGCGAGGCCCCGCGCTCCCCGCGCCCACGTGCGCCCGGCGTCCCGCCGCGGGCCCGGGCGGGCGGGCGGTGCGGGGCTGAGCTCGGGTCGCGGCGGGCCAGGTGGGCGCGGGGCCGGGGACGCGTCCTCCCGGCGCTCCAGAGCCCGCCGGGCCGCAGGGAGCCTCCCGATCGCTCCGGCGCCGCGGCCCCACCCCGGCGTCCCGCTCACCTGCGCCCACCTGCGCCGCAGCGTCGAGCGCCTCGCTAACCGCGGGCGCCGAAACCTGGGTCACCTGGACCGCGCTCGGGGCGGGGCGGGCCAGGCCGGGCCAGTCAGCGTCGCCCCGCCCTCCCCGCCCGCTTTGTCAGCTCCGCTCCCGCGGGGCGGCTCCGTGCCCCCAGGAGGCATCACAGAAGTCAGCCAACTGGTACCCAGCCCTACCCGGAACCCGGACTTGGGAACACAGTCACCTTACGGGTAACCGACTGGAAAATCTGAGTGGGGCGGCCTCCGGCCCATTCCCTATCTTTACAGCACTGGGTAGGCAAAGTGAAAGGATAGGAGAAACAAGATGAAATGCAACACTTTAATTTTGATATAAATTATGTAAATTCTTACCAAAAGTATCTAAAACATTCCACTGTACAACATAAAAAACGGTATTGAGAAGCTACAAATTGTAAATAAGGCACAACATTTATTTACACTCATAATTGCATCCTATTTTATAAATCACATTTACAACACCTCATAAAATTTTTTATACTCTGGATTATTTCTTCACATTTTCTGGTATTTGGAATAACGTTCAAACATACTTCACACGCAGTGACCTCCTTCTCTTAGGCCTAAACCATTCACAAGACTAAATAAATACTAGAGAACAACACTAAGTACTTATAGACTTGATCTATTTACTTCAGGACAGAAGAGATTGTGATAAATACTAATAGAACTGAACAATTTTTAAAAAGTTGTTTGTGATTAACCAGGAAGCACGTGAACTGTTCAAGTACCACTGAATAAAACCGAAATGAATCTGTCAAGTAGCAATCTAGCCGCAGGCTGGCGTCTATGCCTCATCACTGTCATAGTCCTCTATTATCATGTCCTCTTCTTCCACGTCCTCTTTGGAGGAAAAAGGCTGAGGCTGGCTGGCAGGCAGGTCACTCCCACTATTCTGACTCAAAGGAAGAGACCAGGTTTCGGGGTCAGCAGTTTGAGTGGGTTCACGCTGGGTTTCCTCTGCAGGCTCTCTTCTGTTAAATTGGCCTTCATCTCCACTGTCAGGGTCTAGCATTCCATGGTCCCTGTCAGCCAGGGCTTCCATTTTCAATCTGTCAGATTTACAGTGCAGACGTCAGTAACAACCAGAAGGGGATTCCTTTCAATTACAGCTCCTAGATACACCACTTTCTAAGACTTCATCCTAGTAAGTATTTGATGTACAGGATGGTTTTATCTATGAGGCTACAGCAATAGAAATTAAAAACAAACTAAATGAAGCCAGGCATGGTGGCTCATGGATTGCTGTGAGTTTAAGGCCAGCCTAGGCTACAGTGTGAATTCCAGGTCAGCCTTGACTACAGTGGATTGCTGTGAGTTTAAGGCCAGCCTAGGCTACAGTGTGAATTCCAGGTCAGCCTTGACTACAGTGAGACCTTTCCTCAAAAGACTGGGGGTGGAGAGGAGGGCGCAAACCTAGATATATAAAACTTAGGTGTTAAGGTGAATTATAAAATTTAGCAGTTATTTCTTTTCTTTTTTTGAGACAGAGTCTTACTATGTAGCCCAGACTACCCCGAAATAAGTCACGCAGCCCATACTGGCTTTGAACTACTGATTCTTCTGTCTTAATTTCCAAGTACATGAATTACAGGCATGTGCTACAACTCACAGCTAGAAATTATGCAGCTATTAAAGTTAAATACTGCCAGGAGTGGTGGTGCACGCCTTTAATCCCAGCACTTGGGAGACAGAGGTAGGAGGACTGCTGTGAATTCAAAGCCACCCTGAGACTACATAGTGAATTCCTGGTCATTCTGGGCTACACCGAGACCTTAACTCAAAATAAATAAAAAAATAAAAATAAATAAATAAATAAATAAATAAAATAAAAATAAAAATCAATCACAGATCATACTGGATATAGTGAACATAAATTAAATGTAAAGTACTAGTCACTGTAATAATTTAACACTGGTCAATTTTGCCTCCAAATCAGATCAAATACTTGAACTAATTGGCTCAAATTTTTCTATTCATCTATTTATATCTTAGGAGCAAAAAAACAATAAATGCTGGAGAGCTGGCTTAGCCAAATGTGCTTGCCTGCAAAGCCTAAGGACCCAGGTTTGATTCCCCAGTACCCACATAAGCTAGATGCACAAGATGGTATAAGCATCTGGAGTTTGTTTGCAGTGGCCAGCAGCCCTAGCATCCCCATTTTCTCTCTCTCTCTCAAATAAAATCAAAAAAATTAAAAAGAAACAAAAACTGAAAGATACTCTTTAAAAAAAAAAAAAAAAAAAAAAAGGACAACAGCCAGGCATGGTGGTGCACGCCTTTAATCCCAGCACTTGGGAGGCAGAGGTAGGAGGGTCACCATGAGTTGGAGGTCACCCTGAGACTACATAGTGAATTCCAGGGCAGCCTGGGCTAGAACAAGACTCTACCTCGAGAAACCAAAAAGACAACAGACACTTATTTGCTTGCTTCTTTAAAGTTTGTTTTTAACTTTGTGTGTGTGTGTGCACAGTGTGTGCACGTGTGCAGCTGCCCACACTCTGTGTGAATGCATGCATCTTACTATACACTTGTCTGCCTTATTTCCTTGATACAGAGCCTCTCACTGTTTGTTGGTTAGACTGGCTGACAGAAAGCCCCAGCAATCCACCCGTCCTCACTCTTCAGAACTGGGCTTACAAATATGTGCAGCCATGCCGGGCTTTTTATGTGGGTCCTGGGGAATGAACTTAGGTCCTCATGCTTGTGCACCAAGAGCTCTTACCTACACAGCCATGTCCTTAGCTCTTGTTTGTTTATTTATTTTAGAGATGGAGTGTTAATTATGTAGCACAGGCTGACCTGGATCTCTAGATATGCCTGCCCAGCCTCCAAATGCTGGGATCCCATGCATGAACCAGGATTCCTCACCCTACTATCCTGTTTTCTCTTTCCTTTTTATTTTATTTTTATTTTATTTTTAATTTTTGTTTTTCTTTTGGTTTTTTGAGGTAGGGTCTCACTCTAGTCCAGGCTGACCTGGAATTCAATATATAGTCTCAGGGTGGTCCCAAACTCATCGCACTCCTCCTACCTCTGCCTCTCAAGTGTTGGAATTAAAGCTGTGTGTCATCACGCCAGGGTCATGGCTTAAATTTTTTAATCACTGGATATAACATACATTATTTTGCATTTTAGAGACATTTACTGATTTCCATTCAATAGTTCTTTTGAAATTAAGATGATCAGCTTACCTTCCAAAATGTCGTTTCAAAGGAAGTCTTCCAATATCTTGAATGAAAGAAACCTGAGCTGAAAAACAGATATATATGATGCTTATTTATGAGAGAAAGAGAATGGGCATGCAAGGGCCTCCTGTCACTGCAAATAAACTCGACATGTGCTACTTTGTGCATCTATCTGGCTTTTTGTGGGTATTGGGGAATTGAACATGGGCCACTGGGCTTTGCAAAGTACCTTTAACCACTGAGCCATGTTTCTAGCCCCCGATTTTTATTTATTTATTTATTTATTTGTTTAGGCTTTCTAAAGTAGGATCTCACTCTAGCCCAGGATGACCTGAAATTCACTATGTAGTTTCAGGGTGGCCTCAAACTCATGGTGATCCTCCTACCTCTGCCTCCCAAGTGCTGGGACTAAAGGTATGAGCCACCACGCCCAGCTTCCAAATAGATATCTTAACAAAGTTTTTCTTTTTTCTTTTTTTTTTAAGGTAGGGTCTCACTCTAGCCCAGAATTACCTGGAACTCTGTAGTTCCAGAGCTGGCCTCAAACTAAAAGTGATCCTCCTACCTCATCCTCCCAAGTGCTGGGATTAATGGCATGTGCCACCATACCTGAGCCATCAGATGCTGACATTTTTAAGATTTACTTTTAATTAATAAGTTAATACTGTATTTATGGTATACATAGCATTTTGAGATACATACACACACTGATTGCAGACTGGCTAACTCAACCTACTTAATATGTGTGGTGGTTTGATTCAGGTGTTCCCCATAAACTTATGTCCTCTGAATTCTAGGTCCCCAGCTGTTGTAATTTGGGAATTAGAGCCTCCTGGAGTGATGTATTATTGGAGGCAGGCTTGCTTATGGGTGTTCTATCCAGCTTCCCCTTGCCAGTGTTTGACACACTCTCCTATTGCTATTGTACACCTGATGTTGGCCGGGGGTGATGTCCACCCTCTGCTCCTGCCATCATTTTCTCTGCCATCATGAAGCTTCTCCTCGAGTCTATAAGCCAAAATAAACCCTTTCATCCCATAAACTGTTCTTGGTTTGCTGTTTATGCTAGCAATGAGATGCTAACTGCAACAACATGCACTATTTTAATTTTTTGGTAGAACACTTAAACAAAAAACAAATTTAAAAAACCCTCACATTTATTTATTTGGACATGTGAGAACATGTGTATGGGAGCACTAGGGCCTCTAGCAACTCTAAACAAACTCCAAGTTCATCACTTTGTGCATCTGGTTTTATGGGGTACTGTGGAATCAAACCCAGGCTATTAGGCTTTGCAAGCAAGCACCTGACCACTGAACAATCTCCCAGCCCAAGGAGATGATAGGATTTTAATTGTTCAAAAAGGAATGGACAGCTGATAATGTATCTCAATGGTGTGGCACTTCCAGAGCAGGTGTAAAGAAGACCCTGAGGCTGGAGAGAGGGCTTAGCAGTTAAGATGCTTGCATGCGAAGCCCAAGAAACCAGGTTCAATTCCCCAGCACCCACATAAGTCAGATGCACAACGTGGTGCATATGTCTGGAGTTGCAGTGGCTAGAGGCCCTTGTGTGCCTGTTTTTTCTCTCTCTCTCAAATAAACAAATACAATATAAAAAAAAAAAAGTCGGGTGTGGTAGTGCACACCTTTAATCCTAGCACTCGAGAGACAGAGGTAGGACAATCACCATAAGTTCGAGGCCATCCTGAGACCACATAGTGAATTCCAGGTCAGCCTGGGCTAGAGTAAAACCCTACCTCGAAAAACCAAAAAAAAAAAAAAAAAAAAACTTGTTTTTAAAAAAAGATGATGACCCTGGGAAATAATAACCCTCCCACTCAAAAACGGCAGGTACAAAGGCTGGAGAGATGGCTTAGAGGTTAAGGCACTTGCCTTCTAAGCCTAAGGGCCCAGGTTTGATTCCCCAGTAACCACATAAGCCAGATGCACAAGGTGGCACAAGCGTCTGGAGTTCATTTGCAGTGGCTAGAGGGCCCGGCATAACCAATATTCCTCTCTCTCTCTCAAATAAATAAAAATAAAAAGAAGGCAGACATAAATATGGAAAGGAAAAAAATCTAGAATAAATATATAGTGTCAGGAAACTAATGTATTGGAGCTGAAAAGATGGCTCAGCAATTAAAGGCATTTGGTTGAAAAGACTGCTGGCAGAGGTTCAATTCCCAAGCCACCTACATAAACAGATACAAAAAAAAATAAAAAAAAAAAAAGGCAGGATCTGGTGTTCTTGTACAGTGGTAAGAGGCCCTGACAAGTGCTCATCTGTGCATACATATGTTCAAATACATAAATTTAATAAAAGGAAGCAAATGTAGTGACATAAACTTATGTTCTACACATACACAAAAAACTCTAGTGTTGTTTCACTGAGACGGCTTAGAAACAATGTAACTCTACTTGGAATGACCATTCTATGTCTTTGTTTCCTAAATATTCTGTTCAAAGGATTCAGACCTCACTGAAATTCCCTATCTAAGGACAGAGATGGCTTAGCAGTTAAGGCACTTGCCAGCAAAGCCTAAGCACCTGGGTTTGATATCCCAGTACCAATATAAGCCAGATGCACAAGGTGGCGTGTCTGGCATTTGTTTGCAGTGGCTATAGGCCCTGGTGCACACATTCTCTCCCTCTCTCCCTCCCTCCCTCCCTCTCTCCCTCCCTCCCTCCCTCCCATCTCTCTCTCAAATACATATGTAAATAAATACTTTAAAAAAAGAAAGAAAAGAAAAGCAAATATAAAATGATCCTGGAACATTTGTTGTCAAAAAGCAAGAAACAATCCAAAGAGTAATAGGGACACATCAAAAGGCATACAGCTTGGAGCTGGGGAAGATGGCTCAATGGTTAAAAGGTACTTGCTTGCAATTTTTTAAATTTTTAAAAAGACAGATTGGGGTCTGGAGAGATGGCTTAGCAGTTAAGGTGCTTGCTGGAAAACCAGAGGACCCGTCAGGTTCGATTCCTCAGTACCCACGTAAAGCCATATGCACAAGGTGGCACATGAATCGAGTTCGTTTGCAGTGGTTGGTGGCCCTGGCGCACCCATTCTCTCTTTCTCTCTCTATCTGCTTCTCTCTCTCCTCTCAAATAAATAAAAAAATATGAATAAAATATAAAAAGACACATAGCTTAAAGCAGCACTAATGGTTTAGTCAAGTCAACCTGAAATCAATGATAGTAAGAAATTATAATTAAGGTGTAAGAATTAAGTCTACATTAATAAGTGACAACAACTGAAATAAATAAATGAGGGAGAAGTCAAAGCAATTCCTTATTGAACAATTCACAATCAAAAAAAATCGACATGGGGCTGGAGAGATGGCTTAGCGGTTAAACGCTTGCCTGTGAAGCCTAAGGACCCCGGTTCGAGGCTTGATCCCCCAGGACCCACATTAGCCAGATGTACAAGGGGGCGCACGGGTCTGGAGTTCCTTTGCAATGGCTGGAGGCCCTGGCGTGCCCATTCTCTCTCTCCATCTGCCTCTTTCTCTCTCTCTCTCTGTTGCTCTCAAATAAACAAAAATATTTTAAAAAATCAACATGTTAATCATTGCAGATTAAAAATATCACCACTAGGGCTGGAGAGATGGCTTAGCAGTTAAGCTCTTCCCTGTGAAGCCTAAGGACCCCGGTTCGAGGCTCGACTCTCCAGGACCCACATTAGCCAGATGCACAAGGGGGCGCACGCATCTGGAGTTCGTTTGCAGTGGCTGGAAGCCCTGGCGTGCCCATTTTTTTTCTCTCTCTCTCTATCTGCCTCTTCCTCTCTCTGTCACTCTCAAATAAATAAATAAAAATGAACAAAAAAAAAAATAAAAAAAAATATATATCACCATTAGGCCAGGTGTGGTGGTATGCACCTTTAATCTCAGAACTGGGAAGGCTGAGGTAGGAGGATCTCCATGAGTTCAAGATCAGCCTGGGACTGTCAGCCTAGTCAAAAAACACAAAACAACAACAACCTATCAATAGTGGATGCTATATAACTAATAGGTAAAATTTTAGAGAAGTATAATTCCTACATAATCTGAAAATATTTCCCCACAAAATACTTAAGGTGTACACAAGAAACTGGAGAGATGCAATCTTCTTGTCTTTTCCCCCTTTTAATTAATTAATTTATTTTTGTTTTTTTGAGGTAGGGTCTCACTCTAGCCCAGGCTGAACTGGAATTCACTACGTAGTCTCAGGGTGGCCTCAAACTCTCGGTGATCCTCCTACTTCTGCCTCCCAAGTGCTGGGATTAAAGGTGTATGCCACCACGCCTGGCTCATTGTTTTATTAGTTTGTAGTTTGCATCTGCAGCCACCTGGTTAGAGGTGGTGTCACTGGGCAGATCTTAAAGTGTGGTGGTGGGTTTGAGATTTCAACCTAAAGATATGCAAAGTGTGCCTAGCTGGAGTTCCTGAAGTGTGCTGTGCTGTGTGGGTTTTTGGCTTGTGCTTCTCTCTCTGCTTGGACCTGTGAAGGCAGGCCAGCTTCTGCCATTATGGAACTTACCCTGGATCTGTAAGCTTCCTCCATAACTGTGCCTGGTCTGAAAGTTCATCTCAGCAAACCTGAAGCTGTCTGCTACACACATAAAGCCCTACTCTTGAAAGTTAAAGAGCCTGAATGCTGAAAGAGTGTCCTGCTCTTCAATGTCAGCTTTATTCTACACTGGATTAACAAATTTAGCAGCCTACCTGGTACTACGGGAGTATAACAAAGGCAGGAAAGAGAGGATCATTGGATTTGCAATGTGGTTTGATTTTTGGAAATGGCCACTGGGTATGTGAGGAAGGCTTATTGGAATGCTTGCATGCAGGCCAGATGGAGCTATGAGGATGAACCATGGGTTGCAGTGGAGACCCCAAGATTATGAGATGGCTGCCAAGAAGAGCTACAGGCTCAGGACGGACTGTTCCCTGGGCTGGGAGCAGTCCAGCTAAAGGGGCAGAATTGGAAACCCAGAAACTTTGTCTCTGGTTACAGATGTCAGACTTAAGAGTAACAGGATTTCATGTTTGTCCTGTTCGTTTTAAATCTTGCATTGGTTCAGTCTTTCCTTGCAATGCAAATCTCTGTGCCATCATGTCTTTATGGTTTTTAAGGCTCACAGTTAACAGACTTTGGACTATGGGGATGTTTGAACAGTGTTGGCATTGATAAAAACTTTGAGGTGTGAGCTTTTGCTAAGTGAAACTGCACCTTTTTCTACGTTAGCCTTATTTCTCACTCATCTCACTGACTGATTTTGGACTGTTTACCTAAGTTAATAATAAAGGGTTGTCAATCAAAAAAAAAAAAAAAACTTTGAGGACTGTTAAAGTTGGATTGAAAGAATTTAATATTACATCATGGATGAGCTTATGTAGGCTAGGGGCAGAATGTGGTGGCTTGAATTAGGTGCTTCCCATAAACTCATATATTTTGCATGCCTGATTCCCAGCTGATGATTAATTTGGGAAGTGGAGCCTTGCTAGAGATGGGTGGGCTTAGAAATGTTATAGCCAGCTCCCCTTTGCTAGAGTTTTCCTCACTCTCCTGCTGCTGTTTGCCACCTGCTGTGGCAAGGAGGTGATGTCCAGTCTTTGCTCTATCATAGTGCCACTGATATCAGGGAGCTGAGACTATGAGCCAAAACAAACAACTTTCCTCCTGTCAACTGCTTTTGGTTGTGTGCTTGTGCCAGAAATGAGACAGGTAACTGCAATAACCACAGACAAGACTGTTAAGGAAATGTGAACCTTAAAATATACATTACAGGAGGGGAGAGATGGCTTAGCGGTTAAGGCACTTGCCCACAAAGCCTAACAACCCAAGTTCATTTCCCCAGTATGATGTAAAGCCAGATGAACAAAGTGGTGCATGCATCTGAAGTTCATTTGCAGCTGCTAGAGGCCCTGATACAACCATTCTCATTCATTCATTCTCTCTCTCTCTCTCTCTCTATTCCCTCTCCCTCCCTGCAAATAAACAAATTTTATATACACACGCACACTACAAAGAGAAACTGATGGACAGTTTGGGAAGTTCATAAAAAGGCAAATCTCAGAAGAAATATGACTTTTCCAAGGATGCAAAGCCATGGGTAGTATTTTTTACAACATGAAAATTCAAGATAAATATGCTATTAATGCCGGGCGTGGTGGCGCACGCCTTTAATCCCAGCACTCGGGAGGCAGAGGTAGGAGGATCGCCGTGAGTTCGAGGCCACCCTGAGACTCCATAGTGAATTCCAGGTCAGCCTGGGCTAGAGTGAAACCCTACCTCGAAAAACCAAAAAAAAAAAAAAAAAATGCTATTAATGATTACCATTTGCATAATGAGACCAGCCAAAATACCTATTACTAATGTTACTAAATTATAAATTTTGAAAAAAAGAATTGAGTTATGACTTGAATATGCTTTAGCACTGCTGCTTAAAAAGTAACTTATAAAGAGGCTGGACTAGACAGTTGGCTTAGTGTTAAAGGCGCTTGCTAGCAAAGCCTGAGGGCCACTACCAATATAAAGCCAGATACACAAAGTGGCACGTTGTCTGGAGTTTGTCTGCAGTGTCAAGAGGCCCTGGCGTGCCCATTTCCTCTCTCTCATTCTCTCTCCTTTTACTTGCAAATAAATAAAAATATTTAAGGTACTGAAGTCTATCTATGATATCTTATAAAAGCAAACCAAAGGCTGGGTGTGGTGGTGCACACCTTTGATTCCAGTACTTGGGAGACAGAGGTAGGAGATAGAACCACAACCTCAAGGCCACCTGGTGACTACAGAATGAATTCCAACTCAACCAAGGCTAGAGTGAGACCCCACCTCAAAAAAACAAAACAGGGCTGGAGGTAAGGCTTAGCAGTTAAAGTGTTTGCCTGCAAAGCCACAGGACCCAGGTTTGATTCCCCAGGACCCACATTAGCCAGATGCACAAGGTGGCGCACGTGTCTGGAGTTTGTTTGCAGTGGCTGGAGGCCCTGGTGCACCTATTCTCTCTCTCTCTTTCCCCCTCCCCTCTTTCTCTCTGTCATATAAATAAAAATAAAATATTTAAAAAAAACCTGGGCGTGGTGGTGCACCCCTTTAATACCAGAACTGGGGAGACAGAGGCAGGAAGATCACTGGGAGTTCAAGGCCACCCTGAGACTACATAGTGAATTCCAGGTCAGCCTGAGCTAGAGTGAAACTCTACCTTGAAAAGCCACAAAAAAAAAAAAAAAAAAAAAAAAAAAGCAAACTGAACTTGTTTCATCCTGCCTGTATCTCTACACACAAGAGAAACTAGGGAAAGAGATTACATCCATTTGCCAAAGCTGATTACATGTGTGGTTGAACAGAAGGTACTTTCAACTTTACCCTTATATACTTTTGTATTATTTAATAAAAAGCACATACTAATCTGAACAAAATGGGGGGGGGCATCTTAGTACATAACAATGAGTTGACTCACAAAGATACAGATATAAACAATACTTCCTGGAGTAAAGGAAGACTTGTTATTACCTTTATTTCGCATTGGAATGGTCAGCAGAGCAAGATATGGCAACAGCTGAGTCTGCAGACAAAAAGCTGGGAGGCAGAAGTCAGAAAAAAGTGCTTTTGCAGCCAGACAATTTTCTCGATACTGTAATGAAAAGATTAAAAAAAATGGCCACATATATATATATATATATATATATATATATTTGCCACCATACCTGCCCAAAGCTTACAATTATTTTACCTTTTTGTTTATTAGAAACCACTGAGGTTTATGTAAGGGTCGAAAACTTGATCCTCCTCCTTGACAATGAGCAAATCCTCGGGCTTTGTTGGAATGCATCACACCTCTTGTAGCTATAGATGTACTATATTCCCTGAGTAAAGAGCGTGTCTAACAAATGAGAAAAAAAATGCGAAATAGAGTTATAAAACAGTATTTATTATTGGTACTACCGACACACAAAAAAGGCAGACCATATTTAGTTACTCTGTATTCACTTTTTCACCATCAACAAAGCCCTAAAAATATTGCTTGAAAATTATTTGAAACAAATTCAACTGAGATCTAAAGACTCAAATGTATTTTTGTAGCTGCTAGGAAATAGGACAGCATTGTTTTTGTGCTACTGTTGTGTTTTCAGACAGAGTGGTCTTAAACTTCATTTCCCCTGCTTAGGCCTATTGAATACTGAGATTTAAAAGTCTATACCACCATTCCAAGTCTAAATTAATGATAATTAAATCAATGTCAGTTTTCTTGGGTATGACATTACTATTAAGGTTTTAATAGAACAATGTCTTGGGGCTGGAGAGATGGCTCAGCAGTTAAAGGAGCTTGCTTGCAACACCTGTCAATTGAACCTGCAACACGGTTCAATTGCTCAGCATTCAAATAAAACCAGATGCAGTGTTGCACATGAGGCAAACATGTGTCCATAAGTATACATAAATAAGTCATAAATAGAACACTATTTTTATTCATGATAAAGACATGATGTTTGCAAATGTTTTCCAAGTTTTCAACCAAAAACAAATGCATAAATATACATAGGGAAATTAAGCAAATATAGAAATATAGAAAGCCTCTAGTGAAAATAAGATAAAGGCACATAGATTTTCAATGTACTGTTTTTTGCATTTGCCTATAGGTTGGATATTTTCAAAATAGAAAAGTGCTGGGCATGGTGGTGCATGCCTTTAATCCCAGCACTCAGGAGGCAGAAGTAGGAGGATCGCTTAGGGTTCAAGGCCACCCTGAGACTACATAGTGAATTCCAGGTCAGCCTGAGCTAGAGTGAGACCCAACCTCAATAAACCAAAAAAAAAAAAAAAATCATATGAGCACATGACAAATGATAAAAGCTTAAATTAATGGATATACTGATTATTGAGTTGATCACTATCCAATGTATACATTAATCAAAATATCATACTAGCCGGGCATGGTGGCGCAGGCCTTTAATCCCAGCACTCAGGAGGCAGAGGTAGGAGGATCACTGTGAGTTCGAGGCTACCCTGAGACTACATAGAGAATTCCAGGTCAGCCTGAGCTAAAGTGAGACCCAGGTTCGATTCTCTAGGTCCTACATAAACCAGATGTACATAGTGGTGCATGCGTCTGGAGTTCGTGTGCAGTGGCTAGAAGCCCTGGTGCGCCCATTCTCACTCACTCACTCTCTCTCCTTCTGATTGTAATAAACAAAAATAAGATCTTTTAAAAAAAATTAAGTAAAGGAAACTGAATAACAAAAACTATTAATTTTTATGTTTCCTAATTATAGTTATGTTTTGAAATATTCATAATTCAGAGAAATGTTAGCATATCAAAACAGTGCTATGTAACAGAAACAAAATTTCTTAGAATGATGGAAATGTTTTATATAGATGGGCTGTATACCCAAGAGGCAGAGGTAAGAGGATCGCCGTTGAGTTCAAGGCCACCCCGAGATTACATAGTGAATTCCAGGTCAGCCTGAGGTAGAGTGAGACCCTATCTCGAAAAAGAAAGTCTACAGGGTGATGCTTGGGCACAGGGATGTGTAAGCCTGTAGTCTAAGCTATAGGGGAGATTGAGGACAAAGGATCACATGTGCTCTGGATTTTAAGACCAGCCTGGGCAAGATAGCAAGATTCTATTTCAAAAAACAAATAGAGGGGCTGAAGAGATGGCTTAGCATTTGCCTGCAAAACCAAAGGACCTGGATTTGATTCCACAGTATCCATGTAAAGCCAGATGCACAAGGTGGCACATGTATCTGGAGTTCATTTGCAATGGTAAGATGCCCTGGTGATTCCATTCTATTCTCTTGCTCAAATTAATAAATAGATAAAATATTTTAAATTTTTTAAATTTTTATGTATTTGAGAAAAAAAAGAGAGGGGCAGATAGAGAGAGACTGGGCATGTCACGACCTCCTGCCACTACAAACAAACTCCAAACACAAGTGTTACCTTGTGCATCTGGCTTAAGTGGGTCCTGGGGAATTGAACCTGGGTCCTTATGTTTTGCAGGCAAGTGCCTTAATTGCTAAGCCATCTCTCTAGCCCCTCTGTTTTTTGTTGTTGATCTTTGTTTATAAAATATTTTATTTATTGGGCTGTAGAGATGGCTTAGCGGTTAAGGCGCTTGCCTGCAAAGCTGAAGGACCCAGGTTCAATTCCCCAGAACCCACATAAAGTCCAGATGCACACAGTGGCATATGTCTTTGGAGTTCATTTGCAGCAACTAGAGGTCCTAGCGTGTTCATTCTGTCTCTCTCAAATAAATAAATAAACAAATAAAATATTTATGGCTGGAGAGATGACTTAGTGATTAAGGCACATGCCTGCAAAGCCTAAGGATCCAGATTTGATTCTCCAGGTCCTACGTAAGCCTGATGCACATGGATCTGGAGTTTGTTTGCAGTGGCTAGAGGCCCTGGTGTACCCATTCTCTCTCCCTCTCTCTATCTTTAATAAATAAATAAATAAAATCTTAAAAAATATATTTAAAAACAAACAGGGGGACTGGAGTGATGGCTCAGCAGTTAAAGGCACTTGCTTGCAAAGCCTCATGTCTCAGATTGGATTCCCCAGAACCTATGTAAATCCAAATACACAAAGTGGTACATGCATCTGGAGTTCATGTGCAGTGCCAGGAGACCCTGGTGTGCCTACCCTTTCTCTGACTCACTTGGTCTCCCTCTGTCAAAAAAATAAGGGCTGGAGAGATGGCTTAGTGGTTAAAGTAGTTGACTGAGAAGTGAGGGGCCCATGTTCAATCTCCAGATCCCACATAAGCCAGATGCACAAAGGTGAGGCAAGCACCAAGTCACACATGCCCACTTGGTGGCAGAAGCGTCTGGCATGGTGGTGCATGCTTTTTTGTTTATTTTAATTTATTTATTTGAGAGCGACAGACAGAGAGAAAGAGACAGATTGATAGAGAGAGAATGGGCACACCAAGGTGTCCAGCCATTGCAAACAAACTCCAGATGCATGCGGCCCCTTGTGCATCTGGCTTACATGGGTCCTGGGGAATCGAGCCTTGAACTGGGGTCCTTAGGCTTCACAGGCAAGCACTTAACTGCTACGCCATCTCTCCAGCTTGGTGCATGCTTTTAATCCCACCACTTATGAGGTAGAGATGGGAGGACTGCCATGAGCAAACTTTTTCTCAAATCTGAGGAAATACAAACACACAAAACACATAAGTCATATGGTCTTACATTCCAGTCACTATTGAGGATATCTGCAAAACTTAGAAATTCGCTGGCTCTCATAAGATCATCTACTTCCATGAAGAAGTCTACGTAGTTTTGGTGAAGATATAAATTAAAATACTCCCCTGGCATGTGTGCCATTTCTACTATTTCCTAAAAAAGAGGCATAAATATATAAATTTAGGTTCAAATGTAGTGATCAGACATTTATGCATATACACAATATACATTTGTTAAATAGTGCCAAGTGCTATTAAAGACCTTACCTCAGGTTGAACAAGTAATGTATCCCGTTCATGCTCTATTAAGTGAGATGGCAACCGAGGTGAGTTTAATTCTGTCAAAGGTGCTCCTATTTAAAAAAATCTGGAATTATGAAAATTTGTCTTTGCAATTATATAGCATTTTTCATTTGAAGATTTTTAACACTTAACATACCAAGCAAACTATTAAAAATTAAACAAAAAAAATCACAACAAATGAGTTTGCCTATTTTATTACTACTAGCAAGAACTAAAATTAGAATTTTGATACTTGGATTAAGGCTTTTCTAGACTTAAAATACACTTTTCAAAACACTCCCAATTTCATCTTTTTAGCTCTGGATTGCCTTCTTCCCGAGAGTCATATCAACACGGAAGTCTACATTCTTAAATATCCTGTGTAGAAGAGGCTGCTCTCTCTCTGGGAGAGGGGGAATCAGGTAAGAATGGACACAGATGGGCAGAGAAAATGGCTCAGCAGTTAAAGACGCTTGCACCGGGTGTGGTGGCACAAGCCTTTAATCCCAGCACTTGGGAGGCAGAGGTAGGAGGATCACCATGAGTTAGAGGCCACCCTGAGACTACATAGTGAATCCCAGGTCAGCCTGGGCCAGAGTGAGAACCTACCAGAAAAAAAAAAAAAAAAGGAAAAACACCCAAAGACGCTTGCTTGCAAAGCCTGCCAACCTAAATTCAATTCCCCATATAAGGCCAGACACATAGGGGAACGCATGTGTCTGGAATTCATTTGCAGTGGCAAAAGGTCCTAAGTGTCCATTCTTTCTCTGTCCTTCCCTCTCTCAAAGAAAGGAAGGAAGGAAGGAAGGAGAAAGGGAGGGAAGGAAGGAAGGAAGGCAGGGGGAGGGATGCAGTGGTTCAGAGGTGAGAAGACCCAAGGACAGATGAGTATTTTCCTTGCTGTCTAAGTCACTATGCTTTCCTTATGTGAAGTAAAAATTTCCATTTTCACATCCTGATTTCTTCCTTCAGGATCATTAAGACTATCATTTGGTATTTGTTACATACAGGAGTTTGGGGTTGGAGAGATGGATTAGTGCTTAAGGTGCTTGCCTGCAAAGCCTAAGGACCCTGGTTTGATTCCTCAGTACCCATGTAAGCCAGATGCACAAGGTGGTGCATGTGTCTGGAGTTTATTTGCAGTAGCTGTATGCCCATTCTCTCTCTCCACTGCCCCGCCCCATCTCTCAAATAAATAAATAAATTTTTAATTAAAAAAAAAAAAAGAGTAGGAGTTTTGCCAGGTGTGATGATACAAACCTTTAATCCCAGCACCAGGGAGGCAGAGGTAGGAGGATCACTATTAGTTCGAGGCCAGCCTGGAATGACAATGAGTACCAGGTCAACCTGGGCTAAAGTGAGACCCTACCTCAAAAAGACAAAAACAAACAAACAAAAAAGAATAGGACTTTGGGGTTTTATGAAAACAAGGGACAATTTGGGAGGTCAGAGATGGGAAGTAGGGGTAGAAAGATCAGTGGGAGTAAGCAGGCAACAAAGAAGACAGAGGAAGGCAACAAACACCTCTGGTTGGGAGAAGTCAGTGAAGAGAAGACAAAGAAACTTTACACTCCCTTACAACTTAACCAGAACGCCAGCGTTCAGAGCGTAGTAATTAAAGTCAGCTTGGGGCTATCAACTGTTGCCACCAAGAGTCTAGATGGACTGATGTCTTCAGGAACTATAATTTTAACAATTAATAGACATAGATATGGCCTACAAATTGCTTTTAGGCTTAACCTTGTTCATAGTCAGAAACTTCTGTATCTATGTCTGAGGTCTAGTCAAACACTAGCTAATTGGGGTCCTATGTCTTTCTTGGAACAAAACAAATTTTTTTTTTAAAACGTGATATGTGCCAGGCGTAGTGGTGCACGCCTTTAATCCCAGCACTCAGGAGGCAGAGGTAGGAGGATCGCCGTGAGTTCAAGGCCACCCTGAGACGACATAGTGAATTATAGGTCAGCCTGGGCTAGAGTGAGACCCTACCTCAAGAAAAAAAAAAAAAGTGGTATGTTATTTCTATAGGAACACTGACATATATTAGAAGTGCACAAAGTTTCTTACTTTTACAATACAGAATTTTCCCCAAAGCTCTGAAGAGAAAGAGAGAAGTATCTTTGCCACCAATAGCTTGGACCTCTTGATTTTCAAAAACATCAGGCTTTTTTCTTCGCTTAGATTTTGACAGTGCAGGATCGGATTTTAATGACGCTCCTTTCTTTCTTGGCCATAAGTTGCTCTCTCCTAAAAACATATAGTCAAATGATCATTAAAAATAAATATAATTAAGCCAGGCATGGTGGTGCACGCCTTTAATCCCAGCACTTGGGAGGCAGAGGTAGGAGGATCACTGTGAGTTCGAGGCTACCCTGAGACTCATTGGGAATTCCAGGTCAGCCTTGGCTAGAGTGAGACCTCTACCAATAAATAAATAAAATTATATTGGATTAATTAAGTAAATTAAAAATAATTTATAGCCAAGCATGGTGATGTACATCTTTAATCCCAGCAATTGGGAGGCAGAGGTAGGAGGATCACTGTGAGTTTGAGGCTACCTTGAGACTACGAAGTGAATTCCAGGTCAGCCTGGGCTAGAGTGAGACCCTACCTCAAAAAACCAAATTAAAAAAACAAACAAAAAAAAAATGACAGCAGAAAATCTCATCACATTATTCAGAACAATATAAAGCTTAAAATTTCTGGAATATTCCACTTAATATTATCAGACAGTGGGGACCAAAGGCAACTAACATGACAGCTATTATATAAAAATTACAAATTAAAATATCTAGTTTGAGCTGGAAATACAGCTCAACAGTAGAGCACCTTCCCAGCAAATGGAAGACCCTAAGTGTGAACTCCAGAAATGCATTAAAAAAATAAAATTAGTTTGATTTCACTTCATGAATAATTAAAAGAAAGTCACCTAGTATTACTATATGAAGGTGCCCTTTTTTTTTTTTTTTTTTTTTTTTGGTTTTTCCAGGTAGGGTCTCGCTGTAGACCAGACTGACCTGGAATTCACTCTATAGCCTCAGGGTGGCCTTGAACTCATGACAATCCTCTTACCTCTGCCTCGTGAGTGCTGGGATTAAAGACATGTACCACCATGCCTGGCTTTATGAAGGTTTTCTTTTTTCTGTTTGTTTGTTTGTTTTTCAATTAATTTTAAGTGTTTTTATTTTTTGATTTTTGTTGGGGTAGGGTATCACTCTAGCCCAGACTGACCTGGAATTCACTATGTAGTCTCAGGGTGGCCTCGAACTCATGGCAATCCTCCTAAGTCTGCCCCCCAAGTGGGGTTGAAGGTGTTTTTCATAATTAGTTACCTTTTGAAGAAAAAAACTGGAGGCTGTTTATTGCACTTCTAATATCACCAGAGCATCCTTGGCAGAGTAACTCTAGAGAAGTTTTCTCAGGGACAGTAATTCTTCCTCCATTCTAAAGTGAGAAAATTAAGTAAAAAAAAACAAAATAATTGTTACACTTGGGGCTAGAGTGAGAACCCTACCTTGAAAAATGAAAGAAAAAAAAAGAAGATATGTGTTTCTGTATTATATAAAAAGTCTATCAATTTACCAAATTATTTGTACTGCAAATGTGCACTCATTCTCTTGCTGCTTCTTTCTCTCCCTCTCAACTTAATCAATAAAAAATATTTTTTAAAAAAGAAAAAAATACAAAAAAAATCCTTATGAAAGCTTTTAGTCTTCCCATATCCCAAACTTTGTCAAGAATTTTATCAAGAATCTTCCCAGACTTTCATGCATATGTATCTATAAGTACATCTAGTATTTCGAAGTATATGCAAATGTGCAGAGTAATAATTTAAATTTAGATAGGATTAAATGCATTATTCTATGACTTGAATCTTTTTTTTAAATAAATTTATTTATTTGCAAGCAGAGAAATAGAGATACAGAGAGAGAGAGAGAGAGAGAGTGAGTGAGTGAATATGGGCATGCAAGGGCCTCCTGCCACTTCAAACAAATTCCAGATGTGTGCATCCCCTTGTGCATCTGGTTAATGTGGGTCGTGGAGAATTGAGCCTCGAACCAGGGTCCTTAGGCTTCACAGGCAAGTGCTCAACCGCTAAGCCATCCCTCCAGCCCAGAATCTCTTTTTTTTAATCTCTTTCTTAATACCATCTGTAGTGATTTGTTTATGTCAGTAGTTTTTATATATATATATATATATATATATATATATATATATATATATATATTCGCTTGTTTGTGTGTTTGTTTTTCGAGGTAGGGTCTCACTCTGGCCCAGGCTGACCTGGAATTCACTATGCAGTCTCAGGATGGCCTTGAACTCATGGTGATCCTCCTACCTCTAAGTGCTGGGATTAAAGGTGTGCTCCACCATGCCCAGCAATCTATTTTATTTTTTCAACTTTATTTTTATTCATTTATTTGAGAGAGAGAAAGATGTAGAGAGAGGGGGAGAGAGAGAATGGGTGTGCCAGGGCCTCTAGCCACTGCAATCGAACTCCAGATGCATGCGCCTCCTTGCATCTGGCTAACGTGGGTCCTGGAGAGTCCAACCAGGATCCTTTGGCTTTGTAGGCAAACACCTTAACCGTTAAGCCATCTCTCCAGCACCCATTGTTATTAAAATTGTTATGAAACTGGGCGTGGTGACACATGCCTTTAAACCTAGCACTTGGGAGGCAGAGGAAGGAGGACTGCCATGAGTTTAAGGCCACCCTGAGACTACATAGTGAGTTCCAGGCTAACCAGGGCTACAGCAAGACCCTACCTCAAAAAAAAAAAAAAAGAAAATGTTATGAAAATACTTTTAACTGATACTCTCCTCAACAGGGGTATTTCCAGTTTTTGATACACAAATTTTAGCTTTGATGCAGTATTAGTGATTGAAACCATAATGCTGCACAAGCTAGTCAAGACCTCTGTAGTTAGTGACAGCCTCAGGCTATATCCACTTTTACACACACACACACACACACACACACACACACACAGTATGCCAATATATAACGTCTGTAGCAGCAGAGGGCCCCGTGAACAACAATCCATCTAATATTTCTCCAGCTCTCCCAGTTTACACACTGAGTAAGCAGGTCTTTCCAAAGCTTCAATGTAAGCTTAAATTAATCACACTTACCTTACTAGCTTCAAGAGTCACTATTCGATTAAGATATTTCATCATAATTGTTGGCGCCACAGGGTTGAAACTGAAAATTATTAAGAAAGAGATTAGTTACATGATGAAAAATATCACATTTGGGGCTGGAGAGATGCTCAGTTGTTAAGCCTGACAGCCTGGGCTCAATCCCCTAGTACCCACGTAAACCCTGATGCACAAAGTAACACCTGTGTCTGGCGTTTGCTGCAGTGGCCATTCTTTCTCTCATGTTCTCCCCCTCTCCTTGCAAATAAAGTACTAAAAGAAAATAAAAATACAGGGCTGGAGAGAGAGCGTAGTGATTAAGGCGTTTGCCTGCAAAGCCAAAAGATCCTGGTTCGATTCTCCAGGACCCACGTAAGCCAGATGCAAAAGGTGGCACATGTGTCTGGAGTTCGTTTGCAGTGGCTAGAGGCCCTAATGTACCCATTCTCTCTCTGCCTCTTTCTCTCTCAAATAATATAAAATATTAAATAATAAAATAAATAATAAAGTATATTTAAAATAATAAAATATATTTAAAAAGAAAAGAAAATACAACATCTATATGAACATTATGAACAGAAATCTCTTTCTTACCTAATGGTTGAAATAGAACACTCTTCCTGAATTTCTTTTGGAAACAGTAGCCTCTGATTATTATCTCCACTTACACTGTCAGAGATGATAAATATAAGAGGACAACGGCCAACTTGCACATACTTCCTAAAGTAACAAAATACAGTAATGGTGAACATAAGCCTTTTGGCATTTATTATAATTTTACTTATATTGGACAATAATATTCTTCTTTTCTATGGTGATGAACATCAATCCCAGGTCCTTGCTCGTGTTAAGCAAGTGTTGTACACCATTCAGCTAGAATCATAATCCCTAATAAAGTTTTAAAAGCTGGACATAGTGGCACCCGCCTTTAATCTCAGCACTCAGGAGGCAGAGATAGAAGTGTCATGAGTTTGAGACCAGTATGGGACTACACAGTAAATTCTAGGTCAGCCTGCTAGAGTGAGACCCTACCTTAGAAAAGAAAAATAAAATAATTAGAATAATGTTTACTGTTCTTCACTGACACTTACCTTAGAATGTCATGTAAAGTATGAGATTCTCGATAAACTTGGTTAGGTAAATCCTATTAAGAATATAGGACAAATATTAGTTCAGTTGTATTCCACTGCATGTTTATTTCTAAATTTATATTTATCAAGGATGAAAATTATCTAATTTATATTAACAACAATTTTAAGAAAAATTAAAAAGAAATGTGGGGCTGGAGAGATGGCTTAGTGGTTAAAGAGCTTGCCTGCAAAACCAAAGGACCCAGATTCTATTCCCCAGGACACATGGAAACTAGATGCATAAGATGGCACATGCATTTGGAGTTCATTTGCAGCAGCTGGAGGCCCTAGTACACTTATTCTCTCTCTATCTGCCTCTTTCTCTGATGTAAGCCGGACATAGGTCAGCCTAGGCCAGAGCAAAACCCTATCTTGAGAAACCAAAAAAAAAAAAAAGAAATAACTGATAGTAATTAATAAATCCCCTTTCTTTACCAGTTACAGTATATATATACTTTATTTGTTTATATTCAAGGTGCAGTTTCACTCTAGCCCAAGCTGACCTCAAACTCATGTTCCTTTTTTTCTTTTCATTTTATTTATTTACTTCAGAAAGAGAATATGAGGTACACCAGGACCTCTTGCCACTGCAAATAAACTCCAAACACATGTGCTACTTCATGCATCATGCCTTACGTGGGTCAGAACCCAGGCCAAAACGCTTTGCAAGCAAGCACTTTTAACCACTGAGCCATCTTCCCATCCCCCTGATCTTGAACTCATGCTGATCCTCCTGCTTCAGCTGGGATTAAAGGTGTGTGCCACCACACACAGTGACTCTATTTTCATTGAGAAGTAATTTTCCAGATTTCCTTTGCTATGCTCTACACAAGTCACTACATTTTAAAAACCCCGGAGAGATACTTAGCTATTAAGGAGCTTGCCTGCAAAGCTAAAGGACCCAGGTTCGATTCCCCAGGACCCACATAAGCCAGATGCACAAGGTGGTACATGCATCTGGAGTTTGTTTTTGGCAGCGGGAACACATGGTGTTCTCTCTCTCTCTCTCTCTCAAATAAATAAAGAAAAATTTAAAAAATGCTGGGCGTGGTAGCACATGTCTTTAATGCCAGCACTCAGGAGAAAGAGGTAGGAGGATCATCGTTAAGATCATCTGAGAATACGGAGTGAATTCCAGGTCAGCCTGGGCTGCAGTGAGACCCTACCTCAAAAAAAATTAATAATAATAATCATTAAAAATTTTTAAAAATCAGCCAGATGTAGTGGCACGTGCTGGTAGGAAGTTGCTGAAGAGGCAGAGGGAGAAGGATCAGGAGTTCGAGGACAGCCTGGGCTAAAAATTAAATAATAACAAAAATGAAAATAAAAATAAAAACCTCTTACCATACACTTAGTCTTAATGTTAACCTGTAGCTTTATGCTTTAGGCTTCAACCACCACAAAGCCTTTATGCTTTACTATCACAAAACTACTACTAGTACTAAGGTAGAGATTAACAGTAACGTATCTCACAATTATGTGCCCAATACCTATAACAGGATTATAAAGCTTGCCCTTACTTCAACCAGAATGATCTTTTTGTCAGTTGTCAGATCATCTCCAAGCATTTGCAGTTTGTTATACTTTGTTGCTCTTAGTAGAAATTCTTTGAAGCCTGCTATCTGAGATTGATATGAAAACATATGGAAGTTTGATTCTGAAAACAAACACATTTTTCACTTTTATTTTAAAATTACAGAGACATTATTTTACACACAAATCATAAACACACTTATGCATACATGATGCAGCTTACAATACTGGAAACTTATTTTGGATACTATCTTAAAATTATGTGAAATCATTCAAATTTAAAATAAAATATTTAGCTGGATGCCAGGTGTGGTGGCACATGCCTCTAATCCCAGCACTAGGGAGGCAGAGGTAGGAGGACCGCCGTGAATTTGAGGCCACCCTGAGAATACAGAGTGAATTCCAGGTCAGCCTGGGCTAGAGAGAGACCCTACCTTGAAACAAAACAAAACAAAACCAAAAAATAAATAAATAAATAAAATTATAAAATATTCATTTCAAAAACCAAGTGTTGCACCAGGAGGCCAAGGTAGGAGGAATGCTGTGAGTTCAAGGCCATCCTGAGACTACAGAGTGAATTACAGGTCAGCCTGGGCTAGAGTGAGACCCTACCTCGAAAAACAAACAAACAACAACAAACAAGAAACTCAAGTATCAAGTTTAAGGTGCTTGCCTGCAAACCTAAGAACCCAGGTTCACAGGTTCAATTCCCCAGAACCCACGTAAGCCAGACACACATGGTGGCTCATGCATCTGGAGTTTGTTTGCAGTGGATAAAGTCCCTGGCATGACCATTCTCTCTATTACCTATCTGCCTTTTTCTCTCTCAATTAAAAAAAAAAAATGTCAACATGCACAAGGAGTACTTTTTTATGTATCAATGAATATAATGTGGAGTTAACTGACTTCAAAACTATAGAATAAGGGGCTGGAGAGATGGCTTAGCAGTTGAGGTGCTTGCCTAAGGACCCAGGTTCAATGCCCTAATACCCACATAAGCCAGATGCACAAGATGCCACATAAGTCTGGAGTTCAGTTGCACTGGCTGGAGGCCCTGGCATACCCATTCTATATGTGCCCCTCTCAAATAAAAAAGAATTTTAAAGCCGGGCGTGGTGGCGCACACCTTTAATCCCAGCACTCAGGAGGCAGAGGTAGGAGGATTGCCGTGAGTTCGAGGCCACCCTGAGACTTCATAGTGAATTCCAGGTCAGCCTGGGCTAGAGTGAGACCCTACCTCAAAAAACCAAAAACAAACAAACAAAAAAAAATTTTAAGTAGAATAATATTCATACAACTAGTAAAAACGTCAATGACTTAGAATTACACAGTATAAAGAATGAAGTATAAATCAATTTACTTATTAAAAGTCAATAAACAAGAAGCCCAAGAGGACTGACTACTCATTCTGGGAATAAATTCTCTGGCGATATGCTTTACACAGAAGATTGTTTAAAGGCTCATCAGACTCAGCAATGTCTGTTCGAGGAGCATGGAACACTAGCAGAGTAAGGGTGTGCATGCCAAAGATACTATATACATTCAGAAAACTAAAAGAGCCCAGAAGCAAGATGAGGTGGATCACACTTTTTTTATTTTGGTTTTTTGAGTGAAAGATAGCAGGTCAGAATGGACTACAGTGAGACCTGACTTCAAAAAAGCTAAAAGTAATTTAGAAAAAAAAAAAGCACATGAAGTCAGCACCTTGAATAACTATACAGACCATGGAGAACAAACTGACTCTAGCCTGAGCTGTCAGACAAAATAAAAGCACCCATATCCCTTAAACAGTAAACAAAGCTGTCATTATGGAGATGTACTCATTTTCATCTGTGCTTCACTGAGCCCAAGTTTTCCTTCTATTTCCTGCATCTTTGTAACAAGCCTTACCAAAGTTAAGGATCTCCTTGAACTCATCCTTTTGGAATTCTGGTAAAACTGGATTAATCCATTCTTGTACTTGAATCCCATGCTCCTTTGATAGTATTTTTATAGTAGCTGTCTTTCCACATCCAGGAGGACCTGTTATTAATAAAACAGATCCACCCTAAAAACCAAATACAAGCATTAATTAAAACATAATCATTAGAATGTTAGATAATTTTTGGAATTTTAAAAAAATATTTTACTTCTATCTGTATTAAATTGTTGATTATCTCATACAAGTAAAAACATTTCAAAATTAAGCTAGCTTTAAGTAAAATGAACTTTATTTCCTTCTGAAAATTACTCAAATCCTAAATTATACCTTTCCAAAGGCCTACTTAATAGCTAAATTAAAATAACTAAACTTTTGGGCTGGAGAGATGGCTTAGCGGTTAAACGCTTGCCTGTGAAGCCTAAGGACCCCAGTTTGAGGTTCATTTCCACAGGACCCCCGTTAGCCAGATGCACAAGGGGGCACACGTGTCTGGAGTTCGTTTGCAGTGGCTGGAAGCCCTTGCGTGGCCATTCTCTCTGTCTCTGCCTCTCTCTCTCTATCTGCCTCCTTCTCTCTGTAACTCTCAAGTAAATAATTAAAAATGAACAAAAAAAAAAAAATAACTAAACTTTTGGAGATGGAAAGATGGTTCACTGGTTAAGGTACTTGCTTGCAAGGCTTGACGGCCTGGGTTCAATTCCTCAGTACCCACGTAAAGCCAGATGCACAAGGTGACACATGTACCTGGAGTTCATTTGCATCAGCAAGAGTCCCTGGCATACCCACTCTGTCTCTCTCTCTCTCTCTCCTTTCAAATAAATAAAAATATTTAAAGAAAAAAAAACTAAGCAGGCCACAGTGGTGCATGCCTTTAAACCCAGCACTCAGGAGGCAGAGGTAGGAGGACTGCTTTGAGTTCGAGGCCAGCCTGAGACTCCATAGCAAGTAACAGGTCAGCCTGGTTTAGTACAAAATACTACCCCGAAAAAACAAAAAAGAAAGAAACTAAATTCTGGCAATCTGAAACAAGACTTAACAGTTATTTGAACTCATTAAAATTCAATTGCAATTTAGTATCTGTAATCCCAGTGTGCCTACAAGAAGGGAGTCAGAAACAGGAGAATCTCCCAGCAGCTTGCGGGCCAGTTAGCCTAATGAATAAAGCAGGGAACAATGAGACCCTACCTCAAATATGGAAGGCAAGGACTCATAACTAAAGTTGTCCTTTGAAGACATGTGTGCGCTGGCATGCACACGCCCATACTTACACACATGAACATGCACACACACACATACACCAAACAAAAAGCCAGTTTTCAGCCAGGTGTGGTGACGCACGCCTTTAATCCCAGCACTTGGGAGGCAGAGGCAGGAGCAATGCCGTGAGTTTGAGGCCACCTTGAGACTACATGGTGAATTCCAGGTCAGCCTGGGGTAAAAGTGAAACCCTACCTCGAAAAACAAACAAACAAAGCCAGTTTTCAATCCTAATTACTGATTCAGGTAGGGAATACAGATGCTAAAATATATCAGCTGCTGAGGAAATGGGCACTCATATGCTGCCAAAGTACCGCCCCATATATTATGTGCCAGTTGCAAGGGAAAGGGACTCTACAATGAACATGTCATTTCCTTACTCTAGTGACCAAGCTTGAAGATCAGTGGTGTGGCATGCTCCAGTAGTCTGAGCACTCCAGAAGATCACTTAAAAGTTCATCCCTAGGCTGAGCAACATAATTAGATCCCAACTCCAGAAGTAACAGAGGTCTCAGGATGCAGCTCAGTTCTTGCCCAGCGTGATGGCTAATCTACTGTCAATTTGACATGATTTAGAATCACGAGAGAAACATATCCCTGCTCAAGTCTGTGAGGGATATTCTAGATTACAATAGTTGGGGTAGATGACTCATCCTAACTATGGGTAGCACTATCCCATTGGCTAAGTTCCTAGATTGTAAAATAAAGAGAAAGAGCTAGAGAGATGACTCAGTGGTTAAAGTGCTTGCCTCTGCAAAGCCTAATGACCAGAGTTTGATTCCCCAGTACCCACATAAAGCCAAATGCACAAAGTGGCGCATGCACCTAGGGTTCTTTTGCAGTGGTTGGAGGCCCTGTGCACCATTCTCTCTCCTGCCTCTTTCTCTGTCTCTCAAATTAATTAATTAATTTTTTTTTGGAAAGAGAAAGCTGAGTTGGGCGTGGTGGCATGCCTTTAATCCCAACACTTGGGAGGCAGAGGTAGGAGGATCACTGTGAGTTTGAGGCCACCCTGAGAATATATAGTGAATTCCAGGTCAGCCTGAGCTAGAGTGAGACACTACATTGAAAAAACAAAAAAGAAAGAAAGAAAGAAAAAGAAAAAGGGAGAAAACAGCATTTATCACTTGGTTCTCACTGTGGACCAACTGAAACAAGATCCTGCCACCTTGCCTTGCCTGCAATGATGGACTATAATCTAGAACTGTAAAGTGAAATCCTTCCTTCCTCCCTTAAACGGATTCTTGTCAGGTGTTTTCTTCCAGCAAAGTAACAGAAACATCCAGTATGAATAAAAGCCTTGACTCGGGAGGCAGAGATGGCTCAAGGTTAAGGTGCTTACCTATAAAGTCTAACAACTCAAGTTCAATTTCCCAGTACCCACATAAAGGCAGATGCAGGAAGTGGCTCATTCATCCGAAGTTCATTTGCAGTGGCTAGACACCCTGGTTCACGTCCATTCTCTCTCTCAACACAAAGATAGTGAAAGAGACTGTTACCAGATTAAAACAAAACTAAAAAGACCTAAGAAGCCTGGGCATGGGGGCGCATGCCTTGGGAAGTTGAGGTAATAGAATCAATGAGTTCCTGGGTGTAGATTGGGGCTACAGGGTGAGTTCCAGGTTAGCCTGGGTCAGGATGAAACCCTGCCTGTGCCAGGCAGAGGGAGGAGAGAGGAACCCTGCCTGTGCAACAAGAAGAACAAGACAAACCTAAGAGATAGAGCGATATTGCTGAAGACTCCACATACTTGGGCTACAAGGCCACTCTCAATGGGAGAGAGAGAAATCACCAGTGAAGATACTCAAAAGTAGACACTGCAAGCCTTATATTTGGCCAGCCAGGCCAAATGAGCCAACAGGTGCAACAGTGGCAAGTCTGTCATGGTGGAAACCAACTGCCCTCTAATTGGACTGGAGGCCCGCTCTATGGGAGGGAATACATCCCTGATACTAAAAACTTAAAACAGGAGTAGTCATGAGCTCTAGGGGTGTAACGTCTGCTGTTGTCTGGCTAAATGTATATACTATGCTTATCAAACTGCCCAGTAAGCACTTCTCTTAATGTTCATACACTTATATTAATGCTACTCTCACTTTTGGTTGAGAATCTTCTCTTTTCAGATGGCAGTGACCTTGAGATGACTCAGAAGGCATTATGGTGCTGGAAAGAAGTGACAGGAGTGCTCAGTACTGCAATGTCTCTATCACACCTTCCAAGGCTCAGGGTCTATTGCAGAAGAGATGGCAGAAAGAATGTAAGAGCCAAAGAAAGGGTAGGACTCCTTACAACGTGCTCCCCACCAGACACAAAATGGCCTGGATATACATGACCTCACAGTGCCTGATACTACCTACCAAAGGCCATCATAATAGGAGGAAAACATCATGACATCAAAATAAAAGAGAGACTGATTGAGATGGGGAGGGGATATGATGAAGAATGGAGTTTCAAAGGGGAAAGTGGGGGTAGGGAGGGAATTACCATGGGATATTGTTTATAATCATGGAAGTTGTTAATAAAAAAAATTGAAAAGAAAAAAAAAAGAGATAGAGTGATTAATGTAATTTGTGGTCATTATTAAGGTTCTACTTGGAACACACCAGCTGCAGAAGACAGTGTGGAATGAACACAAACATGAACTGATGATTCAATAAGATCAGGGCATTGTTGGTAATGGTTCTTTCTAGCCAAATAAGTGAGGATTTAGTAAATGAGAAATAAAAATTTCAAGCAAGGCATACTGCAGTATCTCAAAATCTGAATGAAATATCACTGTATTTATAAGAGTTAAGAGAGGGCTGGAGATGGCTTAGCAGTTAAGGCACTTGCCTGCAAAGCCAAAGGACCCAGGTTTGATTCCCCAGGACCCAAACAGGCCAGATGCACAAGGTGGCACATGCATCTGGAGTTCATTTGCAGTGGCTAGAAACCCTGGCATACCCATTTCCTCCCCCTCCGTCTCTCTCATAAAATGAATAAAAAAAAAAAAAGTTAAGACAGGGCTGGAGAGATTGCTTAGTGGTTTGTGCTTGCCTGTGAAGCCTAAAGACCCCGGTTCAAGGCTTGATTCCCCAAGACCCATGTTAGCCAGATGCACAAGAGGATGTACGCGTATGCAATTCATCTGCAGTGGCTGGAGCCCCTGGAGTGCCCATTCTCTCTCTCTGCCTCTTTCTCTGTCTGTTGCTCTCAAGTAAGTAAATAAAAATGAACAAAAAAACCCAGAAAAGTTAAGAGAGGAAAATGATGGGCAATTAATAGGCAGATGCTATTTTCCTTTATGTCTGAAGAATCTCAAAGGTTCTCATCAGAAGAGAGAATACTCTACCTCTGGAGGGAGGCTAAAGATAATTGTGGAATTAGGAAGTGAAACAAAAAACATCAGTCTAAAATGAATGGTGACTGTTTCAAGCTATTTAGCTGAAAAACCCCCTACCAATTTATAATTTGCCTGGTTTCTTGAGCATGAGATGACAGAAAATGGTAAAAATAGCCAGGAGTGGTGGTGCATGTCTTTAAGACTGGAGGCACAGGTAACGAGGATTGCTGTGAGTTTGCAGCTAGCCTGAGACTACATAGTGAATTCCAGGGCAGCCTGGGCTAGAGCAAGACCCTACATCAAAAAAAAAAAAAAAAAAAAAAGGGCCGGAGATATGGCTTAGCAGTTAAAAGTTTTGCCTGCAAAGCCAAAGGACTCAGGTTCAATTCCCCAAGATTCATGTAAGCCAGATGCACAAGGGGATGCATGTGTCTGGAGTTTGTTTGCAGTAGCTGGAGCTGCCCCCCCTCAATTAAATAAACAAAAATTTAAAGAAGAATTTAAAAGACGTAAAAATGGCGAGCCAGGCATGGTGGCACATGCCTTTAATCCCAGCACTCGGGAGGCAGAGGTAGGAGGATCGCCATGAGTTCGAGGACACCCTGAGACTACATAGTGAATTCCAGGTCAGCCTAGGCCAGAGTGAGACCCTACCTCAGAAAAAAAATAAAGAAGTAAAAATGCTAGTACCCCAACTGTCTTACTGTATAGCTTACTCTGATGATAGCACACAAGAAGCAAGAGATGTCGGGCGTGGTGGCGCACCCCTTTAATCCCAGCACTCGGGAAGCAGAGGTAGGAGGATTGCAGTGAGCTTGAGGCCACCATAAAACTAAATAGTGAATTCCAGGTCAGCCTGGGCTAGAGCAACCCCACGCCCCCCCCCAAAAAAAAGAAGCAAGAAGACAAAGGGAAATCTCCAAGCCTTTGAGTCTTTTGGAGGTTGCAAGGACTTAGATGAACAAAGGGTTCATAACATATTAACTTCCTGCTGAGCATAACGGCTTATGGCTATAATACCAACACTTGGGAGGCTAAGGCAGGAGGACTGTTACAGGTTCAAAGACAAACTATGCCTAAAAACAACAGAAACAAACAACAAAGGGACTGAGGAAATGGCTCAGCAGTTAAAGGTGCTTGCTTGAAGACCCTCGTAATCGTAGGAAAAGATGACGACATCAAAATAAGAGACTAATGGACAGAGGGAGGGGAATAAGGAGTGTGAATTAGTCAGGGGAAAGTGGGGGGGAGGGAATTATAATGGTTTATTGTCTGTAAGTATGGAAGCTGTCAACTTAAAAAAATAAAATAGCTGGACATGGTGGCAAACGCCTTTAATCCCAGCACTCGGGAGGCAGAGGTAGGAGGATTGCTGTGAGTTTGAGGAAACCCTGAGACTACATAGTGAATTCCAGGTCAGCCTGAGCTAGACTGAGACCCTACCTTGAAAAACCAAAAAAATAAAAATAAAAAATAATAAAGATGCCAGCACTACCCATCTAAAAAAAGAAGATGCTTGGTTGAAAAGCTGACCCATGTTCAATTTCGTAGCACCCATATAACGCTGGATGCAAAGTCACATAAGTATCTAGCATTTGTTTGTAACAGCAAGAGACCATGCGCATGCAGGTGTGCATATGCAAGTAAAAAAAAGAATAAGTGTTAAAGAGATATCTCAGTGGTTAAAGGTGCCTGCTTGTGAAACCTGAAGGCCTGGGTTTGATTCCCCAATACTCACATAAAGCCAAAAGCACAAAATAGCACATGTATCTGGAGTTCATTTGCAGTGGCAAGAGGCTCTGGTGTGCCCATTCTCATTCTCTATTTTACATATAAATAAGTAAAACTTAAAAAAAAAAAGAACAAGAAAAAGCAGCAGCAGCAGAATGGGCTGGGAAGATGCTCAATAGCTAAAGGCATTTGCTTGCAAAGCCTGCCAGATGGGATTTGATTCCTCAGTACCCACATTAAGCCAGATACACAATGTGGCACAAGCATCTTGAGTTCGTTTACAGTGGCAAGAGTCACCGAAGTGCCCATTCTCTCTCTCAAATAAACAAAAATGTTTTTTAAAATAAAAAGAAGAAAAAAGTATTTAAAAAAATAAGGGCTGCAGGGCTGGAGAGATGGCTTAGCAGTTAAGCACTTGCCTGTGAAGCCTAAGGACACAGGTTTGAGGCTCCATTCCCCAGGACCCACGTTAGCCAGATGCACAAGGGGGCACATACATCTGGAGTTCGCTTGCAGTGGCTGGAGGCCCTGGCATGCCCATTCTCTCTCTCTCTGCCTCTTTCTCTGTCGCTCTCAAATAAATAAAAAGAAACAAACAAAAATAATAATTTTTTTTTTAAAAAAGAGAGAACCAGGTGTGGTGGCACACGCCTTTAACCCCAGCACTGGGGAGGCAGAGGTAGGAAGATCGCTATGAATTTGAGGCTACCCTGAGACTACATAATGAATTCCAGGTCAGCCTGAGCTAGAGTGAAATCCTACCTCGACAAACCAAAAAAAAAAAAAAAAAAGGGAGAAATGAACTTCTTATGACTTAAGTAATAGAAACGCAAGGTGAGGGCTAGAGAGATGCTCAGCAGTTAAGGCACTTGCATGCAAAGCCTAACGTCCTGAGTTTGAGTCCCCAATAACCAAGTAGAGCCAGATGCACAAAATGGCACATTCATGTGGAGTTCATGCGCAGTGTCTAGAAGCCCTAATGTGCCTATATTCTCTCCTCTCTCTCTTGGCTCAGTGTGGTGGCACATACCTTTTGATCCCAGTACTTGGGAGGCTGAGATAGGAGGATTACCTTGAGTTTGAGGCCATCTTGAGACTTCATAGTGAATTCCTGGGCTACAGTGAGACCCTTCCATGGTGGCGCACACCTCTAAACCCAACATTTGGATAGCAGAGGTAGGAGGATTGCCATGAGATTGAGGCCACCCTGAGACTACCCAGTGAATTCCAGGTCAGTCTGGGCTACAGCGAGACCCTCCCTTGGAAAACCAAAAATAAAAATAAAAATAAAAAAAAAAAAACACATGGTGAGAAATATTTTGAACACATTTTTTATGCGGTTACCTGCTTTGACTTCCTTTCTAAAACTTCAGCCTTTAACCAGGCCTCAACTTCTTCAATTTTCTTTTTATGCACAGCAAGTTCATGCTAAGATAAAAATTCCAAAATAAAAAACACACTTTAGTTCAATGATCACCACTCATTAACTTGAACATTTAGTGAAAAAAAAAAAAAAAACCCACAAACATGTTGGATTGTAAATCATAGGTCCTTTTGATTAGACTTGAATTTTATATCATTATAGAAAAAACTCTACCTTGGGCTAGAGATTGCTCAGTGGTTCAAGTGCTTGCCTGACATACTGGGTTTGATTCCCTAATACCCATGTAAAGCCAGAGGCACAAAGTAGCACATTGATCTAGAGTTCCTTTGCAGTGGCAAAAGGCCCTGTGGCCACATTCTGTGTGTGTGTGTGTCTCTCTCTCTCTAATAAATAAATAAAACTAAGCCGGGCATGGTGGCGCACACCTTTAATGCCAGCACTTAGAAGGCAGAGAGGTAGGAGAAGTGCTGTGAGCTTGAGGATACCCTCAGAGTAAATAGTGAATTCCAGGTCAGCCTGGGCTAAAGTGAGACCCTACCTCAAAAAACAAAAACAAAAAACAACAAAAAATTAAATAATGAAACTATTAAAAAGTGAAAAAGAAACACTCCACCCTTATGTTGACAGAATGAATAGTAATTCTGAATAAGTTTGTAATTATAAAACTTTTGTGGCCGGGGCTGGAGGGATGGCTTAGCGGTTAAGGCATTTGCCTGTAAAGCCAAAGGACCTAGGTTTGATTCCTCAGGACCCCTGTTAACCAGATGAATAAGGGGTGCATGCATCTGGAGTTCATTTGTACTGGCTGGAGGCTCTGGGACGCCCATTCTCTCACTCTCTCTCCCTCTTTCTCTGTCAAATAAATAAATAAACAATAAAATATTTTTAAAAAAACCACTTTTTAAATTCAGAAATAAAGAGAGGGGTACTATATTCAGCAAAATAACACAAAGAGATCAATTCTAGGCAAGGGTTAAATTAAATTTAGGACAAAGAACAAATGGTACAGTTTCAAAATAAACTGAAAAAAAATAAATTGATAAAATTTTAGTGTGCCATTTAAAAACTACAGGGCTGGAGAGATGGCTCAGCAGTTAAGCGCTCCTAAGTTCGATTCCCCAGGACCAACGTAAAGCCAGGTGCATAAGGTGGTGCACACATCTGGAGTTCATTTACAATGGCTACAGGCCCTGGCACGCCCACTCTCTATCTGCCTATATCTCAAATAAATAAATAAATAAATAAATATTTTTAAATATCTGTATTCTTTTTTGCCCTGCTTCACTGAAATAGTTCTCATGAGGGGCTGGGGAGACAGATGGATCAATGGTAAAAGGTGCTTGCTTGCAATTTTTTTGGGGGGTGGATTTTCGAGGTAGAGTCTCACTCTAACCCAGGATGACCTGGAATTCACTATGTAGTCTCAGGGTGGCCTTGAACTCATGGCAATCCTCCTACCTCTGCCTCCCAATTGCTGTGATTAAAGGCGTGCGCCACCATGCCAGCCAAGGTTCTATTACCTAGCCACACATGTAAAGCCTGACAGGCATTTGTATGCAGGAGCAAGAGACCCTAGCACACCCTTCCCCATTACAAATGTAAACAATACATAAATAACTTTATTTTATAGAAACATATTCTTGTAAGTTAAAATCTGAGAAGGGACAACCCTGCTTCCAAAGAATCTTTATCCACACTGACATTACGTAGACATGCAATTTAATACCTGAGTTTCTGGTTTGTATTTATCCACCCAAGGCTCATTGTCAGACAGATGTTCTTTCGAATTTTCTAGATCAAACGTCTGTTCTAAGGAAGATGGATTTCCTCTTTTTCTAGCTGGAAATCTCTACTTTCTAAAATGGAAGGTACATTTTTTCTAGTGTGACTCAAGTTATTCAAACCTAAAGATGAGGCAGTAACAGTAGAGATGGCCGTAGTCTCTGAAAAATCATCAAATGATGGGTCTACCCACTCTGTTACCTGGAAAATAAAAAGAATAAAAATTATTGCAATTTTAACATGTATTCCCTATATAACTGAACTACTCTGGAAAGGAAATACTTGTGTTAATAACACTTAAAGAAAAAAATTAACACACCTCCAAAAAAAAAAGAAAGAAAGCTGGGAGTGGTGGCGCATGCCTTTAATCACAGCACTGGGAAGGCAGAGGATCACCTTGAGTTCAAGGCTACCCTAAGACTACATAATCTACATTATGAATTCCAGGTCAGCCTGACCTAAAGTAAGACCGTACCTGGGGAAAAAACAAAAACAAACAAACAAACAAACAAAAAAACACGTTTATCTATCTATGTTTTGTGAGACACAGGGACCTGCTGTATAGCTAAGCCTTAACTCAAACTTGAAATCCTTCTGCCTCAGCCTCCCAAGTGCTGGGATAACAGGTGTGTGTTACCTCACTCAACAACTTGAAGGGTTTTTTGTTTGTTTTTGTGCAATAGGGGCTTACTGTGCAATTTATGCTGACCTTGAACTTGAGAGCCTGTCTCCTCCACCCAAATGCTGACAACAAATTAGCTTTTTATATGAAATTGGCTCAATGTGTTCCTACTTTTTTAATGCTTTTTTAAAAATATTTAATTTGTTTGAGAGAGAGAAAATGGACGCACCAGGGTCTAGATGCATCTAACACCTTGTGTACCTGGCTTACATGGATATTGGGGAATTGAACCTGGGTCCTTAAGCCTCATAGGAAAGTGTCTTATCCACTAAGCTATCTCTACAACCCTTAAATTATTTTTTTTTTGGGGGGGGGGCGGTTCAAGGTAGGGTCTCACTCTAACCCAGGATGACCTGGAATTTCTCGGGGTGGCCTTGAACTCATGGCAATCCTCCTACCTCTGCCTCCCAAGTGCTGTGATAAAAGGCATGCACCACCATGCCTGGCTCTTAAATGTTTTTTCCCCCCATTTTTATTTATTTGAGAAAGAGAAAGAGGCCAAGTGAGAGAGAAAGAGAGAAAGGGCACACCAGAGCCTCCAGCCACTGTCAATGAACTCCAGATACATGTACCACCTTGTGAATCTGGCTTATGTGGGCCCTGGGGAATCAAACCTGGCTCCTTTGGCTTTGCAGGCAAGTGCCTTAACTGCTAAGCCATCTCTCCAACCCTTTTAAGTGGTTTTTAATGAAAGTTACTTTTTAAAGATTTTTTTTAATTTTTTTAATTTTTTATTTACTGGCAAGCAGAAAGAGATAGAAGAGAGACAGACAACATGGGTGTGCCAAGGCCTCCAGCAGCTGCAAACAAACTCCAGAGGGATTTGCCACCTTGTGCATCTAGGGAAGTGAACCTGGGGGTAAGCCCCTTCACTACTGAGCCATCTTTCCAGTTCCCTGATTATTTTTCTGTTTTACAATAAATGCATAATTTGCCGGGCGTGGTGGTGCACGCCTTTAATCCCAGCACTAGGGTGGCAGAGGTAGGAGGCTCACCATGAGTTCAAGGCCACACTGAGACTCCATAGTGAATTCCAGGTCAGCCTGGGCTAGAGCAAGACCCTACCTCGAAAAACCAAAAAAAAAAAATAATAATAATAATTTGAGGATATTTGTCTACATCATGGTAATAATGAATCTATGTAAAAGAGTAAAAAAACAATTCTAATCTTTTTCTTTTTTTTTTTTTTTTTTTTGATTTCTGAGGTAGGGTCTCACTTTAACTCAGGCTGACCTGTAATTCACTACGTAGTCTCAAGGTGGCCTCAAACTGTCCACGATCCTTCTACCTCTGCCTCCCGAGTACTGGGATTAAAGGCGTGAGCCACCATGCCCAGCTAATTGTAATCTTTTTTGAGTAATGAATAGAATTTTTTTTTCTTTGATGCAGGAATACATCCAGATGCGTGTGCAACCTTGTGCACCTGGCTTTATGTGGGTGCTAGGGAGCTAAATCTGGGTCCTCTGGTTTTGCAGGCAAGCACCTTAACTGCTAAACCATCTCTCAAGCCCCATTTCTTTTTTTTTTTTTAATAATTTGTAAATGGGGTCTTTAATCTCAGCACTTGGGAGGAGGCAGAAGTAGGATTACTACGAGTTAGAGATCAACCTGGTACTATAAAATGAGTTCCAGGTCAGGTGAGCTAGTGAGACCCTACCTCAAAAAACAAATGAACAAAACCCCAAAACAAGGGTTTTGCAGAGAATTATAAATTTTAAAATGGCCAGGCATGGTAGCACAGGCCTGTAATCTCAACAGAGACAGGAGAAAAGGCAACAAGTTTAATTCTAGCCTGGGCTGAATAGCAAGACCTAGTCTGAAATTTCTTAAATAATATGGACTCTCATCTACTGAGAGAAAGAAAAACAGCAGTTGTGTAATTTAGTTAAGATCAAAAAAGGAGGCTGGAAAAACGGCTCAGCATTTAAGGTCCTTGCCTGCAAAGCCTAATGACTCAGGTTTGATTCCCATGCCCACATAAGGCCATAGGCACAAAATGTTTCATGCATCTGGAGTTCATTTGCAATAGCTGGTGATCCTGGTGCACCCATTCTCTCTATCTCCTCTTTACTTGCAACTAAATAAATAAAAATATTAAAAGGAAAAAAAAGATCAGAAAAGGGGGGCTGGGGAGATGGTTCAGTGGTTAAAGATTCTTGCTTGCAAAGCCTGATGGCCTGGGTTCAATTCTCCAGTACCCACACAAAGCCAGATGTACAAAGTGTAGCATGCATCTGGAATTAACTTGAGCAACAGAGGTCCTGGTGTGCCCTTACACTCTCCCTGTTCGCAAATAAATAATAGGTAGGGGCCGGACATAGTGGTGCACTCTAATCCCAGCACACAGGAGGCAGAGGTAGGAGGATCACTACGAGTTTGAGGACATCTTGAGATTACACAGTGAATTCTAGGTTAGCCTGAGATAGAGTGAGACCCTACCTCAAAAACAAAACAAAACAACTCGGGAGGCAGAGCTAGGAGGATCACTGTGAGTTCGAGGCCACCCTGAGACTACATAGTGAATTCCAGGTCAGCCTGAGCTAGAGTGAGACCCTACCTCAAAAAAACAAAAATAAAAAAAAAAAAACAAAACAAAACAAAAAGGTAGGGTCTGTATTTTACAGAATACCAACTACCACTTACATAACTCTCTAGGTTTCTACATTAAGAGTCTTCACTCTTTTTTGGAATTAGGATCATCAATATTCTTTCAAAATTAAGGTTATGAGCTTGTGGGGTTTCTTGTTTCTTTCTTTCTGTCCTTTTCTTTTTCTTTTTTTTTTTTTTTTTTTTTGAGGCAGGGTCTCACTCTAGCCCAAGCTCGCCTTGAACTCAATGACTCTCCTACCTCAGCCTCCTGAGTGCTGGGATTAAAGGTGTGAGCCACCATGCATAGCTAAGATTATTTATTTTGCAATTTATTACCATAATTTAGGCTAATAATTACAACAGACATTAGGTACTATTACTTTGATTGCAATGGTAAATCACAAAGAACAGCACAAAATTTTGCAGTTCATCTTTTTGTACGTTTTTCAAGGTAGGGTCTTGCTCTAGCCCAGACTGTCCTGGAATTCACTATGTAGACTCAGGGTGGCCACAGACTCAGAGCAATCCTCCTCTATCTGTCTCCCAAGTGCTGGAATTAAAGGTGTGCACCACCACACCTGGCTTGTGAAGTTCTTTTGTGGCAATTATGACATGTACTTATTAATGAATGAGTCATACCTTTGTAGAAGATACCTTTGGTCTAAGAGAAATTTTTGACATTATAAACTTAAATAGTTTCCATCCGTAGTACACAACCTGGAGTACATGGAAGTATAATTCTCTAGGAAGAAAAAAGGAAAACACCTCAAATTAAGAAAAACTGTAAATTCAGAATTAATTACAAAAGCAGAAATAACCAGCAACATAATAAATGCTCAATAACTAATAAAAAATGTAGTAAACAGGGGCGGGGGAGATGGCTTAGCAGGTTAAGCGCCTGCCTGTGAAGCCTAAGGACCCCGGTTCGAGGCCTCGTTTTCCCAGGACCCACATAAGCCAGATGCACAAGGTGGTGCACGCGTCTGGAGTTCGTTTGCAATGGCTGGAGACCAGGGCGCGCCCATTCATTCTCTCTCTGCCTCTTTCTCTCTCTGTTGTTCTCAAATAAATAAATAAAAATAAACAAAAAAATTTAATGTAGTAAACATAAAAGGAAGACCCTAAAATTTACACTAAGTGACTAACTTTATCACATAGTCTACTTGTGATAGTATAAAGTGACATCAAATCAATGATTTATTAAACAGAAAAATACTTATTGTTACAAAGAAAAACTAGACAATTCCACCTGGGCAATTTTTATATTGAAAATTAATGTCTTTCTTATTTCAAATTACGCTTGCAAATTAGTTCATTTCCAAATAAAAAAAAAGATACAAAATGAGACTTAGGACTTATTTTTCGTAAACCTATACATTAGAAAGTGTACTGGACCATTTGTGTTGTAGGTGCACACAAAACCTACGGAGTAAAAGTCCCCACACGTCGTTCACCTCTCTTCTAAAATGGTTCAGGATTAGATTTTGAAGTTTCAAAACAAGGGCATATTGGTGGGGGGGGATCCATTTGAGAAATTATACTTGTCGAAATAAAAGACGCAAACAGGTGTTATGGTCAGGACTCCACTCTTGGAAAACAAGACAGAAAAGCCGACGCCTTTAATAAGCAGGTAACTGTCTCTATTGGTGTCGGGTGCCTTGAGAAGAGACGTGAGAGGTAGACGAGACCTTTCAAAACTATTCCGACCCCACCACCAGCAGGCCCCACAATTCACAAGCGATACTTAAACTCAGACTATCCATCCAAGATAATCCTACAAGTAGCAGCAAGCCGGGCACAGTTCGCTCGGCGCCCACGTCTCCAACTTCATATGGGATGGGCGGGTCTGGAGGAGGAGCGACCAGAGCCCGGGAAGACGGGACGGCAGACGCGGCCCCGCGTTTCTAGGACATTAATAGATCCAGCCGCAGTCGCGGCGGCCTTACTTTCCAGAAGCTTCATCCCCGGGTGGGTGGAGAGGAAAGAAGGAGCCCGGGCTCCGGTCAGGGTGGAAGGGAAGCCACCAGTCGCTGTCCCGACTCAGCGTCCAGCGCCTCTGGGAGGTCCCGCCTCCCGGGGGCCTTTCTGACCGGCGGCGCCTCCGCGACGCGGCCTTGCGGGGAGGGAGCGACTTAGGCGTCCAGCGCGCTGCCAGATCCGAAGCGCGGGCCAAAGTTGTGCTCTGAGTTCCACCACCCGACAAAACCGTGCCATACTAGCCCAGGGAGTCAATGGTGGGTGGCTGGGGTAAGGAAGGTGGGCGTAGGTGGGTCGGGATCACCGCGCAAGGCCCACACGACCTGAGAGCCGCAGGCGTTTACGGCAGCCCTCCCCTTCCGGTTCCTCCGAGGCGGGCGTCGCGCGCGTGCGCAGAGGCGCTGCGGGCCGTGTCGGCGAGGACTATGCAGCTTCCGAACATCCTGCTCACCGGTTAGGGCGCGCTGCGGGGGAGGGCTGGAAGGCCTCGGGGGCGCCCGAGTGGAGGCAGCTCGGGTGTTCCCTTGTGGGCCGGCGTGGCGTCGTCGTGGCCTCCTCGGGGGGCGGGGAGGGGAGGGGACTCGGGGCGTGGGTTCGGTTGTCCTGGCGCTCCTCCATGAGATGGAGAGAGGCAGCCGCCGAGGCCCGACGAGCTGCTTCGTCTTTCTGAACCTGGTATTTTGCCTGAAGAACGGAATGTTGATTCTCTGGCAGAGTTAGGCTTGAGGGACTTTTGTTGTTTGATGCAAGGTCTCATGAAGTACAGGATGACCTGAACTACACACACACACATACACACACACACGCACATATATATACACACACACACCAAGCTGGCCTTGAACTCAGGGCCATCCGCCTGCCTCAGCCTCTCGGATGTTGGGATTATAGGTGTGAGCGTCTGCGCCCCAGTCTAGGTTTGGGATTCGTATCGAGGTGCTATAAGGCAGAGTCTAGTCCTCAGATCTGTAATGGTGAATCCCACGATTCCTCATGCCTTCTTAGGTCTTTATTATTTTTTTGCCTTCCCATCTGAGAAACACTTCCCAAACGAGGTCGAGTAAATGAGTTGGTACGCTTGTGGAGAGATGTGAACTGTTTACTGTATCTGTTCGTTGATTATTGTGAAGGCTTGCTTTCTTTTTTAATGTTAAAGAAGGCACCTAACAGCCTTTATGTTCGTTTCTGGTGTAAGAATACTGTGAAGATCCCGAGCTATTGTGAAGCTCGTCTGGTTCTTTGAAACCTCTCTTTAGTTTGCAGACATCTCTAAAGTGAATTAAGATGCCTCAAAATGACTTTAAACAGCAGAATCATAGGCTCTTCGTGCAAATATCGAGTGGGTATGGATGTTGCAACATACAGATAAATATCTGATTTGCATGGGCACCGCATTAATCTGGTACACCTATTAAACCCATCCTTCTAAATGTGGAGGTAGGAGGGTCAGAAATTCAAGGCAATCCTTAGCCACATAGCTAGTTGGAAACTAGCATAAGCTACATGAGATCCTATCTCAAAAAAAAAAAAAAAAAAGCCATAATATAAGAGATCTGTAGAATGAGTGTTTTGTTTTTATTTATACATCTGGCTCTGTGTGGGTACTGGGGATTCGAACCTGGACCAGCAGGCTTTGTAAACCAGTGCCTTTAACCACTAAGCCATTTCCTCAGCCTCAGATTTGGTATATTATAGTGGATTTGATGTAAATGTTAGTCTTTTGCTTCTGGAGACTTGATTTATTCTTTATTTAATGGCATTAAACTTGAACAGCTGAAAATGATGTATTTGATTATCTGGTAATTAGTATTAGATGTCACAAGAGAAAGGCAAAGAATGTTGTGCAGTATTTTCATTTATCCAAAAGGGTATATATGTTGTATTGTGAACACACACAAATACACATATGCATATATGTGCAATATGGTACCATATAAATACATATGTGTATATCTGCATGTATGCATGAACATAAAGGTATAAAACTTGTTTGGAAAGATAAGTAAGAAACTGGATTATACTGGTTTGCTCTGGAGAAGAGTATCACATTGGAGATCAATAGTAGTGATGAGGTTGTGTTCAGACTGCTTACATTTTTTTCTATGAATGATTTCTTTTTGTTTGGCTGGTTTCTTTGAGGTAAAGTCTTGCTGTGGCCTAGGTTGACCTGGGATTCACTATGTAGTCTCAGGCTGCCTTCAAATTCATAACAGTTCTCCTTCTGCCTCTTGAATGCTGGGATTAAAGATGTGTGCCACCATGCCTGGGCTGATTTCTAATCTTTTTTATTAAATCAGTAAATTGTGATAGTTCTGTGATTGTGATGTTCTCAGTTCCATGTTGATGTCCGTTAAAATTGGTATCAGAATTGCTTAAGCTCTACCCAAGGAGAATCATAAACAGAATTCTGATTCTCACTCAATCTATGGGAAGTTTTGATTAGATCATAGTGAATATTCAAGTAGGATTGCTAATTAGGAAAATGTTCCTACCAGTTGTTAAGAACCCTAGGACAGAGACTGGAGAGATGGCTCACAGGTTAAGGCATTTGCCTACAAGTCTAACAACCTGGGTTCACTTCCCCAATACCCATCCCATGTAAGCCAGATAGATGCACAAAGTGGCACATGCATCTAGAGTTCATTTGCAGTGGCTAGAGACCTTGGCATGCCCATACACGCACACACACACACACACACACACACACACACACAAACACACGCACACATTCTCTCTCTCTCTCTCTCTCTCTCTCTCTCTCTCTCTCTGTGTGTGTGTGTGTGTGTGTCTCTCTCTCCTTGCCAATAAATAAAACATTTAAAAAAAATAACCCTAGGACAGAGGTGGCTGAAGTCTAATGATATTTTACAAACAATACTGTTCTATGGCTTCTCTTATAGGTACTCCAGGGGTTGGAAAGACCACACTGGGCAAAGAACTTGCATCAAGATCAGGACTGAAATATATTAATGTGGGTGATTTAGCTCGTGAAGGTAAGGGATACTCTGGTGTTTTTTTGTTTTGTTTTGTTTTTTGAATTAGGGTCTCACTCTAGCCCAGCCTGACCTGGAATTCACTATGTACTCTCAAGCTGGCCTCAAACTCATGGCAATCCTCCTACCTCTGTTTCCCAAGTTCTCAGATTAAAGGCGTGTGCCACCACAGCCTGCTGATGTTAAAACTTAATTTTCACCTTTTAAATGCAGATAATGGAGTATTAGTACTACTAAGCGTTTATTGGAGTATAGAAAGCAAAAAGGCCTTGGTTTTAAACTCTTAGGACTTACAGAAATAAAAAATATTTTGTGTTTAGTGTTATATAGACCATTTCCCCTTAACCCAAAATAACTAGCAATTCTTGAGAATAGTAGTAATTTGGGAGGTCTGTGAGGAGAATGGATAGATAGGATCTGAATATTAGGGAAAGGAAATATGCTTGATTTCAGCTAACACAAAGGCTCAAGTGATGCTAAGCAAGTGTATGAGACAGTATACTGATCTGACAGAATATTTTGAACAAAAGCAGTAGGATATGCCCATCCCATAGTATTTTCTTAAATCACTTTGATATTTACACACCCATGAACAACTGCATACGTTCCAGAGTGAAATAGTTTTCCTTTTTTTTTTTTAAATGGGTAATTTTTTTGGTTTATTTTTTTTTATTTATTTATTTGAGAATGACAGAGAGAGAAAGAGGCAGAGACAGAGAGAGAGAATGGGTGCGCCAGGCCTTCCAGCCACTGCAAATGAACTCCAGATGCATGCGCCCCCTTATGCATCTGGCTAACGTGGGTCCTGGGGAATAGAGCCTCGAACCAGGGTCCTTAGGCTTCACAGGGAAGCACTTAACTGCTAAGCCATCTCTCCAACCCAGTTTTCCTTATTTTTATACCTTGTTTCCCCTAATCTTTTATTACTTAGATATTTGTGTCATCTTTTCAATATTCTACAATTCATGTAGAGTAGAAAATTCAGTATATTTAAACAAAGGGAACTTTAAATATTGCTCTTTAAAGTTGCATTTTGAATATATTTTAAATTCTTTACCATATTTTAAAAGCTTTTTTTTTTTTTAATCTCCTAACACTTGCTACTGAAGTAACTAATTCGGTTTGATCTAATGTCCATATTTTTTTCAAATGACCTAAAGTCTGATCACCGGGTGTCATGGAGTCTGGCAAGATGGCTTCTCCCAAGAGCATGCCGAAAGATGCACAGATGATGGCACAAATCCTGAAGGATATGGGGATTACAGAATATGAGCCAAGAGTTATAAATCAGATGCTGGAGTTTGCCTTCCGATACGTGACCACAATTCTAGATGATGCTAAAATTTATTCAAGCCATGCTAAGAAAGCTACTGTTGATGCAGATGATGTGCGATTGGCAATCCAGTGTCGCGCTGACCAGTCTTTCACGTCTCCTCCCCCGAGAGATTTTTTATTAGATATTGCAAGGCAAAGAAATCAAACCCCTTTGCCATTGATCAAACCATATTCAGGTCCTAGATTGCCACCTGATAGATACTGCTTAACAGCTCCAAACTATAGGCTTAAGTCTTTACAGAAAAAGGCATCTACTTCTGCAGGAAGAGTAACAGTTCCGCGGTTAAGCGTTGGTTCCGTTTCTAGCAGACCAAGTACTCCCACGCTAGGCACACCAACCCCACAAACCATGTCTGTTTCAACTAAAGTAGGGACTCCAATGTCCCTCACAGGGCAAAGGTTCACAGTACAAATGCCTGCTTCCCAGTCCCCTGCTGTAAAAGCATCAATTCCTGCAACGTCAGCAGTTCAGAATGTTCTGATTAACCCATCATTAATTGGGTCCAAAAACATTCTTATTACTACTAATATGGTATCACAGAATACTGCCAATGAATCATCAAATGCATTGAAAAGAAAACGTGAAGATGATGATGACGATGATGATGATGATGATGACTATGACAATTTGTAATGTAGTTGTAATGCATGTAACATGTATACTGTTCCTGAACCTGTTGTACCAAGCATGCTGGATGTTTTCAAGTTGTTTTTGGAAAACAATATTTAATTAGTGAATATAGTTATTATGCTATTTCAATGGAAATGTTCAATTTTTTTAATAGAACTCAATGGTTTTTCATTGGCCTTCATGCATAAAAATAAAGTTGGCTTTATCAATTTGATTGTTGGTGCTTTGACAGTTAACGTTCTAAAAAGGAATTTCCTTCTCAGTTTGAAGTTATTGCAGACTTCACTATGATAACTGCAGTGTTACCTTTAATGTCTTCAAATGTTTAGATCATAACTTCTTTGTAAGTCACTTTTTTTTTTTTTTTTGCCTGTGTGTATGTGGTCGTCCCCACTTCCCCACTGTATGTCAGAGGCTAGAGAAGAGCATCCAGTGTCTCCCTACATTATTCATCATCTTTTTCTTTGAGATGGAGTCTCTCACTGATCCCAGAGCTTGGAGTTTTCACAAGCCCCAGCCATTCTCTGGTCTCTGCTCCCCACAGGACTGGGGTTACACATGTATGTAGATGTGCCCAGCTGTTCATTTGTGGGTCCTAGGGAATTGAGCTTGGGTAGTCTCAGGCTGTCATGCTTGCCTAGTTAAGTGCACCTAACCTATAAAAGTCATTTCCTCCCTGCCCTATTTCTTAGTCACTGTTTTTTAAAAATAATTTTTATTTATTTATTTGAGAGAGAGTATGCATGTACCAGGGCCTCCTGCCACTGCAAACAAACTGCAGACACATGTACCACTTTGTGCATCTGGCTTTACATGGGTACTGGAGGATCGAACACAGGGCATCAAGCTTTGCAAACAAGTGCTTTTAACTGCTGAGCCATTTCTGCGACCCTCTAACTCATTTTTTATGTTTTTTTTTTTGTTTGTTTGTTTGTTTTTCGAGGTAGGGTCTTCTTACTCTAGCCCAGGCTGACCTGTAATTCACTATGGAGTCTCAGGGTGGCCTCGAACTCACAGCAATCCTCCTACCTCTGCCTCCTGAGTGCTGGGATTAAAGGCGTGCGCCACCACGCCCAGCTCATTTTTTAAAATATTTATTTATTTGCAAGCAGAGAGAGCTAGAAGAGAGAATGAGAATTGGCACACCATGGCCTCCAGCCATTGCAAACAAACTCCAGATGCATGCAACACCTTATGCATCTGGCTTATGTGGGTACTGGAGAATCAAACCTGGGTCCTTAGGCTTTGCTGGCAAGTACTTTAACCACTAAGCCATCTCTCTATCCCCCCCCCCTTTTTTTAAATAAAATTAATTTATTTGCAATCAGGATTACAGAGAAGAGAAAGAAAGAATGGGTACGCCAGTGCCTCCAGCTGCCACAAATAAACTCCAGATGTATGCCCCACTGTGCATCTGGCTTAATGTGGGAACTGGGGAATCAAACCTGGGTTGTTGGGGTTTGCAGGCAAGAGTCTTAACCAACGAGCTATTTCTCCAACCTCTCTCTTAACTCATTTTAAATCACTAGTTATAATTATTGAAACCTACATTTTTTTTAAAAAAATTATTTACTTGCAAACAGAGAGAGAAGAGAGACAGAATGGGCTCACCAGGGCCTCCAGCTGCTACAAATAAACTCCAGACACATGCGCCACTTTGTGCATCTGGCTTATGTGGGCTTAGGGAAATTGAACCTGGGTCACAGGCAAGCGCCTTAACCGCAAAGCCATCTCTCCAGCCCAGATTTTTAAATGATGATGTGTTTGTGTAGAGTACGTGTGTGGTGCGGAGTGGTGTTTATGGTTTGTATGTGTACAAATGCACACTCCCCCCCCCCCATGTGCATACATGCAGAGACCAGAAAAGAACAGTGTCCCCATACTGCTTTATCTAGGTATTTCCTTGAGATAGGCTCTCTCCCTCGACCAAGTGAATCTTGGCAATTTTCTGGGCTTTGCCCCACCCCACCACTGCGATTCAGGCATGTGTGGCCACAGGAAGCTTGGTTGATTGATTTTTCAGGCAGGGTCTCACTCTAACCCACCAGGCTGACTTGGAATTCACTCTGGCTTCAAACAGCAACCTTCCTTCCTCTGTTGGGGTGGGGCAAAGCCCAGAGTGTTGGGATTAAAAGTGGACACCATTACACCTGGCTCTCTGGTTTGTTTGTTTTTAATATTTATTTGTTTGTTTACTTATTTATTTGAGTGAGGAAGAGAATGGGTGCGTCAGGGCCCCTAGCCACTGCAAACAAACTCCAGATCCATGTGCCACCATGTGCAACTAGCTTATATGGGTTCTGGGGCTTCGCAAGCAAGTGCCTTAAGCCATGTCTCCAGCCCTGTTTGTTTGTTTTTTAATATGGATGCTGGGGAGTCAAACTTGGTCTCTTCAGGCTTAAGCAGCAAGTGCTCTTACCAACCATCTCCCCAACCCCAAGTGATAAATTTGTTTTGTGTTTTGAAGTAGGGTCTCACCCTAGCCCAGGCTGACCTGGACTTCACTATGTAGTCTCAGCCTGGCCTCGAACTCACAGCAATCCTCCTACCTCTGCCTCACAAGTACTGGGATTAAATGCATGTGCCACCATGCCTATTGGTGATAACTCTTAAGGAAAACTAGGCAGTTGCCTGTAGAGCATTAGTTCCCAATGGGATGACTTTTTCCATTTGAATTTTCAGCAACTTACAGAGACATTTTTGGTTACCACAACTCAGGGCCAAGGGGATTAGGATTTGCTTCTTAAATCTGTCCTGTAGAGGCTGAAGATTCTGCTAAACAGTACAATTTACAGGATAGCCTTCCCTCCTACTTCATAATAGAATTATCAGCCTTAATGTATCAGAAGGGTTTTTTAAAAATATTTTTATTTATTTGAGAGAGACATAGGCAGAGAGAGGGGGAGAGAGAGAATGGGCATGCTAGGGCATCCAGCCACTGCAAACAAACTCCAGACGCATGCACCATCTTGTGCATCTGGCTTACGTGGGTCCTGGGGAATCAAACCTAGGTTCTTTGGCTTTGCAGGCAAATGCCTTAACCACTAAGTTATCTCTCCAGCCTGAGAAGTTTTTTGTTGTTGTTGTTAATATTTCATTTATTTAAAAGAGAAAGAATGGGCATGCCAGGGCCTCTGGCCACAGCAAACAAACTTGATACATGCACTGCCTTGTACATCTGGCTTATGTAGTTTCTGGGGAATCCTGGGTCCTTTGATTTTGCAGGTAAGTGCCTTAACTGCTAAGACATCTTTCTAGCCCTCTCAGTAGTCTTTAGGCTAAGAAGCCCTACTATAAAAAAGAAAATAAGGCTTAAGGCAACCTGTTTTTTTATTATTGCTAAAGTGAGTTTGCTGCAATAGTAATTACATTGTGCTATATTAACTGAAAGAATTCAACTTTATTCTGTTTGCAATTAAGGATTAGGTGATGAATTTAGCTCAGTAAAATTGTTGGGGGGCACAAATGTGTTGTGGTTGTAAGAGTAATGGGTTTTAAAAATATTTAATCGTTTATTTATTTGCAAGCAGAAAGAGACAGAATGGGCGGGCCAGGGTGTCTGGCCATCACAAACAAACTCCAGATGCATGCGCCACTTTGTGCATCTGGATTTACATGGGCACTGGGGAATTGAACCTGGTCCATTAGGCCCTGGAAGCAGTGCCTTAACTGCTGAGCCATGTCTCCAGCCCTTTTTTCATAGCAGCCATCTTGTAATTTTTTTCCCTCCTACTAATAGTCTTATTCATTTAGGACTAGTCATTCCCTAGGGCTGATCATTCAGATTTATAATTAAAATAGCCTTCCCCTCCCCACCCCCAGGTAGGGTCTTGCTCTAGACCAAGCAGGCCTAGAATTCACTATGTAGCTCAGGCTGGACTTGAACTCACAGCAATCCTCTTACCTCAGCCCCCCAAGTGCTGGGGCTAAAGGCGTGTGCCACCATGCCTAGCTGAAAGTAGCCTAATTTGTAGACATGTAAACATAATCATGTAATAGTTTCTAGCCACATTTCCAAATTAGTATATTTAAAGCACATGCCCTGAAGTCATCCTTGACTCTGCTGCCCCTTGTGATGCCAATTTCCCACTCATACACATTCTCTCACATAGACCCACTTGGCCACTAAGTTGTGGTGTTTTCTCTGAAACATCCCTATAAGTACCCCTGTCCCATCCTCTCCAGCTATTGGTGCTGTGGCTAGAATCTTCTACTCAGTTTGACTAGTATCTCTGCCCTTCTTTTTTCTTTTTTGAAGCAGGGTCTCACTCTGGCCCAGGCTGACCTCCAAATCATGGTGATCCTCCCAAGTGCTGGGATTAAAGGCATGTACCACAACACCCAATTTACCTCCCTTTTGATACTATTCATTATCTTGTTAGAAAAGGGTGGGAAGGAGGAATGAATAACATGATAGAAACTTTTTACTTAGATAGCTCTTGGAGAGCTTTTTGGGAAGAGGATCAATCTTTGCAGCTCAGGCTTGCCTAGGACTCACTGTGGAGCCCATGCTGGCCTCAAATTTGGAGTGCTTCTGCCTTATCCCACTGAGTGCTGGGATTACAGGTATGAACCACCCCTTTTGCTTATATAAATCTTATACACTGACTTGAGTTTACCTCCAACCCAATCTGCAACCATTCTTCCCCTTTCAGTTGACTACACAGTGGGAATTTTCTACATTTATGTCTTAACACCCTATTGTTTTTGTTTGTTTTTTAATCTTTTTTATTTTTATTTATCTGAGAGGGACAGAGAGAGAAAGAGAGAGAATGGATGCGCCAGAGCCTCCAGCCACTGCAAACAAACTCCGGACGCATGCGCCCCCTTGTGCATCTGGCTAACATGGGTCCTGGGGAATTGAGCCTCGAACCAGGGTCCTTAGGCTTCACAGGCAAGCGCTTAACCACTAAGCCATCTCTCCAGCCTTTAACATCCTATTCTTTTTTAAGATTTTTTATTTTATTTGTTTGTTTGTTTATTTGTAAGCAGAGAGACAGGGAGAAGAGAAACACACAGAGAGAGAGAATGGGCGTGCCAGGGCATCTAGCCACTGCAAACAAACTCCAGATGCATGCGCCACTTTGTGTACATGCCTTTATGTGGGTATTGGGGAATAATCAAACTCTGGTCATTAAGCTTTGCAGGCAAGTGCCTTAACTGCTGAGTCATCTCTTCAGATCCATGTTCTATTCTTTTTTGAAAAAACAAGCCAGGCGTTGTGGCGCATGTCTTTAATCCCAGAATTTGGGAGGCAGAGATAGGAGGATCGCTGCCAAGCTTGAGGCCACCCAAGACTACACAGTGAATTCCAGGTCAGCCTGGACTAGAGTGAAACCCTACTTCAGGAAGAAAAACATATATATTTATTAGAGCTAGAGAGATAGCTTAGCAGTTAAGGCACATGCCTGCAAAGCCAAAGAACCCAGGTTTGATTCACCAGGACCCATGTAAGCCAGATGCACAAGGTGGCACATGCATCTGGGTTTCATTTGCAGGGCTAGAGGCCCTAACATGTCCATTCTCTCTGTCTCTCTCTGCTTCTTTCTTTCTCAAATAAATAAATAAAATACTTTTTTAAATTTATTTGACAGAGATAGAGGGAGAGAGAGAATGGGTGCACCAGGGCCTCCAGCCACTGCAAACAAACTCCAGACATGTGCGCCCCCTTGTGTATCTGACTAACGTGGGTCCTGGGGAATTGAACCTGGGTCCTTTGGCCTTGCAGGCAAATGCCTTAACCGCTAAGCCATCCCTCCAGCCCTAAAATATTTTTTATTAGAGGGAGGGTATAGGCAAGTCATGCATCTTGCTAGTGCAAATAAACTCTAGACACATACACCACTTTGTGCATCTGGTTTTACATATGTTCTGGGGAATCCAACCCAGGCTAGCAGGTTTTTTGCAAGCAAGCACCTTTAACCACTGCCCAGCCCTATACGTGCTATTTACTAATAGATGCATTGCTCTGCCGTACAAATTCATTGAAAGCCCAATTCAAATGTCACATCTTTCTCTTCTGGTTTTTCGAGGTTGGGTTTCGGTCTAGCCCAGGCTGACCTGGAATTCACTAGGTAGTCTCAGGCTGGCCTCAAAAATCATGGCGATCCTCCTACCTCTTCCTCCCGAGTGCTGGGATTAAAGGCGTGCCCACCGCACCCAGCTCATTTTTTAAAATATTTATTTATTTGCAAGCAGAGAGAGCTAGAAGAGAGAATGAGAATTGGCACACCATGGCCTCCAGCCATTGCAAACAAACTCCAGATGCATGCGCCACCTTATGCATCTGGCTTATGTGGGTACTGGAGAATCAAACCTGGGTCCTTAGGCTTTGCTGGCAAGTACTTTAACCACTAAGCCATCTCTCTATCCCCCCCCCCTTTTTTTAAATAAAATTAATTTATTTGCAATCAGGATTACAGAGAAGAGAAAGAAAGAATGGGTACGCCAGTGCCTCCAGCTGCCACAAATAAACTCCAGATGTATGCCCCACTGTGCATCTGGCTTAATGTGGGAACTGGGGAATCAAACCTGGGTTGTTGGGGTTTGCAGGCAAGAGTCTTAACCAACGAGCTATTTCTCCAACCTCTCTCTTAACTCATTTTAAATCACTAGTTATAATTATTGAAACCTACATTTTTTTTAAAAAATTATTTACTTGCAAACAGAGAGAGAAGAGAGACAGAATGGGCTCACCAGGGCCTCCAGCTGCTACAAATAAACTCCAGACACATGCGCCACTTTGTGCATCTGGCTTATGTGGGCTTAGGGAAATTGAACCTGGGTCACAGGCAAGCGCCTTAACCGCAAAGCCATCTCTCCAGCCCAGATTTTTAAATGATGATGTGTTTGTGTAGAGTACGTGTGTGGTGCGGAGTGGTGTTTATGGTTTGTATGTGTACAAATGCACACTCCCCCCCCCCCATGTGCATACATGCAGAGACCAGAAAAGAACAGTGTCCCCATACTGCTTTATCTAGGTATTTCCTTGAGATAGGCTCTCTCCCTCGACCAAGTGAATCTTGGCAATTTTCTGGGCTTTGCCCCACCCCACCACTGCGATTCAGGCATGTGTGGCCACAGGAAGCTTGGTTGATTGATTTTTCAGGCAGGGTCTCACTCTAACCCACCAGGCTGACTTGGAATTCACTCTGGCTTCAAACAGCAACCTTCCTTCCTCTGTTGGGGTGGGGCAAAGCCCAGAGTGTTGGGATTAAAAGTGGACACCATTACACCTGGCTCTCTGGTTTGTTTGTTTTTAATATTTATTTGTTTGTTTACTTATTTATTTGAGTGAGGAAGAGAATGGGTGCGTCAGGGCCCCTAGCCACTGCAAACAAACTCCAGATCCATGTGCCACCATGTGCAACTAGCTTATATGGGTTCTGGGGCTTCGCAAGCAAGTGCCTTAAGCCATGTCTCCAGCCCTGTTTGTTTGTTTTTTAATATGGATGCTGGGGAGTCAAACTTGGTCTCTTCAGGCTTAAGCAGCAAGTGCTCTTACCAACCATCTCCCCAACCCCAAGTGATAAATTTGTTTTGTGTTTTGAAGTAGGGTCTCACCCTAGCCCAGGCTGACCTGGACTTCACTATGTAGTCTCAGCCTGGCCTCGAACTCACAGCAATCCTCCTACCTCTGCCTCACAAGTACTGGGATTAAATGCATGTGCCACCATGCCTATTGGTGATAACTCTTAAGGAAAACTAGGCAGTTGCCTGTAGAGCATTAGTTCCCAATGGGATGACTTTTTCCATTTGAATTTTCAGCAACTTACAGAGACATTTTTGGTTACCACAACTCAGGGCCAAGGGGATTAGGATTTGCTTCTTAAATCTGTCCTGTAGAGGCTGAAGATTCTGCTAAACAGTACAATTTACAGGATAGCCTTCCCTCCTACTTCATAATAGAATTATCAGCCTTAATGTATCAGAAGGGTTTTTTAAAAATATTTTTATTTATTTGAGAGAGACATAGGCAGAGAGAGGGGGAGAGAGAGAATGGGCATGCTAGGGCATCCAGCCACTGCAAACAAACTCCAGACGCATGCACCATCTTGTGCATCTGGCTTACGTGGGTCCTGGGGAATCAAACCTAGGTTCTTTGGCTTTGCAGGCAAATGCCTTAACCACTAAGTTATCTCTCCAGCCTGAGAAGTTTTTTGTTGTTGTTGTTAATATTTCATTTATTTAAAAGAGAATGGGCATGCCAGGGCCTCTGGCCACAGCAAACAAACTTGATACATGCACTGCCTTGTACATCTGGCTTATGTAGTTTCTGGGGAATCCTGGGTCCTTTGATTTTGCAGGTAAGTGCCTTAACTGCTAAGACATCTTTCTAGCCCTCTCAGTAGTCTTTAGGCTAAGAAGCCCTACTATAAAAAAGAAAATAAGGCTTAAGGCAACCTGTTTTTTTATTATTGCTAAAGTGAGTTTGCTGCAATAGTAATTACATTGTGCTATATTAACTGAAAGAATTCAACTTTATTCTGTTTGCAATTAAGGATTAGGTGATGAATTTAGCTCAGTAAAATTGTTGGGGGGCACAAATGTGTTGTGGTTGTAAGAGTAATGGGTTTTAAAAATATTTAATCGTTTATTTATTTGCAAGCAGAAAGAGACAGAATGGGCGGGCCAGGGTGTCTGGCCATCACAAACAAACTCCAGATGCATGCGCCACTTTGTGCATCTGGATTTACATGGGCACTGGGGAATGACCTGGTCCATTAGGCCCTGGAAGCAGTGCCTTAACTGCTGAGCCATGTCTCCAGCCCTTTTTTCATAGCAGCCATCTTGTAATTTTTTTCCCTCCTACTAATAGTCTTATTCATTTAGGACTAGTCATTCCCTAGGGCTGATCATTCAGATTTATAATTAAAATAGCCTTCCCCTCCCCACCCCCAGGTAGGGTCTTGCTCTAGACCAAGCAGGCCTAGAATTCACTATGTAGCTCAGGCTGGACTTGAACTCACAGCAATCCTCTTACCTCAGCCCCCCAAGTGCTGGGGCTAAAGGCGTGTGCCACCATGCCTAGCTGAAAGTAGCCTAATTTGTAGACATGTAAACATAATCATGTAATAGTTTCTAGCCACATTTCCAAATTAGTATATTTAAAGCACATGCCCTGAAGTCATCCTTGACTCTGCTGCCCCTTGTGATGCCAATTTCCCACTCATACACATTCTCTCACATAGACCCACTTGGCCACTAAGTTGTGGTGTTTTCTCTGAAACATCCCTATAAGTACCCCTGTCCCATCCTCTCCAGCTATTGGTGCTGTGGCTAGAATCTTCTACTCAGTTTGACTAGTATCTCTGCCCTTCTTTTTTCTTTTTTTGAAGCAGGGTCTCACTCTGGCCCAGGCTGACCTCCAAATCATGGTGATCCTCCCAAGTGCTGGGATTAAAGGCATGTACCACAACACCCAATTTACCTCCCTTTTGATACTATTCATTATCTTGTTAGAAAAGGGTGGGAAGGAGGAATGAATAACATGATAGAAACTTTTTACTTAGATAGCTCTTGGAGAGCTTTTTGGGAAGAGGATCAATCTTTGCAGCTCAGGCTTGCCTAGGACTCACTGTGGAGCCCATGCTGGCCTCAAATTTGGAGTGCTTCTGCCTTATCCCACTGAGTGCTGGGATTACAGGTATGAACCACCCCTTTTGCTTATATAAATCTTATACACTGACTTGAGTTTACCTCCAACCCAATCTGCAACCATTCTTCCCCTTTCAGTTGACTACACAGTGGGAATTTTCTACATTTATGTCTTAACACCCTATTGTTTTTGTTTGTTTTTTAATCTTTTTTATTTTTATTTATCTGAGAGGGACAGAGAGAGAAAGAGAGAGAATGGATGCGCCAGAGCCTCCAGCCACTGCAAACAAACTCCGGACGCATGCGCCCCCTTGTGCATCTGGCTAACATGGGTCCTGGGGAATTGAGCCTCGAACCAGGGTCCTTAGGCTTCACAGGCAAGCGCTTAACCACTAAGCCATCTCTCCAGCCTTTAACATCCTATTCTTTTTTAAGATTTTTTATTTTATTTGTTTGTTTGTTTATTTGTAAGCAGAGAGACAGGGAGAAGAGAAACACACAGAGAGAGAGAATGGGCGTGCCAGGGCATCTAGCCACTGCAAACAAACTCCAGATGCATGCGCCACTTTGTGTACATGCCTTTATGTGGGTATTGGGGAATAATCAAACTCTGGTCATTAAGCTTTGCAGGCAAGTGCCTTAACTGCTGAGTCATCTCTTCAGATCCATGTTCTATTCTTTTTTGAAAAAACAAGCCAGGCGTTGTGGCGCATGTCTTTAATCCCAGAATTTGGGAGGCAGAGATAGGAGGATCGCTGCCAAGCTTGAGGCCACCCAAGACTACACAGTGAATTCCAGGTCAGCCTGGACTAGAGTGAAACCCTACTTCAGGAAGAAAAACATATATATTTATTAGAGCTAGAGAGATAGCTTAGCAGTTAAGGCACATGCCTGCAAAGCCAAAGAACCCAGGTTTGATTCACCAGGACCCATGTAAGCCAGATGCACAAGGTGGCACATGCATCTGGGTTTCATTTGCAGGGCTAGAGGCCCTAACATGTCCATTCTCTCTGTCTCTCTCTGCTTCTTTCTTTCTCAAATAAATAAATAAAATACTTTTTTAAATTTATTTGACAGAGATAGAGGGAGAGAGAGAATGGGTGCACCAGGGCCTCCAGCCACTGCAAACAAACTCCAGACATGTGCGCCCCCTTGTGTATCTGACTAACGTGGGTCCTGGGGAATTGAACCTGGGTCCTTTGGCCTTGCAGGCAAATGCCTTAACCGCTAAGCCATCCCTCCAGCCCTAAAATATTTTTTATTAGAGGGAGGGTATAGGCAAGTCATGGCATCTTGCTAGTGCAAATAAACTCTAGACACATACACCACTTTGTGCATCTGGTTTTACATATGTTCTGGGGAATCCAACCCAGGCTAGCAGGTTTTGCAAGCAAGCACCTTTAACCACTGCCCAGCCCTATACGTGCTATTTACTAATAGATGCATTGCTCTGCCGTACAAATTCATTGAAAGCCCAATTCAAATGTCACATCTTTCTCTTCTGGTTTTTCGAGGTTGGGTTTCGGTCTAGCCCAGGCTGACCTGGAATTCACTAGGTAGTCTCAGGCTGGCCTCAAACTCATGGCGATCCTCCTACCTCTTCCTCCCGAGTGCTGGGATTAAAGGCGTGCGCCACCACACCCAGCAAATGTCACATCTTTGGCTTTAACTTCTCCAGGCTGAATTACTCTTGACATGTAAAGCCAGGTATTGTCAAAGCAAGTCAATTTCTCTATAGTAAGTTACTAACTTATACTAATTGCATTGCTGTTATAAATGTTTCTGAAGGAAAAGAGCCCTATGTTTTCAGTATTGGCAGCAGTGTCATAATATCTAGTATACCCGTATGATCAAGAAACAGCTTCCATTTGAGTGTATAAATTCTAGGCTGCCATGCATAGAAAACATGATCTTATAATTTGATAGCTTAGCAGCTAGGAATGTCTTTTAAAGTAAGAATTAGCATTCTCACTCGGCTTCACAATCTGTTTTTTTTTTTTTAACTTTTACTATTTTATTTATTTATTTATGTATTTGAGAGACAGAAAGAGAATGGGCGTGCCAGGGCCTCTAGCCACTGCAAATGAACTCCAGACACATGTGCCACCTTGTGCATCTGGCTTACATGGGTCCTGAGGAATTGAACCTGGGTCCTTTGGCTTTACAAGAAGGTGCCTTAACCACTAAATCATCTCTCCAGCCCCACAATCAGTTTTTTGTTGTTTTGTTTTGCCTGCAAGTAATATATTTTACCTGTAATTTCATTAAATCATAAAACTTTGTTTAGGAAATTGACAATATTTTGATCTTTCAAGCAGAGTTAGGCCTGGTTAGTACTTGGATGGGAGATTCAATTGTTACCACAAATATCTGAGTGCTGTCTCCTCTTCCCCAGGCCCCATGAAAATGTGTCTGGGAAGTGGGGGTTTATAAAACCCTGAGGCAGCTTTTAATGTTTTATAGCTCTGACCTTATAAATTGACCGCTCAGTCTGCTCATAAGTGTGTATGAGTCCTTGTGTTCTCTTTTCTCACTAATCTATGGGAAAATGTGTTGTTATTCTTCCTCTATTAGCTTCATTAATCTTGGCTATTTTTTCTTTTCTTTCTTTTTTTTTTTTTTTTTTTTTTGGTTTAAGCTTTGATATTTCAAAGGTTCAGATAAGCTGGACATGGTGGCACACTCCTGTAATTCCAGCACATAGGAGGCTGAGGCAAGATGATTACAAATTTGAAGCCAGCCTAGGCTACAGAGTGAGACCCTGACTGAAAAACAGTGCAAGACAAAGTTTCAGATATATTGCCATCCAGGGTTCCTTTTAGACAAGATTTTAATTTTTCAGTATTGTTTATATCTGATGTCCATGTAAGATCTAAAGTCTAGAAACCAGGCGTGGTGGCGCACACCTTTAATCCCAGCACTCGGGAGGCAGAGGTAGTAGGATCACTGAGTTTGAGACCACCCTGAGACTACATAGTGAATTGCAGGTCAGCCTGGGCTAGAAATGAGACCCTCCCTCAACCTCCCCACCCCCAAACAAAAAGTGATTGTTTGCAAAGCCTGCTGGTCTGGGTTCATTTCATCAGTCACCCACATAAGCCAGATGCAAAAAGTGGTGCCAAGTGTCTAGCGTTTGCCATAGCAAACGTGCACACATGTACAAATTTATAAAATACTATTTTGTAAAGACTTTTTAAAAAAAAATGTAAGCTGCCGTGGTGGCACACACCTTTAATTCCAGCACTTGGGAGGCAGAGGTAGGAGGATTGCTGTTGAGTTAGAAGCCACCCTGAGATGACATAGTGAATTCCTGGTCAGCCTGGGCTAGAGTGAGACCCTACCTCGAAAAACAAAACAAAACAAAACAAAAAAACAATCTTTTTTTTTTTGAGAGAGAGAATGGGCACACAAGGGCCTCCAACCACTGCAAACTAACTACAGACACTCGTGCTACCTTGTGCATCTAGCTTATGTGGGTCTTGGAGAATCGAGCCTGGGTCCTTTGGCTTTGCAGGCAAGTGCCTTAACCGCTAAGCCGTCTCTCCACCCCTAAAATACCATCTTAACTAGGGCGTGAGGGCACACGCCTTTAATCCCAGCACTTGGGGGATAGAGGTAAGAGGGTCACTGTGAATTCAAGGCCAGCCTGGGACTAGAGTGAGTTGCAGGTCAGCCTGGGCTACAGTGAGACCCTACTTCAAAAAAAAAAAGAAAAGAAAAAGAAAATAGTGGGCTCGAGAGACGGCTTAGCAGTTAAGGCATTTGCCTGCAAAGCCAAAGGATTCCGGTTCGACTCCCCAGGACCCACGTTAGCCAGATGCACAAGGCAGTGCACGTGTCTGGAGTTCGTTTGCAGTGGCTGGATGCCCTGGCGCTCCCATTCTCTCCCCCGCCCCCTTCTTCCTCTCAAATAAATAAATAAATAATTTAAATATATATATATAAAGAAAATACTACTTTTACAAGTTGATTTACATTTCTTGTAGGGGAGTTATATGATGGCTATGATGAAGAATATGATTGTCCCATTTTAGATGAAGACAGAGTAAGTATGACTTCATAAAGTATGCATTTGTTGAACTTCACAGGAAAGGTAATTTCAGTTTTCTGAGGTATTTCTTTGTTGTGTGTGTTAAGGTTGTTGATGAGTTAGAGAACCACATGAGAGAAGGTGGCGTTATCGTTGATTACCATGGCTGCGATTTCTTTCCTGAACGCTGGTTTCACATTGTTTTTGTGTTGAGAACAGATAACACCATATTGTACAAAAGACTTGAAACAAGGTAAGAAAAGCAGGGTCTCAGGAGCTGGTTCACTGGGCATCACTGCCTGCCCTGCAAGCATGAGAACCCGGTTTCTTCCACTCCCACCTATTTAAAATGTTGGGTATAAGCCGGGCAAGGTGGTGAATACCTTTAATCCTAGGACTTGGGAGGCAGAGGTAGGAGGATCACTGTGAGTTTAAGGCCAGCCTGGACTAGAGCAAAAACCTACCTTGAAAACCAAAAAAGAAGTTGGGTGTAGCCTCGGACATTTATAACCCACCACTGAGAAAGATAAAGACAGGTCTCACTGGTCAGCCAGGCTAATGGGCTAATCAAACCATGGTGAGTTCTCCAGGTTCAATGAGAGACCCTCTCCCAAGGAAATAGGCAGAAGTGCAACAGAGAAGGGTTCCTGATGTCCTCCTCTGGCCTCCGCACACACAGGGCACAGGGCATACCACTGCACACACACACTCACACCACACATATGAGAAGTATTTTGTGTGATTTTTTGATGTATTCAAAAAAGTATCCATTTAATGCCACTTAGTCCTCCCCCCGCCCCCCCCCCCGCCCCAGGTAGGGTTTCACTCTAGCCCAGGCTGACCTGGAATTTACAATGTAGTCTCAGGGTGGCCTCGAACTCACAGCAATCCTTTTACCTCTGCCTCCTGAGTGCTGGGATTAAAGGTGTGCGCCACCACATCGGCTTTCTTTGTTTTTTTGTTTGCTTAACTTTTCTTTGTCTTCTAGAGGTTATAATGAGAAGAAACTAAAGGACAATATCCAGTGTGAGATTTTTCAAGTTCTTTATGAAGAAGCCATAGCATCTTACAAAGAAGAAATTGTGCATCAGCTGCCCAGCAATACACCGGAAGAGCTAGAGGATAATATAAACCAGATCCTGAAGTGGATTGAGCAGTGGGTCAAAGATAATAAATAAATAAATAGCTCTTGACTTGTAAGACTGGCCACATGACAGTCACTCTTGTTGATGTCTTTCTATCCACCTAACTGAAATCTCCCAAGGATCAGTAAAATTGTTGTATAATGGTCGATAATGTAAAGGCTTATGCCCAATTTCTTTTTCTCCATGAGAAAGCTAAACAATCTCAAATACAATATATATTATTAAGAATTGAGGACGAGGAAATGACTTAGCCATTAAGGCACATGCCTGCAAAGCCTAAGGACCCCGGTTCGATTCCCCAGTACCTGCATAAGCCAGATGTACAAAGTGGTGCATGCATCTGGAGTTCGTTTGCAGTCGCTGGAGCCCCTGGCATGCCCATTCTCTCCTTCTATCTGCCTCTTCCTCTCTCTGTCTCAAATAAATAAATAAAATATGAATAAAAAAATTGAGAGCAAAAAAAGGTCATCAAATTTAATTTCTAAGTAATAAATCTGATCAAATGGGTATATATCTTTTAAATTTATCACTAAAAATGTGGATGATCTCTTAGAATTAAAATTAAAAAAAAAAAAAAAACAGGCCTGGTGGTGCACACTTTGTAATCCCAGCACTTGGGAGACTGAGGTAGGAGGATCATTGTCAGTTCAAGGCCAGCCTGGAATTACAGATTAAGTTCCAGGCCAGCCTGGGCTAGAGGGAAACCACACCTCAAAAAAATAAAAAATAAAAAGATCCACAAGCCGGGCGTGGTGGTTGCACGCCTTTAATCCCAGCACTCTGAAGGCAGAGGTAGGAGGATCACCGTGAGTTCGAGGCCACCCTGAGACTACAGAGTGAATTCCAGGTTAGTCTGGGCTAGAGTGAGACCCTACCTCGAAAAACCAAAAAAAAAAAAAAAATCCTCTAAGCATTAGTAGTTGCTCTTCATCTTATATTTTCTGCAGGTGGGGGGCTTAAGGAGGGTCTCACTCTAGGCCAGGCTGCCCTGGAATTCACCAAATAAATAAGAAAAAAAAAAAGAAAAGAAAGAAAGAAAGAAAGAAATGACACCAAAATAGCTTAACCAAGGTAAAGAAGCTGGTCCACTACGTTTTGATGGGTCAAAGGGGCTCTGGGTGGTGCCCTTCCCTGGAAACCCGGGGAGGTTTTCCAGCCGCAGCTAGCTTTGCAGCCAGTCCCTCGCGTTCCTTCCTGCTGCGCTCCTTTCCGCTTTCGCCCAGGGGACCTTCTCGGTGCCTCAGGACCGGAAGCCTGCTTTCCAGGGTTCTCGCCCGGAGTCTCTGCTCACGTGCATTCTCCCCTAGCCGCTGGCGCCAGCTAATCTGCCCGCTCCACCTCGGGCTTCCGTGTGCGCCTTGGGCCGCAGCAAACGTCCGCTTGCACCGAGGCCGCCGCGCGCTCGCGACGAGGAGGGTCGGCGCGGGTGAGCGTCGCGGGGGCGCGCGGGTGAGCGTCCCGGGGGCGCGCGCGGGCGGGCAGGGCAGCGGGTCAGGCGGGGCGGGGGCGCCGAGGACGCCGAACGAACCCCGCACCTGCTCGGCTCCGTGACTTCGCCTGACACGGAAAACCTAGCTCGTCGATTGCAAAAACCCTCTTTGTTCTCTTTATTGCTCCACATGCATTAGAAGTACGGCACACAAATGTTGTACAGTATCTTAATTTGGCTCCTGAATTAAAAATATAGGAAATTCTAGTAAGTCTGTGGTACGTAATACTGAATTTTGAATTCTGATGAATATGCCTCACAATAACATTAGAGAACCTTAGAGGATTTTGAGTAAAGTGTTTTGAGTAGTTTACTGCCTTTAAAAAAAAAAAAAACACTTAGACTAAATTTTAAAATGTTTTAAAGTTAACATACAAAACCCTATAGCAAAGTGAACAAGGCCATGGCTGTCTAAGGAGAGCTCAGGTTCCTTCTCTGCCAAGCTGGACAGGAAGTAAGTGTGTTTGACTAACTTGTTTGCTAAGGCAGAGTTGTCAGGCTTAATGGATATAGATGCTTCCAGCGCATTGTTTTTTTTTTTTTTTTAATTCCAGCAGGAATTTATCTTCTCATTCAATTCTGTCCATCAAATGTCTTTGGAACACATGTTATATACATACTTGTGTGGGCAGGTGTCCAGGCTGGCATGTGCAATCAGAGAGGAAGGATGGACTGCTTAAAATGTGCAATGGGGGAGCTGCAGAGCTGGCTTAGCAGTTGAGGCACTCCCCTGCAAAGCCAAAGGACCCAGATTCGATTCCCCAGGACCTATGTAAGTCAGATGCACAAGGCGGCACATGCGTCTGGAGTTCGTTTGCCGTGGCTGGAGGCCTTGGCATGCCCATTCTCTCTCTCTTAAATAAATAAAATAATAATAAAAAAAATAGCCAGGCATGGTGGCACACACCTTTAAGCCCAGCACGAGGGAGGCAGAGTGAGTTCGAGGCCACCCTGAGACTCCATAGTGAAATTCCAGGTCAGCCTAGGTTAGAGTGAGACCCTACCTCAAAAAACTTAAATAAATAAATAAATTTTTGTTTGTTTTTTTGAGGCCCAGGCTGACCTTCACCGTGTAGTCTCAAGTTGGCCTGGAACTCACAACAATCATTCTACCTCTGCCTCCCGAGTGCTGGGATTAAAGGCGTGCACCACCATGCCCAGCATAAATAAAATTTTTTAAAAATTTTTTTAAAAAGCACAAGCTAGTCATGGTGCCACATGCCTTTGAACCCAGCACTCGGGAAACAGGTAGGAGAATCACCATGAGTTTGAGGCTGCCTGAGACTACATAGTGAATTGCAGGTCAGCCTGGGCTAGAGTGAGACCCTACCTCGGGGGGAAAAAAATAAAAAGTACAATGGGGTCTGGTATTGTGGCACACGCTTTTAATCCCAGCACTCAGGAGGCAGAGGTAGAATGATTGTTGTGAGTTCCAGGCCAACTTGAGACTACACGGTGAATTCCAGGTCAGCCTGGGCCAGAGTGGGACCCTACCTCGAAAATCAAAATACACACACACACACACACACACACACACACACCACACAAAGTGCAATGGCACCTGAAACTGCCTTAGTTACCCAGAGCCCGTGTAAAGGCTTAACCACACACGTCTATAACCCCCGTCCTGTGGGTAGCCCTAAAAGCACAAACTCCACATTCAGTGATAGACTCGGTCTCAACGACACGTGTGGATAAGTAATGGAAGGGTCACTGTGTTCTCTGCCTTGGTACACCCACGGGGTCCCTCTTCTGCACCTACACATACATACACCACACACACATTACACATACATGAGGGGAAAGGTAAGGTGCAGTGTGGCCCTGGAAGAGCTCAGAGATAGTAGAAATCACTTCTGGCCTGTGGGAGTCAGGAAGGCTTCCCCTGGTGAGGGCTGCCCTGAACTGGGGAAGCCCCTCTCAGCTGGAGAATGGCACCATCAGGGGCTTGGAGGTGACCCAGGGGAGGGAGTTCCGGGAGCGCAGAGCACATCCAGGGAGTGCAGACCGATGGAAGCGGATGTGAAAGGACGCTTGTAGGAAACAAGGTTGGCACTTTAGTAATATATGCCTTTGGAGCCATGGAGTGTTTTTAGGACGACAGGACATCATTCGATCTGTGTTTGAAGATGGTTGACTTGGCAACAGTGTGTATGCAGTATGGCTCGTGGTAGACCAACTAAGGAACTATTGGTTTGGCCCACAAAAGTAACCGCATGTTTGGTCAGAAAGTTAATGTACAAAAAAAAAAATTTAAAAAAAAATGATGCAGCCTTGGGGAGATTTTTGTGGTTCTAGGTGACTTAGGGACACAAGGCATGTGAGGGGCCCAAAGAGGAAGAACTGATTCCAGAGTTTTGCTGTTGACTGTAAAACTAGAGGACTCAGGGGCTGGAGGGATGGCTTAGCTGTTAAGGCGTTTGCCTGCAAAGCCAAAGGACCTCAGTTTGATTCCCCAGGACCCACGTAAGCCAGATGCACAAGGTGGAGCATGTGTCTGGAGTTCCTTTGTAGTGGCTGGAGGCCCTGGCGTGCCATTCTCTCTCTCTCTCTCTCTCTCTCTCTCTCTCTCTCTCTCTGCCTCTTTCGCTCTCTCAAATAAGTAAATAACTTTTTCAAAGTGATAAAAGTAGAAGGCAGGGCTGGAGAGATGGCTTAGTGGTTAAGGTGCTTGCCTTCAAAGCCTAAGGACCCAGGTTTGATTGTCCAGGTCCCACGTAAGCCAGATGCACCTGGTGGTGTGCATGCATCTGGAGTTTGTTTGTTGTGGCTAAAAGCCCTGGCACACCCCTTTTCTCTTTCTCTCACTCTCTAATAGATAAATGAAAAATAAGCTGGGTGTGGTGGTGCATGCTTTTAATCTCAGCACTTGGGAGACTGAGGTAGGAGGATCACCATGAGTTCGAGGCCACCCTGAAACTACCTAGTGAATTCCAGGTCAGCCTGGGCTAAAGTGAGACCCTACCTAGAAAATAAATAAATAAATAAATAAATAATTTTTTGAAAGAGAAGGCAAATGTATTCATAAAAGGCTTCAGGAGGTTTAAAAAGAAAACAGGAGTTAGAGGGATGACTTAGCTGTTAAGGTGCTTGGACACAAAGCCAAAGGACCCAGGTTCAATTCCCCAGGACCCATGTAAGCCAGATGCACAAGGTAGCAGGAGGCCCTGATGTGCCCATCCTCTCTGTCTCTCTCAAATAAATAAATTGTTTAAAAAATAAAGAAAAAACAACAGCACAGACTGGAGACAGTCAAGGACAAAAGAGAAGGGGAAGGAGATTTCTTGGGGGTTGGGGTGAGAAGGCCTGGTGTTCCCGGTACCTGGTTAGGTGTGATAAATGTGTCACACGTCCTGCAGTTGTGGAAGAGGCGTGGGGGAAGGCTCAGTGTTGGGCTCAGCAGTCGCAAGGTCACTGATGGCTTTTCAGAGGTTTTTATTTTGCTTTTTTTCAAGGTAGGGTCTTGCTCTAGCCCAGGCTGACCTGGAATTCACTCTGAAGTCTCAGTCTAGCCTCAAACTCCCAGTGATCCTCCTCCTACCTCTGCCTCCTTAGTGCTGAGATTAAAGGTGTGCACCATCATACCTGGCCAGAGTTGTTTGAGTGAAGAAGAAAAAGAAAAAAGAAAGATTACTGACAATCTGTGATCTGTTCCTTCCATGTCCTTTCCTGAGCGAACAACAAGGAACCAGATAGTTTCCAGTCCTGGGTACCTGGGTAATTTGGGGAAAGTCATGTATGCCTGGACTGGAGAAAGGAAACACATTTCTCAATGAAATCTTAAGGACCCGTTGTTTCTGACAGTACTAATAAGCTAGAGAATTAGGAACACGCTTTGAAAAATGCCAATACAGAAACCAAAGCTTAACACTCCAAAGAACCAAAAATTCGGGGCTGGGAAGATGGTTCTGAGGTTAAAGTGCTCACTGCACAGCATGAAGACTTAAATTCTGATTCCCAGTTCCCATGTAAAGTGCCAGGTGTGGGGGGCTCTTCTAATCCCAGTGCTGGGGAACTGGAGAAAGAGAAGCCCTGGGATTCACTAGTCTCACCTAAGCAGCCATTGCTGGGTTGTTTGTCTCAAAGGAGAAGGTGAAGAGAGGCTGGAGAGATGGCTCGGCGGTTAAAGGCACTTGCTTACAAAGCCTAGTAGCCTGGGTTTGATTCCCCAGTGCCCATGTAAAGCCAGATGCACAAAGTGGCACATGCATCTGGAGTTCACTTGCAGTGGCAGGAGGCTTTGGTGTGCCCACACTCTCTTTCTTTCTCTCTCAAATAAATAAATAATATATTAAAGAATAAGGTGGGGCTGGAGAGATGGCTTAACAGTGAAGGTGCTTGCCTGCAAAACCAAAGGACCCAGGTTCGATTCCCCAGGACCCACATAAGCCAGATGCACAAGGGGCGCATGCATCTGGAGTTCGTTAGCAGTGGCTGGAGGCCCCGGCATGTCCATTCTTTCTCTTTCTCTACCTGCCTATTTCTCTCCCTCTTGCTCTCAAATAAATAAGTAAAATAAATTTAAAGAATAAGGTGGAAAGGTTTGATTCCCCAGTACTCATGTAAAGCCAGATACACAAAATGGCACATGAATCTGGCGTTCATTTGCAGTGGCTGGAGGCCCTGGCATGCCTATTCTCTGTCTCTCTGTTACCTCTCTCTCACACACTTTGCTTGCAATATAAATAAATAAAAATATTTTTTAAAATAAACAAAAAAAAACAAGGTGGAAGCCAGGCATGGTGGTGCACACCTTTCATCTCAGTACTTGGGAGAAGAGGTAGGAGTTCAAGGCCACCCGGAGACTATATAGTGAATTCCAGGTCAGCCTGGGCTAGAGTGAGACCCTACCACAAAAAAACAAACATCAACAACAACAACAAAATAGAGGGCTGTAGAGATGGCTTAGCAGACAAGGCATTTGCCTGCAAAGCCAAAGGACCTCAGTTCGATTCCCCAGGACCCATGAAAGCCAGATGCGTTTTTTCCTCTTCCGGGGCCGGTGTTTAGAGGCACTCAGAATGGTCCAGCGATTGATATACCGTCATAGGCTTTCCTACAACACAGCCTCTAACAAAACTAGGCTGTCCCGAACCCCTGGTAATAGAATTGTTTACCTGTACACCAAGAAGGTCGGGAAAGCACCAAAGTCAGCATGCGGTGTGTGCCCAGGCCGACTTTGAGGGGTTCGTGCAGTGAGACCTAAAGTCCTTATGAGATTGTCCAAAACAAAAAAACATGTCAGCCGGGCCTATGGTGGTTCCATGTGTGCTAAATGTGTCCGTGACAGGATCAAGCGAGCTTGCCTTATTGAGGAGCAGAAAATCGTCGTGAAGGTGTTGAAGGCACAAGCACAAAGTCAGAAAGCTAAATAAATATGAAGCTTTTTAAAATAATAATAAAAAAAAAGAAAGCCAGATGCACAAGGTGGCGCATGCATCTGGAGTTCGTTTGCAGTGGTTGGAAGCCCTGGCACACCCATTCTCTCTCTCTCTCTCTCTCTTTCTCCCTCTCACTCTGCCTCTTTCCCTCTCTCAAATAAGTAAATAAAAATAAAATATTTTTAAAAATAGACATACTCAAATTCTTTCTTTTTTCATGGGATGGAGAAGTAGGATCTCATTGTGTTAAGTTGGGATCAAACACTTGTGCTTAAAAGAGCCTCCTGGGACTGGAGAGATGGCTTAGCAGTTAAACGTTAGCTTGTGAAGCCTAAGGACCCTGGTTCGAGGCTCGATTCCCCAGTATCCACATAATCCAGATGCACAAGGTGGCGTATGCATCTGGAGTTCGTTTCCAGTGGCTGGAGGCCCAGGTGCACCCATTGATATTCTCTCTCTCTCTCTCCCCCTCTTTCTCCCTCTGTCACTCTCAAATTAAAAAAAAAAAAAAAAAGAACCTCCTGCCTCAGCCTCTTGAGTATCTATCTGGGAATATAAGCACGTACCACTGTGCCTTGCTTGATATTTAAATTCTAATCATTAACTTAACTACTGTAGTTGCCTCAAATATATCAATGGTGTCCCAAATAATCCTGTTCAGTAGTTCTACCTAAATTGACTTTAGACCTCAAATAGGTCCGGGAACATTCAGTGACTCATCCAAGATCACAAGAGGCAAGTGTTGAGTGAGATTTGAGCCAGACCTCCTGAGGCAGCATCTTTTCTGTTCCACATCCTGCTGCTCCTCTAATCATCAACATCAAACACATTAAACTGGACTGGGGAGACGGCTCAGCAGTTAGAGGTGTCTGCTTGCAAAGTCTGCCATCCTGGCTTCAATGTCCCAATAGCCATAAAACCAGATGCACAAAGTGGTGCAGTGTCTGGAGTTTGTTTGCTGTGATAAGAGGCCCTGGTGTACCCATTCTCTACATTTCTCTCTCTCTCTCATAAATAAGTAAAAAATATATAAATACATATTTTTTTCCCAAAGTAGGGTCTCACTCTAGCTCAGGCTGACTTAGAACTCATGGTAGTTCCAGGCTGGCCTTGAAATCACAGTGATCCTCGTACCTTTCCCTCTCAAGTGCTAGGACTAAAGGCATACACTACCACATCCGGCTTAGTAATAATATTTTTAAAAAACACATTAGGGAGCTGGGCGTGGTGGCGCACGCCTTTAATCCCAGCACTCGGGACGCAGAGGTAGGAGTATCACTGTGAGTTCGAGGCCACCCTGAGACTCCATAGTGAATTCCAGGTCAGCCTGGGCTAGAGTGAGACCCTACCTCGAAAAACCAAAAAAAAAAAAAACACATTAGGGGCTGGAGAGATGGCTTAGCAGTTAAGGCACTTGCCTGCAAAGCCAAAGGACCCAGGTTCGACTCCCCAAGACCCACGTAAGCCAGATGCACAAGGGGCGCACACATCTGGAGTTCGTTTGCAGTGGCTGAAGGCGCTGGCATGCCCATTCTCTCTCTCTCTCTCTCCCCCTCTCCCTCTTCCTCTCTCTCAAATAAATAAATAAAATATATTTTTAAAAAAAGGATATCAGGATATATATATTTCCACTCCCCTGAATTTTAAAAATCACTCTTTATGATTTTCTGACTGAACTGAAGCTCCACCCTAGGTTTTTTTTTTTTTTCTTTTTGAGAAAAGGGGGAAATATTTCTAAACCGGCAGCGAAGCCACTGTTTGGAAATGCCCGGTGTCGAAAGCCCATCTTCACTGCACTCGTCCTGAGGGGAGGAGGCGGGTGTGGGCGCTCTGCAGCCGCCCCACTGTCATGAGGCGGGTGGCCGCAGTGTGGTGATCGCTCTGGAGGCTCTTTTGCCGGAGACATTTCCTTCTGGTAAGAAGGCAGGCTGTGATCCCAGGGGAGGTGATTGTTTGGCTTTCTTATCCCAGAGACAGGTATTGCTCCTTGGCCTTTCCCTCTTTCTTTCATTCATCCATTAAACAACTCTTTTTTTTTTTTTTTTTTTTTTTTTTTTTTTTTTTTTTTTTGGTTTTTCAAGGTAGGGTCTCACTCTAGCTCAGGCTGACCTGGAATTCACTGTGTAGTCTCAGGGTGGCCTTGAACTCATGGTGATCCTCCTACCTCTGCCTCCCGAGTGCTGGGATTAAAGGCATGCGCCACCATGCCCAGTTTACAAGTCTTTTTTTTTTTATTATTCATTTATTTGAGAGTGACAGAGAGAGAAAGAAGCAGATAGATAGATAGATAGAGAGAGAGAGAGAGAGAGAGAGAGAATGGGCACGCCAGGGCCTCCAACCACTGCAAACGAACTCCAGACACGTGCGCCTCCTTGTGCATCTGGCTAACGTAGGTCCTGGGGAATTGAGCCTTGAACCTGGGTCCTTAGGCTTCACAGGCAAGCGCATTACCGCTAAGCCATCTCTTCAGCCCACACGTCTTTTTTTATTATTATTAACAACTTCCATGATTATAAAAATCTCATGGTAATACCCTCCCTCCCCCCACTTTCCCCTTTGAAACTCCATTCTCCATCATATCCCCTCCCCATCTCAATCAGTCTCTCTTTTATTTTGATGTCATGATCTTTTCCTCCTATTATGATGGTCTTGGGTAGGTAGTGTCAGTGAGGTCATGGATATCCAGGCCATTTTGTGTCTGGTGGGGAGCACGTTGTAAGGAGTCCTACCCTTCCTTTGGCTCTTACATTCTTTCTGCCACCTCTTCCACAACGGACCCTGAGCCTTGGAAGGTGTGATAGAGATATTGCATTGCTGAGCACTCCTGTCACTTCTTTCCAGCACCATGATGCCTTCTGAGTCATCCCAAGGTCACTGCCATCTGAAAAGAGAAGATTCCGTACCAAAAGTGAGAGTAGCATTAATATATGGGTATGAACATTAAGAGAAGTGCTTACTGGGCAGTTTGATAAACATAGTATATACATTTAGCCAGACAGCAGCAGACGTTACACCCCTAGGGCTCATGACTATCCCTGTTGTAGGTTTTCAGTATCAGGGATGTATCCCTCCCATGAAGTGGGCTTCCAGTCCTATTAGAGGGCAGTTGGTTTCCACCATGACAGACTTGCCACTATTGCACCCGTTGGCTCATTTGGCCTGGCTCCTCAAGTCTTTTTTTTTTTTTTTTAATTTTTTGTTGTTCATTTTTATTTATTTATTTGAGAGTGACAGACAGAGAGAGAAAGAGGCAGATAGAGAGAGAGAGAGAGAGAATGGGCGCGCCAGGGCCTCCAGCCATTGCAAACGAACTCCAGATGCATGCGTTCCCTTGTGCATCTGGCTAACATGGGTCCTGGGGAACTGAGCCTTGAACCATGGTCCTTAGGCTTCACAGGCAAGCGCTTAACCACTAAGCCATCTCTCCAGCCCGTCTTTTTTTTAAATGTTTTATTTTATTTATTTATTTGAGAGGGAGAAAGAGGGAGAGAGAGAGAGAGAGAGAGAGAGAATGGGTGTACCAAGCATCCAGAAACTGCAAACAAACTCCAGACGCATGCACCACCTTGTGCATCTGGCTTATGTGAGTCTGGGGAATCGAATCTGGGTTCTTTGGCTTTGCAGGCAAGTGCCTTAACTGCTAAGTCATCTCTCCAGCCCCATTAAACAAGTCTTTACTGAGCAAGGATTATGTTTCAGAGTCTAAGTTAGGCCCTAGAATTACAGTTGTGAACTAATCCCGCCAAAGGTGCCTACCTTTCAGAATGTCCACACTAATTGGGGATGCTTGAAATAGGTTTGGGTGTGGTGAGGGAAAGTGTGCAAAATTGAGCTAACCTAATGGGGGCCCATAGGAGGCCAGAGTCCAAACTCCCCGTTTGACTGGCCAGGTTTCAGTGGTATAATTTGAAAAGTAAAATATGGAAGAATAAATCACAAAGTCATAAAGAAAAAAAAATTAAAGCAGAGAGATGGTATGATGTACAATGTATTATTTGCTACATTTGCCATGCTGTGAAATATATCTAACCTGTCTAATTGAGCTTTGTAGCCTTTGATCATCATCTTCCCATTTTTTTCCTATCTCATCCTCCAGCCAATAATTCTACTCTCAGCCCCCGTTTTTCTTTTCTAAGGCTGTGGTGTATGCGTGTGCATGTGTATGTGTGTGTACATCATATTTTCTTCATTCATGTCGTGGCTATTCTGAGTAGTGTTGCAATGAACAGAGGAGTGCAGGCATCTTCCCATCATAATGATTTCAAATCTTTTGGGTAAGTACCTGGGACTGTTGGATCAGCTGACTGATGTTTATTTTTGTTTACTTAAGGTAGGGTCTCACTCTAGCCCAGGCTGATCTGGAATTCACTATGTAGTCTCAGGATGGCCTCAAACTCATGGCGATCCTCCTACCTTTGCCTCCCGAGTCCTGGGATTAAAGGCGGGTATGGGTTGGAGAGATGGCTTAGCGGTTAAGGTGCTTGCCTGCAAAGCCAAAGGACCCAGATTCACAATCCTGGGCTAGAGTGAGACCCTACCTCGAAAAACAAAAAACAAAAAACAAAAACAAAAACAAACAAGCAAACAAAAAAAGACCCAGGTTCAATTCCCCAGGACTCATGTAAGCCAGATGCACAAGTGGGCACATGCATCTGGAGTTTGTTTGCAGTGGCTGGAGGCCCTGGAGTGCCCATTCTCTCCCACCCTCTCTGTCTCTCTTTCTCTCTCTCTCCCTGCCTATTTCTCTGTCTCTTTTTCTGTCTCTCAAAGAAATAGATAAAAATAAAATAATAAGATTATTAGGAAAAAAAAAAAAAGGCATGTGCCACCACACCCAGCAGCTGACTGATTTTTAACTCTCACTTTTCCTGACCACAGACAGCCTGTTTCTCCCCATGGTAAAGATAGCATCTGACTAATGAGCAAGGCGGTGAGGTCATCAAGCGAGTCAGAGGTGCAGACCTGGGGAACAGAAGAGGATGACTTGACTGAAGGCGATCTAGGGTATGGCCTTGGAAGAAGACCTGGTGGCATTTATCACGTGGGCATGTCACACTCACTTACATCTAGAAAGAGGTCAGATGGAACAAGCTTTGGCCCTCTTCCCTTTTCAAAGAGGGAAGAAAGAAATGGAACCATTTCTCAGTCTTCCAAGGATAAGAGCTTGCAAGATACATGCCCTCAAGGATCTAGAATGTTCAGTGACAGCCAGCAAAGCAGCGTGGGTAAGAATGCCGAATTTTCTTTCTTTCCTCTTCCTTGTGAATGCTATCAATGCTATTTATTATCCTTCTTCCAATGCATGGAAGCTGTGGCCATTCTAGATGTACTCATCCCAAGAGATAATACTGATAGTTCAAAAGTAACTGATGTGGGCTGGAAAGGTGGCTTAGCAGTTAAGGCATTCGCCTGCAAAGCCAAAGGACCCAGGTTCGATTCCCCAGGACCTACGTTAGCCAGATGCACAAGGGGGTGCACGCGTCTGGAGTTCATTTGCAGTGGCTGGAGGCCCTGGTGCACCCATTCTCTCTTTCTTTCTCTCTCTCTCCCTCTTTCTCTGTCAAATAAATAAATAAATAAATTTTTTAAAAAGTAACTGATGTTTTCCTTTCCAACTTTCGTAGGGGTTATGAAGTACAGTAGTTATTTTGCACTAATACTGTGTATTGATTTTTTGTGATAAAATTTTTCTTTCTCTCCCTTAGTCAAAAAGATTGGTACCACTATGTATAGGCACAGGCCTAAGTTCTGGGGATGTCAGTGAACAAAATAGGCAACAGTAGTTATAGACTACATCCAGTTGGTCATTGTACCTAGGGAAAGAAATTAAATTCAAGTTTAGTTCCTAGATATTCATATTCCTGCATTAATTAAGCTTAAGCTAAACACCAAAATCTATATGTTTTATCCACCAATATTCACATTTTTCTATACATTTGTGTTTGAATATAGAAGTTAACATGTTAACATAAGCTTCATATTATAGTTATTTTGTATTGTTCTGTTTTCTTTTCTTTTCTTTTTTTTTTCTTTTCTCAATTTTTGTTAACATTTTCCATGATTATAAATGTTTTGTTTTATTTTCGAGGTAAGGTCTTGCTCTAGCTGAGGCTGACCTGGAATTCACTCTGTAGTCTCAGGCTGGCCTGGAACTCATAGCGATCCTCCTACCTCTGCCTCCCAAGTGCTAGAATTAAAGGCGTGTGCCACCACATTTGGCTATATTATAGTTCTTTGAAAGTCTTTTTACTCAAAACTATGTGTATTTTCATTTCTGAAATGTTTTGACTTATTGTTTATAATCATGGAAGTTGTCAATAAAAAAAAGTTGGAAAGGGCTGGAGGGATGGCTTAGCAGTTAAGGCGTTTGCCTGTAAAGCCAAAGGACCTTGGTTCCATTCCTCAGGACCCACGTAGCCAGATGCACAAGGGGGAGCATGCATCTGGAGTTCGTTTGCAGTGGCTGGAGGCCCTGGCGCACCCATTCTCTCTCTCTTTCTCTGTCAAAAAAAAATAGTTAAAAAAAAAAGAATTTAAACACAAGTAAATAAGTTGTTATAACTTCTCTGGGAAAAAAAAATGTTTTAGGCTTTCTTCCAAGTATTGTAGGGATTATTAAGTATAGTAGTTATTTTTATAATTTTTCATATTTTTATCATTAGTTAAAATATTAATTTTTGATCAGGCGCTACAGCTCATGCTTTTATCCCTGCACTCAGAGGCAGAAATAGAAGGATAGCTGTGAGTTTGAGGCCGACCTGGAACTTGAGTTCCAGGTCAGCCTCGGTTAGAGTGAGACCCCTACCTTGAAAAAAGCTTTTTGAAATTTAGAGGAAAAACTGTATTTAATATTTTATAAACAAATGTCTTATATTTAACTAAAGAAAATATTCAAATTCCTCCAACAGATTCTAACTCAGAATTGTCAAATGAACAATTAAAGCAACGTCTTCATGAAACTTTAGAGGTAGGTCCTCTGTGCATGCTAAGCAAACTGTACCCCTCAGCTATACCTCTAGCACCCCTCCTTTTCCCCCTTGAGTTCATACTTTTAAAACTTTAATTTAAAAGCTGGGCGTGGTGGCGCACGCCTTTAATCCCAGCACTCAGGAGGCAGAGGTAGGAGGATCGCCGTGAGTTCGACGCCACCCTGAGACTAAATAGTGAATTCCAGGAGAGCCTGAGCTAGAGTGAAACCCTACCTCAAAAAAAACAAAAACAAAAAACCCAACACTTTAATTTATTTATTTGTATACATGTTGTGTGTGTATGCCAGGTTCTCCTGCCACTATATGTGTCAGGTTTTATGTGGGTGGTGGAAATTAAACCCCAGCCAGTAGGCTTTGCAAAGCAAGCGCCTTTAGCCACTGAGCCATCTCCCCAGCCCCCAAACCAACCAGCCTCCTCTGTCTTTCATGCTTCCTGTCTTATAAAAAGGCCCCTTAGCTGGGTGTGGTGGCACACACCTTTAATCTCAGCACTTGGGAGGCACAGGTAGGAGGATCGCCATGAGTTTGAGGCCAGCCTGAGAGTACAGTGTTAGTTCCTAGGTCAACCTGGGCTAGAGTGAGACCCTACCTTGAAACGCCCCCCCCAAAACAAGCCCCTGTGTAAACATGCTACCAGTTCTTTGCCCCTACACATGGCCCTTCTGTGTGCTGGGATTATCAGCATGCTGTCAATTTGTAGGCAAGAAGTCTGAAAACAAGGTTGTAGAATCCGTGCTTCCTTCCAAAGCTCCAGGGAATTCTTCTTTGCCTCTTCCTCACTTGTCATGGCGGCCACAGTCCTTGGCATTCCGAGGCTGGTGACTGCATGAATCCAGTCTCTGTTTCTGCCTTTCACACATGGCCCTTGTCCCCCACGTGTCTGTCTCCAAAATGTCCTTCATTGTATAAGGATATCAGTCCTTGAGTTGAGGCCCACCTTAGTCCCATCAGACATTATTGTAATTTGATTATAACCTTTAATCTGAATTTGGCTTAAGGCTGCTGCCTCTGCTCCCTGAGTGTCTGTGTCACAGTGAGTAAACAGACAGAAAGTCGAAGTTAGGATCACTTTGCAGAGTGAAGCTGGAAAAATCTCTTTATCAGTTAGACTCTGCTAAGTCTAATTTGTCTAACGAGTTTCTCATTTTTGTTTTTCTTTTTTTATTATTTTTATTTATTTATTACAGACAGAGAGAGTGAGAGAGAGAGTGTGAGAATGGACGTGCCAGGGCCTCCATAGCCCTGCAAACGAATTCCAGCTACATGTGCCACCATGTGCATCTGGCTTACGTGGGACCTGGAGAATCAAACCTGGGTCCTTAGGATTTGCAGGCATGCGTGTTAACTGCTAAACCATCTCTCCAGCCCTCTTTTTTGGGTTTTTGTTTGTGTTTATTCGAGGTAGGGTCTTGCTCAAGCCCAGACTGACCTGGATGAAATTCACTTTGTACTCTCAGTGTGGCCTCAAACTCATGGCAATCCTCCTACCTCTGCCTCCGAGTGCTGGCTCTCATTTTTTTTTAAAAACCATTCATATATTTATTCTTTGTAGTGAGCACATCATTACAAAGTTAACTGTCTTGCTTTGCTCCTTTTTAGTCTTGTGGACTGGAGAGGTGGTTCAGCCAGTAAGGCACTTGTCTGCAAAGCCTAATGATTGGGGTTCTGTTCCCCAGTGCCCACATAAAGCCTACACATATGCACAAAGTGGCGCATGCCCCTGGAGTTCATTTGCCCATTTTCTCCAACTCTCTTCTCTCTCTGCTTGCAAATAAATACGTTTTGTATCTATTGTACGTTCCATGTACGCGCCACGCCGGAAGCAGCCCGGCCTCATTTTTGTTTTTCTGATCTGTTAAGATCTTCTGTCCTATTCGGGTCATGTTCACTAGGAAATACTTGGACATAATTCGGGGGAGCGCAGGCCAAACTGCAGTCGCTTCCCGCAGTGGCACAGATGTCCACATGCTCATGTTCCGTACCTGAAGATTTTTCTTCTCATATCATTTAGTCATGTGGCCCCAGTGGGTAAAAATAAAAGATGTAGGCTCTTAGTTACAACTGGCGCTCAATAGCGGGGCTCAGTTTCAGTCTGAGTGGTTCACTTAAATGTTCAGGGCAATCTAAAGCTTTATTTGTAGGCATTTTGAGGCAAGGGTGGTGTGGACCACTAGCTAAATCGATGATTTTGGGTTGCATTCCTGCAGGCAGGAACTCATCATATTTCTTTCCTCAGGAAGTAGAAATTTTAAAAACTGAACTTGAAGCAGCTCAAAGACAACTTGAAGGTAAAGAGGAAGCATTGAGAATTCTTCAAAGCATGGTGAGGATTTACTTTGAAACTCCCACCGCGTACATTCCAGTAAGTTGTATTGTAGTCCCAGCACACGGGAAGCAGAGACAGAAGATGGAGAGTTCACAGCCACACTGGGCTACATAGTGAGATCCTCTTTCAGAAACGCACATATACAAACACCAACTCCCCCCCCACCTCCACGCACACACAATGGTATGCTGTAGGGGTTTTGAGCTACAAGTTTTTTTTAAAAAGTTTTTTATTTAGCCGGGCATGGTGGCACACGCCTTTAATCCCAGCACTCGGGAGGCAGAGGTAGGAGGATGGTGGTGAGTTCGAGGCCACCCTGAGACTACATAGTGAATTCCAGGTCAGCCTGGGCTAGAGTGAGACCCTACCTCAAAAAACCAAAAAAAAAAATTTATTTATTTGTATATATGGGAGTGCCAGGGCCTCTTGCTACTGCAAATGGAACACCAGATACCTGTACCACTTCTTATTCATTCATTCATTCATTCATTCATTTGTGTGTGTGTGTGTGTGTGAGAGAGAGAAAGAGGCACACACAGAGAGTAAGTATGGACATGCCTGGGCCTCTTGCCACTGCATATGAGCTCCAAATACATGTGACACTTTGTGCATCTGGCTTTATGTGGGTACTGGGAATTGAACCCAGGCTAGCAGACTTTGTAAGCAAGCATCTTTAACTGCTAAGTTACCTCTCCAGACCTTGTGCTACTTTTTAAAAATATTATTTATTTATTTATTTATTAGAGAAAGAAAGAGAGGGAGGGAGTGCCAGGCGTGGTAGTGCACGCCTTTAATTCCAGCACTCAGGAGGCAGAGGTAGGAGGATTGCCCTGAGTTCGAGGCCACCCTGAGACTATACAGTGATTTCCAGGTCAGCCTGAGCTAGAGTGAGACCCTACCTCGAAAAAGAAAAAAAAAAAAAAAAAAAAGAAAAAAAAAAAAGATAGGGAGGAAGAGAGAATGGACATGCCAGGGCTGCAAATGAACCCCAAATACATATGCCACCGTGTGCACCTGGATTACGTGGTTTCTAGGGAAGCTAATTTGGGTCCTTAGCTTTGCAGGTAAGTGCCTTAACTACTAAGTTAACTCTCCAGCCCTGTGCTATTTCTTTTTCTTTCTTTCTTTCTTTCTTTCTTTCTTTCTTTCTTTTTTTTTTTTTTTTTTTTTGGTTTTCGAGGTAGGGTCTCACTCTAGTTCAGGCTGACCTGGAATTCACTATGTAGTCTCAGGGTGGACTTGAACTCACGGTGATCCTCCTACCTATGCCTTCCGAGTGCTGGAACTAAAGGCGTGCGCCACCACGCCCAGCCCTGTGCTATTTTTTTGAGTCTAGCTTTATGCAGGTGGCATAGATTTTCTTTAAAACAACTTTATGATTTTCATATTATCAATTTTATGTGCTTTACATATACAGTACAGTTGATTTTTACTAAACTTTGACTTATGAAACTGTCACTATAATCTAATTATAAAACATTTCCAATATTTAAAACAAAAACAACAGGGTTGGGGAGATGGCTAAGAGGTTAAAGGTGCTTGCTTACAAAGTCTGCTGGCTCAGGTTCAATTCCCCAGAACCCACATACATAAAATTAGACATGCATCTAGAGTTCATATGCAGTGGCAAGAGGCCCTGGCATGCCCATACACATATTCCCCATTCCTGCATGAGTGATAAATACCTAAAACTAAGAAAAAAGGGGGGAGCTGGAGGGATGGCTTACTGGTTGAGGCATTTGCCTGCAAAGCCAAAAGACCCAGGTTCAATTCCCCAAGACCCACGTTATCCAGATGCACAAGGGTGTGCATGCATCTGGAATTCATTTGTAGTGTCTGGAGGTCCTGGCGTGCCCATTCTCTCTCTCTCTCTCTCTCTCTCTCTCTGTCTGTCTTTCTCTCTCTCCCTCTTTCTCTGTCAAATAAATAAATAAATAAAAATAAAATATTAAAAAAAACAATTGGCTGGTAATATGGTTCAGTGGTTGAAGGCACTTACTTGCAAAGCCTGCTAACCCAGGTGCAATTCCCTAGTACCCATGTAAAACCAGATCTACAAAGTGGTACATGCAACTGGAGTTTGATTACAGTGTCAAGAGAACCTGGTATGGCCACTTCCCTGCTCCCCCCTCATTTTTTCTCTGCTTGCAAATAAATAAATAAATAAAAATGTTTTTAATGTGAATTTCACTGTGTATATTGGAATGATTAGAAATCTAATTTGTATTGGTGCTATTGTTATTTTTCTTAGGCAGTACTTGGCAAAGCCACAAGTCACACCCAGGCAGTTCTTCAAAAAACTATAGAACAAAAGAAATCCTTGGAGAAGGTATTTGCCATTATTAACATTGATTTATTCAGTCCAATCATGTTTTCAATACAATTTCCTTAAACTCACCATAATAATGGGTTTGTCATTTGTGCAAACCCTCTGCTTCAGTCTTGGGGTTTCACCTTTGGGAATTTAACAACTTAAAAGACCGTCACATGGGCAAAGTAAGGTTCCCTTTATCTCCCCATTAAGGGAAGCAGAAACCTGCCAAGTGGTTCTTTTCATTTTTCTTCTCTTTTTACTCTTTTGCTTTTCTGGCAGGGTCTGAGTGTTTTTTGGTTTTTTTTAAAATTTATTTTACTTATAAGAGAGCAATGAACAAGAGAGAGAATTGGCACATGCGGACCTCCAGCCACTGCAGTCGAACTCCAGACATGTGCACCATCCTGCCCGCATGTGTTACCTTGTGTGTCTGGCTTGCATGGGTTCTGGGGAGCCAAAGCTGGGTCCTTAGCCTTCATAGACAAGCACCTTAAACTTTAAGCCATCTCTCCAGCCCTCTTTTTTTTTTTTTTTTTTTTTCTGAAAACTGAAATAATCCCTTTAAAGGGACTGGGTGTCTCTGACCATCTCCTCCTCTCTGCTAGGAAGAATCCTGGATGGTCACTGTCCTGTGCCTCATGTGTCTTCTCTTGATGGGGCTGTTTGGGCGAAGACTTCCACCAGTGAATTTTGTTTATGGTGTCTACATGGGTATCAGCATTTACCTTCTGGTCACTGGGATTAAACACCCAACCTGAAGCAGTTTATGGAAGGGGAGGGTTTATTTTGGTTTGCGGTTTCAATGGGGTTTCATTAAGGCAGGTGAAGCATGGCAAGAACAGACAGCAGGGTGTCACACCAGTGGGAGGAAGTTGCAAGAGTGAGTTCACTAGCACTGGTAAAGGGTGACTGGAACATAAAATCTCAAGGTTGGGCCAGGCATGGTGGTGCACGCCTTTAATCCCAGCATTCCGGAGGCAGAGGTAGGAGGACAGCCGTGTATTTGAGGCCATCCTGAGACTGCATAGTGAATTACAGGTCAGCCTAAGCTAGAGTGAGACCCTACCTGAAAAAAACAAACAAACAAAAAACTCAAGGCCCACTGCCAGTGACACATCTCCTCCAGCAAGGCTCCACCTCCCAAGTGCTCCACCAGGTGGGGACTAAGTAGGAGGAGGACTAATAACAAACATTTCTTTTTAAATATTTTTTGTTTATTTTTATTTATTTGAGAGTGACAGACAGAGAGAGAGAGAAAGCACGTGAGAGAGAGAGAGAATGGGCACACCAGGGCCTCCAGCCACTGGAAACGAACTCCAGATGCGTGCGCCCCCTTGTGCATCTGGCTAATGTGGGTCCTGGGGAGTCGAGCCTCAAACAGGGATCCTTAGGCTTCATAGGCAAGCGCTTAACCGCTAAGCCATCTCTCCAGGCCAATCACAAACATTTTAAGCTAACATTTTGCATTCAACCCACTGTAAAGGGCAAAGGTAGTGTTGATAAGAAATCTGGGTTCAGTCTAATAAATTTGGGGGGTTGAGGTAGGGTCTTACTCTAGCAGTCCAATAAATTTTGAACCCAATTTGAAATGTTTTTCGTATTGAGAGCTTTGACAAAACTTCTTTGAGTGCTAAGGAAGTGTGTTAGATGTATTTTAGGAATGTCATAGACTCTTCCGAGTGATAATTTCTCCTTTTTTTTTTTTTTTTTTTTTGTGTTTTTGAGGTAGGGTCTCATTGTAGCCTGGGCTGACCTGGAATTCACTATGCAGTCTCAGGGTGGCCTTGAACTCACAGTGATCCTCCTACCCCTGCCTCTGGAGTGCTGGGATTAAAGGTGTGCACCACCACGCCTGGCTCAATTTCTCCTCCATTTCTGTGAAGTGATTAAATAATTTATTTCACCTGTTCACAGTATGATAAAATGATTTATATGTGATAATTTTCCATGAAAGCGCTATTTTCTTTCCATAGGAAATAAATACCTTGCAGTGGGAAATAGAATTTGATCAGAGTAGATTTAAAAACATAGAGGAATCTTGGATCCAAAAGTATGACAGGTTTGTACGTGATTTTACTGTTTTGGTGCTGGGAATTAAACCCCGGGCTCTGTGCATGCAGTAGAATTATTCTACCTCTGATCCCCAGTCCTGATATATTCCTATTCTATAATCTTCCCTTGAAAATCTCTAAAATGCATGTAATTCAAGTGCAGTTTAGGCTTTCTTCCTCTTTGAGCTAATTGTAAATATGATTTTTTTCCCTGGTTTTTCACTCTAGCCCAGGCTGACCTGGAATTCACAATGTAGTCTCAGGGTGGCTTTGAATTCACGGCAGTCCTCCTACCTCTGCCTCCTGAGTGCTGGGATTAAAGGCGTGTGCCACCACACCCGTACATTGGCCTTCTTAAAAAAATATTATTTATGGGCTGGAGAGATGGCTTAGAGGTTAAGGTGCTTGCCTGTGAAGCCTAAGGACCTTGGTTCGTTTCTCCAGCTTCCATGTAAGCTAGATGCACATGGTGGTGCATATGTCTGGAGTTTGTTTGCAGTGGCTAAAGGCACTGGCATGCCCATTCTCACACACTCTCTCCTACTCTCTGTCTCTAGTAAATAAATAAATATAAAATCTAAAAAAATATATTTATTTGCAAGGAGAGGGGGAGAGAGAGAGAATGGGTGCACTAAGGCCTCTAGCCACTGCAAAGGAACTACAGATGCATGTGCCACTTTGTGTATCTGGCTTTATGTGGGTACTGGGGAATTGAACTCAGGTTGTTAGGCATTGCAGGCAAGTGCCTTAACTGCTCTCTCTCCAGCCCTGTTTATATTTTATTTTTAAGCATTTTATTTATTTATTTGAAAGAGAGAGGGAGAGAGTGGGCACGCCAGGGCCTCCAGCCACTTCAAACGAACTCCAGATGCATGTGCCCCCCTTGTGCATCTGGCTAACACGGGTCCTGGAGAACTGAACTGGGATCCTTTGGCTTTGTAGGCAAACACCTTAACCGCTAAGCCATCTCTCCAGCCTCCTGTTATTATTTTTGAGACAAAGTCTCCCTTTGTTGCCCTTGCTGTACTTGAACTGTGTAGATAAAGCTGTCCTCAAGCTTGTGGAGACCCTCCTACCGTAGCCTCCCAAATTCCGGAACTACAGATGAGAGCCACCATGCTCAGCTTCTTACTTAATAATTTTATTTGTATATTTACAATAAAACCATTGATTTAGAAAATTATCTGATGTTTCAAATTACAAGTGGCTTTAGTTTCTACCTATTTATTTTTCATTTATTGAGATAGGTTCTCACTATGTATCCAGACTAGCCTTGAATTTATGATCCTCCTGCCTCAGCCTCCCGAGTACTGTTGTTACAGCTTTATACTATTGTGCCTGGCTAGAACCTATTTTTAAAATTTTTTTGTTTGGTTGGTTTTTGTTTTTCCAGATAAGGTCTTTCTCTAGACCAGAATGACCTGGAAATGAATATGTAGTCTCAGGGTGGCCTCGAACTCAAGGCGCTCCTCCTACTTCTACCTCCCGAATTCTGGGATTTAAGGCGTGTGCTATCACATCTGGCTCTTTGTTTTTTTTGTTCCATGCTATTTGTTTTCCTCCCCTCCCCTCCCTTTTCCTTCTCTTTTGAGGCAGGGTCTCATTCTAGCCTAGGCTGATGTGGAGCTCACTCTGTAGTCCAAGCTGGTGTTGAACTCATGACATTCCTCCTACCTCAGTCTCTCAAGTGCTGGGATAAAAGGCATATACCACTGCCACCGCGCTGGGCCTTGAATCTGTTATTTCTTTCTTTTCTTTGGTTTTCTGAGGTAGGGTCTCACTGTAGTCTAGGCTGACCTGGAATTAACTATGTAGTCTCAGGGTGGCCTCAAACTCACAGCAATCCTCCTACCTCTGCCTCCCGAGTGCTTGGATTAAAGGCATGCACCATCACACCCAGCTGAATTTGTTATTTCTTAACTGTTCATTTTGAAACAAAGAACAGAAGAATTTCTGTATAACATTCATTGAGAATTGGAGAATTCCTGGCTTTTTAATCCTTGACCACATTCTAGAATAGTTTGAAGGAGGAAAATTATATTAAGGCTTTTGTGTTTAGATTATAGAAATAAAAATACGTTTATTCAAAGTTGGGTATGGTGGCACACACTTTGAATCCTAGCATTTGGAAGGCAGAGGTAGGAGGATTGCTGTAAGTTTGAGGCCACCCTGAGACTACATAGTGAATTCCAAGTTAGCGTGGGCTAGAGCAAGACCCTACCTTGATAAACCAAAAAAAAATTTTTTTTTCACTCAGTGAGAAAGTATTAATGTTGTAGTTAACTTGAGCTTGGTTGTTTCTAGACTACATTGTGACAACGTAGTCCTCAAAGAGAATCTGAAAGTGAAAACAGAAGAAATTAAAATGCTGAAGTCTGAAAATGCAGGTACGTAAAGAGTGGTGTTTTGATTATTATTTTTTTTTTCCTTTTTGTTGGTCTTTGTGAGACAGGGTCTCACTCTAGCCTAGGCTGTCCTGAAATTCACTATGTCGTCCCAGGGTGGCCTCAGACTCACGGTGATCCTCCTACCTCAGCCTCCCCAGTGCCATCATGCCCGGCTCAGATTATTCTTTGAAAATCTAGGGCTAGTGAAATGGCTCAGCGGTTAAGGTCCTTGCATCTGGAGTTTGCTTGGAGTGGTATGATGCCCTGGCATGCCCATTGATTCTGTCTCTGTCTGCTTGCAAATAAATATTAATAAAAAAAGAAAGAAACAGGGGGCTGGAGAGATGGCTTAGTGGTTAAGGCACTTGCCTAAGGACCTTGGTTCAAATCTCCAGGACCCATGTAAGCCAGATGCACAAGGTGGCACATGCGTCTGGAGTTCACTTGCAGTGGTTGGATGCCTTGGCATGCCCATTCTCTTCCTTTCGCTCTCTCCCTCCTTCTCTCTAATAAATAAATAAAATGTTTTTTTTAAAGAAGCAAAAGGGCTGGAGATATGGCTCAGCAGGTAAGGCATTTGCCTGCAAGGCCAAAGGACCCTGGTTCAGCTCCCCGGGACCCACGTAAAGCCAGATGCACAAGGTGGCTCATGCACCTGGAGTTCGTTTACAGTGACTAGAGGCCCTGGCACACACACTCTCTCTCTGCCTCTTTCTCTCTCTCGCTCTCTCTCTCTCAAATGAGTAAATAATTAAAATAATTAAAAAATAATAATCTAAGGCAGGAGACATGGTTTAGCGGTTAAGATGCTTGCCTGCAAAGCCAAAGGACCTAGGTTCAATTCCCTACAACCCATGTAAGCCAGATGCACATGGTGGCTCATGAGTCTGGAGTTCATTTGCAGCGGTTGGAGGCCCTGGCATGCCCATTCTCTCTCTCTCTCTCATATAAAAAAATATTTAAAAAGTAAAAATTTAAAAAAGAATTTTATGCTTATCATAAGCATAAGCATATTGAAATCAGTTTTAGCTGGGTGTGGTGGTGCACGCCTTTGATCCCAACACTTGGGAGGCAGGGGTAGGATAATCACTATGAGTTCAAGGCTAGCCTGAGACTACATAGTGAATTCCAGGTCAGCCTGAGCTACAGTAAGACCCTATCTCAAAACAAAACAAAACAAAACAAAACAAAACAAAACAAACAAAAAAAAAAACACAGCTGAGCATGGCCATGCATACCTGTAACCCAGCACCCACTGGGGAGCAGAGAGACCCAAGAATTGCCCCAAGCTAGTGAAAACACTGCAAGCTTCATGACCACTAAGAGACTCCTGCTGGGCACAAGAACAGGTGGAAGAGCAATGGAGCAGGACACCCACCTTTCCATTCCAGCCACCGCAAGCGAGTGCATCCTGCAAAGGCATATATACACATGTATACACCACATACAAAAAAAAAAAAAAAAACAAAAAAACAAAAAACTCAATAGCATTGACAACACTGTGCAGCTACCACCTCAATCTAGTTCCAAAATATTTCCTGCACTCCCAACTGGCCTGTGAAATAACGTGACATGTGGGGCCCTTTCTAGTGTTGAATCAGAGGTGCTTGGAGGCCCTTGCCGTGCTTGATGTCAAGCAGCAGAAGATGGCCTGGGAACCCACGGGCCAGGATGCGAGCGGCCTTGCAGATGTGTCGGGTATTGAGGTAGGTATGCGTGTATGAAAGTTGACTGTGGAAGGGACACTGCCTACTTTCCTCTCCTATCCTCTGCCACGGGTCCTAGGATAGATAACACCACACTTAGCTGTCGTGACTAAGGTGGGGGAAGCCTAAGTCAGCTCCTTCCACCTCGCTGATACATGCCCCGAGACGTGCCTGTCACTCGTGGACATCAGGGAAGGTGCTGCCGGCTTCCTGCCCCATTTCGTTCCTAGTTTAACAGTTGTAGCAGCAGCTGTGTGAGACGTGCCTCGCTTCAGGTGGCTAGGGGCTGACAGCCCAAGAGCTTATCTCATCGAATCCCCACCACAGTCTCAGGGGCTTTAAAGCAGGTGCTATTAGACTCAGGCTAGATCGGTTCAGTTATTTCCAGAGGTGACAAGACGGATATCCCGTCACTGGCTTGCAGTGTGGGAGTTTGGATAATAAGGGACACAGGGTCCTGGGAATGTATAAACCGAGGAATAACCATACCCTCTCAATGACAGAAAGAACTTCAACCTAAGAACTCTTTAGAAAATTTTTTTTAATTTTTATTTATTTGAGAATGACAGACAGAGAGAGAAAGGCAGAGAGAGAGAGAGAGAGAGAGAGAATGGGCACGCCAGGACCTCCAGCCACTGCAAACAAACTCCAGACACGTGCGCCCCCTTGTGCATCTATCTGGCTGACATGAGTCCTGGGGAATCGAGCCTTGAACCAGGGTCCTTAGGGTTCACAGGCAATCGCCTAACCGCTAAGCCATCTCTGCAGCCCCTCAACCTAAAAACTCTTAGTAAAAGAGACTACGACCTTGTCCTCAGCAAGTGGCACACATAGTTCTAAGTGTTTTACATAGATTGACACATTTAATACTTAGGGCCCAGAAAGTGGAAATAATAATAATAACACTTACCTGTAGCCCAGGCTGACCTGGAACTTACCCTGTAGCCCTGGCTGGCCTCAAGCTTACAGCAATCCTCCTACCTCAGCTTTCCGTGTGCTGGGACTAAAGGTGTGTGTCACCACGCCTAGCTCAAGTGGGTAATAATTCAATTTTTTTTTTCTGAGATAGGGTCTCGCTCTAGCTTAGGCTGACCTGAAATTCACTATGTAGTCTCAGCACCTCTGTGAGTTCGAGGCCATACTGAGGGCACATAGTTAATTCTAGGTCAGCCTGGGCTAGAGTGAGACCCTACCTTGAAAAAAAAAAAAGAAGAAGAAGATAGAATTCTTTGAAGTTTTCATTGCAAATATTGACATTCTCATTTGTGGTTAATCTCACTTGGATCTTGAAACCCTTGTCCCAGCTTTTTTTTTTTTTTTTCCCGAGGTAGGGTCTCACCGTAGCTCAGGTTGACCTGTAATTCACTATGTAGTCTCAGGGTGGCCTCGAACTCACGGTGATCCTCCTACCTCTGCCTCCCAAGTACTGGGATTAAAGGCGTGCACCACCACGCCCGGCTTTGTTTAATTTTTTTTTTTTAATCAGGACAGTGGAAGGCAGGAAGAAAAAACCTTTTTTTGTGTTTCTTCTTTTGGTTTTCCAAGGTAGGGTCTCACTCTAGCTCAGGCTGACCTGGGATTCACTATGTAGTCTCAGGGCCTCAAACTCACAGCGATCCTCCTACCTCTGCCTCCCGAGTGCTGGGATTAAAGGTGTGCACCACCACAGCCGGCCTTTTTTCTTTTCTTTTCTTTTTTTTGAGAGAAAGGCAGATAGAGAAAAATGGGTGCACCAGGGCCTCTAGCCACTGCAAACGAAACCCAGACGCATGTGCCACTTTGTGCATCTGGCTTAACGTGGGTACTGAGGAATATGAACCTGGGACCTTAGGCTTTGCAGGCAAGCACCTTAACCACTAAGCCATCTCTTCAGCCCTCAACTTTATATACACACACACACACACACACACACACACACATACATATATATCCTTCCCTTTCCACTTACTTTGGCTTGGAATCTTGAATGGTAATGTATGTGGTGGGCAGGTACCCTGTGTGTGTGTGTGTGTGTGTGTGTGTGTGTGTGTGTGTGTGTGAAGCTAGGGCAGTGTTTCCTACTGCCAGAGGTAATCCTCTCGGGTTTCCAGCTCGCAGTCCTCGGAGCCTGCCTGTGTCGTGGCCCCGGAGGGAATCCCTGTTCGTGCGCCAGGATGGCAGCGTCCACTCGGAAGCTGGTTCTTCAGCTCAAGCACGAGGTACCTGTCACGAGATCATGCCAGCAGAAGCTTTGTTCCGTTGCTCTGTTAATGGAATAACGGGGTGTCTGCCACAATTAACGCCAGCTGAGCATCACTGGCTGTGGAACTTGGGCTCAGTGTAATGCGTCAGCACAACTTGCAGACTGGATTTTGTTTACTTGGCTCCACAATACAAACAGTATGTGGCACACAAATTGGTTTCCCTAAGTTTGTAGCTAACAGTTCCTAAATTGACATTTTCTCATTTATATAGGCCCCTAACATTGCTATATAGTCAAGGGGAAAGGTACATTTATGCTTAGAACCACTAGTATTAACTCTTGGTAGTGGGGGATGAACATGGAACTCACGTGAATAGCAGTGGGGCTGGGCACGGTGACCCACGCTTTTAATCCCAGCACTTGGAGGCAGAGGTAGGAAGATCGTTGCGAGTTTGAGGCCACCCTGAGACTACATAGTGAATTCCAGATCAGCCTGGGCTAGAGTGAGACCGTACCTCAAAAAACCAAAAATAAAAAAAGACATGCAATGGGGTACAGTAGAAGGAAGCTTCAAGCCAGCCTGACCAGCGTGCACAGTTAGCTCCATCGTTTACTCTCTATGTGGTTGTGGGCAGGAGACTCAGTATCTCATATGGCAAATGAGGGATAATAACTACTATGTTAGAGGGTTGTAAGAATAGAGGAGGCAGACATACAATGTTTGGCATAGTGTCATGAACTGCCAGGCATTTATTTAATAATTGATAGCTGTCCTTGTAATTGAACTGAAATTACAAATATGTTTGCAAAACAATTTGCAATTCAGAAAAATTGAAGGCATGGAATTTAAAGCCTTTCAACCATATAGGAAAGCTAACAGCCAAGCATTAGCACTCCATTAGTAAAAACGTAGCATTAACATAGGTCAGAGTCAGGTTAGGCTTCAGGAGATACTGGAAAGAGATGTCCAGTGCTTTTGTCTAAACTGAAGGGCAGTTGCCATCCTCCCTTCTCTCTAGCTGTGCCCTTCCTCCAGGATCAGGCAGGACACACATGGCCTAGCCAGGGTCATTCGAGCTCCAAGGGTTGGCTTGGTGGGGTTTGACAGACACGAGGAAAGCTGCTGGTGATCCACCCAAGTGGGCTGCTGCTGGGCTTTTAAAGGGTCGGTGCAAGGCAGGTTGCATAGGCAAGAATCATTCTGGTTTGGCCTCTGACATCTCCCACTTCCTTTCAACATCAGTTGGAACTTTTGCAGAAGAGTAAAGAAGAAGCTTACATGATGGCAGATGCGTTCAGAATTGCATTTGAGCAACAGCTGATGAGGAAGAACGATCACGTGCTGAGACTGACCCAGATGGACAAGATGTGCAGAAAAGCACGGTGGCTCAGTGGGAAGCTCCTTACGGAGGACGGTAACTGCCCCACACTGTGCCCAGCACTGTGCTCAGGCCAGGTTTAGTTGGTTTGGGTTAGAATCAAAATTCAATGCAAGGGAGATGTAATTGAAATTTCACATGTCATTGTGACTCATTTAAAATTTAGCAACTATGGGCTGGAGAGATGGCTTACCAGATAAGGAACTTGCCTACAAAGCCTAAGGATCCAGGTTCGATTCCCCAGTATGCACATAAACCAGATGCACAAGGTGGTACATGCATCTGGAGTTCGGTTGCAATAGCTGAAGGCCCTGGCATGCCCATTCTCTGACATTCTCTGTCTCAAATAAATAAATAAAATATTTTTTTTTTTTTTTGGAGGAGATGAAGCTAATTTTATTATCTATCATGTTACATAAAAATCTAGAAATAACAGATTTGTACAGGAAAATGTTCCAAATGAATAGTAATGAGAGCATAGGAGTAATAATTTAAACCTGTTATATATATATTTTTCCATGATAGTAGGATGACAACCATTTCAAAGCACATACTGGTGTCAAGGTAGGTTTTGTTCATTGGCCAAAGCTTGCCATAAAAGTAAGGTCTTCAGTGCCTCTGACAGTCCTACTGGCTCTTGACAAAACTTTTGAGGTCCTCCAGAAAGGTGATGTATTCCTGGTGCTCCAGGGCTGTGCTGAGCTCTACCAACTCATCTGCAAATGTGTTGTCTATCCCTCGGTCCGCAAGGAAATCCATTAGGTGGTCATACAGAGCCCAGTCCAGGGAATCAGTATTGAGTGTGTAATTAGTATCCTTCCATTCTGAGTCACCAGCGGCCTGAAAGCTAACTTCCTTGATAGAGAAAATGTCACTCTCGGCCTCTTCTTCTTGTCCGATCTCATCCTCTGGATAGTGACAGTCCAGTACAAGGGCCTTTCCCCCATCATTCTTTATAACTTCAACCACAAAATTGGGAGTTGACGTCAGTTCTGGCTCCTGTTCTTCAGTCTTCTGCCCTTGTGAAGGCCCCTCCTCGCCATCAAATGTTGGTGGGATGCTGTTGTTAATGTTGAAAGTGACAGTGATCTTTTCACCAGCAACTTTCCGCACTAATTTAGCTTCTGTCCCATTCACTTCCAGCTCCCAGCCTCCAGACATCTTTGGAAGAGACTTATGCTTCTGAATTTTCTTTTCTTCCTTAATTTCATCAGTCAGAAATTCAACAAAAGCTTTGTCTCCGTCGGTGTGCAGCGCGCCGCAGCCGCAGGCACAGGGTGCGGGAGGCTGCAGGAGGCCGGACCGCCGCGCCGACCCCACGCGCACGCACAGCAGCCCGAAGGGTCGCAGGCATGGCCGGAGCCTGGGCTGCAGCAGCTGCCGGAGGGGCTGCGCGGACACGGGTGCCGCGGCCCTGAGGCCGGTGACAGCGGCACCCAGGGCTCGGGGCACGCAGCGCAGCAGAGGCAGCATGCCGGAGGCGGCGGACACGTGCAGACGGAAAGACGATCCAGGCCAAGGAGCCTTTAAAATATATTTTTAAAAAAATATATTTATTTGAGTGAGAGGGATAAACAGAGACAGAATGAGAGAGTGGGTGCTCCAGCCACTACAAACGAACTCCAGATGCATATGCCACTTTATGCATCTGGCTTACATAGGTCCTGAGGAATCGAACCATGGTCCTTTAGCTTTGCAGGCAAGCACCTTAACCACTAAGCCATCTGTCCAGCCCTAAATAAAATATGTTTTAAAAATACAAAATAAAAAAATAACATAAGGGCAAGTAGCTAATATTCTCATTTTAGAGTATTTTAGAGGTAAAGAAAATGAAGCTCAGGGCTTGGGAGATGGTCAGTGGGTAAAACGCTTGCCGTGCAAGTATGAGGACATGGGTTCAGATCCTCAGCACACACATAAAATAAGGGCATGAGCCGCCATGGCCCCATAATGACTGCACTTTTCTCAGCTTGGATTTTCATGTTCCATTCTAGGAACTCCATCACCAAGGAGTAAGAAGACCTTGGGGCAGAAACTGTTGGGTATACTGCCTTCAGAACTTAGTTCCAAGAGAGCTGAAGACCAGAACCATCCGCAAGAAGTCTTTAAGATGCTAATAGACATGGTGAGAACTTTCCCTTGGCTTCTTCCCCGAGGTTTGTGGTTAAGCTACTCAAGGGCCTCCACCTCATGCAAAGCTGTACTTGTCCTTACTATCCCTTCTCCACGTTCATGATCTTCTCCCTGCCACTTCTACCCAGACTCCCTCTGGGCAGGTTTAAAGTGTCACCTCTCAAGAAGGGCTCAGTTGCTCACTCAAGTACCTGAAGTCAGGTATGTGGCTTGGGACAGAAATACTCACGCATGCATTTAAGTGTTCAAGGCACTGTGACACCTTTTAATCATCAGCATAATCCTGAAAGCAGTCCAGTCATTCTCTTCCACAGAAGGCAAGCTAAGACATTGACTTGGGATTTGAACAGATATATCTAATGCTAAAGATATTTGCATATGAACTTATCAAAATAATTTTAGATATGAATAACTTCACTGTCTCTTAGACTAAGTACACATTTATATGATACACATATGTATAGTCTTCACTGCCTAGATGCCTTACAGGAGTGACACTAACATCAGGTTTTCTTTTTAGAAACATTCCCCATGCACATTATCAAGAACATTCTAGAATAGGTGGTGGGGAGGTAGTTCCGTTGGTAAAGTACTTGCCTCACAAGCTTGAGGACCTGAGTTTGATCCTAAGACTCGTGCAAAAATGCCAGACACAGCGGCACATGTTTGTAATCTCAGCACTAGGGAGGCAGAGGAAGGGAGACCCCTGGGCTCATTGGCAAACTGGCCTAATCAGGAAGCGCCAGTATAAAAAAAAAATCTGAGCTGGGCATGGTAGCACACTCCGTTAATCCCAGCACTTGGGAAACAGAGGTAGAAGAATCACTGTGAGTTGGAGGGCACCCTGAGACTACATAGTGAATTCCAGATCATCCTGGGCTAGAGTGAGACCCTACCTTGAACCCCTCCCCAAAAGCAATCTGAATGGGGGCTGGAGAGATGGTCCAGCAATTAAGGTGCTTGTATGCAAAGCCTAGCAATCCAGGTTTGATTCCCCAGTACCCACATAAAGCCAGATGAACAGTGGCGCATGCATCTGGAGTTTGTTTGCAACAGCTGGATGTCCTGACACACCCATTCTGTCTCTCTCTGCTTGCAACTAAATGAATTAAAAGCATATATATATACATTTATTTATTTATTTTTATTTTATTTTATTTTATTTTTTTTGGTTTTTCAAGGTAGGATCACACCTAGTCTAGCTCAGGAGGACCAGGAATTCACTAGTCTCAGGGTGGCCTCAAACTCCCAGTGATCCTCCTACCTCTGCCTCTGGGATTAAAGGCATGCGCCACCACGCTGTTCTTTGTTTTTCAAGGTAGGGTCTCACTCTAGCCCAGGCTGACCTGGAACTCATGACAATCCTCCTACCTCTGCCAGGTGTGGTGGCGCATGCTTTTAATCCCAGCACTTAGGAGGTAGAGGTAGGAGGATCTCAGTGAGTTCAAGGTCACCCTCAGACTACATGGTGAATTCCAGTCCCTTTTTGTGTCAGGGAGACACGTCATATGAGGTGGTTATCTCGTGGTTCTCTTTGGGCCTCAATCTCTAACAAAAACTGCCATAAAAAAAGCTAGCTTTCGCCGGGCATGGTGGTGCATGCCTTTAATCCCAGCACTCGGGAGGCAGAGGTAGGAGGATCACCATGAGCTTGAGGCTACTCTGAGACTACAAGTGAATTCCAGGTCAGCCTGAGCTAGAGCGAGACCCTACTTGAAACAATACTTTCTTTGAATAAGCTCCCTGACTTCCTAACTGGTGTGTTTCTAATCTGTGTGTTCAGCTGAATGACAAGGAGGAAGCCCTGGCTCACCAAAGAAAGGTCAGCTATATGCTTGCTCGGGCACTGGAAAACACAGACATTACCTCGAAGGAGCGGACAGAAAAACATCCCACGAGGAGGATTTTCTATTCAAAACCCCCTGGCATAAAACTTCAGAACTCCCTCTTCTAGGTGATCGAATACATTCAGGTGTCCAAATTTTTAACCATGGGGGCTGTTTTTGTTCATGGCAGCACCCACAAAGAGATCCAAACTACTCAAGAACCCATAAAAGGTCCCATTCTTTGCCATCAAGTTTATGTTGAAGAGAAACCAGTAGGCATTAGAATTCAAGCTGTTAAAAGTCAAGAGACATTGAAAGCTGGGATGTAGGCCGGGCGTGGTGGCCTATGCCTTTAGTCCCAGCACTTGGGAGACTGCATGAGTGTGAGGCCAACCAGACTACATAGTGAATTCCAGGTCAGCCTGGGGCTACAGCGAAACCCTACCTCAAAAACAAACAAAAGGCTGAAGTCTGCATGAGGCTCTTGCTGTGATTCCCCATTGAGTGTGGTGGCTTACACTTAAAACCCAACACTGAGGCACGGGGATCTCGTGAGGTCAAAGCTAGACTGGGCTGCAATGTCTCAAAAAAAAAAAGAAAAAGAAAAAGATGAGTGAATGAATCCATGAAGAAAGAAAAAATGACTATAGATACATATTATTAACTAAATAAAGTAGATTTAATAATGTTTTTGATACATGAATATAATGTATTTTGATCATATTCTTTAAAATGTTAAAAGGCAACTTAATCAATGTTTCCACTCTTTTTACAATAAGTTTATTAGTTAATATTTTATTTACTAATTTTCATATTTACAAACTTTTCAGTTTGCCAATGTCTTATAAACAAAACAATTAGAAAAATTAAAAAGTATAAAGTAATTATTCTATCTACAAATTATTTATAAGGGTGGAGAGATGGTTCAGCAGTTAAGGTACTTGCTTGCAAAACCTAACTTGGGTTCAATTCCCCAGTAGCCACGTAAAGCCAGATACACAAAGTAGTGCATTCATCTAGAGTTGGTTTGCAGCAGGGGGAGGCCCTAGCACACCCACTCTTCTCTCTTTTTTTTTTTTTTTGGGTTTTTCGAGGTAGGGTCTCACTCTAGCCCAGGCTGACCTGGAATTCACTATGGAGTCTCAGGGTGGCCTCGAACTCACGGCGATCCTCCTACCTCTGCCTCCCGAGTGCTGGGATTAAAGGCGTGCGCCACCACGCCCAGCCCACTCTTCTCTTTCTGTGCTTGCAAATAAATAATTTTAAAAAACTATGGCTGGGTGTGGTGGCACACACTTTTAATCCCAGTACTTGGGAGGCTGAGGTAGAAGGACTGCCATGAGTTTGAGGACATCCTAAGACCACACAGTGAATTCCAAGTCAGCCTGGGTTAGAGTGAGACCCTACCTTGAAAAACAAAAAAAGAAACAAAAAATATATACGTATATGTGTGTGTGTGTCTCTCTCTGTGTGTGTATAGTATTCTGGTAGGCGTGAGGCATGAGAATTGCAAGTTTAAGGGCAGCCTGGGTACCTATCAAAAACCCTGTCTCTGTCATAGAACAAATTGACCTAACAGATATCTACAGAACATCCCATCCAAATGCTGCAGAATATACATTCTTCTCAGTAGTACATGGAACATTCTCTAAAATAGACCATATATTAGTACACAAAACAAATCTCATCAAATACAGGAAAGTTGAAATATCTATCTGATCACAATGGGATTAAACTATAAATCAACAGCAAGAAAATCTATAAAGCATACATAAAATCATGAAAACTACAGTCACTACAAACGATGAATGGGTTACTAAAAAAAAAAAAAATCAAGGAAATCAAAAAAATTCATAGAATTTGCTGGGTGTGATGGCACAAGCCTTTAATCCCAGCACTCGGGAGGAAGGGATAGAGGGAGGTGGATCCCTGTGAGTTTGAGGCCACCCTAAGACTACATAGTGAATTCCAAGTTAGCCTCCATTTGAGCAAGACCTTACCTTGGAAAAAAGATTTTTAAAAGAAAGAAAGGGAAGGAAAGAAGGAAGGAAGGAAGGAAGGAAGGACAGCACTCGGGAGGCAGAGGTAGGAGGATCACTGTGAGTTCGAGGTCACCCTGAGAATTCCAGGTCAGCCTGGGCCACAGTGAGACCCTACCTTGGAAAAAAAAAAAAAAAAAAAAAACAAGCCAGGCTGGTGGGTCATGCCTTTAATCCCAGCACTGTTGGGGGAGAAAAGTCATCAAAGGTCTTAACCAGAAGTGGACCCCGAAAGATTAATGGCTGGCCAGCTAGGCCAAATATTCCAATCTATGCAATGGTAGCCTGTTATGAGGGAAATCAGAAACCAACTGCACTCTGATTAGATTTGAGGCTCATTCTATAGGAAATTCCTGCCTGCTACTGAAAATCTAATAAAAAACCTATACACAAAGTAGCTTTCACAGTGACTGATGCTACATGCACAAGAACTGCAGAATAGAAGGGAAAAAATGACATCAAGATAGAAGAGAGCCAGGCATGGTGGCCTTTAATCCCAGCACTTGGGAGGCAGAGATAAGAGGATCACCATGAGTTCAAGGCCACCCTGAGATTGCATAGTGAATTCCAGGTCAGCCTGGACTAGTGTGGAAACCCTACCTCAAAATAAGTAGATAGCTGGACGTGGTGGTGGTAGGCAGTGGTAGGAAGATTGCCATGAATTCAAGGCCACCCTGAGACTACAGAGTGAACTCCAGGTCAGCCTGGGCTGAAGTGAGACCCTACCTCGAAAAAAAAAAAAAAAAAAACCACTGAAGAGAGTCTAGTTGGAAAGAGGAAAGGATTCAGTGGAGGGGGAAATTTGGAAGGGAGGGGCTGGAGAGATGACTTAGCAGTTAAGGCATTTGCCTGAAAAGCCAAAGGACCTCGGTTTAATTCCTCAGGACCCACGTAAGTCAGATACACAAGGTGGCACATGCATCTGGAGTTTGTTTGCAATGGCTGGAGACCCTGGCACGCCCATTCTCTCTCTCCCAAATAAACAAATAAAAATAAAATATTAAAATAACAGAAATTTGGGAAGGGAAATAGGGAGGGTGGTAGGAGGGGATTATCATCATAGTATATTAGCTATATGTATGAAAGTTGACAATAAAGTTTTTTTTTTTTTTAAAGAAGTCATTTCCTCGGGAAGAGTAAAAGGAAAAAAATAGGAATTAAAGAAAATTAAGGGATCTGGGCACAGCATCACATGCTGGTCACCTCAGCATTCAAGAGACTAAGGCAGGAGCATCAACAGTGAGTTCAAGGTCAGACTGGGCTACACAGTGAATTTAATTTTATTATTAATATTTTTTGTTGTTTTTCAAGGTAGAATCTCACTCTAGCTCATCAGGCTGAATTCACTATGTAGTCTCAGGGTGGCCTTGAACTCACGGCAATTATCCTACCTCTGCCTCCTAAGTGCTGGGATTAAAGACATGCGCCACTGTGCCAAGCTAATCTTAAAAAAATTTTTTTTTTTAAATTTTATTTGAGAGAGAGAGAAAGGCAGACAGAGAATATGGTCAAGGCAGGGCCTCCAGCCACTGCAGATGAACTCCAGACGCATGTGCCACCTTGTGTGTAAGGCTTCCCTGGATCCTGGGGATTTGAACCTGGGTCCTTTGGCTTTGCAGGCAAGTGCCTTAACCACTAAGTTATTTCTCCAGCCCCCTGTTTTTTTGTTTGTTTGTTTGTTTTTTTTGGCGGGGGGAGACAGAGTCTCACTTTAGCCCAGGTTGACCTGGAATTCACTATGAAATCTCAGGCTGGCCTCAAACTAACAATCACCCTCCTACCTCTGCCCTCTGAGTGCTGGAATTAAAGGTGTGCGCCACCATGTCCATCTACTTAAATATTTTCTATTTATTTGCTAGCAGAGAGACATAGAAAATGGGTGAACCACAGCCTTCTGTCACTGCAAACAAACTCCAGACACATGCACCACTTTGTGTACCAGGCATTACAATCAATTACCCTTAACTCTTGAGCCATCTCTCCAGCCCTACATAGGGATTTTTTTTTGGTTGGGTCTCACTCTAGCCCAGGCTGACCTAGAATTCACTATGTAGTCCCAGGGTGGCCTTAAACTCATTGCGATCCTCCTACCTCTGCCTCCCAAGTGCTAGGATTAAAGGCGTGCACCACCACACCCGGCTCTTTGTTAGAACTTTTCTAATGCATGTTCAAATATACATGAGATGTGAACTTGTGTTTACACTCATAAAACTACAATAAAATACTTTATTTTAAAATACATTTAATAAAAATAACCCATAGTTTTACATATCTTTTTTTGGGGGGAGGGGGTTCGAGGTAGGGTCTCACTAGCTCAGGCCAACCTGGAACTCACTATGTAGTCTCAGGGTGGCCTTGAACTCATGGCGATCCTCCTACATCTACCTCCCAAGAGCTGGGATTAAAGGCATGCGCCACCATGCCCGGCAGTTTTACATATCTTACATGTATAGAATATTTACAAATTCACTTCTACAGCATTTACTTCATGTTTCCTGTTGTTTTCCCATCATTTGCCTTTTGGATTATTTCTTTCAGTGGTAAAACAATGTCCAATGTTCTTTGTAACTAAAATATTAGCTTCTTGGGCAATCCTCCTAAAAGCGAAACAAAACAAAAAAGGTTGTTTACATTTAGCTTTCTAATGGTTTTAACCAGTCACTGCATTACTACTCCATTATTTCTCTTAATGGCAATTGGCAAACAGTAAACATACAGTACTTAAGAAGAGGTCGAAGGGAAGAAGGCAGACATTGATAGTTTTCCTGAGGTATACTCAAAAGTGTCAGAGGTAGTAGTCTCCACAGAAGAAAAGAGTTAACAGCAAATCTACTTTAAACAACTTAAATTTGACAAGCTCAGAGGCTTCATTTCCTAGGTACCATTTGGTCACGACCTATACACAAGCTATTTGAAACTATCTAAGTCAATTAATTTCTTATTAAAACTGGAACTTATGGGCTGGAGGAATGGCTTAGCGGTTAAGACGTTTGCCTGCAAGGCCAAAGGACCCCAGTTCAATTCCCTAGGACCCAAATTAGCCAGATGCACAAGGGGGCACATGCATCTGGAGTTCATTTGCAGTGGCTGGAGGCCCTGCCATGCCCATTCTCTCTCCCCCCATCTCTGCCAAATAAATAAATAAACAAACAAACAAACTGGAATTTACCTTGTTCCAAGGCCTCAGTTCTTTTCCTCTTTGTTGCCATGGCTGGATTTGACTGCTCCTTTAAGGCTTCCACGGGACAGTTTGGTCTTGGCAGCTGACATCCAGGCGTTGGTGCTGGACGGTTACTGAAGTACTTAGTTTTCAATGCCTTTTCAAAGAAAAGAAACCAAAAACAAGGGTTTGTTGTTTTGCCTTAGAGACAGGGTCTAGCTACGCAGAACTGGCTGTCTTCAAACTTGTGGCTATTCTCCTGTCTCTGCCTCCCTAGTGCTGGGGATAACAGGTGTGCACACCCATACGCAGTTCATAAATTAAGTTTTAAGTATCTGTACTCTATGCAGGAAAATATAGCCATTAGATAGTTGAAGAGCATTACAAATACTATGTGAACACTCTTAAAAAAATAATAACCTAAATCCAAGTATTCCGACAAACAAATTACTACAAGTAAACACCTAGCATCCTAGGATTGGCTAATTCCATTACCATAAGAAGAGAAAAAGATGAGCTGGGGAGATGGCTCAGCAGTTAAAGGCACTTGGTTACAAAGCCTGCTAGCTTGGGTTCAATTGCTGAATCATGCATGTAAAGCCACATGGGTATTTGTTTGCAACAGCAAAAGACCTTGATGTGTGTGTGCACACACAGGCAAATACTTTTTAAAAATTAATTTATTTGCAAGCATAGAAAGAGAGGGGGAAGGGAAAAGCAAGACAGAGAATGGGCGTGAAAGGGCCTTCAGCCACTGCAAACGAACTCCAGACACATGCGCCACCTGTGTATTTGGCTTTATGTGGGTCCTGGAGAATCAAACCTGGGTCCTTTGACTTCTCAGGCAAGCACCTTAATCTCAAAACCATCTCTACAGCCCCAATACTTTTTTTCAAGGTAGGGTGTTACTCTAGTCCACGCTGACCTGGACTTCACTATGTAGTCTCAGGGTGGCTTTGAACACGGGGACCCACCTACCTCTGCCTCCCGAGGCGAGGAGTGCGCCACCACGCCTGCCTTTTGTTTTGTTTTGTTTTGGTTTTGGTTTTCCAAAATAATCCTTTTTAAAGTAAAAAAGATATTGCACATTTAGGTTCTCTAAACTTGGGGCTGGGGAGATGGCTCAATTGAGAAAGGTGAGTTCTAGGTTCAGGGAGAGACCCTGTTTCAAAATTTAAGGTAGGCCAGGCGTGGTGGTGTACTCCTTTAATTATAGCACCTGAAAGGCCCATGGAAGAGGATCTCCATGGCCATCCTGAGCCTATATCGTGAATTCCAGGTAAGCCTGGGATAGAGGGAGACCCTACCCCCCCCAAAAAAAGCAAAACAAAACCCCCCACAAAATAAAAACTAAGGATTGGGGAAGATGCCCAAAGCAGACCTCTGGTCTCCATATACACATGGTACATGCTCATTCACACACATGCACCCCCCACACAAATGAAGCATTATGAATTCATACTAATGCAATATGTTAGATCCACTGTGAGTGGGTAGGCTTATCCAAGGTTATTTCTATTTACCACTACTATAATGTTCTTACTTTTTAAAAAATTACATATTTGCACATGTGTGTATATTGGAGCCTCTTGCCACTGCAAATGAACACCACACACTTGCACCACATTTTTGCATACGGCTTATGTGGGTGTCTTGGGAGTTGAATTCAGGCTGGCAGGTTTTGCAAGCAAACATCTTCAATTGTTGAGCCATCTTTCCAGCCCCTATAATGTATTTTTCTTGACTTGAGCTCGTATTTCAAAAAACATGGGTTTCATCTTAGATGACAAATTTGTTGACTTAATATCTTTTTTTTTTTTTTTTTTTTTTTTTTGGTTTTTTGACGTAGGATCTCACTCTGGCTCAGGATGGCCTGGAATTCACTATGGAGTCTCAGGGTGACCTCGAACTCACGGTGATCCTCCTACCTCTGCCTCCAGAGTGCTGGGATTAAAGGAGTGCGTCACCACGCCCGGCTTAATATCTTTTTATTTGTACCAGTTGTTAAAACACACACACACACACACACACACACACACACACACACACACAAAACACAAACAAAAAACATTATCTTCCTAGTATTTTAAGAACTGAGGGGGCTGGAGAGCTGGCTTAGCTGTTAAAGCACTTGCAAAGCCAAAGGACCCAGGTTCGATTTCCCAGGACCTACATAAGATGCACAAGGTGGCACATACATCTGAGTTCATTTACAGTGGCTAAAGGGCCTGGTGTACCCATTCTCTTCCCTTCTCTCTCTCAAATAAATAACCTGTAAAAAAAAAAAAAAAAAATTAAAAAGGGGATGGAAGGATGGCTTAGCAGTTAAGACGTCTGCCTGTAAAGCCAAAGGACCCAGGTTTGATTCCCCAGGATTCATGTTAGCCAGATGAACAGGGTGGTGCATATGTCTGGAGTTTGTTTGCAGTGGCTGGAGACCATTCTTTCTCTCTTTCTCCCTCTTTCAAATAAATAAATAAAAATATTTTTTAAGGTAGAATTATTTATGAAATCTGACTTGTTCATTCAATGAATGCTATGTTGAAGACTTGCCTTATATTTCCTAATATAAAAAAGATGCCAGGGCTGGGTGTGGTAGTGCTTGCCTGTAATCTCAGCACTTAGGAGGCAAAGGTAGGAGGATTGCTTTGAGTTTGAAGCCAGCCTGAGACTAAATTCCAAGTCAGACTGGCTTCCCTACCCTCAAAAACTTGAAAAAAAAAAAAAAAAAGCTGGGGAGATGACTCAAAAGTTAAAGGCACTTGCTTGCAAAGCCTGCCAGCCCAGGTTCAATTAACCCAGTACCCATGGAAAGCCAGACGCACCAAGAAGTACATGCGTCTGGAATTCCTTTGCAATGTCAGCAGATCCTGGTGCACCTATACACATACCTAGACACACACACTCTCTCAAACAAATAAATAAAAACTTTAAACATATGTATTAAGGCTGCCCATTATCTCTCCCAAACCTCCAGGTCCTCCTGGTTAAGTCTCCCCAAATTCTACTACCACTCTCTCCTGCCTTCCATATGGCAGGATCTCTCTGAACTTTCTCCTTTCTTTCACTTAATCTAATAAAAGTCTCTCTAAACCTTTTTTATTTTTTTTTAAAAAAAAGGAAGAAAAAGGTGCATTTAAATACCTGTGAGGCTGTAATACGCGTACATGGATTAAACAGGAATAAGCCTTGTATGAGTTCCAGTAAGTCATCTCCTGCTGCAATGAAGATGTGTTGTAATGGGATTCCAGGAAAACTCTTAAATGTCACATAATCTGGAAGACTACACATGTCCTGAAAAGAAAATAAATTCAAATTTAAATAAATGATTGAGGGCTGAAGAAATGGCTTAGTGGTTAAGGCGCTTGCAGGCAAGGCCAAAGGACCCAGGTTCGATTCCCCAAAACTCACATAAGTTAGATATACATGATGGCACATGCAAATGCTAGAGGTCCTCGAGCACCTATCAATTTCTTTCTCTCTTAAAGGCATATGGATAGAATAAATAAGTGATCTAAAGCCGGGCATGGTGGTGCATGCCCCTTTAATCCCAGCACTAAGGAGACAGAGGTAGGAGGATTGCTGTGAGTTCAGGGCCACCTGAGACTTCATAGTGAGTTCCAAGTCAGCCTGAGCCAGAGTGAGACTCTACCTCAAAAAACCAAAAACCAAAAACAAAACAAAACAAAAAAACTAGAACTAGTGAGTAAAGGAAGGAAATATAAGATACATCTATATAAAGTGGTGAGCAGTATATTGCAGTACATTCATGGTACAGAAGATTTAACACAATAAAGAAATCAATTATCTTTTTTTTTTTTTTAAGGCAAGCCCAACAGACTAGCCTTTTAAAAAAAAATGTGAAAGAGAGAAAGGGAGGGAGGGAGAGAACTGCTGCTCCAGGGCCTCCATCTGCTGATGTCTGGATAAATGTATACACTATGCTTATCAAACTGCCCAGTAAGCACTTCTTTTAATATTCATACCCTTATATTAACACTACTCTCACTTTGGGTAGAGAATCTTCTCTTTTCAGATGGCAGTGACCTTGGGATGACTCAGAAGGTATCATAGTGCTGGAAAGAAGTGACTGGAGTACTGAGTAACCTCTCGATCACACCTTCCAAGGCTCAGGGTCTAATGCGGAAGAGGTGGCGGAAAGAATGTAGAGCCAAAGGAAGGGTAGGACTCCTTACAAAGTGCTCCCCTCAGACATAAAATGGCCTGGATATCCATGACCTCATAGTGCCTGACACTACCTACACAAGACCATCATAAGAGGAGGAAAAGATCATGACATCAAAATAAAAGAGAGACTGATTGAGATGGGAAGGGGATATGATGGAGAATGGAATTTCAAAGGGGAAAATAGGGGGAGGGAGGGTATTACCATGGGATATTTTTTATAATCATGTGGGATCTGGATGCTCTGGATCTCTCCTACTTCTCTGCTGCCATTTTAATTTCTTATACACCTCACTTTTTAGTAAAAGTGTGTATTTTGCTGGGTTTTCTTTAGCTTTTTCTCCCCTAGGCTGCTTTGGCATGGTTCCTATGCCACCATCTTAACCGGAAGTCAGTCTTTACTTTTAATCTTTTTGAAGCACATGTTTTTTAGACCCTACCTTGAAAAGTGAAAGAATAAAATGATAGATAATAAATAAATTTTAAAAAATCATTTTCTCAAGTTGGGCGTGGTGGCACACATCTTTAATCCCAGCACATGGGAGGCAGAAGTAGGATTGCTGTTGAGTTCAAGGCCAGTTTGACACTACATAGTGAATTCCACGTCAGCTTGAGCTAGAGTGAGACCCTGTTTGCAGATAAGAGGAAGCACTTCAAACCCCTTGTTTATCCATTACATGACCATGCCTCAAAGGAGGTGGAAGGACCAAAACCTGAACATTGTCCTCTGACTTCCACAAGCACCAGGGCTTGTGTGGATGGACACACACATACATCCTTCCCCCAAAAGAGCTAAATTGTTTGCAAAACAAAAACAAAATCCCTATCATTGTCTCTGACGCCAGGGGCTCAAGCATGCTAACAAGTACATGCTCTGCTTCTAAGCTGCATCCCAGCCCTCATTTAAAAAAAAAAAAATCATTTATTTATTTGCAAACACAGAGAGAAAGATAGAGAGGGACAGAGACAGAGAAACAAGAGAATGGGTGTGCCAGGGCCTTGGCCACTGCAAATGAGTACCAGATGCATGGGCCACCTTGTGCATTTGCCACCCCCTCATTTTTGTTAAATAATGAATAAAAGAAAATGCAACTCTGTTAGAATCCTTGTGAGCATATATTCATAGCAAAGCTTTATACCAAACTGTACCCAGTGATTAAACTGAGAAAGGATTATTGGCAATGGGGAAGGACTAAGCGTATACGAAACGGTAGATGTCATAATTTTAACATTTCCCTTTGTAGACTTGTCATTTGAAATTTTATACTGAGGCTATCTTATTAATAATTTAGGACAATAAAGGCTGGGGATGTAGCTCAGTGGCAGAGTACTTGCCCAAATGAGTGAGGGCCTGACTTTCTTTCCCAGCACTACAAAGATTAAAGTGAATACGTTTCTTTAAGAGTAACCTGACAGTACTTTATAAAATATTTGACAATTAAATAATGATAAAATCCTAAGTACATTTTCAAAGAAAATGAATGACAGCTTACAGGCCACTGTTCTTCAGTTGGTGTTCCCAAAGTTTCAAATATTCTTGTTAGCTGGTCAAGATCTGAATCTCCTGGCAAAAAAGGAACCTGAAAGAAAGCAAAAGACAAACACTTCAGGTGGTTTGTGATAGCTGTTATATACATAATGTTATAAATTTGATAACAGAAAAGAAAATTGTAAGCCAGTTATGGTGGCACACACCTTTAATCCCAGCACTTGGGAAGTAGAGGCAGGAGGATCACCGTAAATTCAAGGCCACCCTGAGACTACAAAGTGAACTCCAGGTCAGCCTGGGCTAGAGTGAGACCCTACCTCAAAAAAATAAAAGAAAAAGAGGCAGGTGTGGTGGTGCATGCCTTTAATCCCAGCACAGGAGGCAGAGGTAGGTCGAATTCCAGGTCAGACTAGATAGAGTGAAATTGTTTTGTTTTGTTTTGATTAAAGGTGTGCACCACCTGGCTGGTGAAGGTTTTTGATCCCAGCATTTGGGAAGCTGAGGTAGGAGGATTGCTATAAGTTTAAGGCCAGCCTGGAGCTACACAGTAAGTTGCAGTTTACCCTGGGCTAGAGTTAGACACAACCTCAAAGAAAAAAAAAAATTTTTTTTTTACTTGATGATATTATGCCTTGGTTTTAGATCTTGCTATAGCTACCAAAGCAAGCAGTACCTTCACTACTTATTTCATTTCCTTCTAATCTGTGTTTTCTCCCTGTAGTAGGGACTCAACTTAGCTGTGTACATATAAGACAAGTATCACCAATGAGACACATTCCAGCCTTTTCTCATACATCTTCAGTGAAACTTACTATGTAACAGACATTAAAACAGAAGAATGATCAGGGCTGGGGAGATGGCTCAGCAGTTAAAGGCACTAGTTGCAAAGCATGACTGCCTAGATTCGATTCCCCAGTGCCTATGTAAAGCCAGATGCACAAAGTTTGTTTGCAGTAACAGGAGGCTCTGGAGCACCCACCCATTGTCTTTCCTTCCCTCTCTGCTTGCAAATAAGAAAAGGAAAAAGAAGAGCCAGGTGTAACGGTGCAGACCTTTAATCCCAGTTCAAGAGGCCAGAGGTAGGATTGTTGTGAGCTGGAGACCAGCCTGAGACTACATACTGCATTCCAGGTCAGTCAGGGCTAGAGTAAGACCCTCAGGATGCAGAAGTCAGCTTGCGAGACAAAGTTAGACCCAAGTTCGATTCCCCTGGACCCATGTCAGCCAGATACACAAGGGGGCACATGTGTCTGGAGTTCCTTTGCAGTGGCTGGAAGCCCTGGCACAACCATTCTCTCTCTCCCCCCCCTTTCTCTGCCAAATAAATAAATAAATTTAAAAAAAAAAGTAAAACCAGGGCTGGACAAATGGCTTTGCTGTTAAGCCACTTGCCTGCAAAGCCTAAGAAGCCATATTTGACTCTCCTGATCCCACATAAGGTGACGCTACGTGTCACATGGTCACAAGGTAGCTCAGGTGCCTGGAGTTTGTTTCCAGTGACTGGAGGCCCTGGTGTGTCCATTCTCTCCCTCCATCACTATTTCCCTCCCTCTCTCTCTGCCTCTCTCAAATAAATAAAAATAATTTTTTTTTTTAAAAGAAAGAAAAGGTCTTGGCAGTTATAGGTGCCAGGCTACAAAGCCTAATGGCCTGGGTTTGATTTCCCAGTACCTACATAAGGCAGATGCACAACATGGCACGTGCCTGTGGAGTTCACCTGCAGTGGCAGGAAGCCCTGGCACCACCATTCCCCACTCCCTCTCTGCTTGCAAATAAATAAAAATATGTTCTAAAAAAGGAAGTATTGCTGGATGTGGTGGTACACACCTTTAACCCCAGTACTTGGGAGACAAGAGGTAGGAGGATCACTGTGAGTTCAAGGCCACCCTGAGACTACATAGTGAATTGAATTCCAGGGCTAGAGTGAAGCTCTACCTCGAAAAGCCAAAATATATAAATAAAAGAAAAAAGGTCTCAACTTTTCCCACTATAGCTCTTCTACCTTATTTCCCTGAGACAGAGTCTCTCATTGAACCTGAGGCTTGCTTTTTTTTTTTTGGCCTAGGCTGCTGACCAAGGAGCTCCAACAATCTACTTGTCTCTGCTTCTCTAAGTGCAAGGTTATAGGTATGTAAGACATGCCGGGTGTTCTACACAGGTGCTACAAATTTGACTCTTACCAAAGAAAGAAACACAAGATAACCCTGGTTCTGGTTATCCAATTATCTGCTTTTAAACTCCAAATTTGCCTTCTATCTAAAAACAAAAACAAAAAAGATCTGGGCTGGGTGTTAGGGCACTCATCTTTAATTCTAGCACTCAGGAGGCAGAGTTAAGTGGATCCATGTGAGTGCGAGGCCATCCTGAGACTACGTAGTGACTTGCAGGTCAGCCTGGGTTAGAGAGAAACTCTACCTAGAAAAATCAAAATCAAAACAAAACAAGGGTCCTGGGGAATCGAACCTGGGTCCTTTGGCTTTGCAGGCAAATGCCTCAACCGCTAAGCCATTCCTCCAGCCCAAAAATAAATTTTTAAAAGGGGCTGGAGACATGGCTTAGGGGTTAAGGGACTTGCCTGTAAAGCCAAAGGACCCAGGATCCATGTAAGCCAGATGCGTAAGGTAAGGCATGCATCTGGAGTTCGTTTGCAGTGGCTGAAGGCCCTGGCACGCCCATTCTCTATCTGCCTCTCCTGTCTCTCTCTCTCTCACTCAAATAAATAAATAAAATAAAAATAAATATTTAAAAAATAAAAAAATATTTAATTGAGAGAGGGAGCAGATAGAGAGAGAGAATGGGTGCACCAGGGCATCAAGCCCCTGAAAATAAACTCCAGACACATGCATCCCCCTTGTGTAGTTGGCTTACATGAGTACTGGGAAATCAAATCTAGGTCCTTAGGCTTTGCAGGCAACTGCCTTAACTGCTAAGCCATTTCACTCTAGTCCAGGCTCACCTATGTAGTCTTAGGCTGGCCTCAAACTCACAGCAATCCTCCTACCTCTGCTTCCTGAGTGCTGGAAATAATGGTGTGCGCCACCATGCCCACCTCATAGACATTAATCTTGATTCTCCACTGTTTCTGGTGTCAATTCTATGTGACTCAGTTTCCCGTAACACAGAAAGGCTTCACCTCCCAAACTGTCACCAGCTGAGGAACAAGCATTCAGAACATATGAATTCATGGGGGATATCTGATTCAAACCACCCTGTCTCCAATTTATGAAGTTCAGTGTAGAGCCAATATTAAAATTGTTTCCCTAGTCTTAACCCTCCACCCTTTCCTACCTGCTCTTTGGAACTTTTTTTAATAGTAAGACTTCTAGTAAAAAATTTCTAGTTAATACCATTTTAATTTCTATTCCATTCAAAAAAAAAAAAAACATGTAGGGCTGGAGAGATGGCTTAGCAGTTAAGGCGCTTGCCTGTGAAGCCTAAGGACCCCAGTTCAAGGCTTAATTCCCCAGGACCCACGTCAGCCAGATGCACAAGGCAGCGCTCGCATCTGGAGTTCGTTTGCAGGGGCTGGAAGCCCTGGCACGCCCATTCTCTCTCTCTCTCTCGTCTGCGTCTTTCTCTTTCTGTCACTCTCAAATAAACAAATAAAAATAAACAAAAAATTTTTTAAATATGTAAAGGCTAGGGCTGGAGAGATTCTATAGTGGTTAAGGGGCCTGCCAGCAAAGCCAAAGGACCCAGGTACAATTCTCCAGGATCCACATAAGCCAGAGGTACATGGTGGTGCACATGTCTTTAGTTCATTTGCAGTGGCTGGAGGCCCTGGCATGTCCCTACTTTCTCTCTCTGCCTCTTTCTCTGTCACTCTCAAATAAATTAGCTTAAAAAAAAAAAAAAGATTCTCATCTATCACTGGTTTCAACCTCTCTATATAGCTGAAGATGACCGTGAATTTACAATCCTTTTGTCTTCACATGTCAAGCACTGGAATTACAGGTGTGTGCCACACTGTTTTGTTTGTTTGTTTTTTTGAGGTAGGGTCTCACTCTCTAGACCAGATTGACCTGGAATTCACTATGTGGTCTCAGGCTGGCCTCAAACTCACAGTGATCCCCCCACCTCTGCCTCCCAAACGCTGGGATTAAAGGCATGCGCCACCACGCCCGGCTCCAGCCCTTTATTAAAAGCTGAGATTACAAACATGCCCACCTCAATTGAGGCTTGCTTGTTTGTTTTGTGAGACCGGATCTATGTCTTGATCTTGTCTTGATCCTCCTGTTTCAACCTTCTGAGTGCTGGGATTTACAGATAATGTACCACCATGTCTGGCAGTCTTTCATTTAAAAAGTTGATTCAGCTTGTAAGCTTTTTGCTGAAGGAATAATAATGGAAAGAGAATTCCTACAAATTTATGACACCAAATAACTGAAACTACAAAACTAACGTATGTATATTTATTCAGGACTTACCCTTAGAAGCAATTCTGCCAATATGCAGCCAACAGCCCACATGTCCACACCCACACCATACATTCTAGCTCCAAACAGTAACTCAGGAGCCCGATACCATCTGAAGAACAAAAATAAGCAGTTATATGGGAAGTGAATTACTGAGGCTTCTTATTTATTATTTTATTTATTTTTTTCAAAGTACAGTTCTTATTCTAGCCCAGGCTAATCTGGAAGTCACTCTGTAGTCCAAAGTAAAGTGGCACACATCTGTAATCCCAACATTTAGGAGGTTAAAGTAATGAGAAGTTACTAGGTAGAAATGTCTGAGTACTGGGCGTGGTGGTACATGCCTTTAATTCCAGTACTCAGGAGGCAGAGGAAGGAAGATGACTGTGAATTTGAGGCCAGTTTGGGACTACAGAATGACTTCCAGGTCAGTCCAGGCTACAGTGAAAACCAACCTTAAAAAGAAATGTCCAAAAAAGCTGGCATGGTGGCACATGCTTTTAATCCCAGCATTTGGGAGGCAGAGATAGGAGGATCACTGTGAGTTCAAGGGCACCCTGAGACTACAGGGTGAATTCCAGGTCAGCCTGGGCTAGAGTGAGACCCTGCCTCGAAAACAAAACAAAAGTCTGAGGATTTAGATTCTCTTTGAAAGGTGTGTTTTTTATTGTGGTAAAATTATATAAACAGCTGGGTGTGGTGGCACACGTCTTTAATCCTAGCACTTGGGGGTAGAGGTAGGAGAATTGCTGTTGAGTTAAGAGTCCACCCTGAGACTACATACTGAATTCCAGGTCAGCCTGAGCTAGAGTGAGACCCTAACTCAGAAAACAAAAAACAAGCAAACAAAAATAATATATAGCCATATATTTTACTTTTTATTGACAACCTCTATACATATAGACAATCTACCATGATCATAATCTCCTCCTACAGTACTGTACCTCCATTTTTTTCATCCTGATTCCCCTTCCATTAAATCTATTCTTTCCAACTAGTCTCTCTTCTATTTATTTATTAAAGTTTTTTTTTTTAAATTTATTTACTAGAAAGGAGAGGAGAGGATGGGCATACCAGGGCTTTCAGCTGCTGCAACAAATTCAAGATGCATGCAACCACCTTGTGCATCTGGCCTACAGGGGTTCTGGGGAATGGAACCTGGGTCCTTTGGCTTTGCAGGCAAGCGCTTTAACTGCTAAGCCATCCTTCAGCCCTTCTATTTATTTTTTTAAAAAAAATTGACAACATGACAGTACAGCACACAATGGCCCCTGCATGACCTTAACTACATATTTTACACTGCTGGATGACTCCTGCACTGATCTCAGAAACACGGTCTACAGTCCTACCCACGGAGCGCTCAGGAGCTCCTCCAAGCTGAACACAGAAAGCCTAGGCTCAACCAGGACCCATCTCCATCTTTCCTGAGCAGGACACTGCTGCCATGTCATGTTGCAGTGATGCCCACTGATGCTGTCTCTACCTTTATAAAGTCAGGATTGGGCTGGAGGGATGGCTTAGCAGTTAAGGTATTTATTTGCCTGCAAAACCAAAGGACCCAGGTTCAATTCCCCAGGACACACTAGTGTCTGGAGTTTGTTTGCAGTAGCTGGAGGCCCTAGCACGCTCATTCTCTCTCTCTCTCTCTGTCAAATAAATAAATAAATAAATAAATAAATAACAAATAAAATATTTTAAAAGTCAGGATTAACTTGAATAGTGCAGCTTGAGACCCACAGTCTCTGTTCCTTCTGTGATGCCTATGTTTGTGATGGGAATCAATCATGAGAACACAGATATGCTCTGTACCATGAACCACTGGCTCTCTCCACTCCTGGGCAATTTCAGCATCATGAAGAAGCCAGTAACTGAGTCTAAGCCATCCTGCCCTCCCCTTCAAAGACTCAGGATTAACAATAGCAATGTAGCCACACAGCTGCCCCACACCAGCCAAGATAGAGGCTTGTACTGAATGGAATGTCACTGGCAGCCTTCCATGTCCCCATATGCAGTGTGCTTGCAATCAATCTGCGCTACCTAACCAAGAAAAATCTGTCACGAATAATGACCTGAAAAGATGGTAAAGTCAGTGTCGGAGGTAGCCCAAGAAGGCATTCCTGTTTCCCAAAGTACAAGTCACTTTCTAAGGCTTGAGCAACAGATCCCCACCCTATTTTATTTTTATTTATTAATTTGAGAGAGAAAAAGGCAGAGAGAAAGAGAATGGATGTACTAGAGCCTTCAACCTCTGCAAAACAAACTCCAGATGCATACTCCACCCAGTATATCTGCCTTAGTTGGGTTCTGGGGAATCAAACCTGGGTCCTTTGGCTTTGCAAGCAGGCACTTTAACCACCAGGCCATCTTCTCTAGCCCTCTCTTATACTTTGATGTCATCATTCCCCCCCCCCTCCTATTATGCAGGTCTTGTGTAAGTAGCATCAGTCACTGTGAGATCACTTTGTGTCTGTCTGGAAGCAATGCACTTCCTTTGGATCTTTATTGGGGGGCGGGAAGGATGGTTAAGGTAAGGTCTCACTCTAGTCCAGGCTGACCTGGAATTCACTATGTAGTCTCCCACCTCTGCCTCCCAAGTGCTGGGATTAAAGGTGTGTACCACCATGCCTTGCCAGGTCTGTCACCTCTTGAACAATGGTCTCTGAGCCTTAGACGGCTATCTAGTTTTTAGAAGGCACCAACCCTGATTCCTGAACACTGTCAAGACACTTCCGAGAAGCCTGCTGATGCTCACTGATGACAACCTGTACAACACAAGCTGGAAGTTCTCTTACCTGGTTACAACCTGATGTGTATAAGCCCTGTTTGGGCTCCCAAATGATTTGGCCAGGCCAAAATCTGCCAGTTTTAGAACTCCATTTTCATCTAACAACAAGTTGTTTGGTTTCAGATCCTGTGTCAGAGGTGTGAAACAGACAAACAAATAAGCAGGGGAGGGGACAATACCAATGTGATATTTAGTTAGCTCAATTTTTTTCTTGTTGTTTTGAGACAGACTCTTTATGTATCCCAGGCAGCCTTGAACTCACTATAGGAAAATGACATTAAATTCTTTGTTTGTTTTCTTCTTTCTTTTTTTCTGGTTTTTCGAGGTAGAAGTCTCACTTTAGCTCAGGCTGACCTGGAATTTTCTATGTAGGCTCAGGGTGGCCTCGAACTCACAGTGATCCTCCTACTTCTGCTTCCCAAGTGCTGGGATTAAAGGTGTGCGCCACCACACCTGGCTGTTTTCTTTCTTTCTTTCTCTTTCTTTCTTTCTTTCTTTCTTTCATCTGTTTGTTTGTTTATTTATTTATTATTGCTAGGGTATCCCCCTAGCCTAGGCAGAACAAGAATTCACTTTGTGATCTCAGGTGGCCTCATACAGTAATCCTCCTGGGCGGGGGGGGAGGAAGGAAAAGAAAGAAATTTAAAACCTTACCTGAGCCAGGCGTAGTGGTGCACACCTTTAATCCCAGCACTTGGGAGGCTGAGGTAGGAGGACTACAGTGCATTACACTGAGTTCGAGGCCACCCTGAGACTAATATTGAATTCCAGGGCAGCCTGGGCTAAAAAAGACCCTACAAAAAAAAAAAAAAAAAACTTACCCTATGTAGAATCCAATGCTGATGCAAATACTCTAACCCTTGAAGAGTCATCAACATGTAGGCTTTAATGTGGGATGGTGTCAGCACAAGACTATTATCCTTTATTATAACCTATAAATCAGGCGGAAAACACAGGTATGCTTCATTATTCAAAATGAACTCTAACATAAAAACATACACAGATTTAGGCCCAGTGTGGTGGTGCATGCCTTTAATCCCAGCACTCAGGAGGCAGAGGTAGGAGGACTGCTGTGAGTTCCAGGCCACCCAGAGACTACATAGTGAATTCCAGGTCAGCCTGTGCTAGAGTGAGACCCTACCTCAAAAAATACATACATACATACAGATTTAAAAACAAGTATATCCAGATAGGAGAAACCCCAAGAAAACTATCCATCGTTCTTTGAAAGGCATTGTCAGAATCTGCAGAACTAGGTGGCTAAAGAAGAGCATCTCTAGTTTTGAAAAGTGCTGCTCTGCACCCTATTATGGTCTGAGAATTTCATTTCTGTCTGGAAGTGCACTCAGTACTTTTTGGGAAATCATCTCATCCCAGCTCAGTCCACAGTGAAGAGCGATCTTGGCCTTGGCCTGGAGGTTGACTACATCAGGGACAGACGCAAGACCCAAGACCAATCAATAAAACCTAGTGCGTGTAACAGAACCCAAGGAAACAAAGCACGGTCTTCCCTCAGGGACTGGATCGTTAGACTCTAAGGACAGAACACCTGGAACTGTAGGGACATGACAGTGAATGTGCCATGAATGAAGACAGGACTGAGTCAGAATGGAATGCTCACCCCTCTGAGCTTTGCCATAAGCCATTTTATTCTTAGGACTGGTTTCTTTTTATTCCTGGGTTAGTATTCTATTATATGGGCTACTAGTTTGTTTATATATCACTAGGTGAAGGACATGTCATAGGCAATTATAGAGCTAAGCAGGCTCAGCAGTAAAAGGTGTTTCCTTGTAAAGCCTGGGTTTAATTTCCTAATGTTGGGCTGGAGAGATGGCTTTGCGGTTAAGTGCTTGCCTGTGAAGCCTAAGGACGCCGGTTCGAGGCTGAATTTCCCAGGACCCACGTTAGCCAGATGCACAAGAGAGTGCACGCATCTGGAATTCGTTTCCAGTGGTTGGAAGCCCTGGTGCGCCCATTCTCTCTCTCTCTCTGCCTCTTTCTCTCTATGCCTGTCGCTCTCAAATAAATAAAAATAAACAAAAAATTATTTAAAAAAAATTTCCTAACACCCACAAAAGGCCAAATGCAGAAAGTACTGCATGTGCCTGGCATTCAATAGCAGTGCGAGATACCCTGGAATACATGCATGCGTGCGTGCACACACTGTCTCTCTCACACACACATGCAAATAAATAAATATTTTTAAAACATAGTTAGGCATTGGTATACCAAGTAATTTCTGTTAGTAATGTTCCTGTATCTCTTGGATAAATATCTAACAGTGGTATTGCCAAGTCACATTATTGATTAGTAGTAATGATCGTACTATTATTGAGGTAAGATTAGTGATTCAGTGGTACTAATGCTAACAGCTATCAATATGCTATGGGCTTAAATGCTACCACTGTGAATATTCACTGAAATCATACGATACTGTGTTGTGAGAAATCCATTTTTATTTCATTTAATTAATTAATTTATTTATTTATTTATTTGAGAGAGCGAGAGAGAGAATGGGCACACCAGGGCCTTCAGCCACTGTAAACTCTAGATGCATGTACCACCTTGTGTATCTGGCTTACTTGGGTCCTGGGAATTCAACCAAGGTCCTTTGGTTTTGCAGGCAAGCACCTTAACTGCTAAGCCATTTCACCAGCCCAAGATCAACTAGAATTCTTTTTTTTTTTCTTTCTTTTTTTTTGGTTTTTTGAGGTAGGGTCTCACTCTAGCCCAGGCTGACCTGGAATTCACTATGGAGTCTCAAGGTGCCCTCAAACTCACTGGTGATCCTCCTACCTCTGCCTCCCAGGTGCTGGGATTAAAGGCATGCACCACACGCCCAGCTCAACTAGAATTCTTAAACACTGCTGGTGAGAATGTAGATGGTATAGTTACTTTAGAAAAAACTTGAAAATTTGTTACAAAATTAAATATACCTGTACCAACCAAAGATAGAAAGGATTTCTCATGGGCTGGAGTTCATTTAGTGGCTTGAGGCCCTGGTGTGCCCATTCTTTCTCTATCTGCCCCTCTCTCTGCTTCTTTCTCTATCAAATGAATAAATAAAAATAAAAATATTTACAAAAAGAATTCTAGTTGATCTAAATACTTGGATTGTCTCTCCAGACCAAGGATGGATTTGTTTTTTAGGTTTTTTTTTTTTTAATTTGTTTGTTTTAATTTTTTGGTATTTTGAGATAGGATCTCACTCTAGCCCAGACTGACATGGAATTCACTATGTACTGTCAGGGTGGACTCCATGGTGATCCTCCTACCTCTGCTTCCTGAGTGCTGGGATTAAAGGCGTGTGCCACCACCACAGGCTTTTCAAGAATGGATCTTTAATCCATGGTAATATGGGAGAAGATTCAAAGATTCTGATAGGTCCAATGTTCATAAAAATGTCAACAAGTAGGCTGGAGTGATGGCGCAGTGGGTAAGGTGCTTGCTTACAAAGACTAACGACCCGAGTTTGATTCTCCAATACCCATGTAGAGCCAGATGCACAAAGTGGCACATGTATCTAGAGTTCATTTACAGCAGCTAGAGGCCCTGGTGCATCCACTTTCTCTGTCTTCTGGGAATGGTGGCACATACCTTTAATCCTAGCACTTGAGAGGCAGAGGTAGGAGAATTGCTGTGAATTGGAGGCCAGCCTGAAACAGTGAATTCCAGGTCAACCTGTGCTAGAGTGAGACTCTACCTCAAAAACAACAACAGCAGGGCGTGGAGGCACACACCTTTGATCTCAGCACTTGGGAAGCAGAGGTCGGAGGAGCACCATGAGTTTGAGGTGACCCTGAGACTACATAGTGAATTCCAGGTCAGCCTGAGCTAGAGTGAAACTCTACCTTAAAAAAAAAATTAAAAAGAAATTCAGGTAGAGGGCTGGAGAGATGGCTTAGTGGTTAAGCGCTTGCCTATAAAGCCTAAGGACCCTGGTTCAAGGCTCAATTCCCCATGACCCACATTAGCCAGATGCACAAGGGGGCGCACGCGTCTGGAGTTCGTTTGCAGTGGCTGGAAGCCCTGGTGCACCCATTCTCTCTCCCTCCCTCCTTCTCTCTGTCGCTTTCAAAGAAATAAATAAAATAAACAAAAAAAATTTTTTTAATTCAGGTAGAAAATATACTTTAGGAGCTGGGAATCTGAGTTCTGATCCCCATCATCCATGTAAAAGAGTCAGGTGCAGTGGTACATGTATATGTCATCCCAGTGTTGTAAAACCGGAGACAGGAAGAACCCCAGGGCTTGCTGACTAGATTGTCTAGCTCAACTGGTGAGCTCTGGATTTAATCAAAGATTCTGTCTTGGAAAATAAGGTGTAGAGTGACTGAGGAAGACATCTAACACTGACATCCGGCCTCCACATGCATGCATTCACACACATGAGAATATGCACCTTCACACACACACGCATGCATTCTGCATACCACATATGCACAAAAAATTTACACTCTCCTTTGATAAGTACCTAGAAATCTTACCTCTAAATCAGTTTCCATAAAATCAAAGACAAGGCTAATATTAGATTTATGTCCAAAAGCATCAAGAAGCTGCAAAGCAAAAATATTTTGAAAATGTGAGTTCAGTATCATACCAAGTGAGGTTAACTGTTATTAATTAATGAGCTTTTATTTGCTCTCCCACTGAGACAATTCCAGTCCTTGGTTTTACTTTTATTTTACTTTATTTTATTTTTGGGTCTTCAAGGTAGGGTCTTGCTCTAGCCCACGCTGACTTGAAATTCACTATGTGGTCTCAGGATGGCCTTAAACTCACAGCAATCCTCCTACACCTGCCTTCCCAGTATTGGGATTAAAGGCATACACCACCACACCCAGCTTGGTTTTTGGCTATTTATTTTATGAGAGAGAGAGAGAGAGAGAGGGAGGGAGTCGGACAGAAAGAGAATGGGCACACCAGGGCCTCTAGCCTCTGAAAATGAACTCCAGACAGATGTGCCACCTTATGTAATTGGCTTATGTGGGTACTGGGTAAGTGAACCTGAGTCCTTAGGCTTCACAGGCAAGTGCTTTAACCACTGAACCATCTCTCCAACTGTGGTCCTTAGTTTTTTGAGAGGGTCTCTTCATGAAGCTCAGGGTGACCTGGAACGTACTATACAGCCCAACCTAGTTTCAAAATTGCAATTCTCTGAGCTGAAGTGATGATTCAGCAGTTAATGGTGCTTGTATGCAAAGCCAGTCAGCCAGAGTTCTATTCTCTAGTACACAAATAAAGCCAGATGCACTAAGTAGCAAGTGTCTGAAGTTCATATGCAATGGCAAAAAGTCTCTGGCATGCCCACCATTTTCTCTCTCACAAATAAGTTGCACGGGGCTGGAGAGATGACTTAGTGGTTGAGGCACTTGCCTACGAAATCTAAGGACACAGGTTCAATTCCTCAGTACCCACGTAAGCCAGATGCACAAGGTGGCACAAGCATCTGGAGTTTGTTTGCAAAAATGGATGGAGGCCCTGGCATGCCCTCTCTCTCCCTCTCAAATAAATAAAAATAAAAACAAAAATTATCAGCACTTGGGGAGCTGGAGGGATGGCTTAGCAAAGTTAAAGGACCTAGGTTCGATTCCCCAGGACCCACATGAGCCAGATGCACAAGGTTGTACATGTGTCTGGAGTTCATTTGCAGTGGCTGAAAGCCCTGATGCACCCATTCTCTCTATTTGCCTTTCTCTCCCTTCCTCCTTCCTTCTCTCTCTTTCAAATTATATATATATATATATATATATATATGTATATATATATATATGTATATGTATATATTTATAGCAGCATTTGGGAGGCAGAGGTAGGAGTACTACTGTGAGTTTGAGGCTGCCTTGACACTACATCCTGATTTCCAGGTCAGCCTGAGCTAAAGTGAGACACCACCTGGGGGGGGGGGGCGAATAGAGCCTTGTGGGCTGGAGAGATGGTTCGGTGGTTAAAGTCACTTGCTTGCAAAGCCTAACAGTCCAGGTTCAAATCCCCAGTACCCAGGTAAAGCCAGATGTATAAAGTGGTGCATATGTCTGGAGTTCATTAGCAATGACAAGATGCCTTGAATTTGCCCATTCCCTTTATCTCTCCCTCTCTCTTTACTTGCAGAGAAATAAATCAAAGCTGGCTGTGGTGGTGCATGTCTTTTATCCCAGCACTTGGGAGGCAGAAGTAGGAGGAGTGCTATGACTTCAATGCCACCCTGAGAATGCATAGTGAATTCTAGGTCAGACTGGGCTCTAGAGCAAGACCCTACCTCAAAAAAAAAAAAAAAAAAAAAAAAAGAAAGAAAGAAAGAAAGAAAAAATTGCAGGACATGGTGCACACCTTTAGTCCCAGCATGGGGACAGGATGAGACAGAATTGCTGTGAGTTTGTGGCCAGCACAGGCTAGAGTGAGAACCTCAAAAAAACAACAAAAAAAAACCCTACCTTGAAATCCTCCTACCTCTCCTTGAGTGCTGGAATGACAGATATGCATCACCACATGTGACTTAATTTTTTTGGTGCTGCTGTTTTTTCAAGGTAGGGTCTCACTCTAGCCCAGGCTCATTTGGAACTCTGCAGTCCCAGGCTGACCTCAAACTCACATTCTCCTAAGATTAAAGGTGTAAGCCACCTCACCCAGCTTGACTGAATTTTTAAATTGCTGTTAAGCCTGCAACACCTTTACTGAGCTGAGCCTTCAATCAGTATTCAAAAGAATAAACATCTCAAATATTAATGTAGAGCATACTCACACCAATTATATTTGGATGGCTTAGCTCCTGTAATAATTTTATCTCTCTTAAGGCTGTTCTATTTATACCTGTATGAAAAAGCAAAGCAAAAAGTCAGTAATTCTGAAATTTCACACCATTTAAAAAACGTGTTTTTTAGGAAAGGTCACTACATGAATAGCAAACATTTCACCAAAAAGGGAAGGGGGACAATTTTAACAAGTTTTAAATTTTTTTTGTTTATTTTTTTATTTATTTGAGAGCTACAGACAGAGAGAGAGACAGATAGAGAGAGAGAGAGAGAGAGAGAATGGGCACGCCAGGGCTTCCAGCCACTGCAAACGAACTCCAAACGCATGTGCCCCCTTGTGCATCTGGCTAACATGGGTCCTGGGGAACCGAGCCTCGAACCGGGGTCCTTAGGCTTCACAGGCAAGCGCTTAACCGCTAAGCCATCTCTCCAGCCCAATTTTAACAATTTTTATGACAGCTTTTTTTCTTTTATATTGTTTGAAATTCGTTTAACCCAGACTATGAGAGTGAAAAAGAATTTGCAATATCCATTACATATTCTGAATACCATTATGCTAATATACATAAGTATATAGCAGATAGGTGATAATAGGTTCTTTTCTTCCCCTACAAATATTAGAAGATGATTATGTTAAAGCAAAATAGCACTAATGCTGGATATTTTCTGTTATAAAGCACTTAACTCAGGACTGGAGAGATGGCTCATCGGTTAAAGCACTTGCCTTCAAAGCCTAACAACCTCAGTTCCATTCCCCAGGACCCATGTAAAGCCCGTTGAACAAAGTGGCATATGCATCTGGAGTTTTGTTTGTAACGGCTAGAGGTCCTGGCAGTATGCAGTGAACGGAGGCCCATTCATCCTCATTCTCTCTTTCCTTACAAATAAATATTTTTTTAATTTTTAAGTTTTATTTATTTATTTGAAAAAGACACAAAGAGAGAAAGAGACAGATAGAGAATGGGTGCACCAGGGCCTCCAGCCACTGCAAACAAACTCCAGATGCGTGCGCCCCTTGTGCATCTGGCTAATGTGGGTCCTTAGGTTTCACAAGCAAGTGCTTAACCACTAAGCGATCTCTCCAGCCCACAAATAAATACTTCTTTTTTAAAGAGCACTCAACTCAGGGCTGGAGAGATGGCTTAGTGGTTAAGGCACTTGTCTGCAAAGCCTAAGGACCCAGGTTCAATGGAAGTCGCTAGAGGCCCTAGTGCACCAATTCTCTCCTCCCCATGGGGGGGAAAATATATATATATAGAAGTAGGGTCTCACTCTAGCCCAGGCTGACCTGGAATTCAGTAGGTAGTCTCATGGCAGTCCTCCTACCTCTGCCTCCCAAGTGCTGGGATTAAAGGCGTGAGCTACCATGCCCGACTCATAATATTTTTTAAAGCACTTAACTCAGAAGAGATTGAGTAAGGAGAGGGCTAAGCAAAATCTAAGAGGATATAAGTAAGTCATATGGAAACCTACTGTTTTGGGCAATGGAACACTCAGGAGCCGTAGATTGTTGCTAGAAAATTTTCAGTGCCAGAGATGGGATACCTTCCAGTGAGTTGTTGGCCAGGGAGGTCCCTGATGCCCCCCAAACATTACAGGCCATAGCCGAGGCCCTTGGTTTCCTACCAGAAATAGATGGTAAGGCCCTACTGCTGAAGACTACACATACTTGGGCTGCAAGGTCACTGAGAAACTCTGCTGGGACCAAGCTGATAACCTCCTCCATGTATACCAGCTGACAGAAAGCTGGAAGAAGCCATGCTGCATGCAGTTCAATGGGAGACAGAGAAATCACCAGTGAAGATACCCAAAAATGGACACTGTAAGCCTTATATTTGGCCAGCCAATGGGTGCAATAGTGGCATGTCTGTTATGGGGGAAACCAACCACCCTCTAATTGGACTGGAGGCCCGCTCCATGGGAGGGAATACATCCCTGATACTGAAAACCTACAACACGGGTTGACATGAGCCCTAGGAGTGTAATGTCTGCTGGTGTCTGGCTAAAAGTATATACTATGCTCAACAAACTGCCCAGTAAGCACTTCTCTTAATGTTCATACCCATATATTAATGCTACTCTCACTTTTGGCTAGAGAACCTTCTCTTTTCAGATGGCAGTGACCTTGGGATGACTCAGAAGGCACCATGGTGCTGGAAAGAAGTGACAGAGGACTGCTCAGCACTGAAATATCTCTATCACACCTTCCAAGGCTCAGGGTCCATTGCGGAAGAAGAATGTAAGAGCCAAAGGAAGGGTAGGACTCCTTACAACATGCTCCCCCGAGACACAAAATGGCCTGGATATTCATGACCTCACAGTGCCTGACACTACCTATGCAAGACCATCATAATAGGAGGAAAAGATCATGACATCAAAATAAAAGAGAGACTGATTGAGATGGGGAGAATTGAGTTTCAAAGGGGAAAGTGGGGGGAGGGAGGGAATTACCACCGAATATTATTTATAATTATGGAAGTTGTCAATAAAAAATACTTAAAAAAGACGACAGCTCTGGCACTGTCACAAATGATCCATCTTTTTCATAGGAGCTGTTTTTGATTGTGTGTGAGAGATGAGTGCACATGTGTGTGCCTGTGAGGCACCGTGCACACATGTTCACCTGCAGCGGGGTGTGCCTGCCAGCAGTGGCCAGAGTGGAATGTTGGGTATCCCGCTCCATCACTTTTCCACTCATTCTTATTTGAGCCAGTCTCTTACTGGTCCAGAACATGCTGTTTCACCTCTACCTCTGGTGAGGCTCTCCTCTATAGGACTGGGGTTACAAACACATGTGGCCATACCCAGCTGTTTCTGTGAGTCCTGGGGGTCAAACGTGAATGGGCTCTTAGCCCTCTTCAGACCCCTCAGGCTTGCACTCAACCATCTCCCTAGCCAGAAACCTTTTATTTTGAATGATTTAAAAGGATTTGTGGGCTGGAGAGATGGCTTAGTGGTTAAGGCAATTGCCCGTGAAGCCCAAACACCGAGGTTCATTTCCCCAAGACCCACATAAGCCAGATGCACAAGGTGGCACATGAGTCTGGAGTTCATCTGCAGTGGCTGAAGGCCCTGGAGTGCCCATTCTCTCTCTCTGCCTCTTTCTCAAATAAATAAATAAAATATGTTTTGGGTTGGAGAGATGGCTTAGAGGTTAAGTGCTTGCCTGTGAAGCCTAAGGACCCTGGTTCAAGGCTCAATTCCCCACTACCTACATAAGCCAGATGCATTTGGAGTTTGTTTGCAGTGGCTGGAGGCCCTGGTGTGCCCATTCTCTCTCTTTTTTTCTCTCTCTGTCTCTCTCAAGTAAATAAAAATAAAACAAAAAATAAAAATAAAAGGAGGGCTGGAGAGATGTCTTAGTGGTTAAAGCATTTGCCTGCAAGAGGACCCAGGTTCAAGCCAGACATGATGGCACACGCCTTTAATCCCAGCGCTAAGGAGGCAGAGGTAGGAGGATGGCTGTGAGTTTGAGGTCACCCTGAGACTCCATAGTGAATTCCAGTTCAGCCTCAGCTAGAGCGAAACCCTACCTTGAAAAACAAAACAAAACAAAGGAACCAGGTCCCACGTAAACCAGATGTACAAGGTGGCGCATGCATCTGGAGTTCATTTGCAGTGTCTGAAGGCCTGGCACATCCATTCTCTCTCTCTCTCTTTGCCTTGTTCTCAAATAAATAAAATAAATTAAAAAAAAAAAAAAGGATTTGCAACAGGCTTTAGAATAAGAAACCTTTTCCCCATATGTCCATTTCAAAATAAACTTTGGGGCTAGGGAGATGGCTTAACAGTTAAGGCACTTGCCTGCAAAGCCAATGGGCCCAGGTTCGATTCCCTAGGACTCATGTAAGCCAGATACACAAAGTAGCACATGCATCTGGAGCTTGTTTGCAGTGGCTGGAAGCCTGGCGCTCCCATTCTCTCTCTCTCTCTCTCAAATAAATAAAAATTAATATAAACTTTGTGTTCTTTTCCATGAACAGGTATCCTGAACTTTCAAAGCAGTTACAAACTCAGAAGTAAAAAAGGTAGCCAAATGTGGTTGCACACACCTTTAACCCCAGCACTTGGGAGACTGAGGTAGAAGGATCACCTTGAGTTCAAGGCCAGCCTGAAACTACAGCCTGGCTCAGAGTGAAACCCTACCTCAAAACAAACAAACAAACAAACAAACAAAACAAATAACAAAATGTAATAGCTTGTAACACCCAAAAGAGTAACGGTGACGTCAAGAGCAGCAACTAACAGTCCTGCTGCTTTCTATTTACTTAGCGATCTAAATTTTCCTCTGAACACTTAAGTGGTGAAAATCATCCACCGCCCTTTTCACCCCGAGTTTATGTTTGTCAGAGACACTGCAACTTTCCTTACTTCTCCTGATCAGAATAAAAACATTTCTTCTCTCTCTCTTTTTTTTTTTCTTTTTGTTATGTTTTGTTTTTCGAGGTAGGGTTTCACTCTAGCCCAGGCTGACTATGTAGTCTCGGGGTGGCCTCGAACTCACAGGGATCCTCCTACCTCTGCCTCCCAAGTTCTGAGATTTAAGGTATGCGCCACCACGCCTGACTAGAACAAAAACATTTCTTAATCTGCCAGATTATATGAAATACTTACCATCTTTAGCTTCTGACCGATGTCCAAGTTTGATCTGGGAGAGAAGGGAGAATACACATGCATTAAAAATGCATTAAATCAGGGCTGGAGAGATGGCTTAACGGTTAAGGTGTTTGCCTGCAAAGCCAAAGGATTCTGGTTCAATTCTCCAGGATCCATGTAAACCAGATGCACAAGGGGGCACATGCATCTGGAGTTCATTTGCAGCGGCTAGAGGCCCTGGCGTGCCATTTTCTCTCTCTATTTCTGCCTCTTTCTCTCTCTCTCTCTCAAATAAATAAATAAATAATATATTTTTTAAAATGTGTTAAATCAGGTAGGGCATGGTGGTGCATGCCTTTAATCCCAGCACTTGGGAGGCAGAGGTAGGAGGATCCAGTGACACCACTGAGTGAATTTCACGTCAGCCTGCACTAGAGCAAGACCTTACCATAAACAACAACAACAATAACAAAAAAAAAGGGGCTGGAGGGGTGGCTTAACAGTTAAGGCACTTGCCTGTGAAGCCTAAGGTTTGATTCTCCAGGTGCCACGTAAACCAGATGTACAAGGTGGCGCATGTGTCTGGAGTTTGTTTGCAATGACTAGAGGCCCTGGAGCGCCCTTCCTCCCCTCCTTCCTTCCTTTCTCTCTCTCTCTCTCTCTCTCCCAATCTGTCTCAAATAAAAATATATTTAGGTGCTGGAGAGATGGCTTAGCAGTTAAGGCACTTGTCTGCAAAGCCAAAGAACCTAGGTTTGATTCACCAGGACCCATGTAAGCCAGATGCACAAAGTGGTGCATATGTCTGGAGTTGGTTTTGTAGTGGCTGGAGGCCCTGGCATACATCCTCTCTCTGCCTCTCAAAGAAATGATTAAATTTAAAACAACAGCAAAAAATAAATAAATAAGAAATAAAACAGTCTTTACGAATGAAAAAAAGAAACAAACTTTCCAAGGAGAGGGCTGCGTTTTCCAAGTTACATGACATTAAAGATACTGAAGCTGTTCAGGAATAATAAGCGTCAGTGAAGAATTACTAGTTAAAGTATGAGAAGGGTATAGATGAGCTGACAAAAAATAAAAATAAAAAAAAAAGACGTTTGCAAAACGTGCTGACCCAGGTTTGACTCTCCAATACCATGTAAAGACAGATAACAAAGTAATGTATGCATTTGGAGTTTGTTTACAGGGCCACAAGGCTTTGGTGTATACATATTCACTCTCTCTCGAATCAATGAATGAATCAATACACAATTTAAAATATAGATATATACACAAATGATTCTAAAACTTCTTAGCCAGAAGCTGGGCGTGGTAGCAATCCTCCTACCTCTATCTCCAGAGTGCTGGGACTAAAGGCATGGACTACCATGCCTGGCTAAGACCCCACTTCCTCCCCCTCCCCCCCCCCCCTTTTTTTGGTTTTTTTCGAGGTAGGGTCTCACTCTAGCCCAGGCTGACCTGGACTCCACTACATAGTCTTAGGGTGGCTTTGAACTCATAGCAATCCTCCTACATCTGCCTCCCTAGTGTTTAAGCCCCTTATTTTTCAATTGTGTGTGCACAAGTGCAAGCACGAACGTTTGTGTGAGAGAATGCAGTGTGAACGTATCACAGCAAGCACACATGTGCCTCGGCACATGCTAGAGGTCAGGGACAGCTGGCAGGTGGTCAGTCTTCCCCTTTCCACCTCATGAGGCAAGGTTTCTTTTTCTGGAACCTTGCTCTGTTCTTTGCTGCTCACCGCAAGCTTCCTGTCTCTGCCTTCCATCTCACTGGTCAGCATGCTGGAAGGCATGGCTTTCAGCTTTTTACATTGGGTCTCATGATAAATGGGCACTTGGACTTGAGCATCAAGTGCTTTACCCAGAGCTGTCGCCCCAGTCCCAAAAAGTAATTTTTTTGTTTTTTTCAAGGTAGGATCTCGCTCTAGCCCAGGGTGACCTGGAATTCACTATGTAGTCTCAGGGTGGCCTTGAACTCATGGCAATCCTCCTACCTCTGCCTCCCGAGTGCTGGGACTAAAGACATGCACCACCACACCCCATCCAAAAAGTAAATTTTGAGAGAGCTTTTTGTCTTATAAATACACTGTGAGTTACAAAAATGACCATGATCAGATATAGTGGTGCATGCCCTTAATTCCAGCATTCTGGAGGCTGAGGCAAAAGGACTGCCATGAGTTCGAGGCCCACCTGGCACTGCATAGTGAATTCCAGGTCAGCCTAGGCTACAGCAAGATCCTACTTTGAAAAACAAAAACCAACCAAACAAACAAAATATATATATATAGGGGGCTAGAGAGATTGCTCAGTGGTTAAGGCGCTTGCCTGCACAGCCTAAGGACCCATATAAGTCAGATGCACAAGGCACTGCAAGTGCACAAGGTTGCACATGCATACAAGATGGCACATGTGGGCTGGAGAGGTGGCTTAGTGGTTAAGCGCTTGCCTGTGAAGCCTAAGGACCCCGGTTCGAGGCTCAATTCCCAGGACCCACATTAGCCAGATGCACAAGCGGGCGCACGCATCTAGAGTTCGTTTGCAGTGGCTGGAGGCCCTGGCATGCCCATTCTCTATCTATCTGCCTCTGTCTCTTTCTGTCTGTCGCTCTCAAATAAGTAAATAAAAATAAACAAAAAATCTTTGAGAGCAAAATAATTAAGTAAAGCACAGATAATAATGGCAGGAATAAGAAGAAAATAGCAAGCCAGATACTATTTGTTTGCAATGCCTAACAACCTGGGTTGAATTCCCCAGTACCCACATAAAGCCAGATGCACAAAGTGACACAAGCACCTGGAGTTTTATTTGCAGCAGCAAGAGGTCCTGGTATGCCTGTTCTCCCTCTTTTTCCTAGTACATAAATAAAAATAATAAATAAATAAAAGGCAAGGCGTGGGTCAGCCTGGGCTAGAGTGAAACCCTACCTGGAAAAACCAAAATAAGTAAATAAAAGAATGAGAAGGAATGCCTGGCAAACTGGAAGATACAAGTCTAATTATTCAAGGAGTGATTCACAGGAGTTAAGTAACTAAGTAACTACAAAGAGGTTAAACAGTTCTTGAAAGAGAAACAGATTCAAAGTAGCAATAGGAACACAGGATCATGGAGGTCATCTGTTCTCCCAACAAATCCTAAATTATAAGACAAAGAGCCTCTTCTCCCTCCTCCCCCCAGGTAGGGTCTCACTGTAGCTCAGACTGACCTGGAATTCACTACGTAGTTTCCGGGTGGCCTCGAACTCACAGCGACCCTCCTACCTCTGCCTCCCAAATCCTGGGATTAAAGGTGTGAGCCACCATGCCCAGCTTCAAACAGCCTCTTGACAGTTACAGATTTCAGCAGGATGGGAAAGCAATGAACCTGGCTGGCATCAGGACAACTGCATTCAAATCTTAGCTTCAGCAAATTACTGGCTGTGTCATCTTACAAAGTCATCTCATCTCTCTCCCAACTTCAATCACCACCAGGGTCAAACAAGGATACTTTTACCTACTTCACAGGCTGTGTGAAAGATTAAGTGGGGAAAAAAAGGATGTAGATCAAAGTGCCTGACATACAGAAAATTAGCTGTGATGAAAAGTTTTCTGAATGAATGTCTAAAAGCTACTATGAAAGTCATTTTGAAAAAAATGCACCACATCAGTATTGTTAATGCCAGTCAAAGGCACTCATGGGAAATCTACACACGTAGGACAAAGAGTAGATTCAGGAAGAACACAGATCTGACACTATAAGCTCTGAAAACTGAACATTTGGGCAGTACTTGCGTGTTTAGCCAACAACCAAATTTCTGAGACAAAACAACAGAGCTTCCTCTTAAAAAAAAAAAAAAAAAAAACAAAACACGGCTGGTCAATCCCAGCACTGGGAGGTAGCGGTAGACAGATTGTTGAGAGTTCCAGGCCAACCTAAGACTACATAGCAAATTCCAGGTCAGCCTGGGCTACAGTGAGACCCTCCCTCAAAAAGCCATAAAAACTTGTATATTAATGGAACAAAACATGGTTCAGCCCCAGAATTCCACTTTGGAACACAAGACATTAACTAACTAAAGACACCATCTCCGGAAATGACAAGTACAGCTTATCAGAGTACCATGATGAGAAGTAAAATAAAGTCAGGCATGGCACATGGTGGCATATACTTGTAACCCAGCACTCAGGAGAACTGCCACGGATTTGACACCAACCTGGGCTACGTGGCAGCACTCAAGAGGAAGAGACTGAAGGACCACAAGTTGATCAGTCAGGTCCTCTACAAAAGTGAATTCCAGACCATACATCGATGGAAAAAAGACGAGAGAGGGAAAAAAACAAAGAGAGACGAGAGTAAACAATATAAAAGGGTAACTCACTTTCTTAATGGCGACAATTTGGTTGGTGTTCTTATCTCTGGCCTTATAAACCGTAGCGAACTAGAAAGAAAAACAGGAATAACAAGTTGGCGAGGGGGTCTTGTCGTTGTCGTGTTTGCCTTTTATTTTAATTATTTATTTGGAAGGAAGGGAGAGAGACACTGAATGGGCATGCCAGGACCTCCAGCATCTGGCTAACGTGGGTCCTGGGGAACCGAACCTCTGTCCTTTGGCTTTGCAGGCAAGCGCCTGAACCGCTAAACCATCTCTCCAGCCCCTATTTCAACAAAGAAAGCAGGGTTCAGGGGCTGACTCGCAGCAGCCTGCAACGTGGCCGTGCAGTCCACGTCCAGCCGGCCTGTTCCCGGGACCGAGGTGGGCTCAGGGGTGGTCCCGGAGGACGCGGGCAGTGGCAGGGCAGGCGAGGAAGCCCGCAGGGCACTGAGGGGCTCCGGCTCGGGACCCCACTCCGCCTCACCTGGCCCTCGCCGAGGAAGTCCAGCTTCTCATAGCGCTTGGCTCGAGACTTCACGTCCACAGCCATGCGCAGGCCGCGGCTCCGCTCCCAGGAAGAGCGCAGCTGCCAGCGCCGCAGGAATTTAAAGGTACCCGAGGGCTTCCAACAGCTACTTCCGTCCACTGGGCACAGACGCCGTGATGGCTCCGCCCACGCACTTCCGGGGTGGGCGGGGCTGCTGCGCGAAGGGGGCGGGGCCAGCGCTACGGAAGCTGGGCGGGTCGGTCGCTGCCAGGCTCCGAGTATTCTCGTGGACTGCTGTGTCTCCTTATTACCGGTTTAATTTTTTTTGCGGGGGTGGGCGGGTGTGGAGGGGATGTTTCAAGGTAGAGTCTCACTCTAGCCCAAGCTGACCTGGAATTCACTATGAAGTCTCAGGGTGGCCTCGAACTCTCAACGATCCTCCTACCTCTGCCTCCCAAGTGCTGGGATTAAAGGTGTGTGCCACCACGCTCGGCTATTACCGGTTTCAGGTTGATATATATATTTTTTTCTTTTTCATGGACGGATCAGCATCCCTGCGTTGATGTGGCAGGGGTGGAAGACTGTGGGAGGAGAGGGCCTTGTACGCGATCTCGTTGTGTTTCTTGCTCTGGCGTCTCACGCCCCCACGAGTTGCTATGGCGACGTACATCTCATTCTCAGGCTGGAAAAGACCCAAGGCTTTTTTGTTTTCTTTTTTTTCTCAGGGCAAATCCTCCATCCCCAAAACTAGAGAGAGGTGTGCATCATCAAGAAACAGGGCGTGCTAGGTGTGGCGGTGCACACCTTTAATCCCAGCACTTGGGAGGCAGAGGTAGGAGAATCACTGTGAGTTCGAGGCCACCCTGAGATTACACAGTGAATTCCAGGTCAGTCTGGACAAGAGGGCGACCCTACCTCGAAAAAACAAATAAAATAGTGTTTGTGTGTGTACTCCCTTTATATATAGGTGTATGTTAAAATACCAATGAACCAGGCTTAAGGACTGAATGTATGTGACCTTGTGTCAGGCCTCATTTCTCTCCTATATATTATTTGGGAATCTCATAAAAGTTTATCATCTTTGTTAACAGTGTCTAGAGTTTTATTAATTGTGATCCAACCAAATACACCACTGTGATTTCATTTAAAGATCTTATCACACCCAGGAAGCAGAGGTAGGAGGATCTTGGAGAGTTCTAGGCCACCCTGAGACTACAGAGTGAATTCCAGGTCAGCCTGGGCTAGAGTGACACCCTACCTCGAAAAACCAAAAAAGACCTTACCAACCCAATTTTGATGGAAATTACTTCAAAAAAAAAAATCACCAAAACCCTGTAAGCCTTTTTTAAAGACACCGCAGTGCAACTCTTCTGTGAGAAGCCCACACATATGCCCTTGGGTGTGTCTCACCTTCTTCCTGAGCACCTCGCTTAACTCTTGAACTGACAATCTGCAGTACAGCCCGGGAAAGATGGCTTAGCAGTTAAGGTCCTTGCCAGTGAAGCTTAAGGACCCAGGTTTGATTCCCTAGGACACACGTAAACCAGATGCACAAGGTGGCACATGTGTCTGGAGGTTTTGCAGCCCCTAGAGGTCCTGGCATGTCCATTTTCTCTATCTGCCTCTTCTCCCTCACACACACAAATAAATAATTTTTAAAAAATCTGTACTACATTCTCTTTTGGACTGGAGAGCTGGCTCAGTGGTTAAAGGCACTTAATTACAAAGCCTGTTAACCCAGGTTAAATTCCCAACCACCTATGTAAAAGGCAGATACCAAATGGCACAAGCATTTGTTTGCAACGTCAAGAGACCCTGGAACACACAAACACATGTGTGTGTACACAGAAATATTTTAATTAAAAAAGATTTTTAAGCCGGGCATGTGGTGCATGTCTTTAATCCCATCACTCCAGAGGCAAAGGTGGGAGGACCACCATGACTTCAAGGCCACCCTGAGACTATAGTGAATTCCAGAAAAAAAAAAAAAAGAAAGATTTTTTAAAAGTTGGGCTGGGGCTGGAGAGATGGCTTAGCAGTTAAGGTGCTTGCCTGTGAAGCCTAAAGACTCTCCAGATCCCACATTAGCTCAACGCACAGGTAAGGCAAACACAAGGTTGCACATGGCCACTACATGGTCCAAGCTTCTGGAGTTTGATTGCTGTGGCTGAAGCCATGATGTGCCAATTCTCTCTCTCTCCTCTCCGTCTCTTGCTCTCTCTCACTAAAACATTTAAAAAATTTTAAAATGGGCTGGGGCAGTAAAGATGGTTTAGCAGTTAAGGCGCTTGCCTGCAAACCAGAGGACCTCTGTTCAACTCCCCAGTACCCACATAAGCCAGATGCACAAGGTGGCACATGCATCTGGAGTTCATTTGCAATGGTTGGAAGCCCTGGTGCGCCCATTCATTCTGCCTCTTTGCTTCTCTCAAATAAATAAACATATAAAAAATTGGGCTGGGTTAATCCTGAGTGCTGGGATTAAAGGCATGTGCCACCATGCCTGGCTTAAAATTCTTTAATTAGAAAAGAGATGGGGCAGGGAAGATGGCCCAGTGGATAAAGTTCAAGTTGGAGGCCCCAGAATTAGACCCTCAGGATCCACATTTTAAAACAGCCAGAAGGCAAGTCAGGCTTCAGTGATCCCAGTACTCTGACACCAAGGAGGTAGGAAGCAGAGACAGGAGCACACCCAAGAAAAGAAGAGCAAGAATCTAGATCTTGGGCTGGAGAGATGGCTTAGCGGTTAAGCGCTTGCCTGTGAAGCCTAAGGACTCCTGTTCGAGGCTTGATTCCCCAGGACCCATGTAAGCCAGATGCACGAGGTGGCACACGCATCTGGAGTTCGTTTGCAGTGGCTGGAGGCCCTGGAGCATCCATTTTCTCTCTCTTTCTCTCTGCCTCTTTCTCTCTCTGTCTGTGCTCTCAAATGAATAAGAATAAACAAACAAACAAAAAAGAGAAGAATCTAGATCTTGGCACTCCTTTAATCCAAGCATCTGGGAGGCAGCGGCAGGAGGACGGCCTGGACTAGAGCAAGACCCTGCCTTGAAAAACCAAAAAAAAAAGTTAAAAAAAAAAAAAAAAAGAATCTAGATCTTGCCAGGCATGGTGGTGGCGCACACCTTTAATCCAACTCTCAGGAAGCAGAGGTAGGAGGATCACTGTGAGTTGGAGGCCAGCCTGAGACTCCATAGTGAATTCCAGGTCAGCCTGTGCTAGAATGAGACCTTACCTTGGGGGAGGGGCAAAGTAATGATAAACCAACAGACAATTGGACAAAAATATAAAAGTAAAAAAATATATATATTCATTGCTCATGAACCACCCTATTAGGAATGGCTTCTTCTTCATCATCTTCTTTTTTTGTTTTGGTTATTGAGGTAGGTTCTTACTCTAGCCCAAGCTGACCTGGAACTCACTATATGTAGTCCCAGACTGGCCTTGAACTCAGAGCGATCGATTCTACCTCTGTCTCCCGAGTGCTGGGATTAAAGGTGTGCACCACCACACCTGGCTTAAGCTTTTTATTGTTAACTACCTTAATTTTTTTTTTTTTTTGAGGTAGGGTCTTGCTCTAGCCTAGGCTGACCTGGAACTCACTATGTAGTCTCAGGGTGGCCTCGAACTCACAGCAATCCTCCTACCTCTGCCTCCCAAGTGCTAGGATTAAAGGCGTGCACCATCACGCCTGGCTTCCTGAACACATTTTAAAATGTTTTTTTTTTTTTTAATTTTAATTATTTATTTGAGAGAGTGAGAGAGAAAGAGGCAGAGAGAAAGAATGGGCGCGCCAGGGCCTCAAGCTGCTGCTAACGAACTCCAGACGCATGCACCACCTTGTGCATCTGGCTTACGTGGGTCCTGGAGAGTTGAAACGGGATCCTTTGGCTTTGCAGGCAAACACCTTAACCACTAAGCCATCTCTCCAGCCCCTGAACACATTTTAAAATAGGATATGCTTGCTGAACTGGTTATACTGCACTAATTTCAGGAATTACAAATGTTTCAATGATCCTCCTGTAATTTCTGGAAAATCAAGTACATACAGCAGTATTTCTGCCTGATAAATTCTCTTATGTCTAAACAGAAACAAGAGTGAATCCATGTGAAACCTGTTACTGTCTACTGCGTGCTTTCACTATCTCATCACTGGTAACACTTGATAATCAACAGTAATAGGTTAACATTTAAAAGTGCAGACTTTAATAAGTACAAAGGACATAATAAGGTGAATTTGTGGAGAAGCCAACCAAGTTACAGAAAATAGGTGATACAAGTATCCACTTCAAGTTTCTATTATTTCCTTTTTTTGTGCAGAATATTTATTTATTAAGGTTGTTTAATATACAATTTTTCATTTGTGGTTTTGGAAGTCCTTTATTGCAAAGATAATTCTTTTGTCTGATGACAAATAGCAGCCACAATGATCATTCTGGACCTCCACGCTGAAAAGGAAAACAAAGCAATGAATTAAAATGACAGGAAATTTTTTCAAGACCATCATACAAATTTACAAAAAATAAACAGATGATCTTTTGTATTTTTGAGACAAGATTGCACTAACAGACCAGGTTGGACTAGCAACTTACTATGCAGCCTAGACAGGCCTCAAACTTGTGGCAATCCTCCTACCTTACCTCAACCTCCTGAAATCTGGGATTGCAAGGGTGAGCCACCACACCCACTGAGTTTTATTCACTTTTCCTTGAAATAGGCTCTCATGTGTCCTGGGTGATCTTGAACATTTTTTGTTTTTTTGTTTGTTTTTGTTTTTTTGAGGTAGGGTCTCACTGCAGCCCAGGCTGACCTGGAATTAACTATGTAGTCTCAGGGTGGCCTCAAACTTATGGCAATCCTTCTACCTCTGCCTCCCGAGTGTGAGTGCTGAGATTAAAGGCATGCACTACCATGCCCAGCTTTTTTTTGTTTTTTGAGGTAGGGTCTCACTCTGGCCCAGGCTGACCTGGAATTAACTATGTAGTCTCAGGGTGGCTTCGAACCCACAGCGATCCTCCTACCTCTGCCTCCCGAGTGCTGGGATTTCAGGAATATGCTACCACACTCAAACATACAGTGCTGGGGATTGAACCCAGGGTTTTTGCACGCTATGCAAGCCCTTGATCAGCTGAACTACACCCCCAGCCCTCTTTACATTCTTTTGTAATGTGGCCCATCCTGAGGTCACAGAACACTGGATGTCCTTCTTCTTGTTTATTTTTATTTATTTGAGAGCGACAGACACACAGAGAGAAAGGCAGATATGGAGAGAGAATGGGCACGCCATGGCATTCAGCCACTGCAAACGAACTCCAGATATGTGTGCCCCCTTGTGCATCTGGCTAATGTGGGTCCTTAGGCTTCACAGGCAAGCACTTAACGGCTAAGCCATCTCTCCAGCCCTAGATGTCCTTCTATTCATCTATGTATTTCCTGGACACAGAGTCTCTCTCTGAATGTGGAGCTGCAGTTTTCACTAGTCCCAAAGATCCTCTGGTCTCTGTTCCCCACAGGATTGGGGTTATAGACAGACATGAATGGCCATGCCCAGCTGTTTACATGGATGCCAGGGAACTGAATTCAGGCAGTTTCAGACCCTCATGCTTGTGGCAAGCTATTTCACCCACTGAGCCTTCTCCAAAACCCCTCTTTACATTTTGTTTTATTTTTAAATTTGTTTTTGTTTTTGGAGATAGGGTCTCACTCTAGCTCAGGCTGACCTGGAATTCATTGTGTAGTCTCAGGGTGGCCTCCAACTCTTGGTGATCCTCCTACCTCTGCCTCTGAGTGCTGGGATTAAAGGCAAAGGTGTGCGCCACCACACCTGGCAACTGGCCACATTTTTTAAAAAACAATTTACAATCCAGGCGTGGTGGTGCACGCCTTTAATCCCGGCACTCAGGAGGCAGAGGTAGGAGGACTGCTTTGAGTTTTAGGCCACCCTGAGATACAGAGTGAATTCCAGGTCAGCCTTGGCTATAGTGAAACCCTAGCTCAAAAAACAACAACAACAATAATAATAAAAACAGAAAAAATTGGAGGATAGCCTAAGCTACAGAGTGAGTTCCAGGTCATCCTGGTCTAGAGGTGAGTCCCTGCTTCAAAAGCAAACAAAACTACCCAAAACAAAAAGAAAGTCTTTAGCCAGCACTAGGGAGACAAAGGTAGGAGGATCACTGTGAGATCAGTTCCAGGTCACCCTGGGCTAAATTAAGACCTTACTCAAAAGCACAAACAAAAACAAACAAACAAACAAACAAAAACCCAAGCCAGGCATGGTGGCATACGCCTTTAGTCCCAGAGGTAGGAGGATCACCATGAGTTCAAGGATACCCTGAGACTACATAGTGAATTTCAGGTCAGCCTAGGCTAGAGTGAGACCCTACCTTGAAAAAAAAAAAAAAAAAAAAAAAACAGCACTGGAGAGATGGTTGAGTGGTTAAGGTGCTTGCTTGCAAAGCCTGACAGCCCAAGTTTAATTCCCTAGTACCCATGTAAAGCCAGATGTACAAAGTGCCGCATGCATCTGCAGGAGGCCCTGGTGTGCCCATACTCACTCTCTCTCTCTCCCACTCACTAATAAATAAAGATATGTAAATAAAAAATACACAAACAGCCAGGTGTGGTGGTGCACGTCTTCAGTCCCAGCACTCGGGAGGCAGAGGTAGGAGGATCATCATGAGTTCAAAACCACCCTGAGACTACACAGTGAATTCCAGGTCAGCCTGGCTACTGGGAGACCTTACCTCAAAAAAAAAAAACAAGGCCTGGGGAGATGGCTTAGTGGTTAAGGCACTTGCCTACAGAGCCTGATGATATGGTTTGATGTCCCATTACCCACATAAAGCCAGATGCACAAAGTGACACATACATCTGGAGTTCATTTGCAATGGCTATAGGCCCTGGCATGCCCATTTCATCTCTCTGCTTCCAAATAAGTAAATAAAAATATTTAAAACAAAAACAAAAACAAAAACAAAAAAACACAAACAGACTTTTTCTTCCCTCTCACAATAAATCTTTCATACTTAAAAAAAACACACAGTGCTGGGCGTGGGATCATGATGAGTTCAAGGCCACCCTGAGAATACAGAGTGAATTCCAGGTCAGCCTGGGCTAGAGTGAGATCCTACCTCGTAAACCAAAAGAAGAACCCTCCCCCTAACACACACAGCTGAAGAGATGGCTTAGGGGTTAAGGCACTTGCCTGCAAAACCAAAGGACCCTGATTCAATTCCCCAGGATCCACATAAAGACAGAATGCTCGAGGTGGCACATGTGTCTGGAGTTCATTTGCAGTGGGTGAAAGCTCTGCCCATTCTTTCTCACTCTCTCTCAAATAAATAAACAAAACAACACACACACACACACACACAACCCAATTTCAGATTTTTCATAGTTTTGGGGCTATGAGATTATATTGTTACAATTTCAGATCTAGAAGGGACATAAGATTGACATATATCAAATAACTTTTAATTTCTTGACCTCAGAAGCTCTTGACACTCTGAAAAACTGAGGATGTGTGTGTGTTTGTATGTGCGTGCGTGCACGTGTATGTGTACATGTAGAAGCCATGGTCGTCTTCCTCAATCACTTTCCACTTTTCCCAGGCTGACCTAGAATTCACTATGTAGTCCGCAGGCTGGCCTTGAACTCACAGCGATCTTCCTACCTCTACCTCCTGAATCCTGGGATTAAAGGCTTGTGCTACCAAGTCCAGCTTCCACCTTATCTTTTGAAACAGGGTATGTCACTGAGCTTGGCCCTCAGGGATTTGGCTTGACTAGCTAGTCAGCAATCCCACTCCCCAGCACTGGGATTATAGGCCGGCATGTCTGCACCAGGCTTTTAACCTGTGTGCTGGCAATCCCAACTCAGGGTCTCACGGTAGCATGGCGAGCATTTTATCCGCTGAACCAGCTCCCGGCCCTTTCATATGTGTGGTTTTTGTGCTGTGTGACTGACAATCTTCATACTTGTATATAATGTGATGTGGTCTTATTCCTTCATATAGCATCATGTGCATTTACCGAGGCTTTGATGGTAGTCTGTGTCTCATAACCCCGGCCTACCTCTCCATCTCCCTCTTAGCTATGACCACACTTGACATGACAATAAGAACATGTAAATCAAATGAAATTCCGAAGCCAAAATGTTATGGCACTTTGCACAATCGTGATAAAGAGCGACATACTTGGATAAATTCCATTTCTTCTTGAGAGATGAGTTTCCTTCTGTATTTCTGAGGTAAGGTTTTGATTATGTCTGCAGTGTCTGGTGGACCCTGATGCATCAGCAAATCTGGTGCTTTACTTCCTTTAGAATGTTGTGTGATTATAGAGTGGGGCGGGAGCCCTGCTGATCTCATAGCTTCTGAGGCTGAAATTGAAAAGCAAAACAAAAAAAATCAGAGAAATTATTTTGGTTTTATAGGGACAGAGACTCTGGCGTCCCCTTCAAACCCTTAGAAATAAATAAATAAATAAATTCATAATGCTAATAAAACTTAGTATTGGGCTGGAGAGATGGCACTTGACTGCAAAACCTAACAACCCGAGTTCAGTTCCCCAGTACCCACGTAAAAGCCAGGTGCACAAAGTGGCACATGCATTTGGAGTTCATTTGCAGCAGCTAGAGGCAGGCCCTGGTGTGTCCATTCTCTCTGTCACTCACCGTTTGCAAAATAAATAGATAGAAAAAAAGTTTTAAACCTCAATATCACTAAAAATTCAACCATCCGTTGCTAAGTCACTACATTTTAATATTTTATTATTATTATTTATTTATTTGAGAGAATAGGTGCGCCAGGGCTTCCAGCCACTACAAACAAACTCCAGATGCATGCGCCACCTTGTGCAGCTGGCTTACGTGGGTCCTGGAGAATCAAACCGAGGTCTTTTGGCTTTGCAGGCAAGTGCCCTAACCACTAAGCCATCTCTCCAGCCCTAAGTCACTACATTTTAAAAACATGGACAAGAAAGGAGGGTTAATTTGTTTTCTTTTCCTTGTTTTCATTTTGTTTTGTTTTATTGTTTTTTTTCAAGGTAGGGTCTCACTCTGGTGCAGGCTGACCTGGAATTAACTATGTAGTATCAGGGTGGCCTCAAACTCACAGTAATCCTCCTACCTCTGCCTCCTGAGTGCTGGGATTAAAGGTGAGTGCCACCACACCCAGACTTTTTCTTTCTTTCTTTCTTTCTTTCTTTCTTTCTTTCTTTCTTTCTTTTTTTTTAATAAGCACAACTTACCACTGAGTTTAGGATTGTCTCTTCTGTTAGGGAACCTTATCAGTGGAGCATGTGGCTTTACTACCTAAAGGAAAAAGAAACCACTCATTAAGTGCAAAAGCAACAATCTATTAACTGTCATAAAAACCTTTGTTAAAATAAATTACTTGGTAACAACTTGATATTGTAACCAAGGAAGCTGGTCTAAGAGTTATCTTACTAGTTATTTGTAACTGTTCTGTCAACCACAGGACCTTACTGTACTATCCACTGACTGCAAGCAAGCCAGTGAGGAGGACAGGACATGGCCCTATGCCGCATGTCTTACAGACTGGTATAGAGCCGGAAATTTTCTGCTTTTAAAAAAATATTTTATTTACTTGAGAGAGAGAGGCAGAAAGACAGACAGAAAGAGGCAAAAAGAGAGAATGGGTGTGCCTGGGCCTCCAGCCATTGCAAACGAACTCCAGATGCACACGCCACCTTGCACATCTGGCTTACATGGGTACTGGGGAATCGAACCTGGGTTCTTAGGCTTAGCAGGCAAGTGCCTTAACCACTAAGCCTCTCTACAGCCCTCCTGATTTGTTTTGAGGGTGAGCGCCCACTATGATCCTACTTAACAGTTTAGAATAGGACAAAGAACAAACAATCCTAAGGAAAGCTAGGTAATTAAAAAACACTTGTCCTGGGTTAGAGGGATGGCTCAGTGGTTACAAGTGCTTGCTATTAAAAATAAGTGCTTGCAGCCAGGCGTGGTGATGCATGCCTTTAATTCCAGCACTCAGGAGGCAGAAGTAGGAGCATGGCTGTGAGTTCAAGGCCACCCTGAGACTACATAGTGAATTCCAGGTCAGCCTGGGCTAGAGTGGAAACCCTACCTTGAAAAAAAAAAAGTGCTTGCTATGCAAGAGTGACCCAGAGTTTGAACCCCCAGAGCCTACATAAAGCTCAATGCAAGTTAAGCACACATCTGTAATCCCAATGAGCCTACAGCAATGGGAGGCGGGGTGAGAAGAGTCCTGAAGTTCACAGAGCAGCTAGTCTGACATTTGCAGCAGCAAACAAGAGAGACCCCATCTCAAACAAAGTAGAAAGGCGAGGACCAACATGCCCAGGCTGTCCTCTGACCTCCACATGTGTGTCATGGTATGCAAGAGCCCGCCCATACACACACACACACATTCTGTCTACAAATATACCACAGTCTATGTAAAAACTAAAAAAAAAAAAAAACCTAAAAGAAATGCAGATAAATATAAAGAAAATTCCATCTATAACTTTCAAGTCTATATAAAATATTATTTTTAGGGCTGGAGAGATGGCTCAGAAGTTAAGGCGCTTGTCGACAAAGCCTAATGACCTGGGTTCAATTCCCCAATACCAACATAAGCCAGAGGCACAAAGTGGCCCATGCATCTGGAGTTCACTTGCAGTGGTAGGAGGCCCTGGCACACCCATATGCTTATAAATAAAATATTTTAAAAATATTACTTTTAAGTTTTTACTCATAGAAACATTTTTTTTTTTTTTTTGGTTTTTCGAGATAGGGTCTCACTCTGGTCCAGGCTGACCTGGAATTAACTCTGTCATCTCAGGGTGGCCTCGAACTCATGGCGATCCTCCTACCTCTGCCTCCCGAGTGCTGGGATTAAAGGCGTGCGCCACCACGCCCGGCTAGAGTCTCATTCTAGCCAATGCTGACCTGGACCTCACTTTGTAGTCCCAGGCTGGTCTTGAACTAACAGTGATCCTCTTACCTCTGCCCCCTGAGTGCTGGGATTAAAGGTGTGTGCCACTGGGCCCAATTACAATGTTTTTCTAACAGATATTTTCATCCTCGAAATTCCAGCTATAGAAAAACTCAGTTCTTTTTTAGGTGTGTGTGGAGGTCAGAAGACAACTTCCACCTGTTGGAGGATTATGCATACATACCACAGAGCCTGGCTTTTACTTGCTTTCTGGGGATTTGAACGCAGGCACTTTATCCACAGGCCATCTCCCCAGCCTCACAGGAACTTAAATGAACCCTAGAGAATCTAAAAGACAGACTAAGCCGGGTGTGGTGGCACAGGCCTTTAATCTCAGCACTTGGGAGGCAGAGGTAGGAGGATTGCTGTGAGTTTGAGGCAGCCCTGAGACTACATGGTGAGTTCCAGGTTCGCATGGAGAGATGGCTTAGCAGTTAAGGTGCTTGCCTGCGAGGCCTAAGGACCCGGGTTCAATTCCTCAGTACCCATGTAAGCAAGATGCACAAGAGGGCATATGCATCTGGAATTTGTTTGCAGTGGCTGAAGGCCCTGGCAGCCCATTCTCTCTCTCTGTCAAATAAGTAAATAAAATATATTTTAAAAAATAGGGTGGAAGCCGGGTGTGGTGGCACATGCCTTTAATCGTAGTTCTATGTCACCCTGGGTTAGTCTGTGGTTTGATTCAGGTGTCCCCCATAAACTTGGGTGTTCTAAATGCTAGGTTCCCAGCTGATGGAGATTTGGGAATTAACGCCTCCTGGAGGCAGTGTATTGTTGGGGGCGGGCTTATGGGTATTATAGTCAGTTTCCCTTTGCCAGTGTGTGGCACACTCTCCTGTTGCTTTTGTCTACCCTCTGCTCTTGCCATAATTTCCCCTGCCATCATGGAGCTTCCCCACAAGTCTGTAAGCCAAAATAAGCCCTTCTTTTTTTTCCCCCCCCAAAAGGTGCTCTTGATAGGGTGATTTCTACCAGCAATGAGAACCTGACTTCAACAGAGTCAGGCCTTACCTAGAGAAAAACAACAACAGCAGCCAGGTGTGGTGGCGCACACCTTTAGTCCCAGCACTCGGGAGGCAGAGGTAGGAGGATCACCGTGATTTGACCAAGACTACATAGTGAATCTCCCAGGTCAGCCTGAGCTAGAGAGAGACCCTACCTTGAAACCCCCCCTCCCCAAAAAAAGGAATACAGCAGATTGGTGGTGCATGCCTATATTCCCAGCACTTGGGAGGTGGAGGCAGGAGGGTCAGGAGAACAAGTCTATTCTTGGCTACATAGCAAATTTAAGGCCAGTCTAGGATACATGAGAGCCTTTTTTTTTTTTTTTTGAGGTAGGGTGTCACTCTAGCTCAGGCTGAATTGGAATTCACTACGTAAGCTCAGGGTGGCCTCGAACTCACAAGGATCCTCTTACCTCTTGCCTCCGGAGTGCTGGGATTAAAGGCATGTGCCACCACTCCCAGCTGTGACCCTATCTTTTAAAAAAAGGGGGAGGGCTGGGGAGATGGCTCAGTGGTTAAAGGTGCTTGCTTGACAAGCCTGTTGGCCTGCGTTCAATTCCCCAGTACTCTCATAAAGCCAGCTGCACAAAGTGGTACCCACATCCAGAGTTGGCTTGCAGAGGCAGGAGCCCCAGCACCCCCCATACTTTCTTTCTCAAATAAAATAAGTAATATTTTTAAGTGAAGATAGTATAGTGGGAAGGGTTTACAAGGATCTAGGTAGTTAATGGTTGCTGGGGAAAGGACTGGTATTTTCTTCAGTGGTATAGTCACTGGTTAAGTAGCCTGTGATCCTGAGAATAGCTCCTCACCTGTATTTCTATAAGCAACTCTTAATTAAACACACTGAGGGGTTGGAGAGATGGCCAGTGGTTAAGGCTGTTGCCTGCATTGCCCAAGTACCTGAGTTTGATTCCCTAGGACCCACATAAAACCAGATGCACAAAGTAGCGCATGCATCTCGAGTTTGTCTGTAGCTGCTGGAGGCCCTGATGCACCCATTCTCTCTGTCTCTATCTTTCTCTGCTTGCAAAATAAACACGCATGCACGCACGCACGCACGCACGCACGCGGCTACTAAGAACAAAACAAAGACATGAAAGTAAAATGATTGGTTGGGAAGAGGAAGGGGTCAGTAGGAATGGGAGGAGGATAAAAGAGGGTAACAGCGGGGTGAATGTGATCATAATGCTTTATATACATGTATGGAAATATAAAGAAACATTATGTATAATTAATATATGCTAATAAAGAACTTAAAACTTTAAGTTTTGGGCTGGAGAGATGGCTGAGCGGTGAAAGCACTTTCCTGCAAAGCGAGATATTCTTTAAAAAAAACTTTAGGGCTGGAGGGAGGGCTTAGCAGTTAAGGCGTTTGCCTGCAAAGCCAAAGGACCCAGGTTCCATTCCTCAGGACCCACGTTAGGCAGATGCACAAGGTGGCGCCTATGTCTGGCGTTTGTTTGCAGTGGCTGGAGGCCTTGGCATGCCCATTCTCTCTCCCTCTCCCTCCTCCTGTCAAATAAATAAATAAATTTTTTTAGCCGGGCGAGAGTGTGCATGCCTTTAATCCCAGCACTCGGGAGGCAGAGGTAGGAGGATTGCTGTGAGTTCAAGGCCATCTGAGACTACAGAGTGAATTCTAGGTCAGCCTGAGCTAGAGTGAGACCTTAGATGGGGGGAGGGAGGCTTTTTAAAGTTTCCTTCTGGTAAAGATGAGGTTCAGCTTTGAATCTTCTAAGCAAAGTATTTAGTGCTAATTGGATGATGGAATACAGATGAGCAGATTGGAGAAGGAAGAAATGTGAATAGCCTGAGGATTCTGGGCTGTGCAAGGATATACTTAAGTTAGCTGTGAATATGTACAGAGCCAGGCATGGTGGCTTTGGGCAGTAATCCTAGCATTTGGGAGGCTCAGATTGCAGTGAATTTGGGGCCAATCTGGCTAGAGTAACAGGTCAGCCTGTACTAGAGACCCTGCTTCAAAAAAATAGACACACATATATAAAAAATAGATACACACACACGTAAATAAAACCGTCTAATTCTCGCCTTGAACTCACTAACCTGGAGTTGGCCTTCAACTCTTTGTATTATTTCTGTCTCTGCCTTCCAAGTGCTGGGCAGAATTGCAGACATGAGCTACTATACCCAGTTTTTCCCTTGGTTCTTTGTTGTTTTTTTCTTTTCTTTCTTTCTTTTTTTCTTTAAGGTAGGGTGCCCAGGCTGACCAGGAATTCACTGTGTAGTCTCAGGGTGACCTCCAATTCATAGACATCCTCTTACCTCTGCCTCCGATTGCTGGGATTAAAGGCATGCACCACCACACCCGGCTGCTGTATTCCTTTTTGTTTGTAAAGTTTTATTTATTATCTATTTTCGGAGGGGGGGGTGGAGACTGAACACACCAGGGCCTCTTGCCATTGAAAATGAACTCCAGATGCATGTGCTACTTCTCTGTGTATCTGGTACTGGGGAACCAAACCCAGACTGTTCAGCCTTGTAAGCAAGTGCCCTTAACAGTGGAACTCTCTTTCTCTATCCCAAAACTTATTCTTTTTTTTTTTTTTTTTTTTGGTTTTTCGAGGTAGGGTCTCACTCTAGCCCAGGCTGACCTGGAATTCACTATGGAGTCTCAGGGTGGCCTCGAACTCATGGCGATCCTCTTACCTCTGCCTCCCGAGTGCTGGGATTAAAGGCGTGCGCCACCACGCCCGGCCCAAAACTTATTCTTTAAAATAAAATTTTTTTTGCCGAGCGTGGTGGCGCACGCCTTTAATCCTAGCACTTGGGAGGCAGAGGTAGGAGGATCACCGTGAGTTCAAGGCCACCCTGAGACTCCATAGTGAATTCCAGGTCAGCCTAAGCTTGAGTGAGACCCTACCTCGAAAAACAAAACAAAACAAAAATAAATAAATAAATAAAATAAAATATAAATTTTTTTATTTACTTGAGTGGGGGGGAGTGAGTATGGGCATGCAAGGGCCTCTTGCCATTACAAATGAACTCCAGATGCATGCACCATTTTGTGCATCTGGCTTTACATGGATGCTGGGGAATTGAACCCAGGCCTTCAGACTTCGCAAGCAAGTGCTTTAACCACTAAGCAATCTCTCCAGCCCCCAAACTATATTCTTTTTAATTTTATTTGAGAGAGAGGATGGGTGCAGCAGGGCCTTTAGCTGCTGCAAACAAACTCCAGACACATACACCACCTTGTGCAACTGGCTTACATGAGTCCTGGGGAATTGAACCTGTGTCCTTTGGCTTTGCAGAGAAGTACCTTAACCACTAAGCCATCTCTCCAGGCCCCAAACTACATTTGTTTTGTTTTGTTTTGTTTTGTTTTTGGTTTCTCGAGTAGGGTCTCACTCTAGCCCAGGCTCACCTGGAATTCACTATGTAGTCTCAGGGTGGCCTCGAACTCACGGTGATCCTCCTACCTCTGCCTCCCGGCCCAAACTACATTCTTGATTTGTTATTTTGTTTTTGTTTCCTTGAGATAGCGGCTAGCTATAGCTATGTAGCACAAGCTGGTCTTGAACTCCTAATCCTCCTGCCTCCACCACCCAGGCTGGGATTACAGGTGTGTGACACTATGGCTGGCTCTGATCTACTACTTTATTTTTTATGCATGTGTGTGTATGTTGAATGTGTGGTGTACGCAGATGCACGTGCCCAACGTGTCAGTGTGCAGAAGCCAGAGGAGAATGTTCTGTGTCCTCTTATCTCTCACTTTTCCTCAACCCGGAGCTGCTGTCAATCATCAAGCTCCAGCGGGTTACAGACTGTGTGTGTGGCCACACCCATGTTGTTGTTTTTTTTAACTTGGGTTCTGGGGAGTTGAAATTGTTGGTGTTTAGCCAAGAGGCCCTCATGCTTAAATGGCAAGAGCTCTAAACTGTTGAGACATCTCTCTAGCTTGGCCTACCACTTAGAAAAAAAAAAATCTTGCCAGGCGCATGCCTTTAATCCCAGCACTCGGGAGGCAGAGGTAGGAGGATCGCCATGAGTTTGAAGCCACCCCGAGACTACATAGTGAGTTCCAGGTCAGCCTGGGCTAGAGCGGGATCCTAACTCGAAAACACAAAAACAACAACAACAACAACAAAATCTTCCTTCCGTCCCCCCCCCACATGTATGTGTGCCATAGTGCCTCATGTGGAGGTCAGAGGACAACCCCAAGGTGTCAGTGCTCCACCTTTCTTTGAGACAGGGTCTTCTGTGCCACAAAGGAACTGCCGGATTGAAAACACCCCAAAGCTTCAGATTCTCCTGCCTGCTTGAGCTCAAGTCTTCAGCCAGATGCCAAGGGACCCACACGCCTGTCATCCCAATGCAGCAAATGGGAGGCTGAGCCAGGAGAATCCAGAAGCTTACAAGCCAGCCAGACTGGCACACATGCAGTGGAAAAATGATGAGAGACCCTATCCCAAAAAGAAAGTGGGGGCTGGAGAGATGGCTCAGTGGTTGAGGCACTTACCTGCAAAGCCTAATAATCTGGGTTCAATTCCCCAGTACCCACATAAGCCAGGTACATAAAGTGGGGCATGCATCTGGAGTTTGTTTACAGTGGCTAGAGGCACTGGCATGCCCACACGCTCATTCTCACTCTGTATCTCTCTATTTCCAAATAAATAAATAATAAATAAATAAATTTTTGTTTTTTTGAGGTAGGATCTCCCTCTAGCCCAGGCTGACCTGGAATTCATTACGTAGTCTCAGGGTGGCCTCGAATTCATAGAGGTCCTCCTACCTCTGTCTCCCAAGTGCTTGGGATTAAAGGTGTGCACCACCAAACCCAGCAAATAAAACATTGGGGGGGGGGGGGGAAGGAAAGTGGAACGGGGCTGGGAAGATGGCTCAGAAGTTAAAAGTGCTTGGCCTGCCTGCCCGAGTTTAACTCCCAAGCCACCATGTTACCTGAATGCAAAGAAGCATAGGCGTCTGGTGTTTGTTAGGCCCTGGTGCACACATACACACATAAATAAATAAATAGATTTTTACAAGAAGGTGGAAAAAGAGGAAAAACCAAGGGCTCTGACTTATACACATGTGCACACAAATAATTTTTTTTTAAAGAAAAAGATAGGGGCTGAAGAGAAAGCTCAGTGGTTAAAGGTGCTTTCTTGCAAAGCCTGCAGACTGGGTTCAATACCCCAGGACCCAACTAAAGCCAAATGCACACATTGGTGCAGGCATCTCAAGTTTGTTTGCAGTGGCAAAACGCCCTGGCGTGCCCATACTCCTCAAACAAATAAATTTTTATTTTCCAGGTAGGGTCTCATTCTAGTCCCAGGTCACAGGCTGGCCTTGAACTCATGGTGATGCTCCTACCTCTGCCTCCCAAGTGTTGGGATTAAAGGCATGCACTACCATGCCTGCCCCCGCCCCCCCAAAAAATATATATATAATTTTTTTCCTCCCTGAGGTAGGGTCTCACTCTAGCTCAAGCTGACTTGGAATTCACTCTGTAGTCTCAAGGTGGCCTTGAACTCACGGTGATCCTCCAAACTCTGACTCCCGAGTACTGTGCTGGGATTAAAGGTGTGTACCATCACATCTGGTTTCCCCAAAATATTTTTTAAATGCACTGTATACACATATAAAAGTGTCAAAAATTAAGTAAACAGGCAGATAAATAAGCATATAAGAAAAAGATAGTGCTGGGTATACTGTGAGTTTAAGCCTGGGGCTACAGAGTGAGCTCCAGGTCAGCCTGCACCAGAGTGAGACTCTGCCTCAAAAAAAAAGCGAAAAGGGGGCCTGGAGAGATGGCTAAGCGGTTAAGGTGCTTGCCTGAGAAGCCTAAGGACCCAGATTTGACTCCCCATAACCCACATAAGCCAGCAAGCGTCTGGAGTTTGCAGCCATTTTCTCCCTCCCTTCCTCCCTCTCTCTCTCTAGTAAAATTTAAAAAATAAAATAAAAATAAATAAGCAATCCCAGCACTCAGGAGGCAGAGGTCGGAGGATTGCCCTGAGTTCAAAACTACCCTGAGACTACATAGTTAATTCCAGGTCAGCCTGGGCCAGAGTGAGACCCTATCTCGGAGAGAGAAAAAAAAAAAAAAGGTCTGGAGAAATGGCTTAGCAGTTAAGGCGCTTGCCTGCGAAGCCTAAGGACCCAGGTTCATTCAATTCCCCAGGTCCCACATAAGCCATACGCACATGGTGGCACATGCACCTGGAGTTTGTTTGCAGTGCCTAGAGGCCCTGGTGCACCCATTCTCATTCTCTATATCCCCCCCGCCCCCACCCATCTCTCTGTCTTTAATAAAAAAAGAAAAGTAAAAGGAGGGGCTGGGTTGATGGCACAGTCAGTGTAGGGGCTGTCATGAGGACCCAATTTCAGATCCCTAGCACCCACATAAAAGCTAAGCACCACCGTGCTGGAGACTTGACTTGCTGGCTAGTCTAACCCAATCGGTGAGTTCTGGGTTCAGTGACAGATGTGTCCCCCCCCCAAAAAAATGAGGTGAAGAATGATTGAGGAAGACACCCCCAAATCGACATCTGACCTCCACATGCATGTGCACTTACATATATAGGAACACGAATACATGCAGAAAAGCAAAAGTTAGCCGGGCCTGGTGGCGCATGCCTTTAATCCCAGCACTTGGGAGGCAGAGGTAGGAGGATCACTGTGAGTTCGAGGCCACCCTGAGACTACATAGTGAATTCCAGGTCAGCCTGAGCTAGACTGAAACCCTCCCTCGAAAAACAAAACACACACACACACACAAAAAGGAAAGAAAGAAGAAAAGTTAAACAATAAATAATACACTTTCAGAATTTAAAAGAGACTATATAACCAATCACAAAAGGCTATTTACGCTAGAGGCCGGAGAGCTGGAGAAAGGTACCAGTAGCTAGTAGTTGACGGGTAGATTAACAACGCTACTGTGGGTGCCTACCTAAACACAAGGGGAAGGGATTGGCAAACCAACACCAAAGCATGTACTAGCATTCAACTCAAGACGCTGGGCGAGGCTGAGTCTGACTTATAGGCGAGGAGGCAGCCCGAGGGGCCAGTAACCCCGACATTCCCAAGTCCTTGAAGGGACACCGGGGCAGCGCCAGGACTGGCTCCCCCCCTCCACACCCCCTTTACTGTCTCCCTCCGGATTGGCTGAGCGAGGGCATCACAGACAGCATCAGAATGTGATTGGCCGGGGTACCCCGCTGGAGGACACTCAGCCTCCAGAGGCTCAGGAGGTGCCTGCGGGAGGGCTACAGAGACCACCCTCACCCCCCTGACTAGCGACGCGCCGCACGCCCGCGGCTGGGCTCGAACCCGCAGCCCCAGTCCCCGGCTCATCCCCCGATGCGTTGAGGTCTAGGTCCCACTCACAGGCACACACCCGCCATCCCCGCGCTGGCCCTTGTCCAGGGCCGCGGTCACCCCTCACCCTCGGCCATCGTCTTCCCTCCTCGTCCATGTTGCTACCTCTGCACTGGCTCTGCCACCCAAGTGCGGAAGAGCAACGGAGTCTTTACCTGAACCACCCTGGTGGCGGACGCCATCTTGCTGCCCATCATGACCCCCGAGACGGGGCAGCTTCCGGGGCGCAGGCGAGCCGCAGAGCTTTCGGGACTGAGCAGCCGGGGGGGCGGAGCCTTCTGTGACGTCACGGGGCGGCGCGAGAGCGAGGCTGGCCCCGCCCCTCGGCGCCTGGCCCCGCCCCTCCTCCCTCCGGGCCTCCAGTCCCGGTGTTTCCTATCGCGTTTTGCGCGGTGCTTGCTGTGTGCATCAATTGGTTCATCAAACAGGAGGGTTTATCTAGGACGGTTTCCCTCTCAGGTAACCAGTTTCTATCTGCCTCTCTCTTATATCTGTGTATGCTTGCAAGTAAAAATACATCTGTGTATATTCATTGACCCTTACATCACTACAACTTTTCTAAAAGTATATTTTTAGCCGGACGTGGTGGCGCACGCCTTTAATCCCAGCACTCGGGAGACAGAGGTAGGAGGATCGCCGTGAATTCAAGGCTAGCCTGAGACTACATAGTGCATTCCAGGTTAGCCTGAGCTAGAGGGAGACTCTACCTCGAAAAACAAAACCACACACACACACACACACAATTATTTTGTGTGTGAGAGAAAGAATATGGGCATGCCAGGGCCTCCTGCTATTATTTTTTTTTAAGTTTTTTTGTTGTTCGTTTTTATTTATTTGAGAGTGACAGAGAGAAGAGGCAGATAGAGAGAAAGAGAGAGAATGGGCGCGCCAGGGCTTCCAGCCACTGCAAACGAACTCCAGACGCGTGCGCCCCCTTGTGCATCTGGCTAACGTGGGTCCTGGAGAATCAAGCCTTGAACCGGGGTCCTTAGGCTTCACAGGCAAGCGCTTAACTGCTAAGCCATCTCTCCAGCCCCCTCCTGCTATTATAAACAAACTCCAGAAGCATGTGTCACTTTGTGCATCTGACTCTACGTGAGCACGGGGGAACCTAGATCAGCTGGCTTTGCAAGCAAGTGCCTTCAACCTCAAGACATCTTCCCAGCACCGTTACTATAACATGTTGTGGCCATCTGGTGTAATTCTGTAATATATCCTTCAGCTGCTGTAAATATTAGAGTAATCAAGATTAGTGATTTCTAAGCCAGGCCCCTAGCCACTGCAAAGAAACTCCAGATGCATGCACCACCTTGTGCATCTGGATTACGTGGATGCTGAGGAATTCATCTTTGGTCCTTAGGCTTTGCAGTCAAGTGCCTTAACCGCTAAGCCATTTCCCCAGCTCTCAAATAAATAAATAAAATATTTTATTATTTTTTCTTAATATTTTACTTTTACTTATTTGACAGAGAAAGAGGGAGAGAGAGAATGGATGCTCCAGGGCCTCTAGCCACTGCAGACGAAATCCAGATGCGTGCGCTCCCTTGTGCATCTGGCTAAAGTGGCTCCTGGGGAATTGAACCTGGGTCTTTGGCTTTGCAGGCAAATGCCTTAACTGCTAAGCCATCCCTCCAGCCCTAAAATATTTTTTAAAAAAGAAAAGAAACTCTTGGGAGGCAGAGGTAGGAGGATTGCCATGAGTTCTAGGCCACCCTGACTACATAGTCAATTCCTCAATTCCAGTTTAGCCTGAGCTAGAGTAAGACTCTACCTCAGAAAACAACAACAAAAAAAAACCTTAAAAAAATTATATATGTATTTGGAGCTGGGCGTGGTGGCACACACCTGTAATCCCAGCACTCAGGAGGCAGAGGTAGGAGGATTGCCGTGAGTTTGAGGCCACCCTGAGACTACAGTGTGAATTCCAGGTCAGCCTGGGCTAGAGGGAGACCCTACCTTGAAAAAAAAAAAAATTGAATTCACTATGTAGTCTCAGGCTGACCTTGAACTCACAATAATTCTCCCACCTCTGCCTCCCTAGTGTTGGGATTAAAGGTATGCACCACCAAGCCCACCCAAATATATATATAAGTTTGATCCTAGCACTCGGGGACACAGAAGTAGGAGGATCGCCATGAGTTCGAGGTCACCCTGAGACTACATAGTGAATTCCAGGTCAGCCTGGGCTAGATTTAGACCCTACCTCGAAAAACCAAAATAAATAAATAAATAAATATTTTAAAATGCTATCTTGCTCCTGTTTCTTCTTCACTAGGGTGTGCTGTAGTTAAAAGTAGTGGCTGTGTTTGCCAAGGTGCTGTTAAAAGAGAAACAAGGGAAACAGGCCGGGCATGGTGGACCATGCCTTTAATCCCAGCACTCACTAGGGAAGCAGTTGTAGGAGGATCACAGTGAGTTTAGAGTAAGATGCTCCCAAAAAAAAAAAAAAAAAAAAAAGAGAGAGAGAAAAACAAGGGAAAGAACTGGCTATTGTCAAAGCAAGCAGACATGAAGATCACATTCTGAAGCTCAGGGACTTGCTGATTTAATCATCTGATTGCATCTGGATTCCAAAATGTCATAAGATTTTTTTCCTTTTTTTTTTTTTTTTTTTGGTGGTAGGGTCTTACTCTAGCCCAGGCTGAACTGGAATTCACCATGTAGTCTCAGGATGGCTTCAAACTCATAGGGATCCCCCTATCTCTGCCTCCCAAGTGCTGGGATTAAAGGCATATACCACCATGCCCAACCATTTTATCATTTTTATGTTGAGATGATTGCAGATATACATGTAATTATAAGAACTAGAAAACTCTTCGGTCCTTTCACCAGTGCTACACAGGTTGTCCAATTTTTTTAAGACTATAGTCATTACCTCCAAGACATTGGCATTGGCCCAGGCAGTTCCAGGACCACAAGTATCCCTCCTCTGTGTTTACTTTTATTTTTTGGTTTTTCAAGGTAGGGTCTCGCTCTAGCCCAGGCTGACCTGGAATTCACTATGTAGTCTCAGGGTGGCCTCAAACTCACAGCGATCCTCCTGCCTATGCCTCTCTTTCTGTCTCATAAATAACAAATATAAAAATATCTTTTAAAGGATGCTACAAAGCCTTATATTGCCAGGCTTGGTAGCACATGTCTTTAATCCCAGCACTTGGGAGGCTGAAGTCAGAGGATTGCCATGAGTTTGAGACCAGCTGGACTACACAGTGAGTTATAGGTCAGCCTGGGTTAGAGCGAGACTCTGCCTCAGGGGGAAAAAAAAATTCAGTAGAAGCCAGAGTCCCAGTTAAATCCCATTCCCATGTATCTATGCCAGGGGACAGAGGACAGGTCCTCTGCCCTGAAGGAAGAAGGGGGTGGAGTTTGGCAGTCTTCTGGACCCAGAAGCCTTTGGAGGTAGTTAACATTGTAAGGACAAAGTCACTTCCAGCTCAATTGCATAAGTAGAGGGCAAAGACTTTCTCCTTTGGAGGCTGACCTGACAAATTTAAGACACTTAACCTTGGTTCAACCTTACACTTTGGCCCAAGCCTGCACTACATAAAATATTCCAGAGGTGAGAGTAGCACTTCCCAATGCTGGGGAGCTCTATTCCAAAAGATCTCAGTTATCTACTTTTATTTATTTATTTTGGCTTTTTGAGGTAGGATCTCAAGTGAGAAAATAGGCACACCAGGGGCTCTTGCTGCTGCAAACAAACTCCAAACATATGCACCAAATTGTACATCTGACTCTACATAAGTACTGGGGAGTCAAACCAGGTCCTGCAGGTTTTCCAAGCAAGGAGCTTTAACCATAGAGTGATGCCTCAACCCAGTCATAGGCTTTTTCCCCCCCGCCCTTTGGTTTTTCAAGGTAGGGTCTTGCTCTAGCCTAGGCTGACCTAGAATTCACTATGTAGTCTCAGGTTGGCCTCAAACTCTTGGCAATCCTCCTACCTCTGCCTCCCAAGTGCTGGGATTAAAGGCGTGCACCACCAAGCCTGGCGAGACCCTATCTCAAGAAACAAAAGAAATCACAATCCTACTCAAGAAGAAATAATCACAACTGTTAATACTTAGATATGCTTTTCTAACATTTGGGTTGATGATCCAATGTATAAAATGCACTGAAGAATTTAAAAAAAAGAATTGAGACTGCCAAGAATGTTGTGAAAAATGTCCACAGTCTATGGAAGCTGGACCAGACTCTTCCTTCCAAGGTGGAGATGGTCAACCCTTTTCATAGTATGGAGATTACTTTAACGATAGTATTTCAAACACAACACTCCACACTATACAGTCACTCAAGCCAACAACAACAACAAAAAATCGCAACATTGGAATGGTTCCAAAGGTACTAATACACTTTCCTTGAAATATGCTATTTAAATGACATATCAAGGACAAAAATCATTTTATTTTATTTATTTATTTATTTATTTATTTATTTTGAGGTAGGGTCTCACTCTAGCTCAGGCTGACCTGGAATTCACTATGTAGTCTCAGGGTGGCCTTGAACTCACAGCGATCCTCCTACCGCTGCCTCCCGAGTGCTGGGATTAAAGGCGTGCGCCACCACGCCCGGCACAAAAATCATTTTAAAACTGCCACAATCTCATCATTAGATCATGGTGAAGTTCTTCTCAAGCTGCAGAACAGTCTCCTTGAGGGCGGGGTCCTCGGCCCAGTTGACTTTACTTCCCAAAATGAGGTTCTGGAAGTTAAGACAAGGAATCAAGTACTTGTAAAAATTTAACAAATTTTTAACAAATGCTTGTACAGATCTTATCTAATTTTTTTGCTGAACATTTACTAGGGCATATCATGAGGTTAAAAAACAAAACAAAAAAAAAAAAAACCTAAACTCTTTTTGGCTTGTCACCTTTCCTAACTCCCAGGTCCCTGCTCTGGTAAGCTCCCCTCATCACAACCTGGTTGGGTTGGGAAGGAGGGGAAGGACTCCCTACTCCGTCATGGGCTCTATATCCTGCACTACAGAATGAGTTCCAGGTCAGCCTGGGCTACAGTAAGACTCTGCCTTGAAGAAATGAACAAACAAAACCAAAACCCCTACAAGGAGGGCTGGAGAGATGGCTCAGCAATTAAGGTGCTTGCCTGCGAAGCCTAACGACCCAGGTTTGATCTCTTTCCAGATCCCACATAAACCAGATATATAATGGTGAGGCAAGCATAAGGTTACACATGCCCATTAGGTGGCACAAGTGTCAAGTTCAATTGAAGTAGCTGAGGTCCTGAAATGCCAAATCTCTCTCTGAAAAAATAAAAGCCCAAGAACAACCCCCCCCCAAAAAATACAAAAGCTGCCCCATAAATTTTAGCATACAAGTAAGTATAGGTATAAAAATGTCAAAAACTGCCGGGCATGGTGGAGCACACCTTTAATCCCAGCACTCGGGAAGCAGAGGTAGGAGGATCGCCATGAGCTTGAGGCCAGCCTGAGACTACATAGTGAATTCCAGGTCAGCCTGGGCCAGAGTAAGACTCTACCTTGAAAAACCAAAAAAAAAGAAAAAAAGAAAAAAAAAGTTAAAAACTGGGTTGGAGCCGGTTGTGGTGGCGCACGCCTTTAATCCCAGTACTTGGGAGGCAGAAGTAGGAGGATCACCATGAGTTCAAGACCACCCTGAGACTACACAGTGAATTCCAGGTCAGCCTGGGTTAGAGCGAGACTCTATCTCAAAAAAACAAACAAAACAACAACAACAACAACAACAAAAAAAACTGGGTTGGAGAAGGCTTAGTTAGTTAAGGCACTTGCCTGTGAAACCTAAGCACCCAGGTTCAATTCCCCAGGACCCACATAAAGCAGATGCACAAGGGGGCACATGCTTTCTGGAGTTCGTTTGCAGTGGCTAGAGGCCCTGGCACACCCATTCTCTCTTTCTGCTTCTTTCTCTCTCTCATAAATAAATAAAGAATATTTATTAAAAGCTAGTGTGTGGTGGTACTTTTGTTTTTCAAGGTAGGGTCTCACTGTAGCTCAGGCTGACTTGGAATTTTCTATGTAGTCTCGGGGTGGCCTTGAACTCTCAGTGACCCTCCTACCCTTGCCTCCCGAGTGCTGGCATTAAAGGCATGTGCTGCAAAGCCTGGCTAGGAATATTCTTTTATTTATTTATTTTTTTAGGTAGGGAGTCATGTAGCTCAGACTGGTGTTGACCACACTATAGCCGAGGTTAACTTTAAGCTCCTGATTCTCCTGTCTCACCTCGCAAGCCCCGGGGGTGGCAGGCACCTGCCGGCACGCCCAGCTCATTTCCTTCTTACTTCATATGCACGTTACCTGGAACACGTGCTGAACAACTGTGGTGGTTTGCATTTCCATCTGTAGGTTGTGCTGCATGGTCTTTATCTTGTCTGAGTTTCCCATACTGTCCAGTTCCTCCTTCTGTTTGTTCTTCTCTGTCTGTATTTCTAAAAGCTTTCTTCCTGAAGCTTGCTTTAATTCTATCAGGTTCAACATAAAATGACAGAATACACAAGACAAATTTAGAAACAAGGACCTTGAAAGATTATGAAGCAGAATGTGTCCTGGTTATTTCATGCACTATGCAGTCCCAGGCTGGCCTTGAACTCACAGTGATCCTCCTGCCTCTGCTTCCTGAGTACTGGGATTAAAGATGTGTGCCACCATGTCTGGCAAGTGGCAAGAAAAACTTTTAAATAAGTAGTGTGTTGCAGTTCTAGTTGACCTCAAAATAATTTCTCTGCCAGGTGTGATGTTGCATGCCTTTAGTACCAACATTTGGGAGACAGAGGTAGGAAGCTTGCTGTGAGTTCGAGGCCACCCTCGAACTAGAGACTCTTTCTCAAAACACACACACACACACACACACACACACACACACACACACACACACACGGCAGGGCTAGAGTGAGACTCTACCTCAAAAACCAAAAACACACACACAAAATCAAAAATCCAGAAACTAATCAGTACATTACTCCTGTATTGTTAAATGAAAAGTTTACAACAGACTACCAATTAAAAAAAATACAAACTGAAGACCATTTTTTTGGTGGTGGGGGGGGAGTGGTTCTCGGGGTTTCATTGTAGTCCAGGCTGACCTGGAATTCTCTATGTAGTCTTAGGCTGGCCTCGAACTCATAGTGATCCTACCTCTGTCTCCCAAGTGCTGGGATTAAAGGCGTGCACCACCACACACGGCTAAACGGAAGACCATTGTATTAACCTTTTTTTTTTTTTTTTTTTTTTTTGAGGTAGGGTCTCACTCTGCCCGAAGCTAACCTGGATTTCACTATGTAGTCTCAGGCTGGCCTCAAATTTATAGCAATCCTCCTACCTCTGCCTCCTAAATGCTGGGATTAAAAATGTGCACCACCAAATGCAGCTTCATGTTTTTTTTTTTGTACTATTTTTGTTTTATGAAGGTGGTGTGGACCCTCATCATATTTTTCATGATGTGCAAATGAAACACTTTATCTGGAATTCTTATTTATTTATTTATTATTTATTTGAGAGAGGGACGGAGAGAGATTATGAATGCACTAGAGCCTCTAGCCACTGCAAACAAACCACAGATACCTGTGCCACCTTGTGCATCTGGCTTAAATGGGATCTGGGGAGTCGAACATGGGTCCTTAGCCTCCACAGGCAAATGCCTTAACCACTAAGCAATCTCTCTTTGTTTTTTTTTCATTTTGTTTTTTGAGGCAGGGTCTCACTCTAGCCTAGGCTAGACCTGGATCTTTTTTTGTAGTCCCAGGCTGGACTTTAACTCACAGTGATCCTCCTACCTCTGCCTCCCTCCCAAGTGCTGGGATTAAAGACATGGGCCACCACGCCTGGCCTGGAATTCTTGATTGGGTATATTTGTGAGGAATCCAATTTGTAACCAATGAGACACTACACTTCCTTTGCATGTATGTGCATTATATGTGCTTCTGTGTGCACATGGAGACCAGAGATCTACTTTGGGTGTCTTCCTGGCCACTGTTCACCTTATTCCTTTAGATAAGATCTCTTTCTGATCCTAGCGAGAACTCACTTACTTGGTTAAAGTAGCTAGCTGGTAAACCCTAAGGAGCCTTGTGGCTCTACCTCCCCAGCACTAGGATTACAGGCACATGCCAATCAGCCTGACTTTTCTTTTTTCTTTTTTTTTTTTTTTTTTTGGTTTTTCAAGGTAGGGTTTCTAGTCCAGGCTGACCTAGAATTCACTATGTAGTCTCAGGGTAGCCTTGAACTCACAGTGATCCTCCTACCTCTGCCTCCCTCCCAAGTGCTGGGAGTAAAGGCGTGTGCCACCACACCTGGCTGACTTTTTTTTTTTTTTGTGGTAGGGTCTCGCTCTAGCTCAGGCTGACCTGGAATTAGTCTCAGGGTGACCTCAAACTCATGGCAACCCTCCTACCTCTGCCTCCCAAGTGGTGGGATTAAGGGATTAAAGACGTGTGCTACCATGCCCAGCTTTTTTTTTTTTTTTTTTTGAGATAGGATCTCACTCTAGCCCAGGCTAACCTCAAACTCACTCTGTAGGCCCAGGCTGACCTCGAACTCGCTCTGTAGTCCCAGGCTGACCTGGAACTCACTGTGATCCTCCTACCTCTGCCTCCAAAGTACTGGGAAAAACCAAAACAAAACAAACCAGAACAAAAAACAAACATTTCAATAGTTTCTCAGGACTGGGCATGGTGGCACACACCTTTAAGTCCAGCACCTGGGAGGCTGAGGTAAGAGGATCATAGCCACTTTTAGAGTTTGGGGGCAACCTGGGACTACAAAGTGAGTTCCAGGTAAGCCTGGGCTAGAGTGAGACCCTGCTTCGGAAAACATACCAACCAACCAAGAGTAATCTTGTGTCATGATACACACATACACACACACACACACATATACACACAGTACAGGCTGGCCTTGAACTTGGGTCAATCCTTCTGCTTCAGCTTCTGGAGTGCTAGAATCATGTCATAACAAATTAAGTGAAAAAAAAAAAAAAAAAGAACTATATGTATCAACCAGCTGGTAACGTCAACATGTTGGGCATGGAAAAGCAGTCCAGAATGACATACCAAACTGAGGTGACACAGGGAGTAATGACTTCTGCTCTGTTACTTCCTGTAGCACGTATTTCCCCCCACTGAGAATGTACTCATACTGTGATTTAATTTAATTTCTAAATTATTTTTTATTAATGACAACTTCCATAATTATAGACAATAAACCATAATTCCTTTTTTTTTTTTTTTTTTTTTTTTGAGACAGGGTCTCATGTAGCCCAGGCTGGCTTCAAACTCTGTGTAGTCAAGGGCAACCTGAACTCCTGATCCTCTTTCTGCTGCCTCCCAAGTGCTGACATTAAAGACAGTTGCCACCAGCCTGGCTATAATCTAAAGTTCCAAGACAATAAATTTTTTTTTCAAATTTTCATTAACATCTTCCATGATTATAAAAAATATCCCATGGTGCTACCCTTCCTCCCCCTACTTTCCCCTTTGAAATTCCATTCTCCATCATATCCCCTCCCATCTCAGTCAGTCTCTCTATCATTTTGATGTCATGATCTTTTCCTCCTATTATGCAGCTCACACGTATTCTTTTTTTTAATTGCCTCATTCAAACTTAGGAAAATTGTAAATTTCTCAGTGGCTGAGAGATGTCTGTGCTGATCTGTAAAGTAGGCAAAAGTATGTTCTACCAACACAGTGAAAACACTCTACGTACGCAGTCTCTTCTTTCGAACATCAAGCAGCTTTCTCTCTAATTCCCGAGATTCCTGTTATTAAAAAAGATTAAAGCATATCATAATTCAAGAGAAAGTATCTTATATTTACATCACTGAATTTTGCCTGTTAGTTCTTATTTTCTAAAGCAACAATTCTTTTTTTTTTTTTTTCTCTCTCTCTCTCTTTTTCGGGGGGTGTTCAAGGTAGGGTCTTCTGTAGTCTCAGGGTGGCCTCAAACTCAAGGCAATCCTCTTACCACTGCCTCCCAAGTGCTGGGATCAAAGGCATACACCACCACACTGGCCTTTTGCTTTTTTTTTTTTTTTTTTTTTAATTTAGTTTCTTTGAGATAGGGTCTGGCTCTAGTCCAGGCTGACCTGGAATTCATTATGTAGTCTCATGGTGGCCTTGAACTCACAGTGATCCTCCTAGTTTTGCCTCCCAAGTGCTGGGTTTAAAGGGGTGTGCCACCATGTCCAGCTCTTTTGCTCTTTTTAATGACAAGGTTCCATGTAGCCCAGGCTGGCCATGAACTCACTATACAGTCAAGGGTACACTGAACCCCTCTTTCTGCCTGGCCTAGAGCTCCAATTTTCAATTCCTCTATTTCTACTCAAAAGGGAGACAACAGTCACTTAAATGATACAGTAATGATTTGCTATTTAAAAAGTGGAGAGCTAGGCAGGTATGGTGGTGCATGCCTTCGATCCCAGCACTCAGGAGGCAGAGGTAGGTAGTCAAGGCCATCCTAAGACCAAGTAGTGAATTCCAGGTCAGCATGGGGCTAGAGATATCCTACTTCAAAAAGCCAAAAAAAAAAAAAAAAAAAAAAAAAAAGTAGAAAGCAGCAGGGCAAGAACCTACTTCAAAAAGAACAAGGATGGGCTGGAGAGATGGCTTAGCAGTTAAGGTGTTTGCCTGCAAAGCCAAAGGAGCCAGACTAGATTTCCCCAGGGCCCATGTAAAGCCAGAGGCACAAGGTGGTACATGCTTCTGGAGTCTGTATGCAATGGCTGGAGGCCCTGATGTGCCAATTTTCTCTTCCTCTCTCTGCCTCTTTCTCTCTCTTGAATAAATAAATAAATAAAAAATATATTTAAAATTTTTATTTATTTATTTATTTAAAGACAGACAGAGAAAGAGAGAGAGAGAGAGAGAGAGAATGGGCGCACCAGGGCCTCCAGCCACTGAAAACGAAGTCCAGACACGTGTGCCCCCTTCTGCAGCTAGCTAACTTGGGTCCTGGGGAATTGAACCTGGGTCCTTCGGCTTTGCAGGCAAGCGCCTTAACCGCTAACCCATCCCTCCAGCCCCCCCAATTTTTTTTTAATTCAAAAAGTAGAGAGCAAGCCAGGTGTGGTGGTGAACACCATTAATCCCAACACTGGAGAGGCTGAGGTAGGAGGATCACCTTGAGCTTGAGGCCAGCCTAGGGCTACACAGTGACTTCCAGGTCAGCTTGGGCTAGGGTAAAACCCTGTCTAGGAAAAGACAAAAACAAAAAATAGAGAGCAGGAACTGGAGAGACGTTTCAGCACCCAAGTAAAAGCCAGATGCGCCAGGAATGGTGGTGCACGCCTTTAATCCCAGCACTAGGGAGGCAGAGGAAGGAGGACTGCCATAAGTTTGAGGCCACCCTGATACTACACAGTGAATTCCAGGTCAGCCTGAACTAGAGTGAGACCCTACCTCGGAGAGAAGAAAAAAAAAAAAAGCCAGATGCACACAGCGGCACATGTGCCTGGAGTTCCCTTGCAGGGTCAGGAGGCTCTGCAGCACCTATTCTCTCTCCGTCTCTTTCCCTCAGATGAATAAATTAAAAAAATTTTTTTTTTAAGTAGAGAGCCTAAGAGGGGTGAATTTGAATCATACCAATCCTTTGAAGCTTTTTCGAGGTAGGATCTTACTCTAGCCCAGGCTGACCTGGAATTCACTATGTAGTCTCAGGGTGGCCTTGAACTCACAGTAATCTTCCTACCTCTGCCTCCTGAGTGCTGGGATTAAAGGCATGTGCCACCACACCCAGTTGCATCTTATTTAATTAATGATATACAATATAATCACCAGCAAGAAACTGTTACCAATTGCTGGGCATGGTGGCGCATGCCTTTTTTAAAAAAAATTTTTTTGTTCATTTTTTTTTTTATTTATTTGAGAGTGACAGAGAGAGAGAGAGAGAGATGGAGAATGGGCGCGCCAGGGCTGCCAGCCACTGCAAATGAACTCTAGACATATGTGCCCTCTTGTGCATCTGGCTAACGAGGGTCCTGGGGAATTGAGCCTCGAACCGGGGTCCTTAGGCATCACAGGCAAGCGCTTAACCGCTAAGCCATCTCTCCAGCCCAGTGCACGCCTTTAATCCCAGCACTTGGGAGGCAGAGGTAGGAGGATCACCATGAGTTTGAGGCCGCCTTGAGAGTACCTAGTGAATTCCTGGTCAGCCTGGACTAGAGTGAGACTCTACCTCGAAAAAAAAGAAACTATTACCAAAATCATGAAGATGTAGCAGCAGCCACTGTTCACATTACCTCCTGTGATGTCATTATCAGTTTATTTAGCTTTAATATGTCATTCAGGTCATCCATTAACTCACTGAAAATGAAACAAAAATATGACTTATTAACCTTAAAGATAATAAATCTAAGCTAGGCATAATGGTACACTCCTATTTCCCTTCCCTTCCACTTCCCCATTCTCTTCTTGTTTTTTTCAGTTCTGGGGATCGAACCTATGACCTCATGTGTGCTAGGCAAGTGCTCTTTAATACTGAGTTATAGCCCCAGACCTAATTTTTGTTTGTTTGTTGTTTGTTTTTCAAGGTAGTGTTTCACTTTAGCTCAGGCTGACCTGGAATTCACTATGTAGTCTCAGGGTGGACTCGAACTCATGGTAATCCTCCAACCTCTCCCTCCCGAGTGCTGGGATTAAAGGCGTGCACCACCTTGCCTGGCCCAGACCTAATTTTTTAAAATATTTGGTTTATTATTTATTTGCCAAGCGGAGGGAGCAAGTTTGAGAGAAAGAATGAGAACAGGGCCACCAGGGCCTCTTGCTCTTGCAAACTCCATGCACTACTTTGTGCATCTGGCTTTATGTGGGTACTGGGGAATCCAACCCAGGTTATCAGACTTTTAAGCAAGCACCTTTAACCTCTGAGCTATCTCTCCAGCCCTCCAGACCTTTTTCATATTTTATTTTGAGGCAGGGTCTCACTACAGAACAGCTGCACTGGTGAGATACTACCTCAAATAATAAAAATAATAAAACCCACTACATGTCCAGGGAAAACCAGAGGACATGACAAGCGTGAGTGCTGCTCTCACAGACAGCCTGACAACCTGCACCAGGGAGACTGACAGACACTGAGGACATTCAAAATGCACCAAAGCAGAAATCGGAAGTTGCTGAGAGCTCAACACTAAAGCAGACTTCTAACACACCAACCAAGGCTCAGGGAACATTGGCGAAGAGGGGGTGGAAAGATTGTAAGAGGCCCAGGGTGGGAAGGAGCATCCAGAGGCATTGCTCTCTCATAATGACTGACTGCTGCATTCATTACCCATAACCCATTGTGAATACCAGTAACCCACTGAGGAAGGCCCTCAGTGGAATGGGGATAGGGAGCAGAGGAATGGGACCAACATATGATTTGTCTGTATAACAAAGTTTATAATTTAAAAAAAAAAAAAAAACCTGCTATGAAACAAAAAACCCTTCCTTCAAAATATTCATATTATCCTCCTACGTCTGACTCCTGAGTGCTGGAATTAAAGGTATGCACCACCATGCTCAGCCAAAAACATTCTTTAAAAAAAAAATTTTTTTTTCAAGGTGGGGGTCTCACTCTAGCCCAGGCTGACCTGGAATTCACTCTGTAGTCTTAGGCTGGCCTTGAACTCAAGGCAATCCTTCTACCTCTGCCTCCCAAGTGCTGGGATTAAAAGTGTGTGCCACCACACCTGGCAATTATTTTTTTTTAATGTTTTATTTATTTGAGAGAGAGAGAGAGAGAGAGAGAGAGAGAGAGAGAGAGAGAGAGAGAGGGAGTAAGAACAGGCACATCAGGGCCTCTAGCCACTGCAAACGAACTCCAGATGCATGTGCCACCTTATGTACATGGCTTATTTGGGTACTGGGGAATCGAAACTGGATTCTTAGGCTTTACAAGCAAGTGCCTTAACCACTAAGCTATCTCTTCACCCCAACAACCAGTTCTAAAAAAATCACAAAACTTGGCTGGGGAAATGGTTCAGCAGTTAAAGGGGCATGCTTGTATAACCTGATGGCCAGAGTTCAATTCCCAAGTACCCATATAAAGTCAGATGGGATTAAAGGTATGTGCTACCATGCCCAGCATCTGGTTCATGTATTTGGGATTTGTTTACAGTTGCAAGAGGCTCTGGCATGCCTGTTCTCTCTCTTTTTTTTTTTTTAATTTTTATTTATTTATTTATTTTAATTTATTTGAGAGTGACAGAGAGAGGAAGAAGCAATAGAGAGAGAGACAGAGAAAAGAATGGGCACGCCAGGGCTTCCAGCCTCTGCAAACGAACTCCAGACGCGTGTGCCTCCTTGTGCATCTGGCTAACGTGGGTCCTGGAGAATCGAGCCTCGAACCAGGGTCCTTAGGCTTCACAGGCAAGCGCTTAACCACTAAGCCATCTCTCCAGCCCGCCTGTTCTCTCTTTGCTCACAAATAATTTTTTTTTTTTTTTTTTTTTTTTTTTTTTGGCTATTCGAAGTAGGGTCTCACTCTAGCCCAGGCTGACCTGGAATTCACTATGTAGTCTCAGGGTGGCCTTGAACTCCTGGTGATCCTCCTACCTCTGCCTCCCAAGTGCTGAGATTAAAGGCGTGCGCCATCACGCCGGCTCAAATAAATTTTTTTAATTAAAAAAATTACTCTTTCTCAGAGATATAAAGGGAAGAGAAAGGAAGGGAGGGGGTACTTAATAGGATGGCATTGTATATATGTAAGTAGAAGAATAGATTAATGGTGGTGAAAAGGCCCAAAGTGAGGTCAGGGGAAGAGATTGAGTAAAGGAAAGGTGGAGGGAGGGCTAATCAAAATCCAAGAGGATATATATAAATCATATGGAATCCTACTTTTTTGGACAATGGAATACTCAGGAGCCATAGATTGTTGCTAGAAATTTTTCAGTGCCAGGGATGGGATACCTTCCAGTGAGTTGTTGGCCAGGGAGGTCCCTGATGCCCCCAAAACATTATAGGCCATTGCCGAGGCCCTTGGTTTCCCACCAGGAATAGATGGTAAGACCCTATTGCTGAAGACTCCACATACTTGGGCTGCAAGGACACTTAGAAATCCTGCTGGAACTGAGCTGATAACCTCCTCCATGTAGACCAGCTGACAGAAAGCTGGAAGAAGCCATTCTGCATGCAGTTCAATGGGAGAAAGAGAAATCACCAGTGAAGATACTCAATAGTGTACACTGCAAGTCCTAAATTTTGCCAGCCAGGCCAAATGAGCCAACAGGTGCAATAGTGTTACGTCTATCATGGTGGAAACCAACTGCCCTCTAATTGGCATGGAGGCCTGCTCCATGGGAGGGAATACATCCCTGATACTGAAAACTTAAAACAGGTAGTCATGAGCCCTAGGGGTGTAATGTCTGAAGCTGTCTGGCTAAATGTATATACTATGCTTATCAAACTGCCCAGTAAGCACTTCTCTTAATGTTCATACCCTTATATTAATGATACTCTCACTTTTAGTAGAGAATCTTCTCTTTTCAGATGGCAGTGACCTTGGGATGACTCAGAAGGCATCATGGTGCTGGGAAGAAGTGACAGAGGAGTGCTCAGCACTAAAATATCTCTATCACATCTGCCAAGGCTCAGGGTCTATTGCGGAAGAGGTGGCGGAAAGAATGTCAGAGCCAAAGGAAGGGTAGGACTCCTTACAATGTGCTCCCCCCAGACACAAAATGGCCTGGATATCCATGACCTCACAGTGCCCGACACTACCTACACAAGACCATCATAATAGGAGGAAAAGATCATGACATCAAATTAAAAGAGAGACTGATTGAGATGGAGAGGGGATATGATGGAGAATGGAGTTTCAAAGGGGAAAGTGTGTGTGGGGGTATTACCATGGTATATTTTTTTATAATCATGGAAGTTGTTAATAAAAAAATTGAAAAGAAAAAAATTACTCTTTCTAAAATAAATAAATAAAATATATTTTAAAAAATGGTTGGAGAGATTGCCTAGTGGTTAAGGCATTTGTCTGCAAAGCCAGAGGATCGCAGTTCGACTCTACAGGAGGGGACGCATGTATCTGGAGTTCATTTGCAGTGGCTAAAGGCCCTGGTGCACCCATTCTCTCCCCTACCCTCCCTCTGCCTCTTTCTCTCTCTCAAATAAATAAATAAGTAATTAAAAAAACAAACAAACAAGCTGGGTGTGGTGGTGCATGCCTTTAATCCCAGCACTCTGGAGGCAGAGGTAGGAGCATTGCCGTTGAGTTGGAGGCCACCCTGAGACACAGTGAATTCCAGGTCAGCCTGAGCTACAGTGAGACCCTACCGTGAAAAACAAAAAAACAAAAACAAAACAACAAATAAAAATGAACAGAACTAAAGTCAGTATGATGATCACCCTTATTATTCTCATTTATTTCAAATGCAGGAGAGAAAACAAAAATATCATACCTACTCCCAGAGGCTGTGTTTTCCAAGTTATTCTTAAGTGCACATGAGAGTTGCATCCTAAGTAAAAACAAATAAATAAATAAACAAATAAACAAAGAAGAGTTGCATCCTATGATAAGGAAAAAGCTGGCATTGTACAAGTACCAGCTTATGACACAACATTTTTTTTCTAGGGCTGGGGAGATTGCTCAGTGGTTAAAGTGCTTGCTTCGGAAGCCCAGGCTTGATTGCCCAGAACCCACATAAAGCCAGATACACAAAGCATCACATGTGTCTGGAGATCGTGTGCAAAGGTAAGAGGCTCTGATGCTCCCTCTATTCTTGAAAATAAATAAAATCAAGCAAAAAAAAAAAATCCCCCCCCTCTCTCTATATATATATTGAGGGGGGAAATTTATACATATATATGTGTATATAGATAGATAGATAGATAGATAGATAGATAGATAGATAGATAGGAATGGTGGCTCATGCCTACATCCCAGCGCTAAGTAAGGTAGGAGGAACATTAAGAGTTCAAAGTCAGCCAGGACTACATAGTGAGTCCCAGGCCATTCTGGGCTACAATGAGTCTGTGCCCTAAATTGAAACAATTTTTTTTCTAAATATGACAAGATTGATTTCTGTTAAAGGTTAAGCAGGTTTTAAGAACAGCATCCTATGGGAACTACTTACGCAAAGCTTTATGAAGGATCCCCCAAGGAGGGACGCTGCAGCGCGTGGTTTGTGCACTGCTAGGCTGAGGCTCAATGGACCTGAACCCATCCTTTGGTGCAGAGCTGAGGGAGGAAGCCCTGAGGCATCAGAATAGATTTCAGAATGCAAAGTGCTATTTGACTGGAAACTTTATAATTTTTTCAAATTAAGAAAAAAAACTTTTAGCCGGGCAAGAGCCTACTAAGCCATCTCTCCAGCCTGAAACTTAATAATTTTTTTTTTTCAAGGTAGGATCTCACTCTAGCTCAGGCTGACCTGGAATTCACTATGTAGTCTCAGGGTGGCCTCGAACTCATGGCGATCCTTCTACCTGTGCCTCCCAAGTGCTGGGATTAAAGGTGCACATCACCGTGCTTGGCTAATTCCTTTACTCTGTTAATAATTTCCAAAAGAAATGAATCTGTAATACTTTCAAACATAAGCTGTTCAGACACTTCCTTAAAGGAAGATACTAAAGAATAATGCAAGTTTTCTCTCAGGGCTCAAAACTCTGGTGAACATTATGCAATTTTCTTTCCTTCCTTCCTTTCTCCCTCCCTTCCTCATTTCCCTTTTATTTCTTAAAAGTAATTTTTAATACTTTATTTTATTTATTTATTAAAGAGATAGAAAGAAGCAAATAGAGAGAATGAATGTGCCAGGGCCTCAAGCCACTGCAAACAAACACCAGACACATGTGCCACCTTATATATCTGGATTATGTGGGTACTAGGGAATTGAACAGGGATCATTAGACTTCACAGGCAAGTGCCTCTGTTAAGCCAAGCCATCTTTCCATTCCCCCTGCCCTTTTATTCTCCTTCCTTCCTTCCCCCCCCCCTTTTTTTTTTTCAGAGAGAGAGAGAGAGACAGAGAGAACTGGCAGCCACTGCAATCAAACTCCAGATGCTTCCGTCACCTAGTGGGCATGTGTGACCTTGCACTTTCCTCATCTTTGTGCATCTGGCCTACATGGGATCTGGAGAGAGATCAAACATGGGTTCTTAGGCTTCACAGGCAAGCACCTTAACCACTAAGCCATCTCTCTAGCCCCCCCCCCCCCCGCCTTTAAAATACTGTCTTGCTATGTTACCCAGGCTGGCCTAGAACTTGTAATCCTCCTGCTTCAAGTGCTGGGATTACAGGCTGTGGCAGACAGCTTCAGGTTCGCTGACATGAACTTCCAGACCAGGCACAATTATGGAGGAAGGGATTTATTGACGCTTACAGATCCAGGGGAAGTTCCACAATGGCAGAAGAAGCTGGCCTGCCTTCATAGGTCCAAGAAGAGAGAGAGAAGCACAAGCCAAAAAGCCACACAGCACAGCACAGCACACTTCAGGAACTCCAGCTAGGCACACTTTGCATATCTTTAGATTGAAATCTCAAACCCACCACCACCCCTTCAGATCCACCCAGTGACACCACCTCCAGCCAGGTGGCTGCAGATGCAAACTACAAACTAATAAAACATTGAATATATTGGGGGCCGTCTATTCAAACGACCACACAAGCCTTTTCCACCATGCTTGGCTTCTAATCATCATTTCATTTGGCCTAGTTAAAAAATTCCCTCCAGGGCTGAAGAGATGGCTTAATGGTTAAAGCACCTACCTGCAAAGCCAAAGGACGCAGGTTTGATTCCCCAGGACCCATGTAAGCCAGATGCATAAGGTGGCGCATATATCTGGAGTTCGTTTGCAGTGGCTGGAGGCCCTAGCATGCCCATTCTCTCTCTATCTGCCTCTTCCTCTGTCTTTCTCAAATAAATAATAAATAAATAAAATATTTAAAAACAAAAGTGCCAGCCGGGTGTGGCCGTGCACACCTTTAATCCCAGCACTCAGAAGGCAGAGGTAGGAGGATCACTGTACGTTCAAGGACACCCTGAGACTACATAGTGAATTCCAGGTCAGCCTGGGCTAGAGTGAGACCCTACCTCAAACCCCCTGCCCCTCCCAAAAAAAAAAAAAAGAAAAGAAAAAGCCAGGCATAGTGGCTGAAGAGTTAATGAAGCTCTAAAGTTGCCTGAAGGGTTAATAAAGTTCTAAAGTTGCTGAGACAAGCCGGCCCTAAAACAGAAGCTTGGGAGTGAAGGCCAAATTCTTTGGTAATAAGTTTCTCAGACCTTGGGCCCGAAACAGAAACAAACACCTGTTCAATGAAAATCCACAGTTCTATACAATATCATAATCATGTCCTGAACACAGTGCAGTTTAACCTTAAACACTGTGACTGTCTCATCAGCAAGGGAAGTGGCTTTGTTCCTATCTTGATTTCCCAGATGCACGTCCTCGGCCCTCATTCTGTGTAACAGTGTGCTCAGCTGCAAAGACACCACTGCAGCCTCAAGCCTGGGAAGAGGTCTTGCAGCCCTTCACTGCCTGACCCCGATAAAGCAGTCTATAACCAATTAAGTCTGGTTTCCTTTCTCGTTCATGCCGCCCCAGTTGGTTCTGATCCCGACTCAGATCTAACAATGGCGCACACCTTTAATCCCAGCACTCAGGAGGCAGAGGCAGGGGGATCGCCATGAGTTTAAGGCCACCCTGAGATTACATAGTGAATTCCAGGTCAGCCTGGGCTAGAGCGAGGCCCTACCTCGAAAAAACAAAAAATTCCCTCCACCTTGCCTCCATGCCCATTTTGCATTCAGTTCATAGTTCTTGTGAATCAAACATAAATAATTACCTGCTCAATACAAGATTTTTAATGTCGAAAGCAGTTTTCACATCTTCAATCTCATTTTCCAGGCTTTCAATTTTACTATTAGGGAAATATGAACAAAAGAACTTCAGCAGTGTTAGGCAGAATTATTATTAAATAACACACAAAGCAAATCTTTGAAAGAAGTGAAACTCTCTCATCCGATACTAGAATATTTTTGTCAATTTTTAAAAAAGATTTACTGTCATTTATTTATTTATTAGAGACAGAGAGAGGGAGAGAGAGATAGAGTTAGAATGGGCATGCCAGGGCCTCTAGTCAATGCAAACGAACTCCAGACAAATGAGCCACCATGTGCTTACGTGGGACCTGGAGAATCAAACCTGGGTCCTTAGGCTTCGCAGGCAAACGCCTTAACCACTAAGTCATCTCCTTAGCCCTGAATAGAAGAATGTTACAGGCTCATCACAAGGGTGAGAGCTCACAGATCTGGTGAACTGATGCTTCCCAAACTACCTCGCTAAGTACCTTGAGAGTGGGGGATGACAGGGACAGCAATACATCCACCCACCAAGAGCAATTCCCCACCACGAACCAACAACCTTCCAACTTATTCATGACATATGACATATTTGGGAAAATAAAGGAAAAAGAAAGACAATATTATAACATAAATGACACGATTAAATCTTAGTAAAAGCCACAAATGAAAATGAAAACTGTTACATACGTTTCCATTTGTTTTTCTTGCACGACTTGTTCTGGAGTTTTTTCTTCATCTGCAAGTCAAGAAGGTTTTGAAGTCAGTAACGTGTCAGAACAGCACTGTTCAAAGGAATATAATTGTTTAAGATTATTTATTTATTTATTTGAGCCTTAACTGATAAGCCATCACTCCAGCCCCCCAAAACATTTTTTGCGACAGAGTCTGATACACTTGCCTAAACTGGCCTGGGGCTCATTATGTAACCTCTGTTGGCCTTGGCCTCCAGCAATCCTGCCTATGCCTCAGCCTCCTGAGTGCTAGGACTACAGACATGAGCCAGCAAGTCCAACTTCCTACTTAAAATTCTATCAGACTTTTTTTCTCTAGAAATCCACCAGTGAAGTGGAGACTGGAGAATTGCTGGGGCTTTTGCAAGAGCCAGGGCTCTGCCTTTAGAGAGACTTCATCTCCTAGAAAAGGAGAGTCAGGTTAGCCTTATTTTCAAGTAGCCAGTCAGGACAGGGGCCAAAAGAGGGAACCAAAAGATGTCACACTGCCTGGCTGCTTAAACCGAACCGGAACTCAGAGTCTGATCCAGTCTCATCCAATCATCTCTTTGTCACCCTACTCAAGTGTGTTGAGATGGCTTAGCAGTTAAGTGCTTGCCTGTGAAACCTAAGAACCCTGGTTCGAGGCTCGATTTCCCAGGACCCACGTTAGCCAGATGCACAAGGGGGCGCACGCGTCTGGAGTTCTCTCTCTCTATCTGCCTCTTTCTCTCTCTGTTTGTTGCTCTCAAATAAATAAACAAAAATAACTAAGAAAAAAAATCTGTGCTAGAGAGATGGCTCAGTGGTTAAGGCACTTGCCTGCAAAACCTAATGACTTGGGTTTAATTCCCCAGTATCCACATGAAGCAAGATACACAGTGGCACATGCATCTGGAGTTCATTTGCAGTGGTTGGCAAGCCATTTTCTCCCTCTCTCATTCTTTGTCTTTCTCTCTGTCTGCTTGCAAATAAACACATTAAAATGTTTATAAGGGGGCTGGAGAGATGGCTTAGTGGCTAAGTGCTTGCCTTTGAAGCCTAAGGACCCAGTTCGAGGCTCGATTCCCCAGGACCCATGTGAGCCAGATGCACAAGGGGGCGCTCTCAAATAGAAATAAACAAAAAAAAATTTTTTTTAAATGTATATAAGGGCTGGAGATATGACTTAGTGGTTAAGGGGCATGCCTATGATGCCTAAGGACTCATGTTTGGCTCTCCAGGTCCCACATAAGCCAGATGCACAGTGACGCAAGCATGCAATGCTGCACATGATGTCTTTAATCCCAGCACTCAGGAGGCAGAGGTAAGAGGATTGCCATGAATTCGAGACCACCCTGAGACTACATAGTGAATTCCAGGTCAACCTGATTTAATTCCAGCACCTAGGAGGCAGAAGTAGGAGGATCACCATGAGTTTGAGGCCACCCTGAGACTACATAGTAAATTCTAGGTCAGCCTGGACTAGAGTGAAACCCTACCTCAAAAAACAAAAAGTCCTCATAGTCTTTATCAATCCCAACACTTCAAAAGTCCAAAGTCTCATTGGTAATTCCATTTTTTGTTTGTTTTTCAAGGTACAGTCTCGCTCATACAGACACAGAGAGAGAATGGGCACACCAGGGCCTCTAGCCACTGCAAATGAAATCCAGATGCGTACACCACCTTGTGCATCTGGCCTATGTGGGTATTTGGGAATCAAACCTGGATCCCTTGGGGGGAGGGGCGGGAGGGTACTACCATGGGATATTTTTTATAATCATGGAAAATGTTAGTAAAAATTGAGAAAAAAAATTATAATAAAAAAATAAAACCTGGATCCTTAGTCTTCACAGGCAAGGGCCTTGACCACTAAGCCATCTCTGCAGCCCATATATTATCTTTTTATCACGTTGATTTTCTTTGTTCTAGGATATCATTCATACCAAACTCACAAATCTTACTTGAAAACAAAACTACTTACTTGCATCAATCATTGACTTGTATTCTAGAAGTTGTTGTTTCATCTGTGCTCTCAGCCTAAAAACAGAAAATGAGAAAAGACAGGATTCTAGTTATGGGGGCTGAGATGATGACTCGGTAGTTAAAGGCTTTTGCTTGCAAAGCTTGCCAACCCCAGTTCCACCCCCAAGTCACCAATTAACCTGATTCCAAACAGAAGCACAAGAGTCTGGTGCTCATGTGCGGTAGCAAGAGGCCCTACTGTGGTCCCCCAAACACAAAGAAATAATTTAAAAAAAAGAAAAGAAAAGAAATACAGAGGCTGGGCATGGTGACAAACACCTTTAATCCCACCACTTGGAAGGCTGAGGTAGGAGGATGACCATGACATGGAGGCAAACCTGAGACTACATAGCAAACAGTGAATTTCAGGTCTGCCTGGACTAGAACAAGACCCCACCTTGAAAAAACAAAACATCAACAACAAAATACACACACACACACACACACACACACATATATGTATATAAATGGATGGAGATCTATCATACAATAAATGAACCTGTCTTTGTAGGAAGCTGAACTAGACAAATGAGAGTAATTTAGCTGGTCATGGTGGAGCACACCTTTGATCCTAGCAGTTGGGAGGCAGAGGTAGGAGGATCACCATGAGTTTGAGGCCAACCTGAGACTACACAGTGAGTTCCAGGTCAGCCTGGGCTAGAGCAAAACCCTACCTCACAAAAAAAAAAAAAAAAGAAAAAAAGAAAAAAAGAAAAGAAAGAAGAGAGTAAATAATGAATCTCAGCATTGAAATCTTTCAATTTAGCCTCATTTTATTTAGAATAGGCACAAAAAACACTGAAGTACTGAAAGCCAGGTACGGTGGTGCACACCGTTAAGTCTCAGCACTCCAGAGGCTGAGGTCAGATTTCTGTGAATTTGAGGCCAGCCTGGGGCTCCAGGGTGAGTTCCAGGCCAGCCTGGGTAGACTGAGACCCAGCTTTGAAACAACAACACGAAACCAATAAACTTTAAAAACACAGAGTGAGACTCAAAATGGAATACAGTAAGAAAACAGTATCTTTGACAAAAAGTTAAAATTAGGGCTGGAGAGATTGGCTTAGGGGCTAAGGCACTTGCCTGCAAAGCCAAAAGGACCCAGGTCAATTCCCCAGGACCCACGTAAGCCAGATGTACAAGGGGGCGCATGCATCTGGATGCAAAGGCTAGCGGCCCTGGTGTGCCCATTCCATTCTATCTACTATCTCTGCACTTGCAAATAAATAAGTTAATTAATTTCTTTTTTAAAAGAGTCAAAATTCAATTTTTAAATACTTTTAACAGGCCGGGGAGGCAGAGGTAGGGAGGATCGCCGTGAGTTCGGGGCCACCCTGAGACTCCATAGTGAATTCCAGGTCAGCCTGAGCTAGAGGGAGACCCTACCGTCGAAAAACACAACAAAGCAAATACACATGGTCTCGGTAAACACGTAACAAGCGAAGCTTCCGGGCTAGGCTTGCGGGGAGCCCGCCAGGGTCCCACGGCATCCCCCGAGCGTGTCCCGTGCACCGGGGGCAGCCCAGGGAGCGCTCGCGGGGCAGAGCCGTGCAGCTGGGCCGTGGCTCCCCGGGCTCCGCAGGGAACAACCTGAGCAGCAGGGAGATGCGCTCCTCGGCGCGCTCCGGCCGCCGCTCCATCGCCCGCCAGGACGCCGCTCCCGCCACCAAACCGACGCCCGCCCCGCCTCTTCCGCCCCCGGGCCGCACCCCTTCCTCCCCAGCCTCGGGTTGCCTTGGTTACGTCAATGCTTCCCCCCCCCACCTCCTTCCCACCCCGCTGGTAGAAATAGTTTTATGGAGGGGGGCGGGGTTGCAGAGAGGGCTCAACGGTTTAGGCGCTTCCCTGCAAAGCCTAAGGACCCGGGTTCGATTCCCCAGTATCCACGTAAAGCCAGACGCACAGGGTGGCGCATGCGTCTGGAGTTCATTGGCAGTGGCTAGAGGCCTTGGCGTGCCCGTTCTGTTTATCTGCCTATTTCTCTCTCTCTCTCTCTCTCTCTCAAATAAAAAAAAGAAAAGAAAAAGAAATAGTTTTAGGTACCACTTAGTAAAGTGGGCCAATGGGCTGCGGAATGTAGCTCAGTTCGCAGAAGGTGTGCCGAGAGTGCACGAGACCCTGGGTTCGATCCCCAGTTGGTGGGGGCAAAACATCCAAGAACTTGAAGATCAGCTACGCTCCAGAAGCAGAGGAGGGAAAACTCCCACCTACAAGAGTGTGGGCGTGGATGCACCAAAAGCCAGCTGATAGTGATCCCACCTGCTTACTCGAAGTGGGTGTAGCTGGCAGGGTGGTATCACCTTTTCTTCCATTCTTTTCTTTTTCTTTTTCTTTTTTTTTTGGTTTTTCGAGGTAGAGTCTCACTCTAGCCCAGGCTGACCTGGAATTCACTATGGAGTCTCAGGGTGGCCTCGAACTCACAGTGATCCGATCTCCAACCTCCTTCAAAATAAATAAATAAACAAACATTGTTATTTGGGTTAGTGAGTTCTAAGAATAGTCTTTTGACAGTAAAAATAAATATAAATAGATGAATAAATAAATAGAACAGTACACCTGGCATGAGGGCAAAATTTTACCCTGTTTTGGAAGGTAATGGGAAGGCAAGAGCCCATGGTAATGAAGGAGACGGGAGAAAGAACTTCTTTCAGGCAGTTGTTCAGGGGCAGAAGCCCAAAGAGGGAACCAGGAGATGTCACCCTGCTGGATTTGGCCGACCTGGAATTCAGCGGCTGGTCCACTCTCATCCACAACGCCTGCAGCGCCCCCTACTGCTTCTCCAGTGTAGCCTTTCGGTCTCTCCCCTGCACACCTGAGTCTCAGGACATCTGTCCATCCTAGTTAACTATCAAGTCTTCTTTGCACGTGTGAGCAGTCTCTGGGTATTCTCTCTGCTTCAGGGGCGAGGTCAGGTTCTCTTCCACGTTGGCACCTGTGATCTGCGCTTCTTTCCTCCGAACAGTGAGCAGAGTCTCCTTCCTCTCCCAGTGTCTTGTCACCTGTCAGGCACGTCTCTGTTTCCTCACGTGTATTCTGTTTCCAGATGTCTTTTTCACTTTGTTATGATTTTCTTCTAAACTCTGTGTCTACCACGTGTGTGATTCCTGTAAACTCTGGGTCTACCACATGTGTGTAGTAACTCTCTTGACTTTATTTACGTCTCATTTTCCAGGCATCTCAACTTCCCCATCTCTACTTTGGTTCTCTCTCTCTCTCTCTCTCTCTCTCTCTCTTTTTTTTTTTTTTTTTTTTTTGGTTTTTCGAGGTAGGGTCTCACTCTGGTCCAGGCTGACCTGGAAATTCACTATGTAGTCTCAGAGTGGCCTCAAACTTATGGTGATCCTCCTGCCTCTACCTCCCGAGTGCTGGGATTAAAGGCGTGCACCACCATGCCCGGCTTCTCTTCTCCTTCTTTACACCCCTAGTCCTTCTGTACTGAATCTCTTACCTTCTTCCATGTACAGGGCTGTTTATTTAATATTTTATTTTTATTTATTTATTTTAGAGAGAGGGAATGGACACACCAGGGCCTCCAGCCACTGCAAATGAACTCCAGACCTGCACCACCTTCTGCATCCAGCTTATGTGGGTCCTGGGGAATCGAACCTGGGTCCTTTGGCTTTGTAGACAAGTGCCTTAATATCGCTAAGCCATCTCTCCAGCCCAGGCCTGGGGTTTTAATGCTTTGTTCCCACAGATGAGAGAGAGAGAAAGAGAGACACCAAAATTGTGGAGGGACTGGCTGGGAAAAAGGAAGTGGTTAAGTGGAAAGGATGTAGGGAAAGGAGGACAAGAGTGTGATGAGAGGGGACTATAATCAAAATACATTTATCTACACATATAAAAATTGTTGGGCTGCAGAAATGGCTTAGTGGTTAAGGTACTTGTCTGCAAAGCCAAAGGATCCAGGTTTGATTCCTCAGGACCCATGTAAACCAGATGCACAAGGTGGCGCATGTATCTGGAGTTTGTTTGTGGTGGTGAAGGCCCTGGCGTGCCCATTCTCTCCCCTCACCTCTCTCTCAAATACATAGATAAATAAGTAAATTATTAAAAAGTCAAGCCAAGCCAGGCGTGGTGGCGCACGCCTTTAATCCCAGCACTCGGGAGGCAGAGGTAGGAGGATCGCCGTGAGTTCGAGGCCACCCTGAGACTCCATAGTGAATTCCAGGTCAGCCTGGGCTAGAGTGAGACCCTACCTCGAAAAACCAAAAAAAAAAAAAAAAAAGTCAAGCTAGGCATGGTGGTGCACCCCTTTAACCCCAGAACCCCGGAGGCAGAGGTAGGAGGATCGCTATGAGTTCGAGGCCAGCCTGAGACTATGGAGTGAATTCCAGGTCAGCCTGGCCTACAGTGATACCATACTTTGAAAAACAAAAACCAAAAAAATTGTCAATAAAAGTTACAAAAATTCCATAGCTCTCTGAAAGATAAGTCACAATTCGTCATAGACTTTCTGTCTTTTGCCTTATTGGATCGTTACATCCACTTTATTATAGTCTTCAAGCAAAACAAGGCGATGTGTAGTAGAAATCAACGGCAGCAGGTGGCCACAGGGGGGAGTAAAGAGCCGTAGAACCATCTCAGCCAGCCTGTGGCCTGATGGGCTGGCTGAGTGAGACAGGGTCTCTGTATCCCTGGCTAAGTTCAAGTCATGGCCATCCTCCTGCCTCAGCCTCCCACTTGCTGGGGATGCAGGTGTGAACCATGATGCAGACTCAGTTTTTTTTCTTAAATATGCACATTCATCTTTATACAAATATATTTCTCTTTCCATCCCATTCATTTACTTCTGTAAGAGGGTACTGGGGATTTAACTCAGCACCTCGTGCTTGCAAGGAGAGCACTGTACCGACGACTCCCAGCTCGCTCAGTTTTCAAAGGAAGGCTCTACAAGGCTGGAGTCTGAATTACAGAAAGCTTCTGTTCGAACTCCTCCAGCCCTCTTTCTCCTTCTAGTAGTTCAGAGATTGCCAAAGACAGATCCAGTACCTGCACACCGTGTAAAAATGACGTAGAGGTAGCTGGTAGCAGCTCATTTCTTCTGTGCTCCCACACTAGCCTTCCCCAGGAAGTCTGCCAATGTGGATTCTCAGCAACGGGTTCCTGTGTCCAAGCCCTTCAGTGCTTGCCTGCTCTCTGATTGGCCACTAGAGCCCAAAGCCGGATACTTACCCTGTTCAGCTGTCCATGTGCTTCTTGAATAAATTTACCATTGAGCAACTTAGATGACACAGGCACCAGCCAGTAACCTTCTTTTTTTTTTTTTTTTTTCCCTGAGGTAGGGTCTCGTTTAGTCCAGGCTAACCTGAAATTCACTATGTAGTCTCAGGGTGGCCTTGAACTCACAGCAATCCTCCTACCCCTGCCTTCTGAGTGCTGGGATTAAAGGCGTGCGGATTAAAACCACGCCCGGTTTTTTGAATAGCATCAACAGAAATCTCTGGTTATGACCCCCAATCATTCCTTTTTAAAAAATATTTTTTATTTGAGAGAAAGAGGCATATGTAGAGAGAATGGGCACATCAGGGCCTCCAGCTGCTGCAAACAAACTCCAGATGCATGCGCCATCTTGTGCATCTGGCTTTGGGTCCTAGGGAGTTGAACCTGAGTCCTGTTTAGAACTTTTGGATGCCTGAATATAATGCAAATCAATCCCCTGGTCTTATACAATGCGGTGGTCCTGATGAGAATTAGCACTATTCAATTGCTTGGTGTCATTTATTTCAGTCTGTGTCCCTCCCCACTTCCTGTAGACAAGACAACAGCAATGACACAGATTTCAAATAAAAACCATCAAGGAAGCCGGGCATGGTGGCGCACGCCTTTAATCCCAGCACTTGGGAGGCAGAGGTAGGAGGATCGCCGTGAGTTCAAGGCCACCCTGAGACTCCATAGTGAATTCCAGGTCAGCCTGGGCTAGAGTGAGACCCTACCTTGAAAAAAACAAAAAACAAAAAAAACAACAACAAAAAACCCATCAAGGTAACAGGTGAAATGTGTTCATTACCTCCATTTTTTTTATTCATTGTGGATCAAAGCATTCATCAGTAAAATATTCACATAAAAATCATTTGTGCACATCTCCCCCCCCCTTTGGGTGCTGTAAATAAAATAATTACCTTTCATTCCCTATGGTTCCCATATTATGTAATGTGAGAAGATGTAATGAAATCCCTTGCTAAGTGATTGTTCTTCCACAATGAGAGATCTTCTCCAAAGTTATAGAGCAAGAAGCAGATGTCATTGTAAGGTTCAGGAGTGACCAAGAGGCAAAGATAGAAGTTTTTATTCAGGAAAAACACGAGCTGCCAGGACTGACTCTTAAGAGCAGAGCAGTCAGCTTTGAGATTACAGATAGTGCACTATATAGAGCTCTTCAGCTGGGGGAAGGCGAGGAAGGGAAGGAACTCCTTTGTTCTTTACATTAGCCATAGGGTGTGAGACCAGAAGTGACCAGGTAGAAGATCAGGGAGCAGGAAACCAAGACTTGGGGCATTGTTGGGCAAGGAAGGGATAATGGCTGGGCTAGTTCCTTGAGGAATGTGGATGACCCACTTCCTTATGTCTCTGTTGCCCTCCTGTTGTCCTCGGTGACTCTATTTTGTCCTGACCTAACAGTCTTGAGAATATAACAACTTTTGCCAAGAAAGCAATCTTTTTTCCTCAGAGTGATTCAGTTCTGCCCCCATCATTCATAATTTCTCATGGGAAAATCCCATGGTCAGCCTTGTAGGTGACCCAGGAGTCCTGACTTCTGGGAATGAAGTCTTTTGAGAAGTTGGGGCTGAGTGCACAGGAGCTGCAGGGCAGAGGCTAAGGGTGTGAATCTTACCAGACTGGAGGGGTGCAGGTGACAGTGGCAATGGGCACTGGGGTTTAAAGGTAACTGCACCTCCAGGATTTACCACTTGGCAATCCTTCAACAAGTCCTTTCTCTCTCTCTCTGTTTTTAATATTTTATTTATTTATTTATTTGGCAGAGAGAGAGAGAGAATGGGCACGCCAGGGCCTCGAGCCACTGTAAATGAACTCCAGATGCGTGTGCCCCCTTGTGCATCTGATGGCTAACGTGGGTCCTGAGGAACAGAACCTGGGTCCTTTGGCTTTGCAGGCAAACGCCTTAACTGCTAAGCCATCCCTCCAGGCCAAGTCCTTTCTCTTTTTTTCCCTTTATCTTTTATTTTATTATTTCTCTCTCTCTCTCTCTGTGACAGGTATATATGTACATGCTCATGTATGTGAGTGTGGGCTCCCACATACCATGGCACATATGGGAAGGTCTGAGGCCAACCTGGAGTCAGTCCTCACCTTCTACCTCTCAATCTCCTGGAGTTGTGATGAAAACAAGATGGTCCACAGGCAGGGTGTGATGGCGCTTGCTTTTAATCCCAGCACTTGGGAGGCAGAGGTAGGAGTTCAAGGCCACCCTGAGACTACACAGTGAATTCATGTCAGCCTGGAGTAGAGTGAGACCCTACCTCAAAAAAAGGTGGGGGCAGGGTGTGGTGGCACACACCTTTAATCCCAGCACTCCGGAGGCACAGGTAGGATTGCTGTGAATTCAAGGCCACTCTGAGACTACATAGGGAATTCCAGGTCAGCCTGGGCTAGAGTGAGACCCTACCTTGAAAAACAAAACAGAAAACAAAAAAAAAAAAAAAACACACACACACACACAAAAAACCCCAAAACAATACAAAAAACAAAACCAAAAACCAAAACCAAAACCAAAACAAACAAACAAAAAATTCCACAGGAAGGTTTTAGTGCACTGTGACATATATTGCGTTGTTTTTTTTTCCCTCTTTTTAAGTGCCCAGGGGGAAAAGTTTGGTGTGAACTTTTCCATCAGGAGTACTGCCACTGACAACTTATCACTGAGCCAGAGAACTGCTGCTGGGTAACGACCCTCCCCGGCACTCAAAACCACCCAGCACAGGTTTTGCTTCGCCTTCCAGCCATCAGGAGCCGGCAAGCAAACCTGAAGCAGTAAAATGAATGTTTAACAAATCCAATGTCTTCTTTCTAGACAGTTTGTCTTTCTTATTTATGTTGCTTTGAATCTTCCTGTTTTGTTTTGTTTTGTTTTCAAGGTAGGGTCTCGCGCTAGCCCAGGCTGACCTGGAACTCACTCTGTATTTCTCAGGCTGGCCTCAAACTCACAGCGATCCTCCTACTCCTGCCTCCTGAATGCTGGGATTGAAGCTGTGTGCCACCATGCTAGGCCGTTTTCAATATTTATGTCTGGCTCAGGATAGCAGTATGATTCATTATCACACAATCCAAAAAGGGAAAATTCAAGGACACACAGGGAAAGGCCGACTATGTTGGGGGCTAGAGAGATAGTTTAGCAGTTAAGGTGCTTGCCTATAAAGCCAAAGGACCCAGGTTCAGTTCCCCAGCACCCATGTAAAGCCAGATGCACAAGGTGGTGCATGTATCTCCATCCATTCTCTCTCTTACTCTATCTTCCTCTTTCTCTCTCACTCTCAAATAAAAAAGTTAAATAAAATAAAAAAGAAAGGTTGACTATGGGCCCACTGAATCAGAACTTACTTGCCTTCTCCTTATTTGCTAGCTGCGGGACCAGATTTCCTGTGTCCTCAGGTGGTTCTCTCCCCATGGAAGCTTATGGCTGCAGAAACTCCAGGCTGAGAGCCTCACCTTGTCAAGTCTAGTGGGAGAAGACAATGGCTTTTTACCGTTGTATCTCAAGCAAGAGTCCTGGGATGAGGGCTGGAGAGATGGCTTAGTGGTTAAGATGATGTTGAGCTCACGTATGCCAGATGCACAAGATGGCACATGAGTCTGGAGTTTGTTTGCAGTGGTTAGGGGCCCTGGCATGCCCATTCTTTCTCTCTCCCTTTCTTGCTCTCTTTCTCTTATAAATAAATAAATAGCATTGTCCTTTCCTTTTAAAAAATAAAATTAAAAAAAAAATATCTTTAGAAAGCTGGGCATGGTGGCGCATGCCTTTAATCCCAGCACTTGGAAAGCAGGTAGGAGGATCACCGTGAATTCAAGGCCACCCTGAGACTACATAGTGAATTCCAGGTCAGCCTGAGCTAGAGTGAGATCCTACCTGAAAAAAAAGAAAATCTTTTTTAAAAAAACATCCTGGAATGAAGTGGACCTGATGGTGTAGCTCTCTAATCACAGCTACTTAAGAGGCTGAGGCAGAAGGACTGCAAATTCAAGACCTGCCTGGGCTACAGAATGAGCTCCAGGCTAGCCTTGGCAACTTAATGAGACCTTGTCTCATGATAAAAAGCAAACAGAGGGGCTGAAATGATGGCTCAGTGGTTAAAGGTGCTTGCTTGCAAAGCCCGATGAATCCGGTTTGATTCCCCAGTACTCATGTGAAGCCAGTTGCACAAAATGGCACATGCATTTGGAATTTGTTTGCAGTGACTGGAGGCTCTGGTGCACCTAGACTCACTTTCTGTCTGGCTCTTTCTATCTTTGTTTCTGAAATAAGTAAAAAATATACATATATAGTACACCAGTGGTGGCACATGACTTTAATAACAGCTTCTCTTCAGTAAGGGAATGATGCCACATAGCTTATGGTGAGAGAAAATGATGTAAGATATCTAACAGCTTCACGCTGGCACCGTCAATGTTTGGTGATGACAGAGCATCATACTCAGGGTGGGGAAGCCTGAGTGCCAGGATGACCAATGCAAAATGTCTGCAGAAGGGACAGAATTTACAGAGAACAGGAGGGGATCTAACTTAAGAGACACCCATTTTACCTCTGCAAGAATTAATCTCGGCTACCCACAATGTTCTGTCCCACTTCCTCTTTTCTGGAGCAAAGAATAATTTTATCATCTGTGAGAGCTCACATGAAATTTTCTCTCGCTCCCCTGTCCTGTGCACAAGGGTTTTCCGATTATGACGACCAGCTACTAGCAAGGAGGGGAAAGGCCAGCCAAGTAGGCGTTTGCCTCTTCCCTCATCCACATGATCTCAGGAACGTCATTTTTGAGGTGCCAAGAAGCTGGTGTTGGTGGTTTGTGAGATTCCAGGAAACATGATGAAACCCCCCGCCGTGCTCCTCCTCCTCAGTTGTCTTGATAATTCTGTTTCCCAAACACCAAAGTTCCCCCTAAAACCAACTGTTACTCCCTTGGAGACACATGGGAGGATGAGAGGTCGGCTCAGTCATTTATATTACAGAACATATTTAGGCTATTCTATTATTGTCATCATGCCACAGTGTTAGTTGGCTATTGGAACGTCTCAGACCACAGAACTTTTTGCTGGTTTGATTGCTGACCAGTGGCCTGGGTGAGCATGGAGCTGAGTGGTTTATATTAACAGTTAACTCTACAGCATACCTTGGAGAACATTCTCCTGACATCTGCTGCATGAAGTTGGCAGCAGGTCACTCTCAGAGATGGCTCAGAAATGTTTGCTGAAAATCATGCTTAAAGGAAGTCAGGCTGGACGTTGTGGCGCACGTCTTTAATCCCAGCACCTGGGAGGCAGAGGTAGGAGGATCGCCATGAGTTCGAGGCCATCCTGAGACTACATAGTGAATTCCAGGTCAGCCTGAGCTAGAGTGAGACCCTACCTCAAAAAAAAAAAAAAAAAAAAAAAAAAAAAAAAAAAAAAAAAGGTCAGGGTTAAGGCACTTGCCTGCAAAACCAAAGGACCCAGGTTCGATTCTTCAGGACTCACGTAAGCCAGATGCACAAGGTGGCACATGTGTCTGGAGTTCATTTGCTGTGTCTGGAGTTCACTTGCCATGGCTGGAGGAGCAGGCACGCCTATTCTCTCTCTATCTGCCTTTCTCTCTCTCTCTCTCTCTCAAAATAAATAAATAAAAATGAAAAAGAAATCAGACATAAAAAAGTATACAACTGAGTGATTCTTTCTACAGCAAGTTCAGAATCTAATCCCTGGTGCTAGAAGTAAAAAGAATGGCTAGAAATGTTCAAACTTTTTAGTGGTGGTGAGGGTTAATGCACATGTTTGCATTATAGAATTGCATGCTTGTGATTTTCAAAATGTGTGTTATGTTTCAATGTTTATGAGTGGAGGAGGAAGACGGAGGGAGGAAAAAAGAAGAAGGGGAGAAGGAGGAAAGGAGAAGAGGAAAATAAGAAGGGACAAATAAAAGAAAAAAATGAAAAAGAGAACTAAAGGAAACATGAGAAAATTTAAAACAACCAAAAAGCAAGTAAAAATAAATAGCACCAAGCGGGCGTGGTGGCGCATGCCTTTTAATCCCAGCACTCAGAAGGTAGGAGGATAGCCTTGAGTTCGAGGCCACCCTCAGACTAAATAGTGAATTCCAGGTCAGCCTGGGCCAGAGTGAGACCCTACCTCAAAAAACCAAAACCAAAAACAAAAACAAAAAAACAAAAAAACAAACCAAACCAAACCAAAACATATATATATACATATCACCTGAAAAGATGTTCAGCATCATTATTTTAAAACCACAGTAGAAGTATCACCTCAGCTGAAAATACAAATGATGAGAGTGTGAAGTTCTGGGGGAAGGAGCCAGTGTCTCCTTTCAGGGGGAAACTGGCTTTCTCATACTCCGCCTGTGAGAATTGAGACCAGCACAGCCATGCTGGAAAATAGGGCTTTCTTTCTTTCTCTCTCTCACTTTCTTTCTGTTTGTCTTTCTTTCTTTCCTTCCTCCCTTCTTCCTTCCTTCCTTCCCTCCCTCCCTTCCTTCCTCCCTTCCTTCTTTCCTTCCATTTATTGTATGATTCAACATTCATATTCTTGGGCACTTATTCCAGAGACACGAAAACTTACATTCACACAAAAGCATGTGCATTAATATACACAGCAGGTTTTTCACAGACAAATGTAGCCCAAGCAGGCACTACTCAGACGTAAAGAGGAACGAATTACTGATATGTGCAACATCCTGGATGGATCTGAAGGGGATATGCTGAGAGAGTGAAAAGTCCACCTCCAAGCTTTCCTCTTCTATGATTCCACCTATAGAGCAGTGAAAACTAACCAAGGGCCGGGCGTGGTGGCGCACGCCTTTAGTCCCAGCACTCGGGAGGCAGAGGTAAGGAGGATCGCTGTGAATTTGAGGCCAGCCTGAGACTACATAGTGAATTCCAGGTCAGCCTGAGCTACGGTGAGACTCTACCTCAAAAAAAAAAAAAAATTAAATTAAAAAAAAACAGACAAATAAACAAACTAACAAACTAAACAAGGCCTGCATTTAGTATCAAAATGCTAATATGAACATCTTGGTTTGATACTGTACTCCACCTATATTGCAGGTCGTCACTGGAGAAAGCTGGATGGAGGGTACATAGGACCCTTTGCACTATTTTTGCAGTTTCAGGTGAGTTCACGATTTACCAGCTAAAAAGCTGCCAGGTGCGGTGGCGCACGCCTTTAATCCCAGCACTCAGGAGGCAGAGGTAGGAGGACTGCTGTGAGTTTGAGACCAGCCTGAGACTACATAGTGAATTCCAGGTCAGCCTGGGTTAGGGCGAGACCCTACCTCGAAAAACCAAAAACCAAACAACAACAAAACTTGAAGAAAAAAAAAATGAGAAGAATCTTTGATCCTGCCCAGGTTCAATTAGCTACCTACACCCCTGCAATTTGCAAATGCTGCCCTCCTCAGACAGGGCCATAACCTCCAGTTTCGTGTCAAATGCTATCAGTTGTAACCTCCTTCTTACTACCTAAAAGCATACACAGGGCAAGCAGCGAGGAGCGTGCGGGCCGCGGCCTGCTGCCTGCGCTCGGCCCTGGCGCCCGCTGCCCCGTGCCCGCCGCGACCCTGGGGGCTGCAGGTCGTCGCCGTCAGGTCGCTGCGCACGGGACCCGCTCTGCTCTCGGCTGTTTTGTGACACGTGTCAGTGCATTATGGACTTGAATACAAGTGTAAAACATTTTTTTTCAGACAAGAATTTCAAGCCAGTGTGTAAATTCACAGAGAAATATGAATGGATAACAACAGAAAATGGTATTGGAACGGTAGGAATCAGCAATTTTGCACAGGAAGCTTTGGGAGACGTTGTTTACTGTAGTCTGCCTGAAGTTGGGACAAAATTGAAAAGCAAGATGAGTTTGGAGCTTTGGAAAGTGTCAAAGCTGCAAGTGAACTCTACTCTCCTCTGTCTGGAGAGGTAACTGAAGTCAATGAAGCACTTGCAGAAAATCCAGGGCTCGTCAATGAATCTTGTTATGAAGATGGTTGGCTGATCAAGATGACACTGAGCAACCCTTCGGAACTGGATGAACTAATGAGTGAGGAAGCCTATGAGAAATACGTGAAGTCTATTGAGGAGTGAGCATGGTGTCCCACGTAAACTAGTGTGGAGCAACTTCCTCCAGCATAGCTGTCTTAAGGTAGCAGATAGAAGACAAAGTAACTGGTAGCAACACCACGGAAAAGAGACGATTCTCAGCACTGCCACTGGAAGAAATCCCTGTCAACTTCCTGATGGTTGCAGATAAACACAGTAATACACTAGACTTGTTATTTATGTGAGGCATATTAAGCTGTGGTATTCAGAATTTGTGCATTACCTGTGGTAAACAATGTTATAAGAATTGTAAATTTCAGGATAACATTGTGATCATAAGCCTTACATAATACTGTAACATGTTTATGTCCAGTCAAATTCAGTCAAAAGGCGTAATGATCTTCCCATTGAAGTGATGGGGAGTGAAGGGAAGTGTCTGCTTTACAATGTCGGATGAAGGACAGTGCTACTTTAATTTTACATATACTGCATTACTTGCTGCTATTTTTATACAGTGAAGCAAAGTATGCAGCAAAGTAGGAAACAAATAAAATATGCAACCTCTTATTACTCATAAAAAAAAAAAAGCATACACAGAAAACCCAGAAAAAGCTGCCGCTGGGCTGTGCTTCTTCCACTCTGCTCCTCGAGCAGATATGTGAGGGAAGGTTTTCTTGAACATTAGAAAATCTAAGCAGAGGAACTGAAGGTAGGATATTTAGAGGAAACATCATCTGATTTGAAATGACCATGGATAAAAGACTGGAGGTTTCTTTTAAATTGCGAGCTGGTCTAATTGACAGCAGCCAGGTAGTCAGAGCCTCTCACCAAGATGCCAGCTGTCCCTTCCCTTACGCTGGAAATTGTGGAGGGCCAATGGCCTGTGTGAGCCCTGGGAGTGGGGAATGAAGTGTGCAAAAGGCCACTCTAAGATCTTTTTTCTTTTTTCCTGGCCTGCTGGAAATCCACGCTGACTCAAAACACAGGCTTCTGTGTGTTTAAGTAATCAACGGTGTTTCCATCATTATTCTTGGTTGAAATAATATGGTTAAGAGATTTAAAAAATATATTAAACTCAATTGAAAACTACATCTTTTTTTAATCAGGAGAAGTAAAAAATTCCTTTCATGAGCTAGCCAGGAAGTGTTGCGATTTGTCCAGAGAGGGTCTTGAACGGCAGCTCTCTGGATGGAGCCCAGGCAGAGGAAAAGACCTTGGTCTGGTCGGAAGCCACAGAGAAACCAGTGGGATGAATCACCGCGGGGGTCTCGACTCCTCCCCGGGGGGTTTGTCCTGAGGGTTCTGTTCGAGCTTGCTCTCTAACCCTCCGCCAATACGGGGACGGGCTATTTTACTAATGCTTTTCTTCCATGACTCAGGGACTTCAGGACAGACATGGTGACAAGTAAGCAGATCTGACCAGATGGTACAGAGTTCACTGACTGCTGAGCTACGACAAGTAGGCTGTCCTCTCTGAACTAGTTCCACCACGCACTCCTGTGTCCCCACCTGAGGGCTCAGGAGATCATGTACACTCTACGGAGCACAGGCATAGGAAGCCAGAGTTTACACAGCTTTACAAGATGGGGGAGCAGTCTGCCTTCTAGATAAATGACTTTTTTTTTTTTTTTTAAAGTTTCTTCTAGAGGCTGGAGAGATTTCTGTTAAGGCGTTTGCCTGCAAAACCTAAGGACTCAGGTTCGATTTCCCAGAACCCACGTAAGCCAGATGCACATGGCGGCACACACATCTGGAGTTCCTTTGCACTGGTTGGAGGCCCTGGCATACCCATTCACTCTCTCTAATAAGTAAATTAATAAAAAATTTAAAAAACAAAGCAAAACAGTATCTGGGCTGGAGAAATGGCTTAGAGGTTAAGGCACTTGCTTACAAAGCCAAAGGACCCAGGTTCGACTCCCCAGGACCCACGTATGCCAGATGCACAAGGTGGCACATGTGCCTGGAGTTCATTAGCAGTGGCTGAAGGCCCTCGCATGCCCATTCTCTATCTACCTCTCTCTCAAATAAATAAATAAATAAATAATAAAATAAAATAGATTAAAAAACACACTAGTATAAAAGTTTCTTCTAAAATCAGGTATGATGGTACATGCCTATTATTCTAGAACCCAGGAAGTGGAGGCAGGAGGATTATGAGTTCTAAGCTAACCTGGCCTATCTAAAAAAAACAACAAAAGAACAAACAAACAAACAAACAAAAACACAATAACCTGGCGTAGTGGTGCGCACCTTTAATCCCAGCACTTGGGAGGAAGAGGTAGGAGGATCACCAAGAGTTCGAGGCTACCTTGAGACTTCATAGTGAATACCAGGTCAGCCTGAGCTAAAGTGAGACCCTACCTTGAAAAACAAAAACAAACAAAAAACAAAAACCCAGAACAACAAAAAGTTGCTATCACTCCAGTCACAATTAAAATATTAAAAATTAGCCGGGCGTGGTGGCACACGCCTTTAATCCCAGCACTTGGGAGGCAGAGGTAGGAGGATCGCTGTGAGTTCGAGGCCACCCTGAGATTCCATAGTGAATTCTAGGTCAGCCTTGGCTACAGTGAGACCCTGCCTTGAAAAACAAAAACAAACAAAAAAAAAATCCAATTTCCTGAAGAACTCTGGACATTTTGTTATCTTTGCTGGAACCATGAGAGGAAAATGGTTATTACAGGGATTTCAGTCTGTAAAGACTTGCTCAAAGACGAGCCACGCATCCTGGAGTTCTGGTCGGGCTCATTCAGCACACTTGGGATGTCAAACCTTGAACATTCCAGTGAAAGGAAAGACCATCCACTCATTCCTCAAGATCATTTCCAAGCCCTTACAATATCCTGCTTGATCAGTCTTCGTGCACCTAGGAGCCTGAGGTATACAGATGGTTTATACTAACCATATGACGGATGGTAAGCTTCTCCCCACCCCCCCAGCTATGATCCTCCTACCTCTGCCTTCCGAGTGCTGGGATTAAAGTCGTGAGCCACCACGTTTGGCTGCATGCTTTATTTTTATTCACTGGGGCCTTGGGACATTTTGTGTCAGTTTGACTTCCGAAGGAGCTTGACACCAAGTAATGCAGACCAGTCAGTCACGAGGCTGTTCTATACCTCTGAAAACCCTGAGGGTCAGCAGAACTTTCTTAGCTGGACGTGGTGGCACAAGCCTTTAATCCCAGCACTCAGGAGGCAGAGGTAGGAGGATCACCGTGAATTCGAGGCCACCCTGAGACTACATAGTGAATTCCAGGCCAGCCTGGGCTACAGTGAGACCCTACCTCAAAAAACCAAAACAAAACAAAACAAAACAAAAAACTTTCTTTTTTAAAAAAATTAATTTTTTTTTTATTTATTTGAGAGCAATTGACAGAGAGAGAAAGAGGGAGATAGAGAGAATGGGCACACCAGGGCCTCCAGCCACTGCAAACAAACTCCAGAAGCGTGCGCCCCCTTGTGCATCTAGCTAATGTGGGTCCTGGGGAATCGAGCCTCGAACCGGGGTCCTTAGGCTTCACCGGCAAGCGCTTAACCCCTAAGCCGTCTCTCCAGCCCACAAAAAAAACTTTCTTGGTCAGTAATATTTTGCACATGTTGTCACATTATTTCTGGGAAAACTTAGTTGCTTATAAAACTCTACTCAGGGACCACTGAAAGCTTGCAACTGGCCTCTCACTGACTGAGTTACACGTACCTTTTCCCTCTGCGGACTACGTCCTTTCACTATAATAAACCATAATTATATCATCTTTTTCCCTCCTGAAGTTCTTGGGACCTCCAACAGAGGCCGTGGCTTGCTTTGAGCGGAAGGGTGAACAGCAGAGACGCTGGGGCCGCTCCCGGCAGGAGCTGTGGGGCTGCTGGGAAGCTCGGGCTCCTGCGCTGCGGCACTTACGAGACGCAAGGTAAGAGACCGCAGGACTAACTCAGGACACCCAGGCACCCCAGCGTCCCAGTCTAATCTTCAGCCATGACGTGACTGTATCCACACGAGAGACCCCAACAGAGGAAAGTGGCAGTGGCTCATGGGGTGTCGCACGACCTTAGCATGCATGACCCTGGTTCCATTCCCAGCACTTAAACCAAAAAGAGAACTGCCCAGTTGAGCCCATGCAACTCCAGGAGTCACCGGAGAACCTAAAGTGCTGGTTGTTTTAACTCACTCAATTTTTAAAAATGATTTACTTTTATTTATCTATTTGAGACAGAGAGATGGGTAGGGGAGAGAGAGAGTGTGAATGGGTACGCTGGGGCCTCCAGCCACTGCAAATGAACTCCAGACGCTTGTGCCACCGTGTGCATCTGGCTTACGTGGGACTTGGAGAATCGAACCAGGGTCCTTAGGCTTCGCAGGCAAGTGCCTTAACCACTGAGCCATTTCTCCAGCCCAGCTCACTAAATTTTAGTAATGGCTTGTCATGCAGCAATAGGTAATCCGAGAATCAAATAACCTAAAGAAAACTGGCATTTAATTACTTAAGCAGTCATATAGAAATAACAGCCAGAAAGCATTACCCTCACAACTGAATCCAAAACAATTTTCCTAATTTCAAAGCAAAAGCAAATATTTAAGGGAACTGGGGTTAAATGGAATTCTCCAGGTGTGCTGAAGTCTGTTGCTGGATTTCTTTTAGGCTCTGGTTTACTTTAGTTGGTGGAAACGGTGGAAGGGCATTGGGAAACCTCACATGGGAACAGCCTTCAGGTTTCAGAGCTCTCCAAGGTTTACTTTATCCTTCAAATGAAAGTAAGGAGTTGGAGGCTGGAGAGATGGCTTACCGGTTAAGGCATTGCCTGCAAAGCCAGAGGATCTCGGTTCGACCCTCCAAGACCCATATAAGCCAGATGCACAACAGGGTGCACGCATCTGGAGTTCATTTACAGTGGCTGGAGGCCCTGGCACACTCATTCTCTCTCTCTCTCTCTCTCTCTCTCCTCCTTCTCTTTCCCTCTCAAATATATATAAAGAAAATAAGGAATTGATTTCATGCAAATTTTAGAGACAAGATGAGAAAGACCCCTGGCGGGCAAGGGGTTGAAAGAAGTTTGCTGAGAGGTTCTTTTATACCCTCTGTGCCCTGTGGGGTTCTACTTGGTCACCCTGCAGTGAGTTGGAGATGCCAAACTCCTGACACACGGCGTTGGTGTATGCAACATCGTGGAATGTTTCCGCCTGTGGATTTCACTGCATGTTCCTCAGTGAATATTTGGGCAAGATAAAAATGTGACTCGTCCTGGGCATGGTGGGGCACGCCTTTACTCCCAGCACTAGGGGGCAGAGGTAGGAGGACTGCTGTGAATTCAAGGCCAGCCTGAGACTACAGAGTGACTTCAGGTCAGCCTGAGCTAGTCTGAGGCCCTACCTCAAAAAAAAAAAAAAACACCACTAAAGTGACTCTTCAGTCGTGAGAACACAAAGTCCGTACGATTAGGGTGTGGCGATATGCTGACACTTCTGATGATCCAGTGAGTCCTTTGAATGTTTTCTAAAGTTTTATAATTTGCTTAATGATTTATCCCTTTGATAGCAAGTGGTCTTAAATGAGAACAGCCAGTCATTTAGAATAGTTAAGTGGTAGCTGCTTTTGGACTAACACAAGTCCATTTCTAGGAAAACAGAACCTGAACATCTTTATCCCACGTAATGGTGACAATACAGACATTGATTCTCTTGTTTAGTTCCATGCCTTTTGTTCACACTGCCCGTTAGACAGTCTTCCATGACTTCATCCATCTGCAAGCTTTGAGATGGAAGAGTAAAAATGCAGAATGTACTGTCTTAGATCATAAAAACACATTTTCAAAACATGTGCTTTTAGAAGTCAAATATTTTTCCTTGTGTAAAGACTAATCTCCTAGTGCCTGTCCACTTTATTCTCACAAGGCAAAAAGACACAGCAGTTAGCATGGAAGGCAGAATTCTCGGAGCCATGCAGGCCGAAAGACATTGCCACCAGACCTGAAAAAGATCTCATGGAAATTTAGTGAGCACAGATCCCAGTTCTCTGCATTTGTAGAATATTTTGTCCAGCGTACAGATGTTTTTCTCTTAACTGGGGACACTGGTTGACTTGTCCATATCCTATTTCAGTGGGGCAGACAGTGTTTCAGTGGGGCTTGCCCCTGTAATGGGGCTGATATTCATTGCTAGGTGGAAAACATACCTTTGGCTAGACAGAAATTCGTCTATATTACAAAGAAATGTTTCCATTTCAGAAATTTCCCTGAATTAAGAATGTGTTTGTGGTTCATGCAGAAGTGTCCCTGAGGGCATCTGACTAAAAGAGAGACAAGTTTTCAATACTTTGTGGTGATGTGTGAATTTAAGTGCTTGTAGATTTTCCTGTTGTATCTTTTGGAAACAAAAGTTGACTCTTTTCTGGTTAGTGTCTCAGTGTTTTCATTAGTAAGTTTCTATAGTCTTGTTTTTACTTTTAAAATTTTAATTAAAATTTTAAATTTAAGCCGGGCATGGTGGTTCACACCTTTAATCCCAGTGCTCGGGAGGCAGAGGTAGGAGGATTGCCATGAGTTCAAAGCCATCCTGTGGCTACATAGTGAATTCCAGGTTAGCTTGAGTTAGAGTGAGACCCTGCCTCAAAAAACAAACAAAAAAAATTAAATTTAAAAAATTAAATCAGTTAAAATTAAAAAACTTAATCAGTTAAAATTAAGATTAAAAATTAAATATTAAATCTTTAAATTTTACTTGTTTTGAGAGAGGCTCTCTTATAGTCCAGTCATGCTGGCCTTGAAGTCCCTGTGTACCTGAGGATGATCTTGAACTCCTGACCCTCCTGCTTCTACCTTCCATGTGCTGGGATTGCAAGTGTGTATCACCACACATAAATGAAACTGTTCCAAAACTCGGATAGATAGCTGGGTGTGGTGGCACATGCCTTTAATCCCAGCACTTGGGAGGCAGAGGTAGGAGGATCGCTGTGAGTTCAAGGACACCCTGAGATTACATAGTGAATTCCAGGTCAGCCTCACCTAGAGTGAGACCCTATCTCAAAAAACAAAACAACAACAAAAACTAGGATAAAGTTTTTGTGTCATGATATCCAGTACTCAAAATGCCATGAGTTACTTAGAAACTTTGCGCCTAGCAACTTATCAAGTAAAATACTACAGAGTCTGCCTAGTTGAGAAAATACAGTGTTGAAATACAAGATTGACAAAAAATTAAATACTAATAATTCCTAATACTATGCTATTTTGTTAGAATATTTTAACTCCCTAGCAATTGGACAACACTTAAATTTCTATTACAACTATTCCAGCCTATGGATAAACACAGCTCACCTTCCATTTACTGTTTGTCAAAGTTGGTATGCTAAATTATAACTCAGCTCATTTCCTCTCATTGAGTATCTCAAGGACAATTAAATTCTCAGTAAAACTCCAACTAGATATGTACAAGCTGAAAAAGAATTTTAGGGATTATTGACTCTGTCATGTGACGACTGTTGCTTTCTTTTCATGTGTCCTGGGGATCCAAACTCATGTAATCACACTTGTGCAGCCAGGGCTTATCCAGCACAAAAAATGTGTACATAGTGGAAAGAAAAGGGCTTTCTTGGTAACTATAATGAGATACTATTATATAAGCCAAAAAAAAGGAATAATTCTGTATGATTAAGGTTTTTTGTTTTTTTCCCCCAAGGTAGGGTCTCACCCTGGCCCAGGCTGACATGGAATTCACTATGTAGTCTCAGGCAGGCCTTGAACTCAGTGATGCTCCTACCTTTGCCTTCCAAGTGCTGGGATTAAAGGTGTGTGCCACCACACCTGGCTCATTAAGTTTTTTTTTTTTTAAAGTTTTTTTGTTTATTTTTATTTATTTATTTGAGAGAGACAGACAGAGAGAGAAAGAGGGAGTGAGAGAGAGAGAGAGAGAGAATGGGCACGCCAGGGCTTCCAGCCATTGCAAGAACTCCAGACGTGTGCGCCCCCTTGTGCATCTGGCTAATGTGGGTCCTGGGGAATCGAGCCTCGAACTGGGGTCCTTAGGCTTCACAGGCAAGCGCGTAACCGCTAAGCCATCTCTCCAGCCCACGTTTTTTTTTAATTAAAATTTTTTTCTTTGTTTTTATTTATTATTTGAGAGCGACAGAGAAAAGGAGGGAGGAAGGGAGGAAGGGAGGGAGGGAGAGGGAGAGGGAGAGGGGGAGAGAGAGAGAGAGAGAGAGAGAGAGAGAGAGAGAGAGAGAGAGGGAGAGAGAAAGAGAATGGGCCCACCAGAGCTTCCAGCTACTGCAAACGAACTCCAGACGCATGTGCCCCCTTGTGCATCTGGTTAATGTGGGTCCTGGGGAATCGAGCCTCGAACCGGGGTCCTTAGGCTTCACAGGCAAGTGCTTAACCACTAAGCCATCTCTCCAGTCCCCCCTTATTTTTTTTTTTGTTGTTTTTTTGAGGTAGTGTCTCATCCCAGCCCAGGCTGACCTTGGAATTCACTATGTAGTCTCAGGGTGGTCTTGAACTCATGACGATCCTCCTCCCTCTGCCTCCTGAGTGCTGGGATTAAAAGCATGCACCACCACGCACCACCATGCTGGGATACAGACAGGATCTCTTGTTCACCCAGGCTGGCCGGCCCACAAGCTGGCAGGGGGTTCGCATCTCTGCGCCCGTCTCGCCAGAGGTGCTGCGGGATTACAGACACTCCTTCACTACTGTGGTGCTTCACTTGGGTTCTGGGGATCCAAACTCTGGTATTCATACTTGCACAGTCAGGGCTATATCCACAGAGCCATCTTCCCAGCCTCAGCTTATTTGTTAAAATGTTTTCAGGGGCTGGAGAGATGTTTTAGCAGTTAAGGCGTTTGCCTGCAAAGCCAAAGGACCCAGGTTTGACTCCCCAGGTCCCATGTAAGCCAGATGCACAAGATGGCACATGCATCTGGAGTTCGCCCATTCTCTCTGCCTCTTTCTCTCTCTTTTTATTTTTATTAAAAAAATTTTTTTTGCTTATTTTTATTTGAGAGCAACAGACAGAGAGAGAAAGAGGCAGAGAAAGAGAGAGAGAGAATGGGTGTGCTAAGGCCTCCAGCCACTGCAAATGAACTCCAGATGCGTGCGCCCCCTTGTGCATCTGGCTAACGTGGGTCCTGGGTAATCGAGCCTCGAACTGGGGTCCTTAGGCTTCACAGGCAAGTGCTTAACTGCTAAGCCATCTCTCCAGCCCTCTCTTTTTATTTTTATTTATTGTAAATAAATGTAAATTGTAAATAAATAAAAATAAAAATAAATTAAAAAATGTTTTCAGGCCCTAACCTGGAAATAAGGTTGAACCTCTGAACTGACGCCATAGTCCTCTGGAGCCCACAATGGAGAGTGGTCTAGGTGTGGGCAGAGCACTCATGCTTCCACCAAAGACCTCCTAGGGGAGGGGCAGGCTCATTTGTGAGCCCACCATCTTCCTTAACTGTGAACACCTTGCAGAGCCACAATGGACAGAAATTGGAGCCATAAGATGCCTTTGAATCACAGCGCATGTTGAAAACTTTAGAAAATGCATTTGCATACACTTAGAACCAGATCTTTAGAGAATAGGTCAGAAGTACAGTGATTTAAATTCTGTCTAAAATGCCACTATTTGGGGCTGGAGAGATGGCTTTGTGGTTAAAGCACTTGTCTGCAAAGCCAAAGGACCTCGGTTCGATTCCCCAGGACCCACATAAGCCAGAAGCACAAGGTAGCATATGTGTCTGGAGTTCGTTTGCAGTGGCTGGAAGCCCTGGCACACCCATTCTTTCTCTCTCTCTTTTTTTCCTTCTCTCAAATAAATAAAAATAAAACATATTTAAAATGCCACTATTTGAAAAATCTCATCAGAAGTAGCTTACTCTTCATGGAGTCAGCGAGGCAGCTACAGTTGCCTTTACCCATGCCACACTTAAACACAAACGAGGCTTCGCTGGTACTGTGGCTGTGACACTCAGTAGCTGTGTGACCTCAAGCAAACGTGAATTTCTCTTGGCTCAGTTTTCTCATTTGTAAAATGATGAGCGTTGGCAGGATTGAGTGACTTAATATGCTTGGCACATAATAACCACATTGTGTCAGTTATCAATACCACTGTGTCATTCACTTATTATATTAGCTCATACATTTTGCAGAAAATCCACCAGCACAAAAAAATTAATTATAACACAATTATTTTTTAAAGTCTAAAAAGACAACACTTTAGAAGGGCTAAACCAGGTGTGGGAGTACACACCTGTAATCCCAGTACTTGGGGAGGCTGAGGCAGGAGGATCATGATAGAGTTCAGGCTGGCATGCATAGTGAGAATCTATGTCTAAGAAACTGAAAAACAAAAAACAAACAAAAAAGAGAAAAAGGAAAAAAAAAGGTTCATAAGGCCCCAAATTACTATTAAACTTGGTCCAGAATAACATAACCTAGGCATATTCAAATTATTTCCAATTCTAAACCTACCCACCACTCTTCCCGACATGTTGAGCTCATGCAAAAGGGGAGCCTAGTTGTATCAGAAACTGACTTGCTATTCATGACATTATCAGTGACCTTTCTAATGTAGGTTTTCCCGGCAGGAGACTGGCAAGGCACTGGGTCCCCTCTAGGAGATTCTGAGAAATGGTAGCAAAGGGGATCCCTGCTCAGCACACAGTCAGCTCTTCAATTGGTGATCCGGCAAGTGTGGGTTCAACCAGCTGTGGATGGAATACTTTTAAAAAATGCACCTGTCCAGAACACAGACCTGTTTTCTTGTGATTGTCGCCTAAACAAAACAGTAGGGCAATTATTTTACTTTAGCGTTTACAGTGTACTAGGTATTACAAATTATCTCCAGGTGATGTGAATATGGAAGGATATACAGGTATGTACAAATACGATGCCATTTTATACGAGGGACTTGAGCACCTGCAGTTTGGGATCTGTACTGGGTTCAGGGATCAATCCTCCACTGGTACCAAGGTTGACTGCTTTCACCGCCTTTCCTCTGCATGAGACTAAAGCATTCTCCTGTGGTTCCCACGTGCATTTGCACCCCACCATACATAATTCTGCTGAGGGAGACTTGGCAGCAAAGAGAAAGTCTCCCCGCCCCCAAGGCAGGGTCTCACTCTAGTCCTGGCTGGCTTGGAACTCTGTAGTTCCAGGCTGGCCTTGAACCCACAGTGATCCTCCTACCTCTGCCTCCCAAGCGCTGGGATTACAGGTGTGCACCACCACGCCCGGCTGAGAAAGTCTTAAATCAGTAGCTGCCATCCGGTCTTGCTCCCAGCTTCCCTAGATGAGAAAAAGAATGCTGGCCAAGGAGGGCTGCTGAGTCATTTGGTAGGTTGCGAAGTCCAAGGGGTCAATTGTGCCGCACTAGCTAATGTCATAACAACTAGGGATCACCTGCAGGCGTTGGGAAGTGAGGGCACTTTTAGTTCAAATCTCAGTATCAGGGTTTAATATCAAACAGGGCTAGGTTCTTGGCTGCCTGCCGCGCCAAAGTTGTGTCCCAGAGAAACCGAACCACCTCCTTCTGGTACGACAGCTTCAAACAATCTCAACTTCTGGAATTTTCACTGTGGGACTTGTCCTGGTGCACTACTAGTTCAGTGTCAGTATTCTTGGCGGCAGGTGAATTTTTAAGGCCAGAAAGCACGGTAAATCCAGAGGCAACACCAAGGCTTAGTGCTGGTGGCGAGGTCTGTTATTTCCTAAGTGATATGGCTGGCCATCAGGTTTGCAAAATGAGTGACGCTTACTTTATTATTCACATGCCTAAAATTATATAAGTAGCACACCAATTGTTCAAGACACAAATTCTTTGGTCTACTCATCAAAATAGCAAGCAACAGAACACCTCGTTAGTTAAATAAAAAATGACAATCTTTATTTGTCAGACCTTGTTACACATTGAAATGCACTCATCTCCCTCTTAGGTTATTAAGCAGATTATCCGTTCTTTCCTTTTGACCCTTACCCCCCCCCCATTATTTTGATGGGTTCAATTCTAAAATGAGTTCTTCCTGTCTGTCTTACTGTATTGACTTCTATAGTCTCATAACAAAGTCCAATCTAGGTTTTCTCCTACATGTGAAGTGGATGTCGATGATGACTATTTTGTTGGCACATGTTGAAGATGACATCGAGGTTAAGCTCTAAGCAAATATTTCAAGGCAATGGCATGCCATGACAGTTTTGAGAATTTAAGTATCACTATTGGTACAAAGAAGCCAATACTCAATTTCATAAGCATATTCTAACATTGGACAGTATTCATAATATCTAATATAGTTTATTCCCAAAGTCACAATTTCAGATATGTAATTTTCTTCAGGTTCATTTTGCCTCAGATTTAATTCATGAATGTCAGTGACAATCTTTAACCAAAAAAAAAAAAAAAAAAATCAAGGGTACATATGAATACAGAATTGCTTTAAAAGGAGCAAAGACAGCAAAGAAGCTCTTGGCATTTAAAAAGAGATACAAAGTACGGAATAAAAGTGAATAAAAAACACACACCTTTGTACATATCAGAAATATCCAATGTACCACCAATTGCTCTTAAAAAAGTTCTAGAGTTTGGAGCCATGTACTTTGTTTTATGTAACTATGTTTGTATTACCAACTCCACATCTTTCCTATCTATTTCCTGTCACCCAGTAGAGTCTTTAAAAACCTGAAAGGTGGGCAATATGGTTTTCTTAGAATAAACCTCACCAAAGGACCACCATCATGTGTGGCTGTTGGATGGGGCCAAGCCGTTCTCAAGTGTTGTCTTTAGAGTCCTCTTTTCTCCCTCATGAGTCAGCGGTGCTCCAACTTCAAATGCATCCCATTCGCCCCCAGGCCAGGCGCACAAGCTCAAATGTTCTCTTCATCCAACATTTTGTTGATGCCGTCACAAAGTTTCTGTAAGTGAGGTTTAAATTTTCCAAAGGGATTATACAAGGCAGCCAAAAAATCACAATCTGAGAAGTGATCAAAGACATTATTAACCCGTCCGTGAGACTTGGCCGTGAGGTGACGCTGGATGATGTCATGCAGCAGCTCTCGGCATTCGTTCAGCAGCCTGGACAGCACGTTCCGGTCAAAGGTGTAGTCCACCTGGTGGAAGCTGACCACGGTCATGGCGAGCTGATGGACCTTCTTCTTAAACTTCTCCATGAGGGCCAGCTCCTCCTGATTGAACTGACTGTTCCTGTAGAGGACAGCCAGCTTGATGACGGTCTTGATGAGGTTCTTGATGATCTTCTCGGCCTCCTTCTTGTTCTGCGTGTACTCCTTGGTCACACGGTACAGCTCATCCAGCACCTCGCTGCTCGTGTCGTCGATCAAGGTGGTGGCGATCGATTTGGACACCATTTTACCCAGGATCTTCTTCTGTGCCTGAACGGCCAGGTTTTTGGAATTAAAGACATCTGTGGCCACTAAACAACAAAACAAAACAAAACAAAAAAACAGAAAGAATGATCAGCAAATACAAAGTAAAAGTGAACAAATATTAGGGGGTATTTTCCTTCATCTTTCCATTATTTGTGATATGATCTACTGATGTGAATCTCTGTTCAGAAAAAAATTAACTGTTTTCTACATTTCTAGGCATTAAGGTCTCATTTTCAGACTTAACAGGTTGATGTGTAACTCTTATTTTTGCAGCTTCTGCTATGTAGTCAATCAATACTATAGAAGTTGAAGTTGGTAACTCTTGAAAATAATTCTGTGATTTAAAAATATGTCTCATGGGGTGGTCTTTTAAAAATAGTTTTATTTATTTATTTGCAAGGAGGAAAGGGGGGGGAGGAGAGAGAGAAATGGGCTTATCAGGGCCTCTAGCTGCTGTAAACAAACTCCACTCCAGATGCATGCACCGCCTTGTGCATCTGTCTCTTACATTGGTTCTGGGAAATCGAACCTGGGTCCTTTGGCTTTGCAGGCAAGTGCCTTAACCACTAAGCAATCTCTCCAGAACCTCCCCCTTTTTTCTTTTTTGTTTTTTTTTCAAGGTAGGGTCTCACTCTAGTCCAGGCTGACCTGGAATTCACTATGTAGTCTCAGGGTGGCCTCAAACTCACAGCGATCCACCTACCTCTGCCTCCCAAGTACTGGGATTAAAGGTGTGTGCCACCACAACTGGCAGAACCTCCCCCCCTTTTCTTTTCCAGGTGGCAACTTCTGTTTATTATAATCAGGAAGCCAAGAAAAAAGAGAGAACCTCCCTTTTATTGAGGTAGGGTCTCTCTCTAGCCCATGCTGACTTGGAACTCACGGTGATCCTTCTACCTCTGCCTCCTGAGTGCTGGGATTAAAGTCATGTGCCACCACGCCTGGCTTTGTTTTGTTTTTTTTTTTTTTTTTTTGGTTTTTCAAGGTAGGGTCTCACTCTAGCTCAGGCTGACCTGGAATTCACTCTGTAGTCTCAGGGTAGCCTCGAACTCACGGCAATCCTCCTACCTCTGCCTCCTGAGTGCTGGGATTAAAGGCGTGCGCCACCACGCCCGGCTTGGCTTTGTTTTTTTGAGGTAGGGTCTCACTCTAGCCCAGGCTGGCCTAGAATTCACTATGTAGTCTCAGGGTGGCCTTGAACTTACAATGTTTCTCCTACCTCTGCCTCCAGAGTGCTGGGATTAAAGGCGTGCGCCACCACGCCCGGCTTGGCTTTGTTTTTTTGAGGTAGGGTCTCACTCTAGCCCAGGCTGGCCTAGAATTCACTATGTAGTCTCAGGGTGGCCTTGAACTTACAATGTTTCTCCTACCTCTGCCTCCAGAGTGCTGGGATTAAAGGCACGTGCCACCATGCCCGGCAACCCTGACATTTTAATGCATTTTAGCTTATGTCTTTAGCTAATGAAATGTACATGAAAAACGTACTTTGAAAAAGCAGATGTTAACATAGTTTTCTTCTGGAATGATCCTAACTCTTACTTTGACAGATGCTTAAGACACCCATAATGAGAGCTGCGTGCATTAACTACTACAGGCGTACGACATGTGATGTTTGCAGCTTCAGTGGAAATGCTCAACACAACAAGCTTAGTCTTTCCCCGCCATGATTTCCCATGCTCTGTGACTGAGGCAGTCTGAAAGCATCGCCGCCTACCACGGTGCTTTTCCTGTCATCCCCTGGGGATTCCTAGGGCGCCCACTCCACCGCTGGGTCTAGGCTGCTATCCTCTTTGTACATGCCAGGGCATGAGCTTAGGCCAGGTGAAAGTATGCATTTAGTGAAACAAGATAACAAGCCTGCCAATGCGGGCAGGCAGGCCGAGTCGGGGCATCAGTGATATCAAGTGACTGCTACCTTGGACAGCCTCGCGTTGTTAGGGAGCACACAAACGGCAGCTTCCAGCTCCAGGCTGGGAGGACACAGAAGAGAGATGCCCTCAGCGTGAAGCTCTCATGGGACATGTAAAATTGGGGCGAAGAGAAGCCACCTCAGACTCGAAATGTCTGTCTGTGGTAGGCATTCAGATAGTCCTGTATAGCTTGTTACAGAATGGTTTCTGATGACCAGAATGGCTTCTCTGAAGACCATATCGCATCTACTGGAAGGATGTCTCTTCAATGAACTAGAAATGGTGCCCTCACAGTTCATATTTAAATGTTCTAAAAATATATTTTATTTATTTATTTGAGAGACAGAGAAAGAGGAAGAGAGAGAGAATGGGTGTGCCAGGGCCTCCACCCACTGCAAACGAACTCCAGATGCATGTGCCACCTTGTGCATCTGGCTAACGTGGGTCAAACTGGGATCCTTTGGCCTTGCAGGCAAACGTCTTAAACTGCTAAGCCATCTCTCCAGCCCCTCCATATTTAAATTTCTAAAAGTTGAACTGAAACTGCAGAAGAAGAACTGAAATATATTTTGAGGAAGAAAAGGTAATTGAAAAAGTGCAAGCAATAGCCAACTTTATGTAGGTTGCTGGCTTTAAAATTTTTTATTAGCTAAGCAGTAGTCTTCTCCTATCTGTTTCTCTGATGATTTCCTAAAAATTAATTAACACTAAGCAAGTTCTATAAAAAGAACTGGTACCCAGGTAATTAAAATTACCATATTAGAACCAAGCACTGACCGTCCTTCATCTTATAATTCCTAATACAGACCTAAACAAATAATGCACCTGAATTATATAGGAGGGACACCCAATTGTTTTCAGAGACATAGCAAATAAGTGTAATTTCAGCTGCTTATTACATATGAAGTTGAAAATTCTTTTTTAGTATTTTAGAATCTGGTCACTCTACAAACAGCCTATCTGGCATTCACTGGCCCATTTCACAGATGGACACTTTGTACTGTGAAGCACTGAGATCAAAGAGGAGAGGTGCTCATGGACTCTGCTGTGCTAACTTTCAAAGGCTGGACTTACAAATTTGCTCTTCTCAGCTACTTTCCTCATTAAATGTCATATCCCATTTAATTTCAAACTTAAAGGGGAAACAAGAACTCTGTGCACAGCACTTTAACTTCCTGCAAGACAGGAAGCAGAGACACAATCTACCACTGGGGACTGAGCAAGATCACTGCCCACTTATTGGAACCATGGCAGAACCGAAAAGCGGAAGCTAATCTGAGGCTTCCACATTCTGAGCCCTGTTTAGAAACATAGCAGCAATATTACACTTTCATCTGTGCATTAATCCAGTAGACTCGGAAGCTGGGGAGATGGCTTGTTGGGTAAGGTGCTTGCTATGCAAGCACGAGGACCTGAGCCTGGATCGCCAGCACGCACATAAAACGCTGGGCATGGTGGTGGCTGCTCATAGTCAGTGCCAGCACCGGGGAGGCAGACAGGGAACCCCTGGGGCTTGCTGGCTAGCTAGAGTAGCTGAATCAGTGAGCTACAGGTTCAGCAAGAAACCCTGTCTCGAGTAAGGTGGAGAGTGACTGAGGAAGACACCTGACCCACTGTTGGCCTCTGAACTCCACATGCATTCACATACATGTGCCCACATGCATATGAACACACACATGCACATACACCACACACACAAACACACACACACAAAAAATCCAGTAGGCTCTTCTTCCCTCTAATGGGAAGACATGCATTCAGTAGATTTATTTTCCAGCATTAGAAATGGCCTGTTTTGAGCCAACTGGGGGTTGTGGCTGAGACTGCTTGCCAGGGATATGTGGTCTGTGATCATAAAATACATTTTTTTCTTGCACATTAACTGCTGCTAGCTCACTGTCAGTTCTCCATGCTCTAGCAAATCCAGTCAAAGCCTGGCATATGTCAGATCTAGTCCTGTACCAATTTTTCCTCCTTCCTCTATTCTCACCCCTGTGATGTCATCTCTTCCCACAGCTTCTGATAGCATCCATGTGTGAATGACTCCCACAGTCAAAACTCAGCTCTGACCTCTTTTCCAGACTCATTTTGCAAAAGCATTAAAGATTTTCTTCTCTTTTAGGATTCTGCAGACAGCTTAAATGCACCATGTCCAAACTGAATCCTTCTCTCCTATCCCATAAAACGCTCCTCCTCCAAGATTTGTTTCCTCAACTAACCTTTCACTGAAGTCAGAAGCCTGGGAACCACCTACCATCTCATTCCCCATTACCAAGTTCCTTCCACCTTCTCAAATTTTATCCAGTTCCCTCCATCTCTACAGACACTCCCTACTTCAACTCCTTTCCAGTGTCTTTTCATATGACTACCAGAGTATTTGAAAAAGCATATATTAGAAAATGATGTTCCTTTCAAATACTTTTCTATCCCACTTCCTAGCTTGGAAAATCCTTATATTTGCTTCCACGTTACTATCTCCCTCCCTGCTCGGGGATCTAAGCTCTCTAAGAATGGATTCCATCTATCTTGCTCCCCAGGCCTGGGCTTGGCCAAGAAGCAGAGGCAGTTGTCCCACCATCTTTTCACTAGACTTAAATACTTCTCAAGGAAAACATACTGGCCGCAGAACAAGAGTTTTTCATACATATTTGGCTGTGTTGTTTGCTTATTTTAAAACCTAGAGAAACAGATATTTATTTTACCTCATTAAATATGTGGTTTTGTTCTCTGTAAGAGTACTTCAGAAAGTGGTTTCTCTTACCATCAGCAATAAGTTCTTTTAAATAGAAAAGATTTGTTGTGTGCAACAGGAAAACATCTGAGGACCAGAACAGAAATGTTTTGAGTATAAGCAAGGCATGACCTGGGCCGCAGGAGACTGACCACAGGCCCCCTCTGCTTCTGGCTGGGTCTGTGTTTAAACACGTGACAGAGATGAACCAAAGGCACATCCTGGGAAGAACCAAAATGTGTGTGCAGATGTTATCCAAGGAGACAGTACCGAAAATATTGATCCGAAATTCTACTTGTTAAGATGAATCCACTTGCCTTTGGAAATTGGCACAGGAAACAGTGATGCTTTATCTTACAGGTGTGCAAAACCTTTACTAACACAGGGCTGGGGAGATGGCTCAGTAGATAAAGTGGATAAGCTGAAGTGCCTGAACGCAATTTCCACTTCCCCAGAGCCTGGGTGAAAGGCAGGGTTTGTAACCCCAGCTCTCACTAACGCAAGAATCCTGAGCAAGAAATCCTGCCTAAGCAGAGGTGGATGGGCGAGGACCAGCCTGAAAGTTGACTCTGGTCTCCACATGCTGTGCTGTGTGGCATGTCTCATTCATGCAACTCACACGAGCAGGCACACACACACGAACCTGTGTGCGGGCACAGACACACAAGCAAATAAAACTTTTCTTTTAAAAGAGAATTACTGTTATCTTTAAACTATCTTACAACTAAGGATCTAACTCAGTGGTAGAATGCTTTTGCTAGCATGCATTAGGTCCTAGTTCAATCTTCATCAATACTGCCAAAAAAAAAAAAAAAAAAAGACTTTTCTAGAAAGGAGTAAATGTTACCTTTTTTTGTTTGAGGTAGGGTCTCACTCTAGCTCAGGCTGACCTGGAATTCACTATGTAGTCTCAGGGTGGCCTTGAACTCATGGCGATCCTCCTACCTCTGCCTCCCGAGTGCTGGGATTAAAGGTGTGCGCCACCATGCCTGGCGAGTAAATGTTACTGTACATCTATCTACTTGACTTGCCCCATCTCTCCCTCTCTCCCCATCCCTCCCTCTCTGGCTTCATCAAATAGTCCCTTTTCAACAATGTTTGTTATAAAGCAAACTGATATTTAGGGAACTGTCGTTTCAGTATCAACAGTTATGAAGTTGGAGATAAATATTGATGGTAAAAACACACTGACCTATGTATACAAGAAAGAAATGTGCTCAAAAGGAAATAAAGGGAAAGGTCTTTCAAAATAGATGCTAATGAAGAACTATATTTTTTTTGAACATTAACAAAAATGCTCCACAACTACTGTACAATGAAGTACTCATCGCTTTCTTTACAATTTCACCAGCAAATACATAATTTGTTATGTTTGATATGGTGGGAAAATGTATATATCTCATTACAAATTCTTCTGCTGCTGCTTCTTACTTTTTAAATTTTATTTATTTGAGAGTGAGAATAGAAGAGGCAGACAAAGAGAGAACAGGTGCACCAGGGCCTCTAGCCACTGCCAACAAACTCCAGATACATGTGCCGTGCCACCTTGTGCATCTGGCTTACGTGGATACTGGGGAACTGAATCTGGGTGTTGGGACTAAAGGTATGTCCACCATGCTTGGCTTACAAATTCCTGTCTAGTTAAAATTTGATCCAGTAGGCATAAATGTTAAGAAGGATGAGAAAGAAAACCATTTGGAGAGCTTGGCTTTTATTAACAAATACACAAAACCTTAGTGTTCTTGTACCTGAAAAACCCCAAATCTAAATGGGACTTAGTAGAAAGGCTGTGTTGGGTGATAATAACACAGTCAGAACTAAACCTAAGCTCTAGCACCAGAAAGTAGCAGGCTAAGAGTTACCTTTGCTACCCTGGGATTTGCCAGTGCTCCAGGGGGAAGGGAAGGCACACTGGGAATGGCTGGCGATATATCCTCACGCCAGCCTCCATACTGAAATCCTCAAAGTAGGAAATTCAAAGAGACAAGGAATAAATAAACACGAATCAAGAGAAGGAGAAGAAGCCAGGTGTGGTGGCGCACACCTTTAACCCCAGCACTCACGAGGCAGAGGTAGGAGGATCACCGAGAGTCCAAGGCCACCCTGAGACTACAGAGTGAGTGCTGTGTCAGCCTGGGCTAGAGTGAGACCCTACCTTGAAAAAAAAGAAAACCAAAGAAAGAGAGAGAGAGAGAGGGAGACAAGAAAGGAGAGGAGGGAAATAAGAGAGTGAGGAAGAAAGTACATAGGTGGGTGAGGAGACAACCAGCAATAGTATATCCTGGGGACTCTACAGAGAGAAGCCAAGTGCGGGGCACCGTCCTACAACCTGTGCTTCTGTCTACAGAGGGAGGCTGCCCACAAGAGATTACTAACCCGACTCTGAACGCACAGTGCAGTTTCCCCACTCCAGAGCTGAAGAACCAGAAACACACACACCATCACAAGGACAAAGGGAGACATCCACTCCATGTTTCACATGGATTCCAGAGAAACGCATGCTCATTTAAAAAGGCAACATGGAGCTGGAGAGATGGTTTACCTGTTAAGGTGCTTGCCTATGAAGCCTAAGGAACCAGCCAGATGTACATAGTGGCACATGCGTCTGTTGCAGTGGCTAGAGGCCCTGGTGCACCTATTCTCTATCTAATAAACAAATAATTTAAAAAGGCAACATGGAAGAGAAAATGCTAACTTTGAAATACCTCCTCTCACTGTGTGTAGTGGGACCTGTTTATCAAAGACTTCCAGATTTGAACCGATATCCTTTGGCTTTGCAGGCAAACGCTTAACCACTAAGCCATCCCTCCAGCCCCGTATAAAGTATTTTAAAAGCTAATGTCTCTGTGCGCTACCATCCTCCTCAGGATTATCACTGGAGCTTGGTTTCCACATCTATGAGCAGAGAATGGGGACCCCACCTCCTATTCCAAAGACAAATGAACAGGAGCCACAGAGAAGTGCCACACAACGCCTTCCACAGAGCAGCCTTCCCTCAGGCTTGTTTAGAGAACATGAATTAGGAAGCTTCACACATATCTTGACACTCTCTAGTACATTTGGTCAAAATTAATCAACTCCTTCTGTTAGTATGATGGAACTGAGAAATGCAAATGCCAGATGGCTGTGTGGAAAGAGACCTCACGTGCTTAAGCTAATAGTTTTACTGTCCCTCCCATGATGATATTAAAAAACATGTAACGTTTCAATCCTATACAAAGACGTTTCTTGTTTTTTAAGGCATTGAACCACTTTTCAGCAATAGGTTCAACTTGAAAGGACTCTCTGCCAGGCATGCAGGGGTCGTTTGCCTGGAGGAAACTGGCTCACTGAGAACAGAATTAGCACTTACCACAAAAAGCCAACAGAAGAAACAGTTGCAACGCCCACGTAAAGCTGGGTAACAGGGGCAGCGTGCAAAGGAAACCATCCAAAAATAAGGCCCAGTGAACACCCACAGTTAGTTAGAGCCACAGCAGCTGACAAGATCGCTCTAGTCACCGCATTCTTAAAGCAGTTTCCAGAGCCTCCCAGACAGCCGGAGACCCACAGGCACACTCGGAGGCCAAAGGCCCGAGTGAAGAGAGCTGCATTGCAGGCTTGGGTGCAATTCCACTGCTTTGAAATTCAGTTTCCTCATCTGCTAAGTGGGGGCCATGTCCAGTTGGCATGGCTAAAATGAGAGTGAGTTACTAGTATGAAAACACCCAGCAGTGTACGAGGCTCATGACAGACCACGAGGGAACTCTGACTGAACAGTACAGGTGACGCAAGGGCAGCTGACACCTGGAGCAGGCACAGGGGTTCAAGCTCAGCATGTGTGCACACCGCCCTCTCTGTTCATTTCTCTCTCTTTTTCTGAGGTAGGGTCTCACTCTAGCCCTCATCTGGAATTCACTATGTAGTCTCAGGGTGGCCTCAAACTCAACGTGATCCTTCGACTTCTGCCTCCTGAGTGCTGGGATGAGAGGAGCATGCCACCACACCCTCCTTTCTTTTAATCTTTTAACTCTTCTGTCTCTAAGTTTGTGAGCAGGAAAATGTGACCTCTACAGAAATCAGGAAGGCTTTCCCCATGTCACCACAGGTTCGTCATTGCTCTGACACTGCTTCCTGGACTGAAGGAAAGCTTGGTGATGTTTACAGACAGTAATACGGGTGCATTCCAAAGAATGCCAGTTTCATAAATGTCAAGAGGTAACAAGAAAAAAAAAAGAATTTTATGGTTTCCAAAGTCAGAGCCAGAGTTTACAGCCATGAGAACCCAGTGACTGGCCTAGGCAAAAATGATAATGTTAGTGATAAGGATAGTAAATAATGGTAATAATAGTAGCAGCCACCCGTTTTTAAAACTTTTTAACAAATATATTTTATTTGTTTATTTGAGAGAGAAAGAGGGAGGAAGGGGGAGACAGAGAGACAGAGGGGGAGAGAGAGGAGAGAGAGAAAGAGAAAGAGAAAGAGAAAGAGAAAGAGAAAGAGAGAGAGGGAGAGAACGGGCATGCCAGGACCTCCAGCCACTGCAAACAAACTCCAGATGCATGTACCCCCTTGTGCGTCTGGCTTACGTGGATCCTGGAGAGTCGAACCAGGATCCTTTGGCTTTGCAGGCAAACACCTTAACCGCTAAGCCATCTCTCCAGCCCAGTATTTTTAAAATTCTTCCTACCCTGTCTCTGTAACTGCCCAGAAATTTTATTACTGATTGAAACCTCATGCCAAATACCGGGGAGGTGATTACTATTCAGTTACAGATGAGGTGTCCGAGGCTCACAAAAACTAAAACTAAGTTATTTTCTTTCTTTTTTCTTTTTTTTTTTTTTCCTCTTTTGGTTTTTCGAGGTAGGGTCTCACTCTAGCTCAGGCTGACCTGGAATTCACTCTGTAGTCTCAGGGCGGCCTCAAACTCACAGCGATCCCCCTACCTCTGCCTCCCGAGTGCTGGGATTAAAGGTGTGCACCACCACGCCTGGCTTCAAGTTACTTTCAAAAACCCATAAAATCAGTAAGTGGTAGAGATGAATTTATTCATGAATAATCAGTTCCAAGGAATTCTCTGAAAAAAAGCTGTATTATAGTACATGAGCTTTAGAAATAATGTTTTCACCTGGAAAACACAGGAAGATCTAATAATATCTGACTAAGGGAAGGAAGATCAAAGAGAACAGAGAGCAGGTCTCCCAGAGGGAAGATGTGATGATAGGGAGAGCGTCCCAGCGGAACTGGAAACAGCCTGCATTTTCAGGGAAGAAGCTAAGCAGTTTTAAGTTTTAGAATTCAATCTAAAATAAACAAAAATTAATATATAGTTCAAAAACAAGAATGTAAATACATGAAAAGTCTCTTGTCTCTCAGCTTTGCAATTCACAGCATAGCTTGACCTCAACCTTTACTTCCAAGAGGCCACAACTGTTCTCAGATTTCTGGCATCCTTTCAGAGCTATGCATAGATCTGCCCCCTGCAGAGATAGCAAATACATGAGTAGATTCTGTGCAGGGTAAGAAGTCTTAAAGGACTGTTCTCTCTTTCTCTCTCACTCTTCTGTGCTTGTTTCTGTTTTCAGATAGGGTTTTACTATATAACAAGTCAGGCTGGCCTGGAACTCCTGGTCCTCCTGCCTCGGCCTGCTGAGTGCTAGAGCTGGCATTATAAGTGTATACCACCACACCTGGCTTAATGCTAGAAATTCTTAAGAAATGCAATTTTTGGGCTGGAGAGACGGCTTAGCGGTTGAGGCGTTTGCCTGTGAAGCCAAAAGACCCAGGTTCAATTTCCCAGGACCCATGTAAGCCAGATGCATTGTTTACAGTGGCTGAAGGCTCTGGCACACCCCTTTTCTCTCTCTGCCTCTTTCTCTGAAATACAATAAATAAATTAAGTTTAAAAAGAAATACAATTTATTTTTATATTTTTAATTTGAGAAAGAGAGAGAATTGGTGCACCAGGGCCTCAGCCACTGAAATTGAACTCCAGATGCTTGTGCCACCTAGTGGGCATGCTTGCGCTTGCCTCACCTTTGTGTGTGTGGTCATTACTATTCCTATACCTCAGAAGTCTAAGGATGTGTCTCAAGGATTTTTTTTTTTTTTTTTTTTTTTTTTTTTTTTGGTTTTTCGAGGCAGGGTCTCACTTTAGCCCAGGCTGACCTGGAATTCACTCTGTAGTCTCAGGGTGGCCTCGAACTCACGATGATCCTCCTACCTCTGCCTCCCAGGTACTGGGATTAAAGGCGTGTGCTACCATGCCTGGCTTGTCTCAAGGATTTTAAGGGGGAAATACATTATAACTTGCCAGAACCCAGTTTTAGGCAATGTTTGACAGAGAAAGGGCAAAAGTAGCAGGTATGCAGGGCAGAATCCTCAGGGCCATTGGCCACTGGCATCAGAAGTGCCTGGACTTTCTATGCTGATGGCACCGGAATCTTCAGGGCTCCAGTGCAGCTTACCCTGGTGAGGAGCACCCTCTGTGATTCTAATGTATAGTGAGGTTGGAGAACTCCTAGAACACTGTGCTTGAAGTTTCGGACAGACTGTGGCCACTGAAGCATGATAAAAATACACTAAACAGATGTAATTCCTTTTCAAAAATCTCAAGAACTATAGCTAGCTGTTGGCTTGCATAGTGAATCCACACAAAAAAAGCCTCAAAGAATTTTGATAATGTATCTAGATTAGCCTCTTCGTGTTGATACCACAAAGCAAAATTTGAACAGGGCCTAACTCCTACATATGGGAATTGAACTGAATTGAAATTCAAGCCAAACATGCCACCGTCATTTATGCAGAACTGATTTTAGTGACATTTCCTTTTTCTTTTCAAATTAAGTGAATCTTTTCTTATTTACTATGTTGAATTGGGAACTGTTGAGGGTGGCAGCGGGGATATACACAAAACTAATTGCAGAATGGATTGGTACCATAGAAACCTTCCTCCTGGATAGCAGACTGGAAGACAGAACCCTCACATAGTATGGGGAATCAGCTGGTAAGAAGGGCCCTGGAGAGGGTGGGATGAAGCCTAACCCTACAACATTTGGCTCTGGCTTGTAACTCCCAGTACCAGAAATCAGTTACAACTCACATCAAGCTGTTGATTGGAGAGACCTATGAGGACCCCAAACAAGACAGGCTTCTGTCAAAACACTTGATTACCCTTCTGAGGTAAAAGGTAAGACCCTATTGCTGAAGACAATTTCTGCCATCACAAAACATTGAAAGATCCAGCTGAATCTGGAAGGAAGCCAGTTCCCAGATTTTAGCCTGTACGCATAGTGCTGAACAGCACTGTATGAGTTGCTAGGGGAAAATGGGCAACAATGCTGCAGGCAAGCAGAGGACACTGCTATATGAAAGCAACCAGGCTGACAAGACATACACTCATGTGCATGGGTGGCAGCCAGCCCAGGTGGGTAACCAACGGCTCTCTGATTGGCTAAGAGATCCACTCAGTGGAAAGGAATCCATAGCTGGAACTGGGAACCAAGTCAGAATCCTATAGAGACCAAAGAGAAGCTCCCACTAATCTCTGGCCAAAAGAAAAGCTATACCCATCAAAGTCTCTCTAAATTAACAATGTTTATCCCCTGTAACCTATGCTGATCTCACTCTCTGTTGGAGAATCTATTTTTCTTTTTCAGCCTCTTGCACAGCACCGGGGCCCAAGTGAAACCACAGAGGAGCTAGTGAGCTGAGAAAGAGCGCTGCTCCCATGGCGAGCCTGACAACCTGCGCCACGGTGAGGGAGACAGACACTGAGGACACTCAAAGTGCACCAAAGCAGAAACCCAGAAGCTGCTGAGCTCACCACTAAAGTTGACTTAAAGCACACCCACCAGGGTTCAGGGAACTTTGTGTAAGAGGGAGCAGGGAGAGAGAATGTAAGAGCCACAGGGTGGGAGGTAGTACCACAGGCATCCCCCCCCCATGACTGACTGCTGCTCTCTCAGCTCACAACCCTTAACCCCATGGTGAACACCAGCAATCCCACTAAGAGGACCCTCAGTGGAGTGGGGGCAGGGTGAAAGGATATGATGGTACTAACATATGATGTGTCCAGACAAGTTTATACTAAATTTAGTGCATGGCTTTATTTCTGTTTTTATTTTATTTACTTATTTGCTATCAGAAACAGACAGAGAGACAGGGAGACAGAGAGATAGTGTGTGAGAATGGGTGCACCAGAGTCTCTCGCCACCACAAACAAACTCCAGACACATGCTCCACTATGTGCATTTGGCTTTATATGGGTACTAGGGAATCCAATCTGGGCTGACGGGCTTTGCATAGAAGCATCTTTAAATGCTGAGCCATCTCCCCAGCCCCTAGTTACATAAATTTTCTTAAGAATGTAGAGCTTTTGCTTGTTCATACAACACACAGAAAAATCCTCTCAGTAGCTCTGTGATTCTATGCTTTGCCAGCTCAAGCTCTCCCACCATGCTGCGGCTCTGGTGAATGTGCATATTCACGTAGCATTCAGAAAGCCAGTGGTGCTGCAGATGATGGGACACTTCCACACTGGCCCCCTGGTAAGTCACCCGTCTTCCTGATCAGGGAGGATATGGAGACCCCAAAACAAAAACTCGGTGTACAGTCTGAAACAGAGAGTTACACTGAGGAGCAATCAGTCCTCCTGGCTTCCCAAAGAAGGGAAAACTACTTGGCCAGCACGGCCCTGAGTCCTCCTAACAGACAACACCAGTATCGGAAAAGCTATAGGGCTGCTCCCAGGTCCCTAAAGTCTCCTTCAGAGATCCATTAGTAACCTCCAAAATTAATCCTTGATTAAATTTTGGCTACCTGCTTGGTCTTAAACACTCAGACAGAAATGTATAACCAAAGATAAAGGGATATACCTCAAATATATGAATGGCCTATTAAGTAATACAGTAAGAGCTTTCCAAGAGGGGAAACAAACAAGACCTTAAGACATGTTGCCCCCATCTCTAATAGTTCTAATTCTATAATAAGGACAAACAACCATAGATGTCAAAAAGAGTTATTTTCTTCTTCTTTCTTTCTTTCTTTCTTTCTTTCTTTTTGTTTTTTTCAAGGTAGGGTTTCAATCTAGCTCAGGCTGACCTGGAATTCACTATGTAGTCTCAGGGTGGCCTCGAACTCATGGCAATCCTCCTACTTCTACCTCCCAAGTGCTGGGATTAAAGGTGTGTGCCACCATGCCCGGCTTGAGTTATTTTAAAATCTAGAAAATATATATGGATAACTTTGACCAAGGGTTGCTTAATTCAGTAGACTTCCTTTTACTGGAAACAATGATAAATCTCTTCTAACTTGTGCCAAGACATCCTTAAATAAGTCTTGAGACCAAAAATGTATTTGAACAGCCTTTAATGGCACCCAATGGCTCTATGGTACCAACCTTTGGTCCTGGCTACCCCCAGGACGAATTTAAAAAGGTACACTCTGGAAGGCTATTATCAAAGTTAAATGTTGTATATATGTTTCTGATAACTCTGCTAATATCTCATCTGTTTTATAAGCCATATGGAAACAGATTGAGGTCATGTCAAACACTACTGTGCCATTCGATGAACAGTTTGGGAAGAAAATCTCAGCCAGCTCATGCTCAGATGGTCCTGAGACAATCCAACTCCATCTACCTGGGCTCCCTAGGTCTAGAAGTCTAGAAGAAGGACAACCCTGAAGGTGACCAGATTGCTGTGTGCTCACTTCTCATTAACTCCTTACTTTTATTCTTTCTCCCTAACATTCTCTTCTACAACTATCTTCCTGTACTCCATTAATACACTTCCAGGGTCCTTTAGAGTAGTTCCCCTCTCTGGGAGAGACTCTAACTGCCACAACTTCTTGCCCCATTCAGCAGAAATAGTTCACAATCTGACTTCATTGTCCCTTGTCCTCTAACAGCAGCTAGAGTGTCTTCTCATGAAGGAGGTAGAGTTAGGGTGACTGGACCCCTGAAGATGAAAAGGGCAGGAAAGTTTGCACTTGCTAGAAATCCAAGAGGATCTGACTTCTTAATCTTTCCTAGTGCCCCAGACCTATTTTTCTAGAAACAGTCAGGACCCCTCCTGGGAGGGAGGTTTTTCATAGGATTTAAACATCGTGGTTAGTCAAGTTCAGCCCCTGGAACTTGGTTCCAGAGCAAATTTTTCCTGAGACAGCTCCTAGCCCTAACCAACAAGTTGTACCTCTGGTTCACCTGAGCTGGAAGATAGCCCATCACCCTACGGTTAAAAATACCTTTGCAAGGGGAGGCCTGTCTCTCTATCACTTGGGAACTTGCAGCTGTGGGTGAGTTTTTCCCTTGGCTGGGCCTGGGCTGGCTTGGCCCCCTAGCCTTTACTCTCCACATGGGTTCTTTATCTCCTCCAGATCCCCACATGACAGGAGCTCCTTGAATTTTCTCTTTCCCCAGGCCCTCCACGTGGGATCTCTAGCCACAAGGGTGTCTTTCCTTGGCTCTACTTCCCTCAATAAATATAATACACATAATAATTTAATAATTAAAAAAAAAGAAAACCACTGGCAGATTTTAAACCCAGCACAGTGGAGTCCAGCATAGTTACTGAGCCAGCCCCCAAAGTGGCAGCATGGTCAGCACATGCTTCCTGTTCTCATCGGGTTGTTTCTGGCCACAGAACAAAGACAACCAAACAACACAGTTACAGCAGACATGTGGCACCACTTGGTAGTCTGAAAAATACAACTCTTTCATATGTGTGTCTGACTTGGTCCTGCAATGACGTAACTGGAAGGGAGCCAGGTGGGAGCAGCCAAGGGGGCGAATCAGCATCAAAGCTCAGGCATGACACTTCCTCTTGCAGCACACAGCAGCTTGTGAAGAGAAGCAAAATTAAGGGAATCATTGGTTTGTTTACGTTTCTACCAAATGCAACCTATTTCTGGATCTATTGTGAAATGCCATTTTTTAGAGCTTGTCTGCCCTCCCTAATAAAGCAAATTCTTGAACCAAAAATAAGGAGTCCAGGTCTTATGTGTCAGGGAGTGGAAACTAGAGAAAGGCGGTATCGGCCCATCTTTATCCCGGCCCTCCACCTCTGCCTACAGTGTGCTATTACTTATCCCGAGCCTCCTTTCAACACTGCCTCTTTCAAGAAAGCTTTCCAAATCCAATGGGCAGAATCTCTCCTCCTCACCTGCTTTCTACTTGGTGAGAAAGTTAAATTCTTATCTTACCATAATTGTTTATGATCCCTGACAAGTAAGGTACCATGTTGCTCCATCTGTATATTCTTCAAAGTGCTTCACAGCCCTTCCAGCTAAGGCAGAGTGAACGAAACCTCAATGCTTAGTAATCTGCTTCCATGACCCCAGCTATATCTTTTTACAGTTCCTCAAGCCATGTCAGAAAAACACCCCTTTTTTATGTACAGCTTAAAAAATGAAATTATTTACATACCTTGGCTAAAAACACAGCCTGATATAGGGGATGTAAATAAATTTTTTTTTTTTTTTTTTGGTTTTTCAAGGCAGGGTCTTACTCTAGCCCAGGCTGACCTGGAATTCACTCTGTAGTCTCAGGGTGGCCTTGAACTCACGGTGATCCTCCTACCTCTGCCTCCCAAGTGCTGGGATTAAAGGTGTGCACCACCACACCCGGCTCCTTTTTTTTTTTTTTTTTTTTTTTTTTTAATACAAGAGACACAGGAGTGAATTGGCATGCCAGATCCTCCAGCCACTGCAGTTGAACTCCAGATGCATGTGTCACCTTGTGTGCATGTGCGACCTTGCATCTGGCTTAAAGTAGGATCTGGAGAGTTGAACAGGGTCCTTAGGCTTTGCAGGCAAGTGCCTTAACTGATAAGCCAACTCTCCAGCCCTACTTTATGATTCTTAAAAATTTTTATCTACAGGCACTCGGGAGGCAGAGGTAGGAGGATCGCAGTGAGTTCGAGGCCACCCTGAGACTATACAGTGAATTCCAGGTCAGCCTGAGCTACAGTGAGACCCTACCTCAAATAAAACTTATTTACTTATTTAGTTGCAAGCAGAGAGAGACAGAGAGAACAGAGAAGAGAGAGCGAGAGAGAGAGAAAAAAAATATATATATAGGCATGCCAGGGCCTCCAGCCGCTGCAAACGAACTCCAGATGTGTGTACCACTTTGTGCATCTGAATGTATGTGGGTGCTGGAAAATCAAACCCAGGCTGTTAGGCTTGGCAAACGCCTTAACTGCTAAGCCATCTCTCCAGCTTAATACTTTGTTTTAAATGAATGAAATTTATCTCTCTAAAAGTAATGCATTTTTTAAAAACTTTCTTTGACATAGAGAGAGAGAGAGAGAGTGAATATGAATATGGGGGGGGGGCATGCCAGGGCCTCTTGCACAACTTTGAACATCTGGATTTACGTATGGGATCAAATCTGGCTTTGCAAGAAAGTGCCTTTAACCACTGAGTCATCTTCCCAGCTCCTTTCTTTTAAAAACTTAAACCATTGCTTTATGCCCTGTCCTTGGCCAAACCATATTGGATAACTAGCTACTTCGTTAGCAGAAGTGACCATATTTAGTTAACCCAATCCTTGCAGCAAATGTTCTGTAATGCAAATACCCCAACCCATCTGTTGAATATTTTCGGAGTACCAGCCTCTTGGCCTCAGCTTGGCCATCTCCCAAATCTGCATCTTGGCATAACCTCCAACATTCTTGTCACAACCTTTCCCCTGTAACTGTATTTAAAGGTTAAGTTAGTTAAGCATTTTATGGCATGTCCACCTCCCAGGCTAGATCCACGTAAAGGTAAGCAAATGGCAAGAAATTAACTGGGCATTTAAGTATAGGCATTTCAATTCACATATCAAGGCACTGGTGCTTTGAGCTCTATGATGAACCTGGAGCCTCCCTCCTGGAGAGACTTAGAAGTGGTGATGTCACCCTTGGGTCTTCCAAGGAGGCACTAAAATTCTCTCAGAGTGGCTCCTGCCTCTCTCTGGCCCCTTTCTCCCTTTAGGTGCTTAGACATCCCCACCTATTCTCTTTGGGAGCACTGCAGAGGTGGTAGCCCAGACACTCTGATGTTCAGCCTGCAGGGTGCTGTACTGCTCCTAGGATTAGTGGTCCCTGTTGGAAATTGTGTTTCTGATTGCCTTTGAACAACTGTAAATCTGTCTGTAATAGGCTCACACTCCCACATGATACAGTGTTCTTGAACCAAGTTATGACTGCCTACTTCCAAATGAGGGTCCCCTTCTCATGGGTGTGGGCTGCCTGGGCCACCCTGATCTCTTGTGTTCATTTTCTGGATGCAGAAGCCTTCTGAGTGGGAGACTGATGACCTCCATACATACAGGTGTCTAGATTCAGAGCAACCTCTCAACTGGGTAGTCAGGAACTAAAAGTCCTGCCCAGCAGTGTACTTGTACATGATAAACCAGAGGACACGTGGATTTTGCAAATTTAAGAAATAAATTGTGAATAGCCAGTGAGTTCTAAGGGAAGATTTGCAGAGCAATGTGTTTGAGAGACTGAGGGTGATAAGGATTTGTTTTCATAACACTTGTGACTCAGTCACAGGCTCTGGGAAGCTGCATTTGGTGCCAAATTCTCCTCATTTCTATAGAATGTGTCAACTGGGTCACAGAGAGGTGGTAAATTTGCCAAGTTTATAAAGATCCTAGGAGTATGTTGACCCATACCAGAGCTCTACACAGTAAAGTGAGTGAGTGAGTGAGAGATTTCCCTCACTGACTGAAGAGATTTTTTTTTTTTTTTTTTTTTTTTTTTTGGTTTTTCGAGGTAGGGTCTCACTCTAGCCCAGGCTGACCTGGAATTCACTAGGTAGTCTCAGGGTGGCCTTGAACTCACGACGATCCTCCTACCTCTGCCTCCCGAGTGCTGGGATTAAAGGCATGCGCCACCACGCCCGGCTTGAAGAGATTTTTTAATTGAACACCTATTATGTATCAGGTAAAAAGCCTATTCACAGGATGTCCAGATTCTAAAAGGAGACCTGTGACTGAGGTGAACATGTATAAAAATGTCAAGTAGAGGGCTGGAGAGATGCCCAGCTCTTACTGGAAACTGCTTTGTATCATCTTTACTTATTCCTTGGTATAATAAATGCTCAGTTAATTTTTTTTATTAATTGGGGGGGGGGAGAGGAGAATAGGCATGCCAAGGCCTCCAGCCACTGCAAACGAACTCCAGATGTATGTGCTACCTTGTGCATCTGGCTTATGTGGGTCCTGGGGAACTGAACCGAGGTCATTTGGCTTTGCAGGCAAACGCCATAACTGCTAAACCATCTCTCCAGAACTGCTCAGTTAACTTTTAATATGTATCTGCTACAATAAAAAATACACCAGGTGTGTTGTTTTTTGTTCATTTGGGATGGGGGGTAGTAGATGAGGAGGAGTAGGGAATGAATACTGTTTGAGTTTCTGGAAACCACAATCAGAATAAGAGGCTATACATGGAATACATCATTATCAATCACACAGCACACTTAAACCCTTTCACAAAAGAAATGAGTACTCCAGTGCAATCATTTGGAGAAAATTTATTCTAAATGAGTCATTTCATAACTAAAAACATATTCAAAAATCATGTTGGTAACATTTGGAACTGGGAAGGACTGCTGAATATCTATGCTCTGCAGAGACAAGAGTTCTGCTTTTAGTAGAGATGTCTTTTTGTTTTCACATAAAAAAACATTATCTACAATTAGTTCATAAGAAACTAAAAACCAAGAAGAGTACAAACCACCTTTTTTTGGTTAGTTTGTTGAGAAAAGTTAATGATTCTGTTAGGATAAATTCCATTTTTTTCCATGATTGAAGTTGGCTGACTTAAAATTATATATTTAGAATTTAAGATAATAAAACATAAAGCCAGACAGACAAATAGTTTTGTTAAGACAATCCTAACTCTGATTCTGACAACATGTACTTGGTATATTATACTCATTTCTTCAGTTAAAACAGCTAAACAGCCCGTTATAGACAGTTCTTGTAAGAATGAAAACGTCCTTGAGCATGTTAACGAGGTGCCTTGGCGATAGATTACTTCCCTACAGGTGGATATTTGGACAAAATAAACTTTGCAAATTAGCATGACAAAATGGGCCACTTTTATGACTGACAAGTAACAACAAAAAAACTCTTGTCTTAAATTATTTTGGTAGCCCCCACCTTTTGTAGCTCTGTTTTTCCACCCACTAATTACCTGCCCCAGAGGTAAATCGCCATTCCACCTCTCCCCACCTGTTTTCAGCAACTCTCCTTCTGGGTATGCAAGAGGCCCAGGAGACTGCGGAAAGAGAAGCCCAAGCCCAGAGGTCAACCGAGGGCCTCAGCACCACTTTTAACCTGTGATCATTCCCTCCCCTGGAAAGGTCTTTTTAGTCGGCACTATCACAAGTAGCAAAGAGCAATTCATCTCCTTAATCTACTACAATCCCATCACTTACAAACCTGGGGCTGGTATTATTTTGGTTAGATCCCATAGTATTTCTCCCTAGGCAAGTTAAAATTCACACTGTAACCACTTACAAAGTTTTTATTTATTATACTCACAGTGTTATGCAACCAGTTACCACTATTCAATTCTAGAATGTTCTCACCACCCCCCCATAATGGGCCTCCATAATGTTGTAATTTTTGGTTTTGTAATTAGTAAAAGTCATGTAAAAGTTTGAAGCTTTCCCACTTCTGACCTGCAGACTGCACTGAGTGGAGGGGTGTGGGGAAACAGGTCCTCTCTAATTTCCCACGTGGCTTTCCCAGAACCTGGGTGATTTCCAGGTGCCTGTGGGCATATGAGTTAGTTATCTCTGACTGATATGGTTAGGGTCTCAGACCATTCTGAGTCACATGACAAGAGTCTGCGGTGAGTCTCTTGGTGATTCATAGCCCTGTGTTCCCTGGATGGACATGAAGCTGGGCAAGGGTGCTCTAGTTCAGACTCTCTAACAGGACCCCTAGGCCCTTGTCAATATCTCCACTTACCTTTGCTTCATAATACTTTCATTGTTAACCTCAGGATCTTTGCTGAAATCCCTCTTCATGTAAGGCCATCCTATATACTCTGAGCCATATCACAAGCCCTATGTCAAGAGTATCACTGCAACAACTTGCTTTATTTTCTACCTATATCTGTACTTTATTGCCCTGTAGTTACTTAACATACTTTTTATTAAGAAATAAATTCACTTGGGCTGGAGAGATGGCTTAGCGGTTAAGCACTTGCCTGTGAAGCCTAAGGACCCCCATTCAAGGCTCGATTCCCCAGGACCCACGTTAGCTAGATGCACAAGGGGCACACGCATCTGGAGTTCATTTGCAGTGGCTGGAAGCCCTGGCGTGCCCATTCTCTTTCTCTCTCTCTATCTGCCTCTCTCTCTCTCTGTATCACTCTCAAATAAATAAATAAAAATGAACAAAAAAATTTTTTAAAAAGAAATAAATTCACTTAAAAAGGAAAATGTGGCCAGGCATGGTGGTGCACACCTTCAATCCCAGCACTCGGGAGGCAGAGGTAGGTGGATCACAGTGAGTTTGAGGCCACCCTGAGACTACATAGTGAATTCCAGGTCAGCCTGGGGTAGAGGGAGACCCTACCTTGAAAAACAAAGCAAAAAAACAAAAAACAAAAACAAAAACAAAAACAAAAACAGGAAAATGTGGATGTGGTGCTTTGAATCACAAATTTGTGCTCTTCCTGCTTGCTCCCGCTGGGGGCAGTTTGGGAGGCGGCACCTTGCTGGTGTGTTGCTGGTGGGCCTTGAGGGTTAGCCTGCCACTGCTAATCAGGCTCACTGTCCAGCTGCTACTGTTCACCTGATGTTGGCCAGGAGGTGACGTCCAGCCTCTGCTCTACTATCTCTTCCCTACAATCATGGAGCTTCCCCTTGAGACTGTAAGCCAAAATACGCCCTTTCTTCTCCTAAGCTGCTTCTGGCTGGGTGTCTGTTGCACCAAAGCGAAGGTAACTGAAACCAAATGCTCTATGTAAATGGAACTGGTATGACTCCCCTTAATGTCATGCTCATCAAACCATTTAGGTTTTCTGAATCACAAGAACTAATTCAATGAAAGCAAACCACCACCATTAGCTGCTACAAAATATTGTTGCCTGCTAAAGGCTGCAAGGCCACATCTAGTTTGGACTGTAAAAGGTGAACCCCTGATTGAAGAGGAAGCAAGCACAAGCATTCTCTGAGGATGATGCGAAAGATCCCAAGAAAACTGAGAAGAGAGCCGGGCGTGGTGGCGCATGCCTTTAATCCCAGCACTCGGGAGGCAGAGGTAGGAGGATCGCCATGAGTTCGAGGCCACCCTGAGACTCCATACTGAATTCCAGGTCAGCCTGGGCTACAGTGAGACCCTACTTTGAAAAAACAAAAATTAATAAATAGATTAATTAATTTAAAAAAAAACTGAGAAGAGCCTGAGCTCATGACATGGCTGAAGATGGCAGAATGCTGTCTGGGGTCTCCTGAAGCCATTCCCTGTTTCACCAGCGGCACGGGCACCATGCTTTGGGAAATAGCGACCCACCCTGTCAACACCTTCGTATCATCACCACCATCCATTCCGGTAGCCTGGCCTCAAATAGCTCAGTCACAGGTATCCTTTCTTAAGCTTCCCTCAATCAGATTTGCCATGTACCTACTTAATGGATGTCTGGTAATCCCTCTAGACTGAAAATTCCCAAGGACATTGGCACACTAAATTTTCTTTCTTTGGTGAAAGCTATTAGTATAAACTATTCCCTTAACCTAGTCAGATTCCTGTCCCATGCATGTCTTCACCTCTCTGGTGAGGAGAATATCAATTGCAAACCAGTTTCTTATTGAAGGAAACCATGTCCTTGCTGCTGGAGCACGCACCACTGTAAAATCCCCAGGATAAATCCCTGCACTGCGGGGAACGGCAGAGCAATGAAGACAGACACAACGGGAGCTCCTGCTCTGTGCTTCCCTGCTAGAACAGGTTCTGTTTCCAGGGAAAGCAATGTGGCTAGAAGGCTGCAAAGCACAGGTGGGGATGCGGTTTCTCTGTCTCGTTTCTGGAGTGGAGGATGTTCTGTAGGAGCTCAAGGTGTTGTGAGTGCTCAAGAAGAGAGCGTTCATATTGCCAGGGTCAGCAGGGCAGAGACACAGGATGAAGGCCTCCATAAACAAATAATAACATAACTTTCTTTAAAAACATATTGGGCTGGAGAGATGGCTTAGCGGTTAAGCACTTGCCTGTGAAGCCTAAGGACCCCGGTTCAAGGCTCGATTCCCCAGGACCCATGTTGGCCAGATGCACAAGGGGGTGCACACGTCTGGAGTTCGTTTGCAGTGGCTGGAAGCCCTGGCGCGCCTATTCTCTCTTTCTCTCTCTGTCACTCTCAAATAAATAAATAAAAATAAACAAAAATATTAAAAAAAAACATATTGAGATGGGCTGGACGGACGGCTTAGTGGTTAAGGCATTTGCCTGCAAAACCAAAGGATCTCATTTGATTCCCCAGGACCCATGTAAGCCAGATGCACAAGGTGGCACATGCATCTGGAGTTCGTTTGCAGTGGCTGGAGGCCCTGGTGCACCCACTCTCTCTTTCTGTCAAATAAATAAATGAATAAATAAAAATAGTTTAAAAATGTACTAAGATACAATTAGTGATGACACAATCTGTGCTTTTAAGGTATCTGGGTTAATGCTGTAAAAGATTGATGCCCTACAAAAATCTACATATGTGTTGTACTAATACCAACTTTGCAAAACTGGGAACCTAATTTTATTAAGTCAAATGATTAACAAGGTTTATGGCAATATTTTTACTCCTGGTAAATATTTTTGATTATATCTACCAGTTTTTACATTAAGTTTTTATGAGTAACAGAATCTCAAATTAAAACATTGTTTTAGTGGAGAAAGACAAGATACTCTTGAACATTTTGACATTATTTAAAGTATTCTCTGCTGCAAAAAGCAAAAAGTATTTTTGTCTGTTTTGTGTTGTTATAAAAAAAATAGGGCTGCAAGTGAGGTCAGGGGAAGAGATCGAGTAAAGGAAAGGTGGAGGGAGGGCTAATCAAAATCTAAGAGGATATAAATAAGTCATATGGAAACCTACTTTTTTGGACAATGGAACACTCAGGAGCCGTAGATTGTTGCTAGAAAAATTTCAGTGCCAGGGATAGGATACCTTCCAGTGAGTTGTTGGCCAGGGAGGTCCCTGATGCCCCCAAAATATTATAGGCCATTGCTAAGGCCCTTGGTTTCCCACCAGGAATAGATGGTAAGACCCTATTGCCGAAGACTCCATATACTTGGGCTGCAAGGCCACTGAGAAATCCTGCTGGAACTGAGCTGATAACCTCCTCCATGTAGACCAGCTGACAGAAAGCTGGAACAAGCCATTCTGCATGCAGTTCAATGAGAATGAGAGAAATCATCAGTGAAGATACTCAACAGTGGACACTGCAAGCCTTGTATTTGGCCAGTCAGGCCAAATGAGCCAACGGGTGCAATAGTGGCACATCTGTCATGGTGGAAACCACCTGCCCTCTAATTGGACTGGAGGCCCGCTCCATGGGGGGGAATACATCCCTGATACTGAAAACTTAAAACAGGGGTAGTCATGAGCACTAGGGGTGTAACATCTGCTGCTGTCTGGATTAATGTATATACTATGCTCACCAAATTGCCCAGTAAGCCCTTCTCTTAATGTTCATACCCATATATTAATGCTACTTTCACTTTTGGTAGAGAATCTTCTCTTTTCAAATGGCAGTGACCTTGGGATGACTCAGAAGGCACCATGGTGCTGGGAAGAAGTGACAGAGGAGTGCTTAGCACTGCAATATCTCTATCACACCTTCCAAGGCTCAGGGTCCATTGCGGAAGAAGTGGCAGAAAGAATGTAAGGGCCAAAGGAAGGGTAGGACTCCTTACAACGTGTTCCCCACTAGACACAAAATGGCCTGGATATCCATAACCTCACAGTGCCTGACACTACCTACACAAGACCATCATAATAGGAGGAAAAAATCATGACATCAAAATAAAAGAGAGACTGATTGAGAGGGGGAGGGGATATGATGGAGAGTAGAGATTCAAAGGGGAAGGTGGGGGGAGGGAGAGTATTACCATGGGATATTGTTTACAATTAAGGAAGTTGTCAATAAAAAAATAAAATAAGAGAGGTTTGCTTGACTCATAGTTTTGGGGTTGGATCAGGCCACAGCACCTGCTGACGGCCTTGTGCTGCATGACAACATGGGAGGTGGTTATACATGGCAGGAACACAGTAAGATGGCAAGTGACACTTGGAGAAAGGCCAAAGACACAGGTAAGCCTCACTTTATAAGACCCTGCATTCACTGCAACCAACCTGGTCCCTTGACACCTAATCCACTCCAAGGATGCTTTCTGAAGGAAGTGCCCCATGACCTCGTTACCTCCTACAAGCTTCACACACTAAAGGTTCCACCATCTCTCAGTGCTGTCACTCTGAAGACCAACTGAGGGCTTTGAGCACAAGACCTCTGGAAGACAAGGCAGACTCAAAGCACAGCAGCATTTTAGAAAAGTTACACTGAATTCATCTTTAAGATGTGAGGCAATGTGTATTATAAAACATATGTAATGCTTAGGAAAAAAATCAATGAAACAAATCTTTTGAATGTATGATTTCAGTCTGTTTCTAAGACTGCAAACCAAACCTGCCCTAAGTAAATAGTTTCACTGTGGATGAAGGGAAAGTGTCTTGATAATTTTTCAGTTCACGTCATTCACTTCCCTGCTTTGGAAAGAATGGTATGAAGAGTTAATGAATTGCCAACAAGGAGGGGCTTTTTTGCTGACATTTTCGGTATGCATTTTTAATGCTCTGTGCTGATCTTGGAATGAAGAAAACAGATGCTGGTGTAGGGCATGAAAGTGGTCTCAGACAGTATTTTTAAACCGTCAGCTGTATAGTTTAGTTAGTTTTTATATAGGCAATGAACAAGTGTTTCTCTGTATCTTTACTTTTCCTGAAACATGCAAATATACAAAAGCTAGAACTCCACCCACATTCCAATGTAGGACAAATACACAAAATGAACCCTGCATTTTATCCTTATTTATGGATTAAAACAAATTTTTTCTCTCTACAGACTAACCATGCCTCATCAATGCCCCACCAAACTTTAAAAACCATGTTTAAACTAATGTTAGAGAATTTAGCTCACATCAGAAGGGAACTTAATCCTTGAGAACAAATGTCCAGTATCTATGAAGTTTTTCTTCCATTACATTGCATTAGGACTCGGGGTGTAGCTCAGGACTAGTGCTTGCCTGGCATGTGCTAGGCTCTGAGTTTGATCCTTAGCACCCAACTCCCGCCCACTCCCAACCCCACACAGGCAAACACACAGACAAATCTACTACCATTACATTTACATTATGAGAAAGTGGAGCAATCTTATATACAGGCAAAATGAAGAATCTTTAGATCAAGAGTCTATGTTACAAAGTCAAGCCTCAATAATCTCCCCTCTCCAAAGTTTTAATGGCATCAAAAAATATTGCCAGGGCAGGCACTGGGTCATCTTTCCTTGCTAACTTATGGCTCAGTGCATTTTGATGGACATACATATCATTAGGGGAAGCTGAGGAGATGCATGGCGGGCAGGGGCGGGCTGGCCAGCAGAGGTCTTAGTAACAGCTATTTCTTTGTCTTGGAATCCAAGCCTAGGAAGGGCCAGTGCTTTGGCAAGATTTTCTTTCCATGGACAATTCAGATCATTTAAACCACCAGCTTGACTGTAGTAATCATTATTGGATAGAATTTCAAGGCATGCATGTACAGGGTTACAGGGCCAAGGCCCCTATATCAAAGTTGGATAAAGTCTTTTTTTTAAATCTTCTATGTATAAATTTAGAAAGAAAAACTGAGATTTTAATTATTATAAGTATCAAGTTGGGGGGCTGGAGCAATGGCTTAGCAGTTTTAAGCACTTGCCTGTGAAGCCCAAGGATCCCAATTTGAGGCTTGATTCCCCAGGACCCACGTAAGCCAGATGCATAAGGTGGCACATGCATTTGGAGTTCATTTACAGTGGTTAGAGGCCCTGGTGTGCCCATTCTCTCTCTCTCTCTTTCTCTGTCTGTTGCTCTCAATAAATAAGTAAATAAAAATTTTAAAAAAGTATCAAATTGGGAAGGGATTCAGTGGAGAGGGGGTTGGGAGGGAGTAAAAGGAGGATGGTGAGAGGGGAAAATCATGGCATATTGTATTTATGAAAGTTATCAATAAATATTTAAAAATGAAAATGTCACAATGAAATCTATTATTTTTATTTTTATTTATTTATTTATTTATTTATTTATTTATTTTTGAGATAGGGTCTATACCAGGCTGACCTGGAATTCATTATGTAGTCTCAGGCTGGCCTTGAACTCATGGCAATCCTCCTTCCTCTGCCTCTCGAGTGCTGGGATTAAAGACGTGAGCCATCACGCCCGGCTTAGAAATCCATTATTTTTTATAATTAATATATACTAATATAAAACATAAGCTAGGGCTGGAGAGATGGTTTAGCAGTTAAGGCGCTTGCCTGCAAAGCCAAAGGGCCTCTGTTCGACCCTCCAGTACATGGGTAAGCCAGATACCCAACGTGGCACATGCATTTGGAGTTCATTTGCAGTGGCTGGAAGCTCTGGCATGCCCAATTCTCTCTCTCTCTTTCCCTCTCTTAAATAAATAGATAAAAATAAAATAATAAAAAAATGGCTGACCCCTAACAATATGTACAAAAAATAAAATGTAAATACAAATAAATAAATAACTAAATATATTTAAAAACCAGAAAAAAACAAGCTAAAAACAACAACAAAAAAATGTATTGTGGTGGTTTGATTCAGATGTCCCCCATAAACTTAGGTGTTCTGAATGCTAGGTTCCCAGCTGATGGAGAATTGGGAATTAACACCTCCAGGAGGCAGTGTATTGTTGGGGGCAGGCTTATGGGTATGATAGCCAGTTTCCCCATGCCAATATTTGGCACACTCTTCTGTTTCTGTTGCCCACCTGATGTTGGCCAGGGGTTGATATCCACCCTCTGCTCATGCCATTGTCTTCCCTGCCATCATGGAGCTTCCCCCTTGAGCCTGTAAGTGAAAATAAACCTCTTTTTTTCCCACAAGGTGCTCTTGGTTGGGTGATTTCTACCAGCAATGCCAACCTGACTGCAACAAGTATCAAACTGCATTTAAAGATATTTTTTATTATGTATTTTATTTATTTGAGAGAAAGAGGGGAGAGAGAGAGAATGAGAATGAATGGGCATGCCAGGACCTCCAGCCACTGCAAACAAACTCCAGATGCATGTACCATCTTGTACATCTGGCTTATGTGGGTGGGTCCTGGAGAATCGAACTCAGGTCCTTTGGCTTTGCAGGCATACATCTTAACCACTAAGCCATCTCTCCAGCCCTATCATGTTGCATTTAAAAGCCTCCTTTACTAAGCCAGGAATGGTGGTGCAATGCCTTTAATCCCAGCACTCGGGAGGCAGAGGCAGAGGTAGGAGGATTGGCACGAGTTCGAGGCCACCCTGAGACTACATAGTTAATTCCTGGTCAGACTGGACCAGACTGAGACCCTACCTCGAAAAACAAAACAAAACTAAACAAAATAAAACAAAAAGCCTCCTTTACTGGGCTCTGAGTTTTATGTCTGGATTCAGGCACTGTTTGGTCCTCTGTGTCACAATTTAGTCAATAACTTTCTCTTCTTTAATCTTCTCCCTAAAAATTGCTTTATATTTGAAACTAGACTTAATTAGTAACAGCCTCTCTGGGATGATCTGCATTCTAGCGGCTGGAACATGGAAGAATTCCACAGATGTAGAATTCAAATGAGTTGCAACAGAGAGATGTTTCTGTGGTGGCAAAACAAACAAAAATTATTTAAAAAAAAAAAGCAGGTATTTCAGACTTGAGAATTGGCTAGGATGTTCCTTTTTCCATTGGTACCACAAGATGTGCTAGTTTTTCAATGATTCTGACCCAAATTTGAAAGACAAACCTTCAGTTTTCACCCCCTTTCAGCAGTGTAAGAAGTTGCTTAGCCACAGCCCACCGTTAGCTTGGACAGAGCTGATCTGGTTAAGGCTCTTCCATGGATCTGTCTGCTCTGAGCTTGGACTTGAATACTGATCCAAAACACATGCCAGGAGACTAAATTTCATCACCCACTTAGGTTCAAAGTGAGCCAGCAAAAAGACCGTACCAGACCTTCCTAAGTTCAAACCTATGCCCAGTGTGTTGGGGATATCATGTGCAGCTTTAACAGATCCGCACAGCTGTGGGTGGTACCACACCTTCTCACACCTACAAGCCGTGTAGATATGGTCAGAGGCACAGCAAATGTCCAGGTGCAGATAACCTACGCATCTCATGAAAACCAAAGAGGCTTTAATTTTGCAAAAAAAAAATCTCATATTTGGACCACAGGCCTATCCTCACACTTCATCAGTTATCAATCAAAAAAGCCCTGAAAGTCCCACTAGCCATTCCCAGGTCCAAGGGTCCAGATGAATACAAAGCTAAAATAAATTAGTATTTAATAGTAAGGGTCACTACTCAGCGGAGAACTGGATGCAGATTTATTTTCAAGCTGAGAGAGGGAGGGAAGCAGGGAGAGAAAGAAGAGAGAATGAATGAATACGGGCATGCCAGGGCCTCTAGCTACTGCAAATGAACTCTACATGCATACACTACATGCATTTGGGCTTATGTGGGTACTGGGGAATCAAACTAGGGTCATTAGGCATTGAAGACAAGCACCGTAACTGCTGAGCCATCTTTCCCGGTGCAGCACTGTTCACGACGCTTCAGTGGTAAGCAGAGCAGGAGCTGCACCATCCTGCCTCATCAGGAAACAAGGGGCCCAGCCAAGTCCCGTAGCCAAGTGCTTCCCAGGGGCAGCCATGTCTGCCCAAGTGCTATATCCTAAGGACCTTCCTTACACCGTGGGAGCAAGCTGGTAACTTATTTCTAGGAAATAAAGGAAGCTCAGTTGGGTCATGAAAGATCTCAAAGAACCAATACTGACTTCATCCTAACCCAAATAAAAGTATTTGCAAGTATTTTGTGTTTTAAAAAATCTTGGGCTGGAGAGATAGCTCTAGGTTAAGGGTGTTTATTTGCAAAGCCTGACTGTGTGGGTTCAATTCCCCAGTACTCACATACAGCCAGATGCACAAAGTAGAGCATGCATCTGGAGTTTGTCTGCAGTGGCAGGAGGCTCTGGTGCTCCCATTCCTCTCTCTCTTTCTTTTTCTTTTCTTTTTTAAAGTTTTTAGAGGTAGGAATTTAATTCTGGTCCAGGCTGACCTGGAATTCACCATGTAGTCTCAAAGTGGTCTTGACCTCATAGTGATCCTCCTACCTCTGCCTCCTAAGTGCTGGGATTAAAGGCATGCACCACCATGCCCAGATTCTTTCTCTTCTCTTTCTCTCTGTTTACAAATAAATAATAAAAATATTTTAAATCGTCTTTCTCAGTATAGCCATTTATTTGAAAAACAAATAGGAACTCAGAGACAACCACTTACACAGAGTTAAAGATGCAGAAAAAGAAATACTTACTTAATAGATGTTGTGTCTAATTTAGCATTTCCACAAAATATAGTCAATACTTCTTAAATCCTGATAAAAAGATTACTGCTAAGAAGAGGAGTAAGAAGAATTTTTTTAGTTAAAGGAGTGGGGAGAGAAATTACATTATTTAGGAAGCCAGTGAGGGGAAAAAGTGAAATTTTTATTAAAGTCCAAAAACAGTAGAAAAAAAAGCAACAAAACCAGCAGAAATATGTTGTATCTGTCAAATAGCATGATTTTCCTTGAGTTAAGGGAACATGGGACAAAAGAAATCTAAGAGTCACCAGATTGAGTGAAGCAGTTTCAGGGAAAAACATGCTACTTCGTGTGGGCCTCAGATTCAAGAGGACAAGTCCCATCCGTGCAGCTGCCCGGCACACATACCCGCCACTCTCAGATTACACTGCCTGTAGGCAGGAAAGGTAGGTATCTTGTGAGAGTGATGACCAAAAGGAACTGAAAATAAAGGAAAAATAGGGAAAGAATACAGACTCTAGCTGAGTCTCATGACTAGCATATAACCTCTTATTTCATTTTTTAAAATACTTTATTTACTTATTTGACAGAAATAGAAAAAGAGGCAGATGGGGGGGGGAGAGAATGGGTGCCCCAGGGCCTCCAGCCTCATGTGCCACCATGTGCATCTGGTTTACGTGGGTGCTGGGGAATCGAACCAGGGTCCTTTGGCTCTGTAGGCAAGCGCCTCAACCACAAGCCATCTCTCCAGCCCTATTTCATTTTTTAAGACCAATAAAATACCAGCTCCATGAAAATTTTTGATCTGTGTAATACACAAAGTTAGGTGAAATGATAGCCTGGAAAAAAATAAGAAAGCAAAGTGGTTGGCTTTGAACTTCAATATTTAACAGACATGCTGAAATGAATGACAAAGATCATTTTATTCCAAGCCTGGAAACTGGTTAGTCATATCTATACTGAACACTTCCTGTCCAAGGGCAGCCGACTGATGGCAACAAACCGCCAAGTTTAGTAACTGCCTACATTTCGTCAATTGAGTCATTCATGGACTGAAACACAGCACAAACATTAAATTAAAAAAAAAAGTCAGGCTAACTAAACCTCTGAGAGATATACGATGAAAACAGGCTTGAGTAATAAAATAGGGAGATATGGTCCATGAGAAAAAAACCCAGAAAGACAACAGACAATGCTACTGCCGGTAGGTTCCATGACACTCGAACACCTCTCTCATCCGTCCCATCCTCTACCATTCAAGAGTCCAACTGACATCCCACACCTTTGTTGACAAAACTGCTAATTAGTGAACAATGGCTCTATGAACTAAACAGCAACAACCAAAAATCAATTAGTTGTCAATCGTGTTTCCTTTTAATTTGGTCCAAGTATAGTTCAAAGGAAGGGTTGCTTAGTAATTTTAAAGGAACAAGAATAAAGTAAACTGAAACTGTTTAGGAATGTACCTATCAACTGGTCTGCTGATCATATTGTGATGTTGAGATTCCGTTTGGGAAAGAGACATGAAAACAAATTTGGGATTGCAAGAAAGGCCCTTGGGTTGTGTCAGGCTTCCGTTTGACCGTTTGACTGCCTCTCCCACTAGCAATTATCCTTGCACATGTTGAAACAAGCTAGCAGAAATTCCACTACAAACACACCTCCTTTCCCTATGCCTTTAAGCAGATGCGATCCCAGAGCATGCTGGGATAGGTGGCCTGGACAGGAATGTGAAGTAATCACTCCCGTGTGTACTACTATGGTTATCTGCTTGATCAAGAAGTCAGAGCTATGGCTGAGCAACCAAATCATTTAGGCCATTTCTACCCATAACAAGCCTGGCATTCTTCAGGGAGCCTGCTTCCCATCAGTGGGAAGGAGCTTTGAGGTCTGTACCTCCAACAGCCACTCACTGCTGAGCTTGCCGGGGATGGATGGCCCAGTGAGGCAGGCAGCTGTGAGGTGATCTCCCCCCATTCTCCTTTGGGAAGAAATCACTTTTATCACCTAGTTATAAAGTTATTCCACATCCCAGCCAATGCAACCCAGCCCTGGCTTTTGGCCCCAAGGCAGGAGCATTCCTCATCTGAGCTTGTTTATGGGCTGGGTGCTCTGATCCTGCCTGAGAACCATACTTTTCTGAGTCCTTCAAATGCCACTGTTTCACCAGCTTCAAGTTGGCACAGTTCGCTGGCGAGCAGTGCTCCATCCCACCTCCAGCTAAACCAGAGATGCGCCCCAGGCACCAGTTTCTTGCCTAGTAACACTGTTGCTCACTTGGGGAGTTTTTGGTTGCTTGTTTCATTTCTCAGTTATTTCCTTACTCCTCCCTTCCTCTCTCTCCACACTCCTATGGACCCTGGCTCCCACCCGGCCACATCCGTCCACTCCCTGTCCCCCCCCCCCTCCCCCCCGCTAGCTGGCTCACCATTTCTCCCTCACTGTTCCCCTGCATTTCTGACAGCCACTCCCTTGACTTCCTCAGCTGTGCTGGTTCCTCAGTTTTCCCCTTGCCCTCCCCTCCTAGGTGCTACCTGCCCTAGAATTCCACCTCCCTGAAAGCTCTCCTGAGACTCCTGCTTTAATTATCACCTTCTTCTGAAGAACCTGAGTCTAATGTTTGGACTTGTGATGTTGAGAAGGGGTGTATTTTCATTCTAGCTATTTCATAACTGACTTTCTCAACTCTCATTTTAACCCTTCAAAGGAGGAGCCACTCCCTAAGTGCCTCACCATAAGGGGAACAGAAGCCAGGTGTGGTGGCACACACCTTTAATCCCAGCACTCGGGAGGCAGAGGTAGGATGATCACCATGAGTTTGAAGCCACTCTGAGACTAGTGAATTCCAGGTCAGCCTGGGCTAAAGCGAGACCCTACCGCGAAAAAAAAAGGGAGGGGGGACAGGCCATGCACTGCTGCCTCACTGTGGTCAAATAACTTTGCAGAAGAGAAAGGCTCTGGGCTCGGCACCCACCCTTCCACCCTTCCTTGCTTTTCATGGAATGTGCAGTGAGGACTGCACTGGGTGAATGTGGCCAGCAGGCCTGGACAGGGCTCTGTCTGTGCATGTGATAGTGAGCCTCCTTATTCACTCAGCCCTGAGTGAAGCCATGTGAGCACCAACCCAGCTGACACACTTCTGCTGGTGTGTCAAGTTTTCTACCTTACTTACAGGAGAAAATTAAAATATCTCAGAATGGCTTGGTTTGAGTGTGTCTCAAATTCTACTTTATATATATCCAACACAGTCCAAAGAGTGCCAGGTTAGATGCCAAGAACAGGGTATCATTGGCAGTGGCATCAGTGGTTTCCCAAGACGTACGATCTTACGTCACAGAAGATAAAACACAGGGAGAGAGGAAGTGAAGGCACAAGGGAGAAGAGAAAACGTCCCACTTTCAAGAGTAGCCAAAGGACTTTTCTTGCATGAAGAGCTGTGTGATGCTGTGATAGAATGAGGAACGCTCATTTGGTCTTCCTCTCTGGCTCCCATCCAGAGTTCTGACAACCCTTGGGATTTCCTCAGTCCTGCCAGTATCAGGGACATCACCTGTCTTTGGTCTTCTGTTTCCGGCACAGAGCTCCTAAAATCCTTGGGATTCCTGAATGATAGGTGTGCAAGGAACACCTTTTGCTTCTCAGGATTAACTCCTTAGCCTCACCGGACAGAATTCGGACTGGGCTGGTTTCCAGAGCAGCCAAGCAGGTGATAAGCCGTGGGAACTCCGCTCTGCCTCCAGTGAGCGGGGGCGGGGGCCGGCACAGTTCAGTCCCCGCTGAGCTGAGGATGAGGTCATCCCCGTGGAGGTGGAGGCTGGGGCACGAAAGCACAAGCTCCACTCCCGCGCCTGGTCCTTTGCATCTCTTCCACTCGGCTCTACTGCTTTACTTCATCATAAGCCAGACTGAGTTTTCAGGCCGTCCTAGCAGATGACTGAGCCTGAAGAAGCGTTCTGGCAACCCTTAACTTATAGTCCACTGGTGGGAAATATCAAAGCCCTGCACTTGCTTTTGGCCTCTGAAACAGACGCAGCCCTGTGGGACAGCACCCTTGCCCTGTGGAGCCTGCTGTAAACCTGGGTGGTTGGGTCAGCATTGAGTAAAGGTGCAGAATGTCCTGTCGCTGCGGAAAATTGGAGAACTGGTTTTGTATTAAGAAACACTTGCTTTTGGTGTCAGAAAGCCTGTGAGGCCAGGCGTGGTGGCTCATGCCTTTAATCCCAGCACTTGGGAGGCAGAGGTAGGAGGGTCGCCGTGAGGGCTAGAGTGAGACCGTACCTTGAAAAACCAAAAAGAAAAAAAGAAAAGAAAAGAAAAGAAAAGAAAGAAAAGTCTGTGAGCTTGTGGGAAAACTTTTTCTCTCATTTGAAGTGGATTCAATTTCCTGGCAGTTAGCCTCATCCACCAGTGTTTTAATTCATGTGATGTCCCAGAGGCCTGTATGCTTCTCCAAACTCCTTACCAACAGCAGGAGGTGGCGGGATGGACACAAGGAAAGGATGGGCCAGCTCAGGAGACTGGGCACTTACAGCAGGGACAGTCATCTTGCAAGGCCTCAAGTGTCTTCTTCATTCACACACTAAATAGTGACTGAACATCCATGACGCAGTGCTATCCATCGGCAGATGGGTTCCTCAAACTTGGGTTCTCAGCTTTATCTGAGCCCAACCTCTCCTGAAGCCCCAAACAAAAGCAAAACACACACTCCAGTTCCTCTTTAGACTTGGACCATGTCCTGTCCTTCCTGGGCTCACCTGCTGGCTTCTAAAGCCTGATTCTCTCCTGGTTTTAAACCTCCCACTTGAGCATCTCCAATTCTGTTTCCTGTTGTTTCTATCTAACTCTTCCCCTATAAAAATGGTTGCTTTCACCGGCATGGTGGTGCCCAGCACTCAGGAGGCAGAGGTAGGAGGATCGCCATGAGATCGAGGCCAACCTGAGACTACATAGTGAATTCCAGGTCAGCCTGGACTAGAGTGACACCCTACCTCGAAAAACCAAAAAAAAAAAAAAAAAAAGGTTGCTTTCAAAGTTTAACCCCCAGCAAAACATGTCCTCTATCTATACTCCCCCTGAGTTCAGAGAGGGTGCCCGCTTACCCCAGGAGTACACACTCACACCTTTTCTGCATGGACTTCTCACACATACCTAGGCTCAGCCTTCTCCTCCAGACCAGCTGCTGGCTTTTGAGTTTGATATTCTGAAAGCCCTGCGTTGCTTCACCCTCTTAGATGCAGCTCAAAACATCTCTGAGTCCTCTGACTCAGTTCTAGAAAGCCCAGGACGGCTTTAGTCTAATTTTTCTGATGGGGAAGTGGAAGTTCAGAGAGATTAAGTAGGTGTGTAAAGTTCCACACACACATAGGGGAAAGGCGAAGTGTCAAACCAGTTCAGTGTCTTGTCTGTTACTCAATATGCCCCTCCCCTGGGGAAGTCTGGCTTCTAGTCTGGCCCAAATGTACTGCTACACCTCTGTCCATCCATACCCAACATGCCATTCCATTTCACTCTTCTACAAACTTCCTTTGATACCAGTATCCTTTGATACTTCCTTGTGATACCAGAAAATAGCAGGTACAGATTCCCTATCTGTCACACAAGTTCCTCTCTTCACTTACTTAAAAAAAACTGGGGTGAGGGCTAGAGACATGGCTTAGTGGTTAAGGCACTTGCGTGAAAAGCCTAAGCATGGGTTGCAGAGTTGGCTTAGCGGTTAAGGCACTTGCCTATGAAGCCTAAGGACCCTGGTTCGATTCTCCAGGTCCCACATAAGCCAGATGCACATGGTGGGCATGTGTCTGGAGTTCTTTTGCAGTGGCTGGAGGCCCTGGCGTGCCCATTCTCTCTCTCTCTCTCCCTCTCTCTGTCTCAAATAAATAAATAAAAGCCTAAGTACCCAGGTATGATTTTCCAGTACCCACATAAGCCAGATGTACAAGGTGGCACATGCATCCTGAGTTTAAAGTGACTAGAGGCCATGTGGTGTGCCTATCTTCTCTCTCTCTCCAATAAATAATAAAATATTTTTAAAAAACTGGGATAAAGCACAGGCTCACTGTTTAAGCCACTCTCCCTTGGTCAGCCACATTCAAAATTGGGCATCTAATGGAATCTACTCATAGGACTAACTTTTTACTTCATAATGCCTCATCTCTTATTTTCCTGAGTTATACATCGCAGAGGGTAAAACAGGAGATCTTCATTGGCTCAAATATTCTACTTAGGTGTTATAAATATAACTGTGATCACTGCAGGCCTTTCTTAATCATTATAGACACAGACAGGGTTCCGTTTAGTTTTATTCTAGCGCACAGCATTTAAAAACAACTCTGTCAATGAAGAGAGCTTCTGTACCATGCTCACCTTAATTGGCTCCCAAGTGTTAGCATCATTCTTATAAAGATGGCCATGCTGACAAATCAAAGTCTGTGGCAAATTCAGTGGCTTGCATTGGTTGAGATGAAATCACAGTATCTGAGCTTTTCTGGCCCTGTTGCACTTTGTCCCCACCCACCTACCCACCCACCCTTTGGCTACTTCCTGGATTACTAATAACCAGCAGCAGAAAATTTAATCACCCATGTTATTCTGACTGATCAGTGGTATCCTAATTCAAAGGCAAGGAAAGTATGACGCATAATCAGGCTGATAAAAATTTCAGAAGTGAGGAGGAACAAAAGGTTTGAATTGTATTTAAGCTTTCAGAGCCGGAGGCACCCAGGCCAGGGCAGGTTGTCAAGGGACGCCCATTCCAGAGGAGTAATGTGTCATCTCTAGATGAATACCCCACTTTTAGTCCCTGTCTGCACACCATATTCTAAGGCTAATGATTATGTGAAAGGAAACAGACAGATAGTCAAAGTCTGGTGCTTAAGAGCATACGCTATAGCTCTTCATTACGTAGGACGTCAAGGTCAGATGAACCAAGTGCCACGCATTTCATCAGAGCTAACCTTCATCACCGCCTAAACTTCTTTTCTTTCCATTCCCTCCGCAAAGCAAGGGCTGGGAAGGGAAGGAACACAGGCAAAAATGGGAGAGGCAATGCTTAGCAAAGAAGAGCATCATATAACCAGTCATCCTACACGGGTTAAAGCAGTGAGAACACCACACAGTATATGGCATCTTTACTGTGGAGTCACCACCATGGAACCACAGGGCCTCTCTCTTCTATGCTAACTACTTGGCCAGCAGAACGCTGAAAGCATAAGAAGACATAACGCCTTTCAGGATAAAGAGGCACCGGAGGCTCCCTGGGTCAAGACCTGGAACATACAGGACAGAAGCAAAGCAGAGAAACGGCTCCACCAACCCAAAAGGCTGCTGCCCAGCACAGGAGACGGCCGGCACAGGGAAGGGACCCACGGTATGGGGACATCTCTGCCAGCTACTCACCTGCCAGGGGAGTAATACTTAGACTGTGTGAGGAGTTCCAACCACTCAGTGGCAAGAAGACTCAAGTAACTCAATTAAAAATTGGGGAAGGCTCGGCGTGGCACTTGAGAGGCTGAGGTAGGAGGACTGCTGTGAGTTCAAGGCCACCCTGATTACATAGTGAATTCCAGGTCAGCCTGGACTAGCAGGAGACCCTACCTTGAAAAAACGGAAAAAAAAAAAAAAAGGGAAATCACCTGAATAGATATTTCTCAAAAGATATACAAATGATCCATAGGCATATAGAAAACTGCCTGACAACCCTAGTCATCAGGAGAATGTAATTCTAAACCACAGTCGGACACCATCACCCTGGTCATCAAAGTGACAAAAACCAAAACAGCAGTGGTGGCGCATGCCTTTGATCCCAGCACTCCAGAGGCGGAGGTAGGAGGATTGATGTAAGTTTGAGGCCACCCTGACACTACAGAGTGAATTCCAGATCAGCCTGGGCTAGAGCGAGATCCTGCCTTGAAAAACCAAAACCAAACCAAAACAAAAAACAAAACAAAACAAACAACAACATATCACGGCTCGCATAGCTGTTGGAAAAAGGGAATTCTATACACTACCGGTAGAAATATAAATCAATATAGTCACACCTGACAGAGGACTAATATCCAGGATATACAAAGAACTCAAAAAACTAAATAACAAGAAATCAAACAAACCAATTAAAAAATGGGCTGCAGAACTAAATAGAGAGTTCTCAAAAGAAGAAATACAAAGCCAGGCATAGTGGTGCACGCCTTTAGCCCCAGCACTCGAGAGGCAGAGGTAGGAGGATTGCCATGAGCTCAAGGCCATTCTGAGACTGTGAATTCCAGGTCAGCCTGAGCTAGAGTGAGACCTTACTTCGAAAAACAAACGAACAAAAAAAGAAGAAATACAGATAGCATATAAACATCTAAAATAAATTCTACACCCTTAGCCATCAGGGAAATGAAAATTAAGACTTCTTTGAGATTCCATCTAACTCTTGTCAGAATGGCTATCATCAAGAAAACAAATGACAATAAATTCTGGGGAGGATGCAGAAAAAGAAGAACCCTTCTACACTGTTGGTGGGAACATAAACTGGTACAGCCATTGTGGAAATCAGTGTGGAGGTTCCTAGGACAACTAAAAATAGACTTACCATATGACCCAGCTGTACCCCTCCTGGGCATATACACTAAGGACTCTTCTCACTACCTTAGAGATACTTGCTCATCCATGTTTATTGGTACGCTGTTCAAAATAACTAGGAAATGGAACCAGCCTAGATGTCCCTCAACTGATGAATGGATAATAAAGATGTGGTACATTTATACAATAAAGTTCTAGTCAACAATAAAAAAAACAAAATTATGAAATTTTCAAGGGAAATGGATGGATTTCGAAAGGATTATACTAAGTGAGGTAACCCAGGCCCAGAAAGCCAAATGCCCCATGTTCTCTCTCATATGTGGAGCCTAGCTACAAATGTTTAGATTTGTGTGTGAGCTGGAGTAAAAATTGCTAGCAGAGGCCAGTAAGCTAGAAAGGGGCTATAAGGGAGGGAGGGAGGAGGGAGGAGGGAGGAGAGAGGAGGACTAAAGGAGAACGTATTGTATATATTAAGTAGGTGAACAGACTACTGAGGGTGCAATGGCCTAAGTGAGGTCAGGGGATGAGATTGAGTAAAGGAAGAGTGGGGGGGTAATCAAAATTTAAGATGTTATGAATAAGCCATATGGAAACATACTTTTTTTCTTTCTTTAATTTTTTTTTTTTTTTTTTTGCTGGGCATGGTGGCGCATGCCTTTAATCCCAGTACTTGGGAGGCAGAGGTAGGAGGATCACCGTGAGTTCAAGGCCACCCTGAGACTACATAGTGAATTCCAGGTCAGCATGAGATTTAGAGTGAGGCCTTACCTCAAAAAAACAACCAAAAAAAAATTTTTTTTTTAAGGATTAGCCAGGCAGAGACAGAGAAAGAGAGAGGGAGAGAGGAGAGAGAGAAAGAATGAATGGGTGCGCCAGGGCCTCCAGTGACTGCAAATGAACTCCAGATGTGTGCGCCCCTTGTGCATCTGGCTAATGAGGTTCCTGGGAAATCGAACCTGGGTCCTTTGGCTTTGCGGGCAAATGCCTTAACCACTAAGCCATCCCTCCAGCCCTAAAATTTTTTTATTATTGACAACATCCATAATTACAGACAATAAACCATGATAATTCCCTCCCCCCACTTTCCTCTTCACAACTCCACTCTCCATCATAACCCCTCCCCCTCTCAATCAGTCTCTCTTTTATTTTGATGTCATCATCTTTTCTTCCTATTATGATAGTCTTGTGTAGGTAGTGCCAGGCACTCTGAGGTCATAGACATCCAGACCATTGTGTGTCTGGAGGAGCACATTGTAAGGAGTCCTAGCCTTCCTTTGGCTCTTACATTCTTTCCACCACGTCTATGTTCTAGGGTTCTGTAGCCCAGCAGTGACTAGAGTTAGCAATAACATTAAAATAGCTGGAGGAAAAGATTGTGAGTATTTCCTTGTGCTTGAGTAGGCTCCAGACACCAGCTTTTCAGCCCTGCTAACTCCTAGATCAATGCTACTGGGGTTTGAAGGGAACATTTAAGAATGCCTGAACATCTCCCTGTAGGCAACAGGCAGTGCTAGGACCTTTCTACAAGACACTGGTCTGTCCACTCCCAGCTTCTCTGGGATACATGCAGCCATAGGACCCACAAACTTCATAAGTCCGTCCACTCCCAGCTTCTCTGGGGTACATGCAGCCATAGGACCCACAAACTTCATAAGTCCGTCCACTCCCAGCTTCTCTGGGTACATGCAGCCATAGGACCCACAAACTTCATAAGTCCCAAAGTTTACATGGGGAAGGGTGAGGTAGGTTTTGGACATTACAAAGGATGAGGTAGCATCAGGGCTAAAAGAACATGCTCTATAGTTCATTGGCATCAGATCCAATCCTGATTCTCTTCTTCCTGGGTTCGTAACCTCTGTCATCAGTTTCTTAGTCCTCCAGTGGAGTGGACACAGGGATATAAGCACTGACTGAGTTAAAGTACGTGTGAAGATACACAGCCCTGTGTCCAGCACGGGGAGGAATGCAACATATCTTAGTTTCAGTACTGCTTCTTCAGTCTTGAAGGAAATTTGTGCTGCTGGCAAGCTACTTCAGCACGCTGACCCCAGAGATCAAAGACACATGCTTGTTTTATTTCTGCTATTAAAAGCACTTGAGTGGAAAATTTAAGAAACTCAAAATAGGCTTGCCCTCTTGATTTGGAAGGCACTATTTCTATTTCTATTACAAAGAGACTAGACAGCTTCTAAGCAATGCTTGACAACATCTTACCGAACAACATATCATCATTTAAAATTAACTTAATAATAAGCTTTATTAGGCCCTCCTACATGAAATGCCTTTGGTCTGGCACTGGGGATTCCGAGAAGAAAAATCCAAACCTTGCCATCATAATGTTCTTGAGCTGGGTGTGGTGGCACTCACCTTTAATTCCAGTACTCGGAGGCAGAGGTAGGAGGATCAGTGTGAGTTCAAGACTAGCCTCAGACTGTATACTGAATTCTAGGTCAGCCTGGGCTAGAGCAAGACCCTACCTCAAAAAAAACCCCACTAAAACTAAAGGCTGTAAATATATATTTTATTTATTTATTGGGGGGGAGAGAGAGAAAGAGAGAAAGAGAAAGAGGCAGATAGAATGGGTATGCCAGGGCCTCTAGCCACTGCAAATGAACTCGAGAAGCATGCACCACCTTGTGCATCTGGCTTACGTGGGTCTTGGGGAATCGAACCTGGGTCCTTAGGCTTTGCAGGCAAGTGCCTTAACTGCTAAGCCATCTCTCCAGCCCAAAACTTAAGTCTTTGATAAACTGTAGACAAATGATGCTGATTCCACAAACTGTTCGCCCTGGAAGAACATCTGCTCCAAAACGGGTCTACTCAGAGTTACTATCCACCTGAGGCAGAAGTGCTCACTTTGCAAGTGGTTGTAGGAGGCACCTGACCTGGCCATGAGCAATCACACAGCTGATGCTCGAGGCCTGAATGTTGAGGATAAACAATACTTGGCCACATCACCTACTGCAGTGGCAGTGAGGCAGTACGACTGATGTCCCAAGTAGATGGTTCTTGGGCCCAAACTTCATTTTCTGCTCTATTTTCAGAACCTAGATTTCTAGCCTTTGATCTGGTGCTATGGTTTGGATCTTAAATCCTCGCTAAAGACCTATGTATTAAAGGACCAGAGGGGTACGACAGGAAGATGGGCCAGCCTTTCGGTAGTGGAACCTAGTGGAGGCTATGCACCTGGCCCCGTGCTTGTATGCTTTCTTTTGTCTCCTGGCCATGAAGTCAGAAGTGTTGCTCTACCTCACTTCTCCAAGACACACTGCCCTCACCATAGGCCAGAGCAACAGGCTCTGTCAGCCATGGACCGAAACTCCAAAACTGTGAGTCAAAAGGAACTCTTTAGCCAGAAGCAGTGACACATACCTGCTATCCCAGCACCCAGGAGGCTGAGGCAGGAGGGTCCTGAATTTGAGGCCACCCTGGGACATATAGTGAATTTAAGGGTAGCCTCGGCTGCATAGTGAAACTGTCTCAAAAAACAAATGATGGAGCCGGGTGTGGTGGCACATGCCTTTAATCCCAGCACTCGGGAGGCAAAGGGAGGAGGTTCGCTGTGAGTTTGGGGCCACCCTGAGACTATATAGTGAACTCCAGGTCAGCCTGGACTAGAGTAAGACCCTACCTTGAGAAACAACAACAACAAAAAAGATGGGATGGAGAGATGGCTTAGTGGTTAAGGCGGTGCTTGCCTGTGAAGCATAAGGACCCAAGTTTGATTCCCCAGTTCCCACATAAGCCAGATGCACAAGGTAGTACATGTGTCTAGTTTTTTTGCACTGGCTAGAGACCCTGGTGCACCTATTCTCTTTCTCTCTCAAATAAGTAAATAAAATATTTTTAAAAAGTTTAAAACAAATGATAACAAAGTCATTTTCTCAAGTAAGTTATCTTAGGAATTTTGTTATAGTTATAGAAAGCTGACTAATATAGGGAACGTATGAATTACTCTTCTGAACAAATTATTTTGCTTACGAAAACAGAAATCAATAAAGTCCCTTTTTTTTCCTTCCAGATTTGGGTAACAGAGGTGATTATTTTAATAATCAAGCTACAAATGAAGCAGGGTGTGGTGGCACACACCTTTAATCCTAGTACTTCGGAAGTAGAGGTAAGAGGATTGCTGTGAGTTCGAGGCCAGCCTGGGACTAGAGTGAGTTCCAGGTCAGCCTGGGCTAGAGTGAGCCCCTACCTTGAAAAACAAACAAACAAAGAGATATAAATGTCCGAACCACGGCAGGGATGGGGCACATAATGGAAAGAGGTGTATTCCACAGATAATTAGGAATGTGACCTGTCAGGTTTCAGTGGCCTGCTGGATGCAGAAGGCAAGGGGACAAGACAGAGTTAAGGACACCTTCAAGCTTCTACTTTGGAAGCCAAACTGAGGGGAGATATAGTTGGCAAAAGAGAAGGAAGATCAGATCTGTGCTAGCAGGGAAAGGCAGATTTGATTTAGACCAACTGACTGTAAGGTGCCTATGTGACCCTTGTCTACCAGGAAGCTGGCTGTACAGGGTCTGAGGAGCCAAGGAAGACACGATTTCCTAGCATAAAATGCATTATTTAATATATATATTATTTTTATTTATGAGAGAGAAAAAATGAGAATGGGCATGCCAGGGCCTCCAGCCACTGCAAAAGAACTCCAGATGCTTGCACCACCATGTGCATTTGGCTTATGTGGGTCCTGGAGAATTGAACCTGGGTCCTTTGGCTTTGTAGGCAAGCACCTTAACTGCTAAGCCATCTCTCCAGACCCCAAATGCATTTTTAAAGGTCATTATGACAAAAAAAATTAATATAGACTTACTAGTGATTTTGGCAAGTATGATATTTGCAGAGCAGCTGACTCCCCCAAACAAATAAAAAAACAAACAAACAAGACTGCCATCAGAATTCAGTGAGATGGGCTGGAGAGATGGCTTAGCAGTTAAGCGCTTGCCTGTGAAGCCTAAGGACACTGGTTCAAGGCTTGATTCCCCAGGACCCATGCTGGCCAGATGCACAAGGGGGCGCACGCATCTGAAGTTCATTTGCAGTGGCTGGAGGCCCTGGCACACCTATTCTCTCTCTGTATCTGCCTCTTTCTCTCTCTGTCTGTCGCTCTCAAATAAATAAAAATGAAAAACAAAAAAAAAAATACAAAAACAAAAGAAAAAACAACAACAAAAAAGAATTCAGTGAGATGAGGGATGACAAAGAGTGTTAAGAGCCAGGGACAAGCATTTAAAAGCCAGGCGTGGGGCTGGAGAGATGGCTTAGCAGTTAAGGTGCTTGCTTGCGAAGCCTAAGGACCCACGTTCTACTCTCCAGATCCCACTTAGCCAGACGTACAAAGGTGAGGTAAAGGGCAAGGTTGCACATGCCCACTAGGTGGAGCAATTATCTGGATTTCTATTGCAGTGGCTGAGGCCCTGGCATACCAATTCTCTCTCTCTCTCTCTCAAATAAATAAATAGCCAGGTGTGGTGGTGCAGACCTATAATCCCAGCATGCAGGAGACCGAGGCAGGAAGATCATGAGTTCAAGGCCAGCCTAAACTACAAGCTTATCTCAAAAACAAGCATTTTTAAAAAGATTCATTTTAAAGGCAAGATAAGCAATGCCTAAAACTGGACAATGTACCCAAGTACATTAGCTTTATAAGCAGAAGTTATTAATTTGCCCTACAATATTTAATGAGCATGTTTTGTGTGTAGATCCTGGAAGTTATATAGTGGAGAATAAGAAAAATGTGGTATTTCCTCAAGAGTTTGTGGACTGAAGTGAAGAAACGCTACCTGCGTGGTGAGTGCCAGGAAGGACAGGGACAGACCTCTGACAGAAGGCAACTGAGGATCCTGGATTAGGGTGGGGGTTCAGAAAAAGCCTTTCCAAAAGAGCTGTCCAAGAGAAAGGGGCATGTGAAGAGAGGACACTAGGCAGAAAGATCACTGAGAACCAGTGTCCTAGAATGGGGCGGAGGTGGGTGCATCTAAATGCAGAAAGGTAAGAGCCAGGAAAGACATAAGAGGGGCCCAGGATGGAGGGGTGTCGTTGTGCAGTAGGGACATCACCTGCTCCAAGACTGGGAGGATGGGTGTAGCCAAAGGTGGGGCTGTCAGTATGGGAGCAGGACGTTGAGGGAATTGTCTAATGGGAGATGACTGGTGTGAGCAATAGCACAGAGAGCAGACTTCACCCGCCAGCCAACCCTTAATTCTCTTGCATGTCCTTGCACAGTGGCCCCTCTCAACAATAGCTTTCTCACTCTGCTACCAAATCTGATTCTCACGGTAAAGGAATCTTGGTGGGCTAGGGAAATGGCCCAGTGGTTGAAGTGCTTGCTACACAAGTAGAAGCACTTCCGTTTTGGTCCCCAGAACCCACATAAAGTCAGATGCAGTAGTGCTCATCTGTGATCCCAGTAACAGGTGTGGCAAGAAGGGCCAGGAAGATAGGAGAACTGCCCAGAAGCTTATGGGCCAGACTGCCTAGCAAATGCAGTGGTGAACAATGGGAGACCCTGCTTTAAATGAAACAGAAAGCAAGGATTGACACCCTATAGTGAACAATGAGAAGCCATACCTCAAATAAAGTAGAAGGCAAGGACCAACACCCTAAGTTGTGATTTCCATATGCACACCATGACAGGTACACACACACACACACACACACACACACACACGAGAGAAAGAGAAAGAGAGTCTTGGATTCCTTGTTGCTTGGGTCTAACAGCTTCCTAAGTGATCTCAACTAGCATTCATTTTTACTACTTCATAATTAAGTAATGTACTCAACAGGAAGCAACTAACTGCCAAATATGTGGATATCAATGATCTCTTCAGGAAGCCCCCATGCACAGGAAACTGTTGACATCCTCCTTTCAATGGCATTCTCATTTTCATAAAGTGGGAAGATTCCTATTCATTTTACGTGTAGATACTTAAACCCCTCCTTTAACACAGCACTGCCTATGCTATTTTTCTCCTTAAGTACTTAAGCACAGTCATTCATTTGCAAGGAGGCAAAATAACTCATTCCTTCAGGAGGTGGCTATAGGCTGAGGATGGAAGTTCAGCACCCTTGGCATAGAGACAAGTACATTCTACGCTGTGTGATGGCTTAACAATGTCCCCAGTCATTTGCAGCTTCATGAATGTGCATACACAAATAAGTTGGCCCCCAAGGACTTCTGAATCTGACTTGATTTTTTTTCAGATTCAACCCCAGAGAAAGTACACTAGCCTTTCACTGTGGCTCAGACGATGACTTAAAGGTGCATCTCCCACTACAACTCAGGAAGCGTCCCAAGGTGATTTCCTGGCAATGCAGATGTGGTGATGGGTTCTTGGTGATCGGGACCCACAAGTCTGCCAGCAGGGGAAACGAGACACAAGAAGCTATAAGAGGAGGGAGGGGTAGAGGGAAGAAGAGGATTAGTGAGGACAGAGATGTGAAATAGACATCTGAGTGGTGGTAGCCCAGAGGAGGGTTCTAGATCCCATTCAATAGCTAGCCTGGCAGAAACTGCCTTCCCCCTCCCCGCCCACACACTTAGGCACGTATCTTTTATTTATTACCTGGCAGAAGCTACAATGGTTCTATCTGGTCCACAATAGAACTGATCTATTTCCTTCTAGACTTATTAAAAAGTCTTGCCCTAAACTGCTATCAATTTTAAAATTCTAGCACCACAGATTACTTTATTTTATTTATTTATTTTTGCTTTTTCAAGGTAGGGTCTCACTCTAGCTCAGGCTGACCTGGAATTCACTATGTAGTCTCAGGGTGGCCTTGAACTCACGGCGATCCTGCTACCTCGGCCTCCCAAGTCCTGGGAGCAGCAGCCTGGGCTTCCCTGAGAATGCCGAGGGCAGAGCTGCATGCACAAGGCGCCCAGCTGCGGGCGGAGGACAGGTAGGGAAGAAGTGAATGGCGGCTTGCAAACCAGCGGGCAGAAAGTGGGATGAGACTTGTGGACGTTGCTAGAGGAATGTGTAATAAATACAGCCTTCCACTTTCTCCCTGCTTCTTTCCTAAGTGAGAGAATACATGCCTAGGGGAAAAATGTTAATTTAGCCTGGGGAAAATGCTCTTGTGTTATATAATTCAAAGTTCAAAAATGAATTCCTCAGCCCAGCTCCTATTTACCTTTGCATAAATCGCTGTTGTAACAAAACATGAAGGAGCTTCCATGACCACAGAGCCGTGTGAGGACAGAGGCCACAGCATGGAAACATTCGTGCCAAGCCCACAACAAGCTCCTGGCTGTCAGTGTTTATGCGGGCCAGCCCCATATGGCTATTAAACAAGCTTTTTTAATGAACTCTTTCCCTCGCATCAATTAGTAGGGCAAACGTCCACCCACAGAGGCCACATTAGGAAACACAGAATCCACTTTGGGGAAGGAATCACAGAAGGACCGAAGGGGATCGGTTTGAAGGGCTCCCCTGACTGATGTCTACTAGAGCAGAAAGGATGGGCCTCCCTTCTGCTCTGCGTGCCAGGCTGTCCTGATTGACTCCAAACTTAACAGTTTCCCAAGAGGCTACTCGAGAAGAAAGGGGAATTTCACAGTCGCCCCTCTTACTTTCTAATTTTCCCCAGCTACCTCTTGCTCTCACCCCCACTTACAAGAGGGCTCTGTGTACCGGAGTTTCAGGGAACAAAGCGTACACACACACACACAAACTCCCCAACTAACACCCGAGCATAACTGTGTTTGGGTTGGAGCTTTTCCAGCCCTGTCACTCGTTCTGTTAGGAGTAAATGAAATTCTTGCTTCAGCCAAGTTACAAACAGCCCACCTCAGTTTCCAGCGGAGCAGATCCCCTTCATATCTCTGAGCCCCCAACAAAACTCACTTCCCCAAAGCTAGAAAGAACACACACGCAGACACACGCACACACGCGCACCCCAAGAAACAAAAGCAGCAGCCCATTTCCCGAATGAAGACCTTCCACTTCTCTCCCGCTCGGCTTCCCCTCTTAGCCGGAAATGCACGTCGTTCCCCATTTTCGAAACCCCCTTTCAAGGGACCCCGACTCTGGGCTGTCCCGGGGCAGCAGGGCCTTTGCAAATGCGTTTTGCATTCTTCGTCATTTCTAGAGAAACGTGGAGTCAGCGGGCGGAGCCGGGCTGGGTACCGGGCTGGTCCATCAGCTCCAGCCGCCGTCAGGCGAAGGGCAGAGTCCGCTCCAGGGCTTACCTTCCTGGGGCTCCTCGGCATCCTGCATGCTGTCAGGGGTGTCCGCCCACAGGCCCCGCAGGCCGGACGGACAGATGGATGGATGGATGGATGGACGGACAGCGCAGCCCGAGCCCCCACCGGGCGCCGAGTCCAGCCCGCCCGGGGCTGCTCCCTCCCTCCCTCCCTCCCTCCCTCCCTCCAAGGGAAAGTTCCGCGGAGTGCCGAGTCCGCCCGCCGGAGTCCGCCCCCGGGAGCCGCTCGCCCGCCCCGCCCCGCTCCGCCCCGCCCCGGCAGCCAGGAGACCTGGCGGGCGCAGGTGGGGCTGGGCAGGGGTCAGGCCAGCCGAGGAGAGCACGCCGGGCGGCGCCCCCCAGTGACACACGCAGTCTGTCTGGTCAAGCGATGTCAGGCGGCTGGGCTTTGCACTGGCATTTCTGCACGTAGACGCCGTCGGTGTGCTTGCAGGACCATCCTCGGGGCCCTGATGAGAAAAGGCCCAGGCTGGATGAACACTGCCCTTCACCCTCCCCCAGCTGGGCACTAGGACAGAACGGAGGTGGGCGGGGTGCCTGGACCACAGAGCCACGGTCACCCATCACTGGTTTCTACCAGTGGCTCCAGGATGCCTCAGCTCTGGAGGCTTGACTTTCTTTTCCAAGAAATGGGCACAACAGCCACCACCAGTGCATGGACTTGCTTATGGGAGGTGTTTTACTGAGCGCTGGATTTATCAGAGGGCCCTACAGTAACCTGTCTGAAAGACAATATCCACTGAAATGGAAGTGGAAATTCTGAGAAAAGTTGATACTCTAATAAATTTATTTTTTAGCTTTCGATTTTCTCATATCCCGTTTTATATGGGGTAGGGGAAAAACAGTACAGACACTATGGAAAGTTTAATTGAAGGAATGTATGAAATACTCAGATTTAAAGAGTCTGAAGTTAAACTTAGTTCTGCTATTTATTATTGGCATGGGCTTCAACACATTACATTACTTTTCACAGACTCCATTTACTCATCTGTAAAATGATGTTTCAGACAGGGTTATGTACTTGACAGACTTGTCTGGTATTACAACAGGTAATATAAGTAAAATGATTTTAAAAACTGAAAGTTCTACATAGATGATTACTAACTACTGCACCTTACTAAGTAAAATTTTAGGGGATACTTGCATTTTACTTTAGTATTGTGTTTGACCAGAAAAGGGTATTTATTCTATTCATAGGCAAGGGAGGATATTATAAATATTAATATAAAGCCTAGATATTAAACTACTTCCTATTGCTAAGTGATTCTAAAGTACTTGAGACCTTATCCAAAATTTTATCTGAATTTCACTGAAAGGGCAAGACAGAGACAAAGACATAATAGCCAGCTGGAGAGGGGAGGAGAGGAGAAACATCTGGAAAATATCAGTGTCACAGAGCCTCATGGAAACTATCACACCCTGAAAAGGGTAGTAGGCTGCACCCTTCTGAAAGTTACAGTAAACTTCGTGGTCCTTGGGCCCCACATCTGAGGCTCCTAAATGCATAGTAGGTACTAGTAACTGCAGGCTTAGGGGAACAACCTGAGGTAAAGACCATTCTGAACCCCCCAAAATGCTCCCTTGTCAGCTACATGTGGCCTTGCCTGTCCTCCCAAGGAATCATTATGCCCCTCCCTCCCCTATACCAGCTGGCTCTACCTCCCCCAACCTCAGGACAGATGCCCATGGATGTCAACCAGGGGCACTAAGGCACCTTACCAAGGTTGTGTTCTACACAGAGGCAGCTTCGAAGGGTTTTCAAGGTGAGGTAGTGGTGATACAAAGCCAGACAGCCCAGACTCCACAGCCACCCGCCCTAGCAGAATCACTTCCACCAGCTTCCTTCAGAATGTGCTTCTATACGTGATATTTATTGAATGTCCTCTCGCAAGTCTGAGTGCACAGACCACATAGGGTATATTAGAGGACGAGTCCTTAACGTCCTACTTGCTTTTTAAATGGAGTCATGAAAAGGCCTCAGCTCAGCTTGGGTTAGCCAAGGAGAACAACTGCTGAATGAACAGTTCAGGTGCCACAGCCGCCTGTGATTCAATTTAGTGTCCTGTTAGCAGCTCCCTGATCACTGAACATTCACCATAATCCCCAGGAGACCTCCAGAGAAACTTCTTTTTTTATTTAAATGCAACCCAGCATTCACCTTGGGAAGGAATGCTCTGATCTAGATCAAGGGCAATGAATGCTCAGCTTATTTTAAGATAAGCACTCCTCAGTCACCTGTATGAACCCAAAGCCATCTGCCCTGGGCAAACTATACTGACTACTCCATGTGCCTACCTTGAAAAATGGTGACAAAAGAGTGGTGTTCCTGGGGTGTCCCTGGCCTTCTCTTACTTTCAAGTGAGTATTAGGTGGTCTTTAGTATCTACATGCAAAGCAGATTTTCCTCCTCATGACATGAGAAGATCTGTGCCTCTGATTCCATTTGGTCGGAGCTGAAGATCTGCACCCTCCCCCCACCCCATGAGACACTTCCACTCTTAACCTCCAGAACAGTGCAGGCCTCCGTGGCCTCTCTGCGGCTCCTCCCTGCCCAGGGATCTGGTGCTCAATGCCCTAAAATTTCATTTGCCAGAATGGAGAAGAGGGTGCACTTAGGTGTCTTCTCAGGAAGCCAAGCTCTGTGCACAAGCGGCCTTGGGTTTATGCACTGCTGAGCACTGGGGTGAGGCAGGGAATTGATCATGAGGTAGGGCAGAACTGCCTGAATCAAGGAAGGCAACAGAGGGAGAGAAAACTGATTCTGGAGACTTGTCGTCATGTTAGGAGTCTCGACTCAGACGACATGTCCAGAAAAGCTGTGCTAACTAAACCTCTGGATGGGTGAGTGACTGAAAGAAAGAAGCTGGCACACAATTGTTTCCTGAGATTTTATTGTTCGTTTTTATTTCTCACCTAAAATATCTGTTAAACCTTTCAGCAGAGCCAGCCACGGTGGTGCAGATCTTTAATCCCAGCATTTGGGAGGCATAGGTAGGAGGATGGCTATGAGTTCGAGGCCACCCTGAGACTACATAGTGAATTCCAGGTCAGCCTGGACCAGAGTGAAGTCCTACCTCGAAAAACCAAAAAAAAAAAAAAAAAAAAAAAAGAAAGCTTTCACCAGAACTTGGTGTGGTGGTACACGCCTTTAATCTTTAATCCCAGCACTTGGAAGCCTGAGGTAGGAAGATTGCCATGATTTCAAGGCCACATCATATTGAATTGCAGGTCAGCCTGGGCCAGAGTGTGACCCTACCTCAAAAAAAAAAAAAAAAAAAAAAAAAAGAAACTTCCAGAAGATGATTAAACAATGTGTGTGTGATGTAATGTACACACATTGATCTTGTGTGTGTTATACAAGATCAGGTTGGAAAATGTCTGAGGTGTTTGTAACCCAAGGTCCTTTTCTATAACACTTCATGGTAAGTTTTTGCACTTATGATCTTTTTGAAGCCGAGTTGAAATTTTTTTTTTGAGGTAGGGTTTCACTCTAGTCCAGGCTGACCTGGAATTCACTACGTAGTCTCAGGGTGGCTTCGAACTCATGGTGATCCTCCTACCTCTGCCTCCCGAGTGCTGGGATTAAAGGCGTGCGCCACCACGCCTGCCTCTTCAGAGTTGAAATTTATTTATTTAAAAAAATTTTTTGTTGTTCATTATTTATCTATTTATTTATTTGAGAGTGATAGACACAGAGAGAAAGGGAGACAGAGAGAGAGAGAATGGGCGCGCCAGGGCCTCCAGCCATTGCAAACGAACTCCATACGCGTACGCCCCCTTGTGCATCTGGCTAACGTGGGTCCTGGGGAAACGAGCCTCGAACTGGGGTCCTTAGGCTTCACAGGCAAGCACTTAACTCTAAGCCATCTCTCTAGCCCACAGAGTTGAAATTTATTAAGAAAAGTTTTTTTTTTGTTTGTTTGTTTGGTTTGGTTTTACGAGGTAGGGTCTCACTCTAGCTCAGGCTGACCTGGAATTCACTATGTAGTCTCAGAGTGGCCTCAAACTCATGGCAATCCTCCTACCTCTGCCTCCCGAGTGCTGGGATTAAAGGCGTGCGCCACCACGCCCAGCTAGGAAAAGGTTTTTAACATGATTTAAATACAAGTGCTAGGTTAGGAGAGAGGAGCTTAGGCAAAAGGACAGTACATATCTAAGCCATGGGTACAGGCTTCTCAAGAGTGGCACTTAAGCTTACTTTACGGTAACAACGCAACTGACGTTGGTGGCTTCTGCTCAGTTTCTGAACACCATAGGGGAGGTAAATGAGGCCATGGGGTGGCTACTGTAGTATACTGAAGAGGAGTGCAGGCTGAAAAGCACAGTTAAACTCAGTGGTCACAGACACATAGACAGGAAGCAAGACTCATTACTATTTTAACATTCTTGTTTGAAATACCTCCATAAAAAGGGAATACAGGGGCTGGAGAGACAGCTTAGCAGTTAAGGCACTTGCCTGGGAAGCCTAAGGACCCAGGTTCAACTCGCCAGAACCCATGTAAGACATATGCACAATGTCTGGCACATGTGTCTGGAGTTCGTCTGCAGTGGCTAGAGGCCCTGGTGTGCCCATTCTCTCTCTCTCTCCCCCTCCCTCCATTATAAATAAAAAATAGCATCAAAATATGGAAAAAAAGAGAATATTGTCTCTGGGCAACATTTTTTTTCATGGCATATTTTATTAGTTATGTCAAAATTCTTGACTTAGCTGACGGAGACTTCAGCGAGTCTTCTTTGAAAGGCTCCTTTCCTGTCTCATGTCCTCTTATTTTCTTTCTATTATGCCTCAATTTACCATTGGGATTTTGATTACTTAATCATAAGGGTTGATGATGGACAAACGCCTGTTTTCTGAAACCTCTTCACTGCTGAACAGGGACACACACCAGCTCCTGCAGGTATCTAGTCTCAAGGTAAGGATCTAAGGGAAATGTGAGAACACCCCAGCACAGGCCTGGATGCTGAAATAAAGACACTGCTACTACAGATTGTCCTTAAACTGCCAAGTTCCAAGTTCACCTCTTTGGTTATTGTAGCCATTTTAAAGATATGTAATTAAATCAAGGAGATTACGTGACTTGCTCAAGGCCACAAAACTAAGTAGTAACGTTCATTAGATCACAATGAATGCTGGCTAGTCCTCTTGTCTCCAACATTCAAACTTTTTCATGCTATTAAATTCATAACATAAAAGTCAAAGTTTCATTTTGCAGAGGAATACCTCAAAGAGTCCTGCACTGGAAGGTTACCAAAGCATGTAATGTTGGCTGTGGTCCTAGCATAGGCCACTCAAATCACTGCTCCAATGCTTAGAACACAGCCTCACACTACCATTCCATTCTTGATAGCTAATGCTTTAGCTAAATTATAAATTAGTAGCTTCTATTTATCCAGCTACACCAGACCACAATTTTAAAATTTTTATTTATTTGCAAGCAGAGAGAGATAGAAGAGAGACAGACGGACTTCCGCTTAAGATGGTGGCGTAGGAACCATGCCAAAGCAGCTTAAGGGAGAAAAAGCCAAACAAACAAACAAACAAACAAACAAACAAAAAATAAACCCCAGCAAAATACACTTTTCTACTAAAAAGTGAGGTGTATAAGAAATTACACATCAGATTGATTGACACATCAAGTAATACTGCAGCTAACTAGAAAACCCAAACATTTATCAATCCAAGATGCAAAAAAATATACATTATAACACAAGAAACACCAAAAATCAAGACAATATAAATCCACCAAAAAGTATTAATGCATCAGAAATGACCTCCAGTGAGAATGAGTTAGAGAAATGCCTGAGAAAGATTTCAAAAGAATGATTATAAATATGCTCAAAGAAGTCACAGAGGAAATTAAAGGAATGAAAGAGGAAATCAAAGGAATCAAAGAAGACACAGGACACCAATTTAATGAAATAGAGGTCAATACAAGACATAAATAAGGAAACAGGAATAATAAAGAAAAACCAGTCAGAATTATTAGCAATGAAGAACAGAGTCAATGAAATTAAAAAAAAAAAAAACTGTAGAAAATCTCACCAGTAGAATGGATGAAGGAGAGGACAGAATATCTAAACTAGAAGACCAGGTGGCAGATCTAATACAGTCCAAGAAAGAAAAAGACAAAGTAATAGAAAAGTATGAATGGGAATTTCAAGATATCTGGGACACTATGAAAAGATCAAACATAAGAATTCAAGGTATAGTAGAAGGAGAAGAATTTCACTCCAAAGGCATAGTAGGCATTTTCAACAAAATCATAGAAGAAAACTTCCCCCAAATTGGGAAAGAGGTGCCAATGCAGATACAGGAATCCTTTAGAACACCAACCGGACGAAACCTGGAAAGAACCTCTCCTCACCATATTATAATTAAAGTACCAAACATACAAACCAAAGAAAATATGTTGAAAGCAGTTAGAAAAATCAAGTTACCTACAAAGGCAAACCCATCAGGATCACAGCAGATTATTCAACACAAACTTTAAAAGCCAGAAGGGCTTGGAGTAGTGTATTCCAAGTTCTGAAAGATAACAACTGTCAACCAAGGTTACTTTATCCTGCAAAGCTATCCATTCAGACAGATGGAGAAATAAGGACATTCCACAACAAAAGCAGGCTAAAGGAGTATTTGAAGACAAAACCAGCTCTATAGAAAATACTTGAAAGAATCCTCCATGCTGAAGAGAAAGAAAAAGCACACATATAAGGAACCTGGAAAAAACAAACCATACTCAAATACTACTTAATACAAGACAGCAAAGGTAAAACCAGAAGAACTACAAAAAAAAGCAAAAATAAATACATACCTTTCAATAATATCTCTTAATATCAACAGCCTCAATGCCCCTAACAAAAGACATAGGTTTGCGGACTGGGTTAAAAAGCAGGATTTTTCAATTTGTTGCCTCCAAGAAACTCACCTTTCTACAAAGGATGTACACTATCTTAGGGTGAAAGGTTGGAAAATGGTGTTTTAAGCAAATGGGCCTAGAAAACAAGCAAAGGTTGCTATCCTATCTGACAAGATAGACTTCAGTCCAACATTAATTAGGAAAGATAAGGAAGGTCACTTTATATTGACTAAAGGCACACTCCAACAGGAGGACATTACAATCCTAAAAATATATGCACCTAACATGGGGGCTCCCAACTTCATCAAACAAACTCCTTTAGAAATAAGCTCACAGATAACACCAAACACAGTTGTAGTGGGTGACTTCAACACCCCATTCTCATCAACTGACAGGTCATCCTGGGAAAAAATAAGCAGAGAGGCATCCAGATTAAATGAGGTCACAGAAGAAATGGACCTAACAGATATCTATAGGACATTTCATTCAAATGCTGCAGTATACACATTCTTTTCAGTAGCACATGGAACATTCTCTAAAATAGACCATATATCAGGACACAAAGAAAATCTTAACAAATACAGGAAAATTGAAATAACTCCTTGCATTCTCTCTGACAACAATGGAATCAAACTACAAATCAATAGCAACAAAAGCTACAGAGCATACACAAAATCATGGAAACCAAACAATACACTACTAAATGATGAGTGGGCCAATGAAGAAATCAAGAAGAAAATCAAAAAATTCATAGAGTTAAATGATAATGAGAACACAACATACCAAAACCTTTGGGACACAATGAAGGCAGTCCTAAGAGGTAAATTTATTGCTTTAAGTGCCTATATTAAGAAATTAGAAAGGTCGCAAGTAAATGACCTAATGCTTCACCTTAAAGCCTTGGAAAAAGAAGAACAACGCAAACTGATAATCAGTAGATGGGAAGAAATAATAAAGATTAGGGCAGAAATTAATGAAATAGAAACAAAAAAAAATCCAAAGAATCAATGAAACAAAGGGTTGGTTCTTTGAAAGGATAAACAAGATTGATAAACCCTTAGCAAATCTGACAAAAAGAGGGAAGAGACACAAATTAATAAAATCAGAGATGAAAAAGGCAGCATCACAACAGATACCAGAGAAATTCAAAAAAATCATAGGGACATACTATAAAAACATATACTCCACTAAGTATGAAAATCTGAAAGAAATGGATGATTTCCTTGATTTATATGACCTACCTAAATTAAATCAAGATGAGATTTAATCACTTAAATAGACCTATAACAAGTATGGAGATCCAAGCGGTTATCAAAACTCTCCCAACTAAAAAATGTCCAGGCCCAGATGGATTCACTGGTGAATTTTACCAGACCTTCAGGGAAGAACTAATGCTATTGCTTTTTAAGCTTTTTCATAAACTAGAAAAAGAAGGAATCCTACCAAACTCCTTCTACGAAGCCAGCATCACCCTGATACCAAAACCAGGCAAAGATAGAACAAAAAAACAAAATTACAGACCAATCTCCCTCATGAACATAGATGCAAAAATTCCCAACAAAATATTGGCAAACAGAATACAAGAATATATCAGAAATATCATTCACCCTGACCAAGTAGGCTTTATCCCAGAGATGCAGGGATAGTTCAACATACGCAAATCAATAAATGTAATACGTTATATAAATGGACTGAAGGACAAAAAAAAAATCACATAATCATCTCATTAGATGCAGAGAAAGCATTTGATAAAATCCAACATCCCTTCATGATAAAAGTCCTACAGAGACTTGGAATAGAAGGAACATATCTCAATATAATAAAGGCTATTTATGATAAGCCTATAGCCAAAATATTACTAAATGGGGAAAAACTGGAAGCTTTCCCACTAAAATCAGGAACAAGAAAAGGGTGTCCACTGTCCCAACTTTTATTTAATATAGTCTTAGCCATAGCAATAAGGCAAGACACACACATAAAAGGGATACAAATTGGAAAAGAAGAGATCAAATTATCATTATTTGCAGATGACATGATTCTAAGACCCCAAAGACTCTACCAGCAAACTGTTAGAGCTGATAAACAGCTATAGCCATGTAGCAGGATACAAAATAAACACACAGAAATGAGTAGCCTTCCTATATGCTATCAACAAACACACAGAGGATGAAATCAGAGAATCACTCACATTCACAATTGCATCAAAAAATAAATAAATAAATAAAGTACCTTGGAATAAACCTAACCAAGGAAGTGAAGGACCTCTACAATGAAAACTTTAAAACACTCAAGCGAGAAATTGCAGAAGACACTAGGAAATGGAAAAACAACCCTTGTTTTGGATCGGAAGAATCAATATTGTGAAAATGGCTATCTTACCAAAAGCAATCTACACACTTAATGCATTCCCCATCAAAATTCCAAAGGCATTCTTCACGGAAATAGAAAAAACAATCCAAAAATTCATTTGGAATCACAAAAAATCTCCAATATCTAAAACAATACTGAGCAACAAAAATAAGGCTGGTGGTATCACCATACCTGATTTTGACCTATACTACAGAGCCACAGTAACAAAAACAGCATGGTACTGGCACAAAAGCAGACATGTAGATCAATGGAACAGAATAGAGGGCCCAGGTGCTAGTCCAGGTAGCTATAGCCACCTGGTATTCGACAAAAATGCCAAAAATACGCAGTGGAGAAAAGACAGCCTCTTCAGCAAATGGTGCTGGGAAAACTGGATATGTATCTATAGAAGGATGAAAATAGATTCTTCTCTCTCTCCATGCACAAGAATTAAGTTCAAATGAATTAAAGACCTTAACACCAGACCTGACACTCTGAAACTGCTAGAGGAAAAAGTAGGGGAAAACCTTCAACATATTGGTCTTGGCAAAGACTTTTTGAATATAACCCCAATTGCTCAGGTAATAAAACCACAGATTAACTGCTGGGATCTTATGCAATTACAAAGATTTTATATGGCAAAGGACACTGTGAATAAAGCAAAGAGGCAACCTACAGAATGGGAAAAAAATCTTTGCCAGCTATACATCTGATAGAGGATTAATATCCAGGATATACAAAGAACTCAAAAAATTAAATAATAAGAATTCAAACAAGCCAATTAAAAAATGGGCTATGGAACTAAATAAGAGAGTTCTCAAAAGAAGAAATATGGGTGGCATATAAGCATCCCTACATCCCTAGTCATCAGAGAAATGCAGATTAGAAGAGAGACAGACAAAGAGAAGGGGTGAGTCAGGGCCTTCACTGCTGCAAATGAACTCCAGATGCATGAGATGCATGTGCCACCTTGTGCATTTGGCTTAATGTGAATACTGAAAAACTGAACCTGGTTTGCTAGGTTTTGCAGGTAAGCACCTTAACTGCTGAGTCTCTCCAGCCCCAGACTATGATTTTTTTTTCAGACAAAATTTCAGTCAGGAGCTGGAGAGATGGCTCAGTGATTAAAGTTGCTTATTTGCAAAATGTAACAGCTCCAGTTTGATTCCCCAGAACCCATGTAAAACCAGATCCACAAAGTAGTTCATGCATCTGGAGATCATTTGGAATGGGAGGAGGTCCTGGAATACCCAACATCTCTCTCTGCTTGCAAATAAAAAAAAAATTTCTAAAATTATTTATAAGCAGAGAGAGAGAAAGAGAGAACAGGCACATCAGGGCCTCCAGCTGCTGCAAACTTTAGATATATATGCTACTTTATGCATTTGGCTTTATGTGGGTGCTGGGGAATTGAACCTGGATGGTTAGGCTTTGCAGGCAAGCGCCTTAACTGCTGAGCCATTTCTCCAGCCCTAATAAAAATAGAGATGGCTCAGCAGTTAAGGCGTTTGCCTGAAAAGATGCACAAGGTGGCACATGGTTTGGAGTTCATTTATTGCAATGGCTACGGTCCCCGTGCACCCATTCCCTCTCTGTCTGTCTACCACCCTCTCTCTCAGATAAATAAATAAATATTTAAAAATATTTTTATCTAAGCCTCCTTGAATATGGGCCTACTGGAATTAGAGGAACAAACCCCAGACCCAATTTGGGAGGCTGGGGTTCATCACCGCCAGCACTGCAAGCAGACCTTCACTGCCTGAGCCTCACTTGCCCTGGGTTTCTCTGGCTATTCCTTCTTCTTTTTCCTCTAAAAACATGCAGCTCATTAAATATCTCTGTGCTTTGGCTTGCACACTTGCAAAATGGGGGTGACGGCACTGATTACAGGGTAACTATAGCAATGAATGATCAAGAACTTGGCAGGGCCCTGAAAACGGTCATGTGCCTCTTACTGCTGTTGTGAATGAGTCCAGACTATTTGAGGTGGCTCAGGCAGATCTGGAGGCCCTAAACGGCAATGCAGATAGGTGTGGCAAAGCTTCAGAACGTAAGCATAAAAGGGCTGGATTTCCTTCCTATGCCCAGGTTAACATGGGGATCTCCTGAGAGGAGACCACAAAAATAGAGCGTGAGAGCAGCAGCTGAGACTGGACCAGGAGGGTCTAGAGTCACAGCTGACCAATCTACCCCTGCCCTCTCTGTGCAAAAACAACCAATAATGCCAGTCAGAAACTTGGGTCTGGAAGAAACCTTAGTGTTCACCACTCCAATCCTCTACTTGACTGGTGAGGTCACTTCCTAGACATGTCAGTGTGGCAGACATCTGTCCTCCATCTCCTTAATCACCTTTCTTAGCACATACACCCCCCTTAGGAGGATGCTCCATTGCCTTTCCTAGCCATTAGAAAGTTCCCTTTTAGGGCTGGAGAGATGGCTTAGTGGTTAGAACGCTTGCCTGCAAAGCAAAAGGACACAGGTTCGATTCTCCAGGTCCCGTGTAAGCCAGATCCACCTGGTGGCACATGTGTCTGGAGTTCATTTGCAGTGGTTAGAGGCCCTGGCACGCCCATTCTCACTCTTTCTCTCCCTCCCCCCATCTCCAATAAATAAATCAATGCAAATACATTAAAAAATTCCTTTTTACAGTGAACTGAAATTCAAGTCTTAGGAACAGCAAATGTGGGCCGGAGCGATGGCTCAGTGGTTAAGAGCATTTCCTGTACCAAACTAAGGGCCTGAGGAGATCTGAGACACTGTTTGAGTTTGACCAGGATCCATATAAACAGCTGGGTGTGGCCCTGTATGCGTGTAACCCTAGTCACACTGGGAAGAAGAGATATAAGGATCACTGGAGCTTGAGAAAAAAAATGTCAAGCTGTGAGATCAGTAAGAGATTCTGCCTCAAAGTCAGAATGGGCAGAAAAGCCATGGAGCAAGATACCTGCTGTTCAGCTCTGGCCACTACATGCAAGTGCATGGGGTGCAGCATGGCCACCTACATGTGCACATACCACATACACATACACGATTTCCACTCTAACCACTGCCTCTATTCCTTACACTAAAAAATAATTTTGTGATAAGATACACACAGAATTTAACCAAATTTTCTCTTTAAAACTGAGACCCCTCACACTGGCTGGAGACTGCAGCTGCATGTGCTGCGAGGCAGTTGTGCAAGTTTGCAGTGCTGGCCACACATCTGCAACTGATTACTGTGGGGCATTCGGAAGCCAGAGGCTCTGCTTGGGGTGGCCGGTGATAATCTCTTCCCTCCTCACTAAGAGGCAGAAAACAATGTCAAGGTAGGTTGAGCGATGAGCCCCACTCGACTGCGTACGAGCAGCCAAGATTCAGGTTTCTGAACACCACTTGAAATCCACACAGAAAACAGAAGTAGTGTTCCACATGTGGGATTTTAAACTCCAAACTCTTGGTTCAGTTGTCACGATTTGATTTTTATTTTGTGTTCCTGACATGAGCAGAGTCTAGGAACAACAGTGTACCAGGCAGTCACAGTTCAAGAGAAGTGGCTGGCAGGGTCAGGCTTGCTAGGTGCGTGGCTATGTGGACACCAACAGACAGACTCAGCAGGTGGTGAGAATATGAACCGAAGCAGAATCTATCCAAACAGGGGCTCTGCGAGAAAGGGGAGGCTCCCCACTCTCCTGGCCCCAAGCAGCACTGAAAGGGATGGACCAGAAGATTTCAAACTGAGGTTTATTCAACTGATCAGAAGAGCTATAGAAATGGTGCTGTGTAAAACAGAAAATTTATTTTCTAAACTATTCCTGTTCTGCACAGGGTGCCTGCCATATGAGTCCATAAACTTTGCAGTAGAAACAGAAGAAATCTAAAAATTTACTTTCTTAATGTAAAAGCTATTTATTCCATTCTTTTCCCTCCCTCCCTCTCCTTCCTTTAAAAAATATATATTTTATTTTTATTTATTTATTTATTTGACAGAGAAAGAAGGAGAGAGAGAAAAAAATGGGCATGCCAGGGCCTCCAGCCACTACAAATGAACTCCAGACGTGTGTGCCCCCTTGTGCATCTGGCTAACGTGGGTCCTGGGGAATCGAAACAGGGCCCTTTGGCTTTGCAGGCAAACGCCTTAACCACTAAGCCATCCCTCCAGCCCTTCCTTTTTTTTTCAAGATACTCTAGTACAGGCTGACCTGGAATTCATTATGTAGTCCCAGGCTGGCCTCGAACTCACAGTGATCCTCCTACCTGTGCTTCCTAAGTGCTGGGATTAAAGGTGTATCTCACCATGCCTGGTTTGTAAAAGCCATTTCTTTAAAAAATATTTAATATATTTACTTATTACTTTGTGTGGGGGGGGAACAACACATACCAAGGTCTCTTGTCACTGCAAAGGAACTCCAGATGCACACATCACTTTGTGCATCTGGCTTTATGTGTGTACTGGGGAATCTTACCTGGGCCAGCAGGCTTGGCAAACAAGCACCTTTAACTGCTGAGCCATCTCCTCAGCCCTGTAAAAGCTATTTCAACAGATATTTTCACACTGAATTCAGCAAACTACACACTTATGTCATTTAATTTTCTCAGTTTTAATAAAATACATCCTATTTAATTTTCTGCTGCAGGATACAGATGGTACGAAGCTGGGACTCTGTGCTTTCTCTCTCTACACCTCTGTCCTGCCTCTCATGCTGTGAGCACCTCACACAGCGATGGTGAACATTTTGTTTAAGGCTATGCATCTTTTTTAAAAATTGAAGGATAATGATTAAACATCTTGTGGGGTACAGTGCAATGTTTTGGTACACTTATACATTGTGTCTTGATAACTCGGGTTGTTTTGGTCATTAATCACTTTAATCACTTCAAACATATCATTTATTTGTGCTGAGGAATTCAAAATCCTCTTCCCTAGCTTTTTTTTTTTTTAATTTTTTTTGGTTTTTCAAGGTAGGGTCGTACTCTAGCCCAGGCTAACCTGGAATTCACTATGTAGTCTCAGGGTGGCCTTGAACTCATGGCAATTCTCCTACCTCTGCCTCCCAAGTGCTGGGGTTAAAGGCTTGAACCACACCACACCCAGCTTCCTCTAGCTATTTTGAGCCATGTATCTTTTCATAACAAAACACCTCGGACAAGAAATCCTCAACATCACCTGACAAGAAGTCAAGGACATCATCTGCAGAGAAGCAACAATCGCCTCACTGCTGGAGAAAGATGTACTCAGGAAGTCTTTTACTAATGGGATAATGGGATATCAACCTTCAATACAGCAAGTTCTTAGGACGTCTTCAAAAACTGTATTACTCCCTACAATTTCTACTTTACATATCTATTTTGTATTCTTAACCAAATTGGCACCTTAGGATCTCCTAAGTTATAATGGTTGACCAAAAGTTGCTGATAACAACTCATGATTTTGGCTCTCAGATCTCCAAATTGGGTGTCCACATATCCCAGGTCTACAGTACACTCACAAGAGGTCATGGCATGCTAAACTTTTGGGAAAGAGTATACAGTCCAACATTTCTCAGACATACAAGCTATTTGCTCAAGATGTCACAGCTTGACATTGGATGTGCTCTCTTCCTCGAGACGACCCTTTCTTTCTAAAGGTGTGCCGCTGTGGTAAAACGCAAGGATTCTGTGAGCAGGGCTGTGGAACAGGAAACCAGGGAAGCAGGATGAAGGCTGATTTCAAGGTCTGAGAAGGTGTGAGGTGACAAGTGATAAATCTATCACTTGCCATTCCAAATTCATCCTTCATTACTGCTGCGAGAAAATTAGGAAGGGATATAGTTTTGTTTTTGCCAGCAGATACAATTCTGTTTATTCAGTGGAGGGCACTGCAGACATTTTGCAGGAAGAAGTTTCCTTCCTGATCCCAATGCTGGTATTCTGTCGGCTCCCAGCAACCAGCTCCCTCTGCACATGGTGACGGGCTGGACCAGCAGCCTCGGCGGTTCCTGCGGACTTCCCCTGTGGGTGACATGGCACAGGCTCCCAGCTGAAGCCTCCCCATGAACAGCTTTCCTTGGTGGCTCAGAGGATGGACTTCCAGCACAGCACCCTAGGGAGTCCTGTGTCACCCAGAGAGCCAAGGTCAGCCCTCTCAAGGTGTGGACAAGGAGGCTGGCCCTTGAACTGTGTCTGTCAGACCCAGGGGCCAGGGCAGCTCCTCATCCTCATCCTCCAGCTCTCTCTTTACTTTCTACTAGCCAGTTCCCATCACAGCTAACAGTTTCCTGTTAATAGTTTATTTATTATTTTAAAAATATTTTATTTATTTAATTGAGAGAGAGAGAAAGAGAGGTGCATAGACAGAGAATGGGTGCACCAGGGCCTCTCGCCACTGTAAACAAACTCCAGATGCATATAACACCTTGTGCATCTGGCTTTACATGGGTGCTAGAGAACTGAACCTAGGTCCTTAGGCTTTGCAGGTAAGTGCCTTAACCACTAAGCTATCTCTCTAGTCACCCCTTTTTGAGATAGGATTTCATGTGACATATGTTGTACCTGATAGTTATACATATGCCAATAGTAAATAATGAAGGAAATAAAACTTTCTTTCTTTCTTTCTTTCTTTTTTTTTTTTTTTTGAGGTAGGTTTTCACTCTGGCCAGGCTGACCTGGAACTCACTACATAGTCGAGGGTGGCCTTGAAGTCATGGTGATCCTCCTACAGAGCTCTGCCTTCCAAGTGCTGGGATTAAAGGTGTGTGCCACCACACTCAGCAAAAATTTCTTTAATCTTTCAATTTATGGGTATTGTTATAGAATTGCAATGTATTAGTATACACTTACTGTTCAGACCTAACCATGTAATAAGTAGAACTGTTAGATATTTCCTTTGTCCTACAAATGTCATGACCAAAATTACTGAGATGTTAAGGGTCTCCTAAGTCATGAGCAGCTGGGAACTCTGCTGCAGCCTACACATGTGCAGCTGCCTAGAACCTGTGTTTGAGTGACTGCTGAGGGTCACTCTATCTACGAACATCTGTCCCAAAGGCATAGGTAGACCCCACTCCCATCCCTGACTCAGCACCTTGATTTTCTTTACACATAATATTAATTTCTTCTACACTTAGTGTTTTCCTAATTAACATTTCTTTCTTTCTTTCCTTTTTTTTTTTTTTTTTTTTTTTTTTTTGGTTTTTTGAGGTAGGGTTTCACTCTAGCTCAGGCTGACCTGAAATATACCATATAGTCTCAGGTGGCCTCAAACTCACAGCAATCCTCCTACCTCTGCCTCCCAGAGTGCTGGGATTAAGGGCGTGTGCCACCATGCCTGCAACATTTCTTTCTTTTAAATTTTTGTGGTCAAATTACTGTGTATTTTGGCTCCTAACTGATGGCCCAAACCCTTGTGATTATCATTCCCTTATGGCACTGTGTCTTAAGTCCCACAGTCAAAATAATTCCTACGTATACTTTTTCCTCCATTCAAGGCACCATTTTTATTAGCATTATCTAAGATTTTAAGTTAGTTTCTCTTAAGAACATGGGTTGAAAATTCCAGTGTCCACCAGGCTAGAATACAATACTTCACACATGCCCCAGCTATGGTCCGTCTCAGTCCTGCACCACTCCCAGAGTGCTGGCTGGCAGACTCATCTCTCCCAAAGAACACGATAGTGGTAGCCGAGTGTGAAAGACTACAGTCAAATCCGTGACTGTGTGCCTACACATTCACTCATCTACATGAGTGGTCTAAAGAGTAAGTGATCATTCAGAAACTTCTCACTTGTTTCCAGTGCCTGGAAGTTACTTCAAAACAAATCTTTGGCCGGGCGTGGTGGCACACGCCTTTAATTCCAGCACTGGGGAGTCAGAGGTAAGAAGATTGCCATGAGTTCAAGGCCACCCTGACGCTACATAGTGAATTCCAGGTTAGCCTGGACTAGTGAGAGATCCTACCTCAAAAAACCAAAACAAAAAAACAACAACAACAACAAAAAACTTTGGATGAATCATGACCCACTGTGCAGCTACACTGTGGGGCAAGCTACCATTGGGCTAACCTCTCTGCTGTGTTCTGTCTCCTTTTTGTTCCTCTGAAATCCCTAGTCGGGTCTTGCTGAAGGAGGATAGGAGAAAAACTAGCTTTTATTAGGCAATCTCAGTTAGGGATTGAGGCTCAAAGAGAACCAGGAGGCGCCAGCTCACTGCCCTGGCACCAGAAACTCTTGGCAAAATGTCTGACTGAGACTGATCCATACCCCTCCCCCACTACTGCCCACAGTCTACTGCACTACCCAATTTATCAGCCAATCAGGTCTTCCCCTAACATACCTGAATCTGATGCTATAAAGGCTGTGGCCTTCCCGCCACTGCCTCTCCTCTCTGACCCTCAGAGTGTGTGTGGGTGTGTGTGTGTGTCTCTCTCTCTCTCTCCCTCACCCAGCCTGGCTGGGGTGGGGGGAGGATAACACTGTTTCTTGGTTGACATGGCTTTTTCACTTGCCTCTGCTTTATAGTTTGGGGTAACTTCTCCCTTTAGTTGCATGTATGATCTTTCTCTGATCTCCAAACCTACCACATGGGTGTTTTCACCAGCTCTTCATCACTCATTTCTCCTCTGAATTTCTCCCCTGCTTTGATTCCTTTCCTCTTCAGGAAAGCACATGCAGATACCACGTGTGTTTTCTGAGTCACTCCACATATACATCTCAGTTCTATTTTCCACATGCTTACAACTCTGCTCCAATCTTTTTCTAAAGACTTCAATTTCTCTTAAATGAACCTTATAAACTATCCAGTGGTTCCACATGACAGTGCGTTTCCTAAACCCCACAATTTGTGATTTACTCTTTAATAAACCTAATAATTCATAAGTTATCCCTCTTGAGTCTGTCTTTATTAATTCTGTATTAAAGTAGGACAGAACCAAAAACCTGGAGTTCATAAATTCTGGGGGCCCTCTCCTGAGCCCCAAAACATTGCATCATTACCTTTTCTACAAAGCCCACTGAAGCCCACAGTGAACTTTTACTTCTACAGTTAACTTCTTTTTCCTCTATTTTATTAACATTTAGTAATTATACAGGATGATGACCTTCATTATAACTTTGTCATACATGTATATTATGTATTTTGATAATTTTCATCTTATGACCCCTTCTTGTCCTTCCTCCCCTTCCTCTTTTTTAAAAAAATATTTATTTATTTATTTATTTATTTGAGAGAGTGAGAGAGGGAAAGAGGCACAGAGAGAGAGAGAGAGAGAGAGAGGGAGAGAATGGGCACGCCAGGGCCTCCAACCACTGCAAACGAACTACAGACACATGTGCCCCCTTGTGCATCTGGCTTATGTGGGTCCTGGGGAATCGAATCTGGTTCCTTTGGCTTTACAGACAAATGCCTTAACTGCTAAGCCATTCCTCCAGCCCCAAAATTAATAATCTTGATATCAGTTGTCTTCTGAGGGAGCCAATAAAGCTATGTTAATTAACATACAAGATTATCCCTTGTGTCCCCTTGTGTCCCATGTGCCTGTTTGCCTCTTCTTCTCTTTCTTTATTTCTTCCTTCCTTTCTTTCTTTCTTTTTTCCGAGGTAGAGTCTCACTCTAGGCCAGGATAATCTGGAATTCACGATGTAGTTTCAGGGTGGCCTCAAACTCATAGTGATCCTCCTAACTCTGCCTCCGGAGTGTTGGGATTAAAGGCGTGTGCCACCACGCCCTGCTCTTCTCCTTTCTTGAGAGTACAACACAAGTCAGATATTTTGAAGACACTACATGAACAATGAAATAATCATTGAAACATTTCATAATACTGAGTTCTAACAACATGTAAGAATAGACTCTATTGGAAGGAACTATGTACACACATATCTGTTATCTTCAAAGAAAGAACATTTAAAAGGAACATTCATATTGCACTACAGAGCTGAGGTTAGTAATCTGCAGCCATCCATAAATCTAACAAGTTTCCAAAACTTCTTTCAGAAAAGGAGACAAGGATAAATTAACTCTGCCAGCTGTGAGCCTTCTGTTTACAGTGCCCAGAGTGAACGGGCTTCCTCTGACCTCCCCAAAAACAGACCATGGAACAAAAGCAAGCCTCTCCGGTGGACATCCACCCAAGTTGACTTCAACTAATGGGGTACGCCTATCCCTACAGAGGCCACCTATCCAACCCACTGTGATTGCCACACAGACCATTAATAAGATGGATTGAGCAGCATTCCATGTCAGCTGATGGAATTTCCAGGGCCAGAAAGACACGGGCAGCAGCCAGCCCACTTTAAAAGAGCAGACCCCCCATCCTTAGACTGAAACCTTTGTTCCCTTTAAATTAAGAACTAACATCCGGCCCTGGGCCACCTGAATGTATATGCTAATAAATCCCAGATGGGAATTCCAGACACCTCTTTGCTCAAGGCATGATTTCTTTCAGGCCATAAACATTCTATTAAGCAAGTCTCTTAGGAGCAGGCTGCCCTTTGGAGACTGTCTTCCTCTACAATATGCTATGTTTTCTACAGTTAGTTTGGGATCCATCAGGGTACTGTGTGTAATTAGTTTTGTCATTGTTTTTCTTAATGGATGAAATTAACCTGTAAATGTAAGAAAGGCAAAACCTTCAGCAGTAGAAGTTAGAACAATGGTCACTAGAGGGAGAAAGAACTAGGGAGGACTAGATAGAGCACCAAAAGTTAATTAGATGATAAGAGGAAGTTCTAGTATTTTGTAGCACAGACAAATGACCATAATCTACTATATATCTTATGAAGAACCAGGAGAGAGGTCAAAGCTTCCTATCATAAGGAAATGATAAATGTTTAAGGGGCTGGAAATACTAGTTACCCTAATTTGATCATTATGCATTATACACATGTGCCAAATTATTACACTATAACCTATAAATTTACAAAAATATGTCATATATATATATATGTAAATTTTTTTTTTTTTTTTTTTTTTTTACAGAGGCACTGCCTAGTTTGTCTCAAACAACTTGCTACTTGGGCCAGAGGAAGGTGAAAGAATCCCTTTTGGCCACAGCCCCAAATTCTAAATTAGCAACCCAGTTTAAAACCAGACGTTTAAGGGCTGGAGAGATGGCTTAGCAGTTAAGTGCTTGCCTGTGAAGCCTAAGGACCCCGGTTCAAGGCTCAATTCCCTAGGACCCATGTAAGCCAGATGCACAAGGTGTTGCTGGCCAGACCTTCACACTTGTTACTCCATGGCTGTCCTCAACAGGTAGCCACTTTCAGCTTGACACAAGCAACTCAGAATGACTGCCTGGTGGTGAGAGTGTGTGGCCAGGATTTCCTGACAGCTGTCTTCTCCATCAGGGTCAGTTGTCACGTTTTGTTGATATCACCTAACACCTCCTCTGTAGCTTCTAAATGGATATCACAGGGACTTAAGGAGAACCAACAGTTGTGGAGGAAATCAGGTGTTCACTGCGCTAAAGGCCGCTTAGGTGTCACTGTTCAGATGTTATCTGTATTTACATATTTCTTCATTTTGCAAATATTTGTTGAGCTCTCACTGAGTACAGGCACAAGTCAAGTGGTGTAGATACAACAGCTGTCCTTGAAGAGCCAGGTAAGGGCTGGGTTAGGGAAGGGTCTGGAGGAGGACTCATACAGCACTTGGATTAAAATAAGTCTACTAAGTACAAGAGGTGTGACAAAGCTCATAGATGAACCTAAGCCATACCTGGGGTCATCAAGGAAGACTTCCAGAAAGAACCGATGACAGGGAAGGGAGGCAAAAAAGAAAAAGGAAGAAAGGCCTTGGGCAGATTCAGCATCGTGCATGAATAGCCACAGGTTCAAGAAAACCAGGGGCAAAGCAAAGCTTGAGGATCGATGGAGGCGGTGGTGAGGCGGCCACTGGCTCTTCTTTGAGAAAGAGGATTTAGTGAAATGAGGCAGAAGCCAAACTGCAAGGTGGCACAGAATAAACCAGTATCAAGCAAGCGGAGAAAGCACTGGGGGCCATTCATTTAGGAAGTCTCCCTGAAATGAGGAGCTGGAAGAAACAAGCCATTATCAAAAGAACATGATCTCAGCACAGGTTTGAGTATCTTCAATAAAGGAGTATCTACATCTCCACCATTCTGCCACTGCCAGCAACAGTGCCATGGATCTCTTACACAAACCTATTGGCAAGAATTTACATGGACTCTGGCAAGAGTGTGAATAATGTAACTCCAGAAGGATCAACTCCCCACCCCCACGCCGCTCCACAGTCCTGGTGGCCAGTACTGGTCCAGCAGGTCTGACCAAAAGGAAACGATACCAGGTGCTACCTCGGAGGTGTCCAAGGCTTCCAAGGCCAAAATTATCCTCTTAGCAAAACAGGAAGTACTATCATTAGAGAGGTGGTCCTCTGGGTTAAACTCCACCCTTGTCCTTTGAAGGAGGTTCCTTTGAAAAACACTGGCATCCCTTGAGGGAAGGGGCTGCGAATAACTAATCTCTGAGATCTGTTGGGTTGTTTGGTTCTTCCCAGCAGAGCTGAGGATGATGGAGCACCTGGGCAGGAAGCAGAGATAAATTCAGAGCACGGGGAGGGTTAGGAAGACAATGAACACAAGCATGTTCCACTCTCTGGTCTGTGAGGCCACTGATCCTATCCCTTCCAGCCGCTGAGAAAAGACAAAGGGGAGGGCAGATGACCTGCAGAGCAGGAGCGTGACTTTCAAAAGCTTGAGGTGCCGACCTTTGTTGATGCAAATTTCTGAAGTGACCCTAAACTCTCAGAGCTGGTCTGCCTGGGATGCCTGTACATCTCCACGTCTCTAAAGCCATTCGGCCTCCAAAGACCAGAACTGCCTTTCCAGAGGACATGGTTTCTTCCAGGCCCATCCACACTATGGATGAAAGTTATGGTGCTCCTCTGATCCCAGAGAGAGCAGTTTTCTAATCTTAGGTACAGAGTAGTCAATCATAAAAAAAATATGATATCTCTGACAACAAGCAACCTTAGCAATGACAGCTGATGCCAGATGGCTCACAGCCCAAGGTGGCAGCATGTTGGCCAGATAAGTTTTCTTCATCTGAGCCTGAATGCTTTTAAGGGGATCTGCACTAAGTTTGCCACAAACCTCACAATGCCAGTGTTCACCTCAGGCACTAATTACACCATCATATTATTTGGCAGGTTGCTGTAGGCATTTGAGAGGGACCTCTGGTTTATATAGACTAACATTAAAAACAAACATAACAATCTCTTTCCTACTGAGGTGAAGCCCAGAGCTAACCACTTCAGATGAGTATTGGGCAACAGAACCTCTAATAAACAGTAAACCACAGACAGCAGTGTGCACCGGCTTGCCATCAGACGACAACACCAGAGCGTAAACTACCACCGGGCTTACCCATGCCACGGCCTCATCACAGACATGCTGTTGTGGGTCACCAACTCATCTCTCCTGTTCTGTCACTGACATCTGGGCGCTCCAGAACGCAAGCCTGGCAGCCAGTGTCCAATGCTGGCCTGACACAGGAAACAACCCCTCTATTCAGTGCACCGTGGGTGTGAGTGCGCTTGCTGGTATGCAGCTAACAACACTCGACATGGAGCAGTTCACACTGGCACTTGGCCAGCTCTGGCTATTTAAGACACTTGTAGTGTGCCATCGCTTGGCTGTGTGCCCTCACACAGAGGACTCGAGTCTCCACCTCAGTGCCCTGTGATACCTTCTACCACACCCTGCCCAAAACCCACGGATCAGAAAGCTAGCATTCAAAGGAAGTTTTTGAGGTCATTTCATGCCATTTCCTCATTCTTCAAACTTGTTCCTAGATAAGCAAATATGCCCAAGTCATCGTATGACAATACCCAAAGCCTCTTCATATATTCATCTTTTCAGGAACTACATAGCTAAACCTCCGAGAGTGGGATCCAAGGCTCAGGAATCCGCTCTCCTCCACAACCAGCTTCCTCTGAGCACCAATGCTGACTTCCTGCCCTGGATCCTGAGAGCTCTCATCCCAGCGGGTGCACAGCTGGTCAACTTCCTCCATCTTGCCGTACAGCTGGGAAAGGCCCTCTCCAGCAAGGACAAGCCTGACCTGTCTGGTGTCAACGTTGGCAAGAGCAGAGTCCTCAGGCAGGGAAGAGAGTGGAAGCTGAGAAGCCATGGGCACAGATAAGGTGGAGAGCTTGAGCACAGACCTGCATCCTTGGTTTCCCCCCTCCACTCACAGCTCAGAGGCCTCCTAGAGACCCCATGTGGGCATGTCCTTCTCATATGCTAGGGTGGTTGGTTACCTCCCTAAAGGGGCAGAGAAGAGTAAGATTGGTAGGAATGGTAGGTAGGGCAATGCTGGAAAGAAAGGTGTGTGGGGGGTGGTGTGTGCACGTACTCCATGTTCCAATCTAGTAGAAGGAGTCAGAAATAAGGTCAGATGTGGCCTTTGGTTTTTCTTGAGTGCTGAGAGCATGGTAAGAAAGTCCACAGCACAAATGGAAAAGGGCAGAAATGTTAGAAAGTTAGGAGGAAAGGTGGCAAGATCAGCAACAGAGTGGTGTGTTAAAAGACAGGATGCAGTTTGCCTTAGAAAGCATTCAAGGGAGGGGCTCAGGGGGACACAGCTCTCCTTGAGAAGCTACTGGTAGTTAACGGTTCCCGGAGGAGGGAAGATAGATATGGTGGTAAAGCCACTGCTGAGTTGCTCACACTTGGGAAAATAACCCCCATGCTCCTGCAAGCAAGTCTAACTAAACTCAGAAGGAAGAGGAGAAGGACAAGCAGGAGGAGGAGGAAGAAATCATAATGAAAACAGAAGGGATGAATTGGGAAGAGGAAAAGGATTACAGGATTGAGAGGGGGACAAAGGAAAGTAATGGAGGGGGATGCACAGGATCAAAATACATTAGATACATATATGAAATTGTCAAAAAATGTATGGGGGAAGTGCTCCATCAACTGGGTGTGGTAGCTCATGCCTGGAACCCAGTATTCAGGAGGCTAAGACTGGAGGATCTGGAGTTGTGCCCCCTGAAATAAATAAATAAATAACACACACACACACACACACACACACACACACTTGCTGGAGAGATGGCCCGGTAGTTAAGAGAACATCCTGTCCAAATGTGAGGCCTTGAAGAGGCCTAAGCAACCACTTGAGTTCAATCCTCAGGACCCATATAAACAGCTGGACATGGCCATGCACATGTGTACCCCAGTCCTGTGGGAAGTAGAGATTGGGAATTACTGGGGCTTATGAAAAAAAAAATCCATCAAGCTCCAGGATCAGTAAGAGACTCCAGCTAAGTAAAAGCAGGCAGAAGAGAGATGGAAGAGGACACCCAACGTTCTGCTGCAGCCACAAGTGAGTACACCCTGCTGCAAGTGAGCACTTGGGGTGCTGCATGGGCGAATACGCATGGTGTATTACACACACATGCAGAGAGACAGAGAACAGAATAAAAACCAAAATGCTCAAAGTCTACTTGGTGCTGCTTTTACCAAGGTACTCAGCATACAGCTAATTATATTTCTGCATTTCTACTCTAGCCTTGCAGCTGAAACACTGAATCTCAACACAATGACTTTCTGGAAGCTGATAATCTGGTAGGGGTAGAACTAGACTCTCTTTGGTGGCACCTTTAATGGAGCCCTCCCATGCCCTGGCTCCCACAGGCAGCCAACACTTAAGACACTCCAGCTTGTAGGAGAAGCTGGAGCTTTAGAAACATCTCTTATCAAGACCCGTTGCTATGGCAGCCCCACATAAATGCCTGGACTTTGTGGCACTCTGCGGTCCTATAGGGCCTGAACTTCCTTCAATCTTAGGTTCTCACCACATTCAGTCCAGAGTTTCCCCATTATTTACAAACTCCTAAAAATACAAACCAAAAACCACACACATCTGTGCCCAAGGTAGCCAAAGAACTTTGCCACAAGAATTGATTCCAAAGGATGTAATCAATGCTACGTTATTGGTTCATACTTCTCAGTTGAGTCTTGGGCTTAAGAATTTATTCAGAGTTGCAACCACCTCACCCATCACCCTCCCATCACACAGGTGTGTGTGCGCGCACACACACACACAGGGGGGGGGGGGGACAGGACCTATTTCCTTCTTCAGGTTTATTGGTTCAAGAGGTGGGATTGCAGCAGGGATTTACATAGAACATATAAAAAAACATATGGGGCTGGAGAGATGGTTCAATGGTTAAGGCACTTGCCTATAAAGGATAACAACTGGAGTTCGATTCCCCAGTTCCCACATAAAGCCAGGTACGCAAGTGGCACATGCATCTGGAGTTCATTTGCAGCAGCTGAAGGCCCTGGCATGCCCATTCTCTCCCTCCCTCTCTCTCTCTCCCCCTCCCTCCCTCCTATTTCTCTCTGCTGGCAAATAAATAAAAACAAAAACAAACATACAAAGTCACCTTTGCTAGAAAAGAAGAAGGGAAGCTATGCAAACAAACAGAAAGGCATGAGCTGCTGCTGTAACGCACATGATCCAACGGGCTCTCAGTGCAGGGACAGATTACACAGAAAGCTTGAGATGAGTGTATCCACGGAAGCAGCTCTTCACGTCCCTTTCTCCACTGAATACAGGACACAGGATGATTAAACAAGAGGAGGCAATGCAGGTGACATCTCAAAGTCACTTTTATCTATATTTAGCACTGGTCTGACCTTCATCAGGGAGTGATATTAGGAGATTTGGCTGTGTCCCAGGGACAACAGTCATAAGATCTAAAGGAGATGGAAAAGAAAAAAATGGTTTGAGCTGGTTCAAAGAAGACTGTGTACAGGGCAAAACTTGTCCAGTGTAAGCTGTATTTGTTCACAGTAAGTTCACTCCCTTCTCAACTTCTTTCAAATAGTTTTAAATAATGTTTAATGCTCAGTCTTATTTGACTGATTAGGATGCCATACAAGGTGCTGTGATTAAACTCTTTGAACTATAGAAGCTTTATCTGTTTATTTTTTAGTTATGAGAGAGAAAAAGAGAGAAAGAGAGAGAGAATGGACATACCAAGGCCTCTAGCCACTGCAAATGAACTGCAGATGCATGTGCCCCCTTGGGCATCTGACTTACGTGGATCCTGGGGAAATCAAACCTAGGTCCTTAGGCTACGCAGGCAAATGCCTTAACTGCTAAGCCATCTTTCCAGCCCTGTATGTGTATCTTTATGTCCAAATATTAATTGTATCCAATGACTTTTATTAAGAACACAGACCCAAGGCAGCTGATGGGCAAAAAGTTGTGTGTTTTGGCTTATAGTCTTGAGGGTAAGCTCTATGATGGGAGGAGAAAGGATGGCATGGGCAGAGGCTGGCCATCACCTCTACAACAGCAGGTGGAACACAGCAGCAGGACAGTGAGCTGAACTCTGGCAAAGGGGAGCTTGCTATAACATCCCTAAGCCCACCCCGAACAACATAACTCCTCCAGCGAGGCTCAACCTCCCAAACTGTCATCAGCTGGTAACCAAACATTCAAAACATGAGAGTTTATGGGGGACACCTAATTCAAACCACCACAGGAAGTCTTTATCTGACCAAGTTTATGGGCTTAACAGCTGATTGGTAGAGAACTTTTAGGAAAACCCTCACTGCTACGGGGCCTTTGTAGGTGGGTAAGGTCACACTGCGGGAACAGCCAAGATGAACCTTGCTGAAACACAGGTGCTAGAGGAGCCTAGAGCACTTTGCTTCCTGTCAGGCCACTGCACTTGGAAGTCTTAGACTGTCATACATTTCCACCTGGGAGGCAAAGTGACAGAGAGAATGCCGGAGTTGTGAGGCAGGCTTGCATCCCAGCTCCAGTACCCCAGGGATAGATGACCATGAACACCTGACTTAACCTCTGCCTGGCACATACTGCCCAGAATTACCCCGGCTGCCTTCTTCATACTTCTCAGGTGAGTTGAGTCTCATGCTCAGTAAGAATTTATCCAGAATTGCAACCACCTCCACCCCATCACCCTCCCAACACACACACACACACACACACACACACACACGGTCAGAACCTATTTCCTCCTTCAGGTTTAAATTTTTTCTTCTTTTCCTTATCACTTAGCATCCTATTTATATAAGTTACTTATTGATTGTATGAATTGTGATCCTGCCCCCACAGCAGGGACTTCTATCTGTTGCTGTGACTCTGCATCCCCTGGGCATGAGAGCCTGCCTGGAACCCGCAAGGAACACAGCAGTGTTTGCTGCATGCGTGGGTGGGAGGGAAGGCAGCAGGAGCATGGATCTTGACAGTGTCTTTGGCTCTGAGGTCTGTGGGTTATGGTGCCCACAGTCACAGGCTCTCTCTGCTACCAGGAGGGGCTTAGAAACCACATGAAAAAATGAGCCAACCCAAGTGAAGACATCACGGGCCCCGGGCCACACACGTGTAGTACTCTCAGTAAACAGTACCCACTGCCTCTGCGGTGCTCTTGATATTGACATCTGGCTAGTGGGTGGCACCCTTATGTTCTTTTCAGCTCTTCCACTAGGTGGCAACATGGGCAGATGTACTGGTGTCCAACTGGGAAATTCACGGGCAGCACAGAGCACAGACGCTCCTCCTACTCTGGCCCTCCATCCTCTGGCTGTCGGGTTGGCTCGAAGCCCCTTGCTCCCTCTTCACTCAGCCCTGGCTATTTTCAACCACTAATTTACAATCTGCTTTCAAGGCTCATGCTCACTCATGAATGCATATGACTTAATTACTGCAGCTCTGGACGGCTTATGTACACCTCTTTCTGCCAAAGTTCATTACTTACCTCCCTCTGGAACTCTATCCAAAACTCACTTCTTCCACAGAACTTTCCCAAGTCAGCCTGGCTTTGATTCTGACTGTAGATGTACACCTCGATGGACAGCTACAGACACAGGCCCATTTTTATATACTGGACAAACGTGCGGGGGTGGGGGGGCAGAGGATCTCATGCACAGTTCTGGGTACCAGAAGACACATATTTATTTCATATAAATGATGCACAAATGACAACACTTCATCTAAGAGAAGTTTTGACTCTCGAAGTACTACTGGCTTCTGAGGGTTCAATTAGTGATCTAAGATACTAGAGATATCAACACCTAGCCATGATATAGTCTCCTAGGCTGAGTTTCTACCTAGTATTCAAGTACTAGAAAGTCTCTGTCTCCCTCTTTCCCTCTTTTTCCAGTGTCTTACTCTGTAGTCTATACTGACATAAAGGTCACAATCCTCCCACCTCAGTCTGCCAAGTGCTGGGATTACACATCTGTGCCACCATCCCTGGCTTCCAGAAAGCCTTCTGAACAGAAAACTTTGAGAGAAACGTATCCAAAATCCTACACAAAACATAAATAACAACATACCTTTAAGGCTACTTAAAAGGCTCTTTTTATTTCAATCTTTCACAATGCTTCCAATTTATTTTGAAAATAAAATTGTTTATTTGTAGCCACAGTAAGTATGGCTAGAAACAAGCCCAAGATGTTATTTTAAAAGGACAAAAAGTTTACTCATAAGGTAAAATTGCTTTCTGGCTATTAGTGAAAATGATTAACAATAAAATTCTGACAAGTAGTAACCCAGTGGAAGAATAAAAATAACCTCTCTAGTGTTCACAGGCTATCACTGTAACCACACCACTGAGAACCATAGGAGCGTATCAGTTCATGCATGTGTGGAAAATGTACAAAAGAAATTGTGGGTGAGAAAGAAAAGCCAAGCCACATTTCTGGAACTTTCTTTCATTTGTTCACAAGTGAAAACTGTCTGTAAATTGCAGATGCCAGTGTTAACTCACCATATTCTTGTCTCTCTCAACTTAACACTGACTCCCCACACTGAAGAAAAATGGTGATTTGGTGAACGCAGCTCCTCTGAAGCCATGCTCAAATATTCCTGCCTCGAGCCCAGCAGCATCATGTGACCTGGTCATGCGACCATTCCACCAGGCCCGCTGCAAACATGGCATCCAACATTGGCAGTTTTAACTCACCTAGCTTCAGCATCTTCTCCTTGTGCTCAGCCAGAAGGACGAACTTCAAAGTCACACTAACACAGCCAGCACATTGATGTGTAGGCTCAGACAGCAGTCTCCTTCAGGAAGAGTCAGGAACATCCTGAACTGCTCAGAGTCATTCATACCATCCTTTTGAGAAATCCGCCACGAGCTTTCCAAACCAATGTACAAAAGACTGGTCAACAACAGTCACTTTAAAAGTTGTCTTGCTTGTTATTCTGGGTGCTGGGTTTCATCACTTGCAGTAAAACACACTATGGAGCCTTTAATTTTTGTATGCAGAGCGGTCTCCATGCTCACTGTGGGATGGTCTGGAGGCTGCCTGCTCACACTTGCTACCTGTGAGCCACACTACACAGGGTTACTGGGATCGCAGGCAGGCAGGAGGGATTTCTGACATCAAGCAGAACAGGAAGTCTACTGTTTCAACATGTTGGAAACGGGGGAAAAAAGCAGACACTAAAAGAAAAAAAAGGGAGTGGCTCCATTCACAGATGTCTGGAAAAAATAAAATTAATAATAATAAAAAAAACACCTCATTCCTACCTGGCCAGTATAAACATGAATGTCTATTAATAGTAAGTGTTGCTCAGAGGTGTATTTGTCCTCAGGAGAGCTAGGAACACAGTTTAAACAATGTTACTACTTAACATCATTGGCCTTTTGCTTTTGAAGAGAGCATAAGGATTTAGGAAGAATGCAAGCTTATGTTCAGGCTCACACGACACACACATGTAGGCCATATGCAGGACTTTTGGTTTCTTTAAGGTCTCATTTATTTATTTGGGTATGCAGAAGTCACCAACAGCCACAGATCTTTCTCTTACTTAACCCCTTCAGGTAACAATCTACCCACATTACAAGGCCCGCCTGGAGCATACTCTCTGTGAAGCCTTTTCCTGACGACACTTAGCTTTGTCTCTTCCTTTGTATCCCAATGCTGCCTCATTTGAACTGTCTTGTAACATGTTCTGGTACTCACTACCGTTGCATCCTATTTTTGCTTGTATATCTATCTCATGTCCTATGAGGTAGTGTGCTTCCAGGTTTTATTTTTATACTCTAGTGACACTGCCTTGAGTCTACCAGACACCCAGCAGAGAGGACACGAGTGGAATGTAATGGGCATAGCCTGCTAGGTCTGGTTCAAATCCATTTATGCTGATTTCTGGTTTTGTAGGTTTGAAAATTATTTAATCTGCCTGAGCCACTTTGAACTTCTATGCAAAATGAGCACAGCTTAAAATTACTCTCAAGACAACTTTGTGAAACAAATAGCAGCCTGGTGCACAGTGAGTTTTCAAGCACCAGTGAGCATGGTTATTGACTTGAACGGAAATAAAATACCTCTGTCCCTTGGAGAGCTAAACGGAACCAACATTAACGTATAAACACCCAAGTGTTCATAATTTTCTTTATTCGTGGATGTATTTATTTTGGTGTGTAGCGTGTGGGCCTGTGTGTACATGAGCATCGTGTTGACAGTGGGTGTTATCTTCATTGTCCACCTTATTTTTTGAGACAGGGTTTCCCACTGAACCTAGAGCTCAGTGAGTCAGCTATAGCAGTCAGTGAGCTCTAGGAATCTTCCTGTTTCCACTGACCTCGTCCTGGGACTGCAGACGTGCACCACCACACCCGGCTTCTACATAGGCGCTGGGGATCCAAACTCAGTCCTCATGCTTGCCCAGCAAGCACTTGACCTACTGCAGCATTTCCCCACCCCACTTACTATTTTCTTTAGCTCACATTGTCATGTGACTTACAGAGGTGTGAGGAAGTTTGAGGTTTGTACCTTACAAGTCATCCTTTTGTGTTCACAAATATGTGACCTCTCCAAATTTGTACTGGCCCATGATACGATGAAAACTTCATCAGTGACAAAGATGTCAAGAGAAATCTGTTCCTGGAAATTTAGGATTCTAAATTCCATGGTCTTTCCAAACCCTGGTTCATTGGTAATTTCACAGGTCATTTGTAAAGAACAAAAATTCTATGACTAAACAGAGATATAGGTCTCATATTTCCCTAAAATAACCTTAGTGGTTTCTGTACTGCTAGGTGGTTACCAGGAACTTCTTTGTCTGTGTTTGTTGGAGGTTATGGGGAAAGAATCCTACTGCCCACTTCAAAACACAGGGTAATGTAGTGACAGGCAGATCCCACGTGGGTTCCCAGCCCAGGCAAAGAGGCACCAGGCAAGCATTATAGCTTCAGGTATTGGGGGGGGGAGCATTTCAAACCCAGCAGGGAATTCCCGAGTTCACAGAGTTCTCCAACACATGGGTCTGGGAGGGCATGCTATGACACCCCTCCCCTCTTCACCTGAGATCAGAACACCCACATCATCCATGTTTAGACCTACTCAGTTTTCTGCTTAAAACAGTCCCAGAATGTGGGGTTGTATTCTGCCCATCCCACATCATTTAGGGAAAAAGGGAAGTCACAGGCAGAGGCCAAAGAGCAGGGAGATTCTCAAGTACTATTTGTGGTTAGCGAGACACACGCACACGCATGCACACACATACATGCACACACACACACACACGCACGCGCATACACACACATGTCTTCTCATTCCTTCAGTTGCAGCTGTGGCTATGAACACACTTTCATGCTTCCCTAGCACTTGCAAATTCAGATACTGGGTGGATTCAAGGATTAGAATTTGTGATGCTGTCCAGCACAAATGCATTCCCATATTCTATAGCAAAGAGGAAGGAGCTGTCTGGGGTAGGTTTGGTAAAGAGATCTGTGCTCTAAGAGACAAGTCACTTTTGAGCTTCTGACCCTTTTAAAAAGTTTATTATTGGCAGCACAGTACCACGAATTGAAGTTAGGAATCCACACATGATGCAACTCTCCAACGAAAGTACAGGTCTGCTCAGCACCCAGCCCCTCAACGACACTGCGCAAGCAAGCCCTCATTAGGGAAGCTCAAGGGCCATCTTCCCTCTGCAGTGAGAGAAGATGGTGGCCATCAGAATCCAGTTCCACCTCTTCCAGGTGCCACCTAGCATCTCTGGGCAAGGCATGGCCATCTCCATGCCTGCACTCTTCCCACACCCAGAGAGAATGAGTGGTAATCTCAGATTACAAAGAAGACGCAGCATCTTCAGCATGTCTTCAGCAAGGCCCTGCAGGATGGGGCACGGCTGAGAAAAGAACTGTGAGGCCAACCTCTTCCCTCCCGAACAACCTCCAGACCACACTCTGTGCTGGCTTCATGTCACTGGCTGCTTATTACACACTCTACAAAAAAAATTTCTTTAAAATGTTTTTATTTACTTATTTATTTGAGAGAGAGAGAGAGAGAGAGAGAGAGAGGGAGAGAGAGAGAGAGAGAGAGAGAGAATGGGCATGCCAGAGCCTCCAGCCACTGCAAACAAACTCCTAACGCATTGCCACCTTGTGCATCTGGCTTACATGGTCCTGGGGAATCGAACCTGGGTCCTTTGGCTTTGTGGGTAAGCACCTTAACCACTAAGCCATCCCTCCAGTCTGAAAAGTATTTCCTTTATGGCCACCTACATCCTTATCAGAGCACATTCAACAAAATCACCCCCAAACCAGTACCTGAATATAAAAGATACCTTCACTCATTTCACCTGATTTTGTCTGTCATATGATTTTGTAGTCTCAGACAGAACTGAAAACATTTACAAAACACACTGAAATGTATGGCTTGGCATTCCCAATACTCTTTCCCAATCCATAATGCACAATACTGTGACTGCCAAGGTAAATGCCATTCTGTATGTTTCTGTTCCACCTTCTCCAGCCCCATCAGTGCTCAACCTCCTCTGCCCGGTCCTGTCCACACCAACTCTGTCAATGGCCTCCTAAAAACCATGGACCACCTAGTGCCTTCTCCTCTGGTCACCTCACTCCTCTTTATCCTTTTCACCTTAACCCTCTTTTCTTCAATGGGGAAGGAGGCACTGGTATGGAGGGAGAAGGCAGGCTGACAGGGAAGTGTTATAGGATACTCTGTGTAGAACAGTGGTAGCGCGCTAAGAAGCATTTGCCAGATATTCTGCCAGAGACAGCAGGAACGGACTTACCTGAAGGAGGCCCTGCCTCGGCACGGAGTCCAGACTCCCCCTGCCGAACATCACGAGACCCCCACAGTGAACGTGACACCTCCCTGTGGTTCACGCAATCCTCACCCAAACCCTGGGAGGTAGGCGCCCACATCCCCAGGTTACCAGTGAGGAAACTGAGTTCCATCAAAGTCTTCTGCTTAGTTGGAATGATGGGACATAAGCCTATCTGTTGGCTTCTCTCTCTCTTCATATTACACTATAAAAGTACCCTTGGTTTACCAGCTAGCACAACAGGGGCAGTCTGGGAAAATATAAAGAACACAAGGCAACCCACCTTCCAAGGCCAAGTACAGCAGTGAGGTAAGCTATGAGCAGGTGCTGCTGGATGCCAGCCCTGGCACAAGAGACAGGGTTGGGGTGGAGATCTCCCAAGTCTGTGATCAAGGTGGCTGTCGTTCAGGGACCCCACCCAAACAGCTGCTCAAAAAAATACATGTGGGGACATAGGCCTTTCTATTAGGTAGTATGCATTGTTTCAAGAGGAAATTTCTTTTTCAAAAAATAAGTGTTTTTTTGTTTATTTTTATTTGAGAGCGACAGACAGAGAGAGAGAGACAGAGAGAATGGGTGTGCCAGGGCTTCCAACCACTGCAAACGAACTCCAGACGCGTGCACCCCCTTGTGCATCTGGCTAACGTGGGTCCTGGGGAATCAAGCCTTGAACCGGGGTCCTTAGGCTTCACAGGCAAGTGCTTAACCGCTAAGCTATCTCTCCAGCCCAAGAGGGAATTTCTTTAAAAAAATGTTATTCCTAGAAGCAAAAGAGGGTCTTCTGGTTTTTCTCTTCAACTCACATAATTTCAGCATTGGAAAGACCTCTGGAAACATCTAACCTCGTCTTACAAGCAAAGTAAATGAGGCAGCACAGGGAGGCTGAAAGCCAGGCCCCAAACCAGCACGCTGGCTATCGAGTGCCTATAGCGACGAGAGTGGTCTGAGGACATCACAGAACACTGACGTCTGCCTCCCTGTGACCATGCTCGCACCTCTTCCCACCTGTGCCACCAGGGAAAACGGAATCAGCATTCACACAGCAAAGCACCTCCAAGAGCTGGCTGCAGTAAGTGTGCAGGCAGACCCCGGGATGTGGTTCATCCTCTGCAGAGCTGAACAGAAACAGAGCCCTTGACACCGTCAGCACTCTTCCACTGCAAGCCTTCATGTAAAACAGTCTCCAGCAATAAAATAGTAAACTAATTAAACTCTTCATTGGCCAAGAAAAGCTGCCCAGTTATGGAGTAAATGTCCCTATAAATTTCTAGTTAACAAGAGAACATGTAATATTTCCCAAGCAGAAATCCAGGCACTTCCCAAGCTCCCTCCACTGCCAAACTGCTATTTTCTCCTTTTGTTCTCATGTCTCTGGCTACCATCATCTTGTCACTCCTGTCACTGACGGCTCTCTGGCCACTCATTCAGCAAAGTCTGCTCCCACTTTCATTCCCGTTTAGATTCTGTTAAACCTTCCCTTAAGGTGGAGAAAGTCAGCTCTGGAAGACACAGCATTCCAGAGAACGCCTGCAGACCATTTCTGCTCTCCAGCCCTCTCTAGAGATCAGACACCTTTATTATTGTGCAGCTTTACCCATCGGCCTATTTTGCAAAACTAATTTTTTGTAAACAAACAAACAAACAAAACAAAACAAAACAAAAACACCCAATAATTTGTAGAAACCTAGAAAGACACATAATTTTTGAATGCTTGCAGAGGAGGGAGGTTGTATCAGCCAATTCTGGGCCTAATCCCATTTGTGTCCAGAGTTCAAGTGTTGGTGTACACCAGCTTCTCCTCAAGCTAACAAGTGAACAAATTCAGCAGACAGAAGACACGGTCAGGCTTCTACCATCAGGTGGGAACAGGAAGCAGGACAAACGCCTGGAAGACAAAGCAGCCATAACTGCACAGGACTGCTGAAGCTTTCAAGAGCATCGCCAATAAAACAAGGACAGGTGTGGACAACTGTAACACAGGGAAGTTGTGCAGGTCATGACAAACAGTGAGAACTAAGGTGCACAGATCCATCTATCTATCTCTCTCTCTCTCTCTCTCTCTCTCTCTCTCTCAGGACTCAGAAGGCTGAGGCAGGAGGATCGAGAGCTTGGGGCCATCCTGAGCTACACAGTGACCCAAGGAGGGGGACAGGCCCAATCATCCAAATGGGGGATGGTCAAGTGAATGGGATGTCATGTGGTGTTTAAAAGGGCCCTTGCAATTAATAACATGGGACCTCCTCACAAAAGCTATAAACAACATATTAACCCACAGAAATTATGTTAAACAGTACATAATTTTTATAGGTAGAAAAATGTTTAGAATAATGATATACATGATATGAATTTTTCTAAGTAGTGAAAACAGGGATGTTTTTGTTTGTTTTGGCTTAATTTTTTTTAGTCAAATTGTATTTGATTAGTATATTTCACTTTTATAATTACAAGAAAAAAGGATTAGCCAAACCTGTGGGTTACAGGAAGTAAGAATATCCTATGCTATAAAAAGAAACAGAGGCCGTGGTTCAGCAGACAGTAGGGTAATCATCTGTCTTTTCAGGGACTCTTCAAAGCAAAACAGAAAAACGCGCCATCCCTCCTGGCACTTGGGGCAGGAAGTGTGTCACTCCTGCCTGCCTGATCTCTGACTCAGCACTGACTCCTGACCCGTCTGATCCTTGTGGGGAGGTGACAGATAGGAGCAAGAGCTCCCAACCCCAAGGACGAAGCCTGGGGAGCTGGTCCTGGACTCCTCTAAGGAAAAGAACCTTCCCTGCTCCTCTTTAAAGTTCCTACATGTCCTCAGTGGTCTCACCTTTCTCTTTATAGGGAAAACATGGTTCAGTTCTTTCTATCCCTCAGAAGTGAGATTACTGCACAAGACCCACACACTGCTATTCTTCCCAAACAGGTTTGAGAGTTTAACCAACAGCCCAGACAAGTCACCACAAGCCTCAGGTACTCAGAAGCAGTGTACTGGGGCACAAGCTCACAAGCTTTTGGCAAAAGCCCATTCAGCCAAGACGCCACTGCCCACTCTGGGAAACAAAGGTGACTGGGCTCCCAAGGGGCCATTCTGTTGGCAGCTTCTTCACTGGCCATTCAAAGAACACACACCAAGAAGGGTTTGCTTGACAGAATCCCGCATACTTCTGTAAATTCTCATTTTAATGTCTGGAAACTACAGAGCAGAGGAAACACACACAGAAAGCTAGGTTTCCACACAAGAAGACTGTAAGCTTTTTTGTTTGCTTTTATTCTTATATTTTTATTATGTATTTACCAGCAGAGGAGGGGGGATGAATATAAAAATGGGCACACCAGGCCCCCAGCCACCGTAAACAAGTCCAGATGCATACTCCACTTTGTGCATCTAGCTTTCTGTGGGTACTGGGGAATCAAAACCAGACTGTTATGTTAGTTTTGCACACAAGCACCTCTACCTGCCGAGCCATCTCTCCAGCCCCAGGTGGTCTTTAAACTTATAAGAAAAACTAAACTAAGAATTTGATGATGCTGACAATTATTACTGAGGGCCACTACCTTCCCACAGCAATTCCGCCCAGATTTATTGAGGTCCTGGTATGTCCTCAGCCATAGTGCAGTAAAAATGATAAACACGGCCCAGAGGAGGTAGGAATATATACTATACAGGAAGTTGTTTGTAGGCTGAAAGAGGCAGATACCCTAAGAAACAAACTCACACACACACACAAAAAAAAAATGGATGCAGTTTGGGAACAAGTTATAGTGGATTTTACAAGCCCTGTTAAAAACTCAGGATTTTATTACAACCCCAATGAGGGACCTAAAGCAGGAGATGACTAAAGAGGGATATTTATAAAACCAACAGTAACACAGGAAGTCAGATTAGGGAAGGGAACAGAGGAAAGAGTCATTCAACTGTCCTTAAAGCAATGGAGGTGAAAGGATGGTGGTGACATGGTCTTGGCTGCTGGTCAGGGCCATGCAGAGAGGTAAAGGAAGACATCTCCCAGACTTCTGAAGAGTCACTGGCTCATTTGCCGAGGGGATGACCAGAAGAGAAGGCAAGTTCAGCTTTCTTCACATGGAGTGTGAGTCACGTACGGAACCCCAGTGAACACACAGGGCAGCTAGTGGGTGAGGGAGCACTTTGGATAGGTCTCTTGGGGTGACGAGCACAAACTTGGGCAAAAGATACCAAGGGCCTTGAAGGCAGAGGGGAAGTGAGTGCAGGGGTGCCGAGGCAGGACAAGCTTGGCAGTCAGTAAGGTCTGCCAGGAAGAGAGCTGAGAGTGAGAGGGGATTACACAAGAAGACTGAGCTGAGCCACTTCAAGGGGTGGTCACAGTAGCTCATGAAATTGAAACCATCCTCCCCGGGAATCCATGGTAGAGTTTAGCACATGGGAATGGCCATGGTGAATGATGCTGCCGCTGTGACTACTTGAGAGCTGTCTCAGAGGGGCAGGGCAGGGACACGGGGGGCTGGGCAACTTCTGATACTGAGAAGAAGTATGCTGGTGGTGAGAAAATGTGAACGTTGGGAGAATAATATTTGGAATGGAAAATGGACAGAACTTGCTGTTGAATGAACTATGGAGTGCTAAGAGAATGACAGGAATCAAGATACTCACTTGGGGGCTGGAGAGATGGCTTAGCCGCCAAGGAGCTTGCTTGTCTATGAGCCTAAGTACCCAGGTTCGATTCCCTAGTGCCCATGTAAGCTAGATGCACAAGGTAGTCCATGCATCTGGAGTTTTATGCAGTGGCTAGAGGCCCTGGAATGACCATTCTCTCTCTCTCTCTCTGCCCCTTTCTCTCTCTCTCAAATAAACAAACAAATAATTTAAAAATATAAAGATACCCACTTGGCTTTTGTCCTGGGAGCAATGTGTGGAAAGGTTGAAGGATGGGGGTAAAAAGTGTAAAAGATACAACAGAAACGTCACATCACATATGTATTCATGCATATATACATATATACAAATAGACAGACAGATATATATATACCCACATATGACTTTGGGAGTTAGTAGCTAGAATTCATTATATGTAGGGCTGGAAACCACCTAGATTCTCAATTCCAGCTACATGCTGGGGTACCTAGGTAATATAAATAAAAACAAACTAACTCAAAACAAACAAACAAAACGCTGATACCTACTAGTATCCCTCAAAGATTGTACATTAATTAAGACTTCAGCAAGGCAATTTCTTTCTTTCCTTTTTCCTTTCTTTTCTTTCTTTCTTTCTTTTTTTTTTTTTTAACTAGTCTAACCCAAGTTAAGAACTACTGCCTTAGTGAAACTGAGGAACTGAAATGTGGAAACCAGCGCTTTGATCTATGCATCTGGCTTTATGTGGGCACTGGTGAATTGATCCTGGGTCATCAGGCTTTGCAAGCAAGTGCCATTAACCGCTGAGTCATCTCTACAGCTCAGCAGTTCTTCCATCTACGGAGACCCGGGGGAAGGCAGTTCTGGAGGCAGGAAGGAGATGTGCATGTGATGCCCTGGGAGTCAAAGGTGGAAAGTGTCTCAAGACGAGGCTGTCTGGCTGCTGTCATGGTGACTGTGTACTATCCTAGTGCTTAGGAGGCTGAGGTCTCAACATCGGACTGCCAGATTTGAACAGATCATCTAGGGCTGGAGAGATTGCTCAGTGGTTAAAAGCACTTGTTTGCAAAGTCTGATCACCCAGGTTCAATTCCCCAGTACCCATGTAAAGCCAGATGCACAAAGTGGCACATGAATCTTGTAGTGGCAGGAAGCCCTGGCATGCCATACTCATTCTCTTTCTGTCTGACTCAGTCTCTCTCTCTTTCAAATAATAAATAAATTAATAATAATTTTTTAAAGGATTTTGTCCAATGTTCACTCTCCCTCCACTGTCTGAACATCCTAGTGGTCATTGTATCAACTTCAATTTAAAGCTAACTCATTCCTATACGTTTCCAGTTCACCCACCTGCCACAACCCATGGCGCACAGTCTCTCTGGACACTGCTTGTTGCCTGGATGGAGCCAGACATCTGTTTTCTGGTCCTTCAAACCACTGCTTGTGGTTCTGTGCCCAAGCCCTGTTCTGTGTCTGTCAAACGTTTGAAAACTATTAACTCTAACCCTGCCTTCTTAGTTCACATCTCCCAAACCAGCCCTATTTTTAAATAGGGACAAACAAACAAGTTCCTATTCTAGGAAATAGTTAGAGAGGACTACAAGTCTACCTTAATGTTTTTTAGTATGATGGAGTTATATACAAACACATCAGAACTAAAGACACACTGATACATACATATACACAACCCTGGTCTCCAAGAAGTCAAAATGGTTCCAAGGTCTGGGCTTCATCTATTCAGTTCTTAAAAAGTAATTTAACTTTCTTCCTCTCCATTCTGCCCTCCAACTCTACTAGAGGACAACCTCTTCCAATATGCCCATGCTAGAATGCATACACATGTGGATTCATGCTCGTTCTCTCTCTCTCTCTCTCAACCTCTCTCTCTCTCTCTCTCTCTCTCCCTGCAACCATGCAGGCTCACTGAGCTTCTTAGGCCTATCTCTGTTGCCTATCACTGCCTGTCCTGTTATTAGGTACTTTTGTAATGATTCTCATGACAAATTTTTAGGAAAAGGTCTCTATAATATACATTTGGATAATTTTCCAGAGATCTTAAAAATACAAAAAAAAAAAAAAAAAAAAACAACCAACAAACTCCAAATCCTGGGAAAAAAAAATCTAAATGCTCACATATCCAAAGAGAACATTTTAACATAACTGTAAATAAACTGAGAACACAGCTACAGGGTGTTAGGCTAAGATGGACATTTTCCTTGGGTTGTGGAGTCATTGTTAATACTCAGTGAAGAAACAGGTATGTCATTCCAACCAGAAGGAATATTTATGCCAAAAATGACATAAACTTTTATTCTAGTCTTAATTGAAAGCATTCTAATCACTGGCTATGAAAGGAACTCAGTACACAGAGTATTAGGTAAGTGCATCAATGAGAAAAACTGTGCTAAAATAGTTTTGAAGCCATTATGATAATTAATGCAAAAGGTACAGTGTAATCTCTAAATGGTTAGTGAATGAATAAACTGCATCACACTAGAGTCAGAGAACCTAAAAAATGACCAAAGGAGAAGGAAGAGGAAGGAGAGAGAAGACTGGAAACCTGTATCAGGTACAACTCCAGATTCACACACATGAATTTAATTCTAGAAAAATGGCAGTTGTATAACATTAAAGGCATGACTTAAAATCTCTTTGTAAAGGGACAGAGAGAGAGACAGAGAGACAGAGAGAGAGAGAGAGAGGGAGGGAGAGAGGGAGGGAGCACAAGAGCGTGAGACAGCGTGCATTGGCACCTGCGTAAGATCAATGCATTCTGAGCAACTTCAAGAACTGTGACTATTACTCAATACACACTGAAGCAGGAATCAGAAGCTGCTGAGAGCACAACACTAAAGCAGACTTAAAACATACCCATCAAGGGCTGGAGGGATGGCTTAGTGGTTAAGGTGTTTGCCTGCAAAGCCAAAGGACCAAGGTTTGATTCCCCAGGACCCACGTTAGCAGGATGCACAAGGGGGTGCATGTATCTAGAGTTCATTTGCAGTGGCTTGAGGCCCTAGTGTGCCCATTCTCTCTCTGTCAAATGACTAGATAAAAATAAAATATTAAAAAAAAATATGCCCATCAAGAGCTGGAGAGATAGCTTAGTGGCCAAGGCCTTTGCCTGCAAAGCCAAAGGACTCAGGTTCAACTCCCTAGGACCCACATAAGCCAGATGCACAAGGAGGGGCATGTGTCTGGAGTTTGTAGTGGCTGGCTGAAGGCCCTGATGTGCCCATTCTCTATATCTACTGCCTCTTTATTTCTCCTTCTCTCTCAAATACATAAATAAAAATAAAAAAATATTAAAAAAAAAACACACCCATCAAGCTTCAGGGAATGTTGTGGAAAGGGGACAGAGAGATTGTAAGAGCCACAGGGTGGGAATATCCAGAGGCATTGCCACCCTCCCCCACACACACACAATGATTGACTGCTGCTCTCACAACTCATAACCCACAATCCATGATGAATACCAGCAATCCCAGGGCCCTCAGTGGAATGGAGTCAAGGAGGAGGGAAATGATGTTAAGTTTCTACTTAATAATAATTTTAAAAGGGTCTGGAGAGATGGATTAGTGGTTAAGGCACTTGTCTGCAAAGCCAAAAGACCCAGGTTCAATTCCCCAGGACCCACATAAACCAGATGCACATTGTGGCACATGTGTCTGGAGTTTGTTTGCAGTAGCTGGAAGCCCTGGTGTGCCCATTCTCTCACTCTCTACCTCTCTCTCTGTCAAATAAATACATGAATAGTAAAAATAAAATTAAACATGCCTTTAATCCCAGCACTCAGGAGGCAGAGGTAGGAGGATTGCATGAGTTCGAGGCCACCCTGAGACTACATAGTGAATTCCAGGTCAGCCTGGGCTACAGCGAGACCCTACCTCAAAAAAATAATAATAAAATTTAAAACATAATAATAATTTAAAAAGAACTGTGACTATTTACTTTCATAGGTTTAGGGATCAGTTTTCAGTTTATTTATTTACTCCACACTCAACCAGGTCCACACAAGCAAGAGAACTTATCTAGAGCAAAGATCTTTACACGTGGCACACTTGGAAAACTAGGTGTGCTGCAAAGATTAGTCAAGTATGCACATTGTGTAACTGATATTAATTATAAAATGTGAGCAATATAGGCTAACATTAACTTGCTATGGACCTGGGATGTAACTCTGTATAAGGCCTTGGATTCAACCTTCAGCACACAAAAAGAAAACTGATTGTGATAAAGTTAAAATTGTATTTCCTAGCCTCCTCTTACTAATCAAAATGAATGAAGAAAGAACTCACTATCAAACATGAAATCAAGATTTCTCACGGGTCACATATTATCACTGTTAAACAGTGCAGGCTCTCATTTTAGAAAATTTTGCATCAAGCCAAGAAACTTAACAGCTTATTTAAAAATTATTTATCTTGGCTAATTTCTATGGGTTTAATTTTCTTAATTTGGTCTTCTTCCAAGTCACTCAAATAAAATAAAGTTACAGAATGACAGGAAGAGATCTGCCCACAAACCCAGAGCCTGGGTATACCAGCCACAGGGATAGGTGTCATGACAGCAGACAAACGAGACTCAGAGGTATAGGCTGAGAGGACAAAGATGTCACATTCTACATGCTATGACCGTCTCACAAGAGGCGCAAGCAGATATGGCTAGGGCACTTTTTAAATCTGAATTTTCTAGAGCACCCACCATTTCTCATGCTTGTTCTCATCATGTTTTGTTTTTTTTTTTTTTTTTTTTTTCTGGTTTTACGAGGTAGGGTCTCGCTCTAGCTCAGGCTGACCTGGCTGTGTAGTCTCAGGGTGGCCTTGAACTCATGGTGATCCTCCTACCTCTGCTTCCTGAGTGCCGAGTGCTGGGATGAAAGGTGTGGCTACCACACCCAGCTTCATCATGTTTTTAAATTAATTAATTAATTTAGGTTTTTTTGAGGCAGGGTTTCACTGTAGCTCATGCTGTCCTGAAATTCACTATGTTGTCTTAGGCTGGCCTCAAACTCACAGCTATTAATACATCCTTTTTTTTTTTTAATATACCAGAGAGTGAAAGGGAGAGAGAGCAAGAGAGAGAGAGAGAGAGAGAGACAGAGAGAGAGAGAGACAGAGACAGAGACTTGGCATACCAGGGCCTCTAGTCACTGTAATCAAACTCAGATGTGTATGCCACCTTGTGTGCATGTGCAACCTGGTGTGCTTGCATCATCTTGTGTGTCTGGCCTACATGGGATCTGGAGAGTTGAACATGGGTCCTTAGGCTTTGCAGGCAATTGTCTTAGCCACTAAGACACCTCTCCAGCCCTACATCCATTTTATATACAAAGTAGTTGAGGCTCAGAGTTGAAGAAACTTGTCCAGGAGAGTTGGAACTTGGACCCGATGTTCTCTGACTGTTCAGCGTCACTCCTCGCATTTCCGTTGTCACTGAGTTTCTATTAGTATGATCTCATCCCTCTTAATACTGAAACCAGAATCACAAGTGGAATAATCAAAACAAGTATTTGCTCTGGTTTGTAGTAGTTAGCTACTTTTCCAAACATGGCTTGTCTTCACTTCACTTCATCGTCTCATTTAAAGAACTGCATCCTATGCGGTGCCTGGGGAATTTTTAATGACCACATTTCGCCTTCTCTACATGAGTAAGCAGGCTGCGCTGCCCTGTGATAGACTTCCACTTGCCATACTCACATTCTCACTTCCCCACCTGACAAGTTCATACTCGTCCCTATAAACACACGCACCCCTCCCTTGGCAGTAGCACGCTGGACCCTGACAATGTCACTACACTTAAGCTGAACCACAATGAAACAGGTTCATTTCCTTTCTTCAGAATGTGAAACATAACAAACACATGTTCCGTGTAAACTGCAACCACACTGAGTACCTACTGAAGTAAAATGTATGCACGTATCATGTATATGTGTATGTGTGTATATATATACATACATATATATGTAATATTACTTTAATCATAATGTGAAGTCAGTGCAATGACGAGGGGCCCCTTAGACTGCTCCACCTCAACTCCTGTCCTCTCACAGGCTGAACCTGGAATTGCAGTCATGTGCACAACTGCCCACTCTCACACCTGTATTTCTTCTACTGTTACTCTTCCATTGTAGTGCCAGGAGCCCGTGCTGAGGGAATCACCTTCAGAAAACGTGCTGGAGTGAACCCTGCTGGCCCTAAGTATCACCCAAATCTCTAATGTCTTAAGATCCTCAAAAGGGCAGCTCATAACTAGAACAGTAGAAATCTGGAGAGGGGCACCTCTACAAAATCATTTCTCTTTTAAGAAATGAAAACAAGAGCTGGAGAGATGGCTTAGTAGTTAAGCGCTTGCCTGTGAAGCCTCAGGACCCCGATTCAAGGCTTGATTCCCCCAGGACCCATGTCAGCCAGATGCACAATGGGGCGCATGCATCTGGAGGTCACTTGCAGTGGCTGGAGGCCCTGGCAGCCCATTCTCTCTCTCTCTCTGCCTCTTTCTGTCTGTAGCTCTCAAATAAAATAAAAATAAACAAACAACTGTTTTAAAAGAAATGAAAACAAGATATGCTTCTGAAAAGCTCACTGAAGTCAGGTAAGGGTGTCCATTGAGAGGGACACAGGCACCCAGAAAAGCCCCATGTGACCACGTTTCATCTTAGTCCGGTTAGCTCGGTACTTGCCACTTGGGGTAGAAAGAAGAATACTGACATATGCAGCAGAGCATTTCAACACAGAGGAAGGAAGCTGTGGTCTGAGTAGAGGCGGAAACTGTAAAAGACCTTTGATCTTCAGCATTTTATTAAAAAGTAACTGAAAATGTAAATAACTGTCTCCTTCAATACCAGTTGACAGTTAGCAAGAGACCATTTAAGTTCTTTATCACCCACAGCTTGTTTTTTTACTAGGCATAATAAATGGCTGGAAGAGACCAAGTCCGCTGGAGCAATGAGCCAGCACCGGCTCTGAAACCCCTCCTGTGCAATATCCGACTGCTCTTAAGAAAGAACAGAACATCTCACAGCCAAGAACACTTACTCCCAAGACCTCTTCCAAGGCCACCCTGGTGCAAGGGAGGCCTTTCAGTGCCGAAGCAGGACTGCACAGCCCGTGCTAGTGCACATAGCTGGGAAAGCCAAAAGTAACTGTGCGGGAAGAGTGCGCAGGACAAACAGGCTTCAAACCCAGTTAAGCAGAAGGAAAGATACGAGAGGCCAAACTTGCCAAGTCCTTGGGGAGACACAAATTTCCCTAGGGGAGTCCACAGGTGGGAGACAAAAGGAAGTCAGCAGGAAAGGCAGAATGCTGTAAGTTGCAAAAAACTACCATTTCAGGACTCTAAAACACCCAGTTAATACCACTTTAAAGGTGATTAAAAATTTAGTTTGTTTCTTTGTAAATTACAGGGGTTAGGTTCAATTTCTAAATTCTGAAACACTAAGTGACATGACATTAGTTTTTTTTTTTTTATTCATTTGAAAGAAAGAGGGAGAGAGAGAGAATGGGCACATCAGAGCCTCCAACCACTGCAAAGGAATGCCAGATTCATGTGCCACCTTATGCATCTGGCTTACATGGGTCCTGGGGAATCAAACTGAGGTCCTTTGGCTTTGCAGGCAAGCACCTTAACTGCTAAGCCATCTCTCCAGCCCTAGTTGTTTTTTTTTTTTAATTTTTATTTATTTATTTGAGAAAGAGGCAGATAGAGAGCATGGGAGCCCTAGGCCTCTAACCACTACAAATGAACTCCAAAGGCATGTGCCACCTTGTGCACTTGGCTCTATGTGGGTGAGTACTGGGGAATCAAACCTGGGTCCTTGGATTTTACAGGCAGGTGCTTTAACCTCTAAAGCCAGCTTTCTAACCGGACATTAGTATTTCTAAAGTTGTAGTTTATGACTTGATTTTTCCTTGAAAGGTGGCCCTTTAGTACATGAAAAGTTTTTATTTGTTTGTTTTGTTTTCTCAGTGCTGTGGATGGATCAAGCCCAGGCCTTGCATGTGTTATCTACACACTCAAGTTCACTTTAAGCCACAGATGCACATTCCAAATGAGAAAAGCATGGTGTTTGCAAATCTCTGCCTTGCTTCCAAAACTGCGTCAATAGGAAAATAACCTGTGGGAGTCTGAATGTTTGGGCCCATAGACTCAGTCATTTTTGATTAAACTTCTTACTTGAGCCCCTAACAGGTAGATCCCTTCTAGAAGGGGCATGTCACTGGGGACAGATCTGAGTCCAGCACTAAGGAATGTTTGGGGCAGATCTTCATTCCAGCCCAGAGGTGTATGCAGAGCAGCTTGAGCACTGGAAGTCTGGGCTTGCTGCTTGCTGCTGGTGCTGGCTGTTACTGTCTCTCTGCTTGGATCTATGAAAGGGAGCCAGCTTCTTCTGCCCTTCATGGAACTTCTCCTGGATTTATAAGCCTGAAATAAGTCCCTTCCCCCCATAAACTGTCTGGCTGGATGTTTGCCCCTACAATGTGGAGCTGACTACAACAAGTCTATACTTTTGCTATTGGAGTTAGTTCCAAATAAACCTCTAAAGGACATAGATATACTCATTCTTACTAAAATGCATTGAACTTCCTTGATTTCAAAAGAGCAGATTGTAAGATGCATCATTTCATAGTGGGTTTTGGGGGAAGGGCTATGGCATTATCTGTATACATCCATTTTATAACACATCCCTAAACTGAAAATTGTTTGAAAAATGATGCATATTAGAATTGAAGACTATGGTATCAGTAGATGACAATGACAATACATGATTAATGAGATGTGTCTACCCATTTTCCCAGCATATTTTCTCTCTAAGCAGCTCTGGCAGGAGCTACTCATCTGTGTTTGGTTTCTTTCTAACATACAAAAGGGAAAGACATCTACAAAAGTTGTACCAAAAGAAGGTTCCTCTTCCAGAAACTGTCCATGCAAATGTACTTTCTCATATGTAATGGTATATGAACATGGATGTTTATTGAATTGTTATTTATAGTATGAAAGTCTACACAAAAATCACAAGAATGTTCACCAATAGGGGAATAAATTAATCATGGGTACACTCACAGACTTGGAATATGGACTATACATGTTAATGTGAATGCTCAACATGGAACACCATCAGGCAAAAAGAATAACAGACTAATATTTAAGGTATTTAATGTGGAAAAAAGTGAGTCCTAGAAGAGTAATTTTCTTTTTGTTATCAAGTACAAGATTCATATTTCTTCATAATTACATATCTGAAATTGGGGTTCACTATACAGTCAATGCATCTTAGAGGTCATGAAATATAGTAGTATGAATCATATTTGTAAATATATATAAAATATGCATGCCTGAATATGCATAGCAAATTTTTGGAAAGCTACTTCTAATTGTATTAGGAGAAGTAAGCTGCCTTTTTTTTGTTTTTTTTTTTTTTTTTTGTTTTTTCGAGGTAGGGTCTCACTCTAGCCCAGGCTGACCTGGAATTCACTATGTAGTCTCAGGGTGGCCTCGAACTCACTGCAATCCTCCTACCTCTGCCTCCTGAATGCTGGGATTAAAGGCGTGTGCCACCACACCCAGCTTAATATGTATTTATTTATTTGAGAGAGAGAGGTAGAGAAAGAATGGGTGCACCAGGGCCTTCAGCCCCTATAAACTCCAGATGTGTGTGCCTCCTTGTGCACATGTGTGACACTGTATGCTTGCATCACTGTGCGTCTGCCTTATGTGGGACCTGGAGATTCAAACATGAGTTCTTAGGCTTCACAGACAAGCACCTTAACCACCTAAGCCATCTCTCCAGCCCTATTGTTTTATTTTACTTGAATCCTTTCTTAGGGCTGGAGGTGTTTCTTTGAACACATATTACTTCCAAAACAAAACAAGTCTAAGTTGTTCCTGGATCCTAAAAGGAAGTTGTTTTGGACAACCACTGGGACAAGCTATTCATTTGGGGAAAAGCACTCCCAGGAGACTCTATTCATTAAATTAAAAAGGTACTGCATAGAAAATAACCAGCAAGGACCAAGGGAGGGGGCATTCACTAAGAGGCGCTGAGCACCAGGCAGTGCTCTGCTTCCTTTCTGTTACGTGAACATTTAGAAAAGTTTTATCAGAGCTAGAGCCTGGCCTCCTTACTGGAGGTAGAAGGGTTGGAAATTCAAAGGAAGTTCTTCCTTAGGGACACAGGACTGCAACATGAAGTGAAGTGCTGTCTTCTGACACAGAAGTGGTACAGGAGAGGGAGAGAGTCCTCTACCAAAGCTGGCCACAGCCGGCACCAGGGCACGGCTAGAGGGCTGCTGACCCAGGTCCTGAGCAAGGGAGCTGCAGCCCTGGAGAGCCCAGTGGGCAGTGACCGTGGAGCAGCGTTGGCTACAGCTCTCCAGACCTCCATCAGGAAACCACAAAATGCCCCCGGTTCACACAGATCCAGCGAACTTCCCAACTTCAATAAAGTGATTTCCACAAACATCCCAACAGTGGTCTGAGCTAGCAGGATCTGATCTGGGTGTTGATTTGTAATATGTCACTTGTGTGGCCGAGAAATGTAGGCAACCTTTATAGCACATAAAAAGTAGACCTCGGGCTGGAGAGATGGCTTAGTGGTTAAGGCACTTGCCTATAAAACCTAACGATCTGGGGTTGAGACTCCAGTATCCACGTAAAGCCAGATGCACAAAGGGGCGCCTGTGTCTGGAGTTTGTTTGCAATGACTGGAGGCCCTGGCACACCTCTCTGTATGTCTTTCTCTGACTTCTCTCTCTCTCTCTCTGCTTCCAAATAAATAATTTTTTTCTAAGCAGGCCAGGCGTAGTGGATTAGTAAGGTTGTTGAGACAATGCACCTGAGATCAGATTCTGCTTCTTCCAATGAAAAGGAGCAAGATGTGAGGTGTACAGGACTCAGTTTACTCACCATTAAAATGGAGGAAACTACAGAATCCAGTAGACAGTGCTACTGTTTGGATAACTGTGTTAATACAAATAAAAACCTTAGAAAAGTTTCCTAGCTTTTAAATACATGCTGGCTATCATGATCACTGGGCTGGAGGTGTGGGGGGGGGGCAAGCCAACAGTCCTATAATTACTGTACCGTGTAGCAAGTCCTGTGACAAGGGTTGCTAGAGACATCAGGAAAAGAAACATTTAGGGCTGGAGGGATGGCTTAGCAGTTAAGGCGCTTGCCTGCAAAGTCAAAGGACCTTGGTTCGATTCCCCAGTACCCAAATAAGCCAGATGCACAGGGTGGCGCATGCGTCTGGAGTTTGTTTGAAGTGGCTGGAGGCCCTGTTGCGCCCATTCTCTCTCTCAAATAAAATGAAAAAACAAAGACAGAAAGAAACATTTAATGTCCCTTAGGGACCCAGGTATACCAGGGACCATCTCAGAACATGGCCTCAGAGGAAGCAGCCAGGTCAGGTGGGCAGGGAGCTCAGGCAGAAGGAAAACTATCTGGAAAAGGCTGGAGTTCAAAAACAGTTCTGAATGGCTGAGGCAGAGTACCTTTTGGACAGAGGAAATGAGGCTGCAAAGTTGGACAGGAACCAATTTTAATACATTAGGTGAAGGATTTTGAACTTGACTCTGAAAGCAAGGGAGCCCTTTTGGGACTCTCAAGCTGGGCAGTGGTAGTATTTAACTCCTCTCAGAAGCTCACTGAAGCCCTCGAGGGGAGCCAGGGAGGGAGGAAGGCTCTCCATTAGCATCTGGGTGACCAAGGGAGACAGGGAGAAGCACTCCACATTCAAACTTGCTGACAATGCTCGCAGTGGAACCCACAACTGGCAAACTTACTTAGGTGACACATTTTACCCCTGACATCAGTGGTTTATGTTTGTCTTGTACTAGCGGGTTCATTTCTCATGGCTGGCAAGAGCTTGTGGGAAGAGCGACCACCTGAATCAGCAGGGCTTGATGGGGATGGCCTCTCTCCCCACGACTCTTTTACTGCCTTAGTTATGGCAAGTCGTTTCCACTTGAATTCCACTTATTTTTCTTTCCATTCTAGTGGTCTGGAACCAGCCCTCAACTTTTCTGGCTCTACACCATCATACATCTCTTTGGGTTTTAGTCTACCCAAGCTCATTCATGTGATGGGGAAAAGAAGGCCCAGGACCCAGGCTTGGAGACCTCTAAGACGTGAATCAAGAAGATTCCGATTATCCCACTGGCGTGCAGGTCCATCTGACAGAACCCATTCCAGAGCCCCCAGCATTACTTACAGTACAGGCACAGGGCAGGGGACAACAGGAGGAGGACAAAGTGAGTGAGCATCCTCTGGCTAACATGTTGCCATTGGCAAAATGCTAGCATTAGTGTCCCAAACCTCTGGCTTTGAAACCATGCACTCTCTACGAGACGGCCTGCACGTGAAAGAAAATGCAAGCTCATGAACGTGAGCATATTGTGCATGACCTCACTGGCGTGGGTAATGGAAACCAAAAGTTATCTCTAAGTGAACTGGAATGTTTACACTGGCTGCAGAGCTGTTCCCCTCAAGGAATCCGTCAGGAAGCCAGGCTCCACTTTCCTCATTTCCCAGTGTGTGGCTCTGCTCTGGCCTGAGGCACCAAGTGAGACGAAGAGCCAAGGTGAGGACAGCAAGGCAGACTGGATTGGTGGGGTGGGCTTTCTAAAGTTCAACCCAAGAAAATCAAATGAATGAAGGCAGAAGTTATATTTTTTAATGGCTCAAAATAGAACAAAATGTCACATGTCCATCAGGAGCAGGAAAATCAAAACAGGAAGTGTCTACTTCCTTCAACAGTTCATGTTCTGAACCTGAAAATGTCTCCAGAAGGCGGATGGGCTTCTGAGAAGTGACTGGATCAGGACAGCACTTACTTCAGGGACTTCCCACGGATAAACTGGGGACTGCATGGACCACCGGATCACCTAGAGGTGGGGTCTGGCCCAAGGAAGCAGGTGTGCCTTTGGTGGGAATGAGAGGTTCCTGGACCCATCCTCTTTCTCTGCTTCCCAGCCATCACAAGGTAAGCAGCTGGGCTCTTCCCCGTGCTCCCTGCCGCGGGCTTCTACTTGCCATGGCCCTTGGAACAAGAGAGCCATGGAACCATGAACTCAAGTTTCTGCACCCATGTGCCAAAATAAATCCTTCTTTCCTTAAGTTGCTTTTGTCAGGTAAGTTGATACAGTGACCAAAAAAATAAAAAGGCTAGCAGAAACACCCATGCCAAAGGCAGGGAAAAGGCCAGGTATTTAAACACCTTCTCCTCTCCTCAGCATATAGCACGTTGCATGTAATGAGATGATTTGCTTTGCTGTTACAGGGTTTTGTTTGCTTTTGTCATCTTAGGTCATAAGCTTGAAGTGTTAATTAAAAATGGAAATTAGCGTACTGATCCAGCAAACCCTGATGAAAAGATGGTCAAGTGAGCAACAGCATCAAAATGAGCTCATAAAATGCCCACGGAAAGACCACAGGGGAAAAGGAGTGGGAAAGGACTATGGAAAACCATATGCTATCCCATCTGATACAGACAATCTGACAGCTGAGTACAACCAATTCTCAGAGAAACATGCCATGGCTGACGTTTCCTTTTCAGCGCTTGTGTTACTTTTAGCACTGGCCCAATGGCTGGCAGCAAGAACCCTAGCAGCACAGGAGCAAACAAGCAACATTCCATGCTCTCTAGAAATCATGTTTGTCCAATAAAAAAGCACGCCCATATTCCTGGATTATATCCTCTTGAATGCAAGCTGTTTGACACTGCAACCTCTGAAAGCAGAGGACTCCTCCAGCCTGTCAAATACAGCGAGACACTACAGGAAAGGAAACCTTAGGTTGCAGTCAGGCTCGCATTGCTGGCAGAAATCACCCGACCAAGAGCAGCTTGTGGGGAAAAAGGTTTATTCTGGCTTACAGGCTCAAGGAGAAGCTCCACGATGGCAGGGGAAATGACAACATGAGCAGAGGGTGGACATCTCCTCCTGGCCAACATAAGGTGGACAACAGCAACAGGAGAGTGTGCCTAACACTGGCATGGGGACACTGGCTATAACACCCATAAGCCCACCCCCAAAAATACACTGCCTGCAGGAGGCTTTAATTTCCAATTGCCATCAGCTGGGGAACCTAGTACTCAGAACACCTAAATTTATGGGGGACACCTAAATCAAACCACCACATTCCACCCTCTGCCCCCATAAACTGATAACCATCCATGATGTAAAATGCAATGCATTTAGTCCAACTTTAAGTCCCCATACTTTTTGTTTTGTTTTCTTTTTCTTTTTGTTTTTGTTTTTATTTTTATTTTTATTTTTCAAGGTAGTGTCTCACTCTAGTGCAGGCTGACCTGGAATTCACTATGTAGTCTCAGGGTGGCCTTGAATCCATGGCCTCTGCCTCCCGAGTGCTGGGATTAAAGGCGTGCGCCACCATGCCTGGCTGTCCCCATACTTTTTATAAATCCTAATAATGTTCAAACATTCCTATAGCCCAAGATCTTTTAACTGAGCCATAATACCAAACAAAAAAAAAAATCCCCCCCAAACCCATAAGGCCAGAATAAACACTCATACTGCAAAAGATGGCATTGGGCATAGCAAAGAAATATTTAGCCAATATAAGATTTAAAACAACCAGGGCAAACATCAAACTCTGTAGCTCTAAGTCCAACAACTCTAGTCAGTGACAAGTCTCCAATTCCGATAATCCTAACCAATAACAAGTCTCTGGAGTTCCAATTCTGCCCCTCCAGCTAGGCTACTCACAGTCCTGGAACTTCATCTGGGGATGGCAGCTTTCCTTAGCAGCCATCTCGTGGTCCCAGCATCTCCAATGCAACCCACTGTTCATCCTTATGGCTCCATCGGGTCTCCATGCAGGCATCCAGCAAACCTGTTTCACACTGCTCATGGCCATTTCCAAAACATAAAACCGTGTTACAAATTCAATGACCCTCTCTTTCCTGCATTTCTTATACTCCACAATACCAGGTAGGTTGCCAATTTGTTAATCCAGGGGGAAATAAGGCAGACTTTGAAAAACAGGATACTCCTTCAGCATTTAGGCCCCTTCCAAAGAGTCTACATTCTTCCTGTTGTCCCAGTGCAGGTCAGCTGGCCCAATCTCAATGGTTGTAATCTCTCAATTGCAGCTGAATGGGTGGCAGTTTTGGCCCAAAGATTTCATTTCTGTGCCATATTCCTCTACTCACACCAGTCCATTTCTACATAATGCAATCATGTACAAATTCTCAGGATATGGCCATAACAGCAAGCCTCTCACATAAACTGTTTCTAGCCCAGTCCAAGCAAAGCTCTTTCTCACCCTCATAAACCAAACCTCACAGTCTATAGTTCTTACTACATTCAGGTGTTTAACCAGAATAGTCAATCAAGCTGTACTTACAGCACTGCAGGGGATCTCTTAGGCAAAGGTTTCAAATCCTACCACATTCCTCTTGAAAATCAGCTCCAAAAGGCCAAAGCCACACAGTCAGGTGTCTAGCAGCAACACCACTCTTAGTAGCAACTATTACTGTTGCAGTCAGGTTTGCATTGCTGGCAGAAATCACCTGACCAAGAGCAGCTTGTGGGAAAAAAGGTTTATTTTGGCTTATGGACTCGAGGGGAAGCTCCATGATGGCAGGGGGAAACAATGGCATGAGAAGAGGGTGGACATCAGCCCCTGGCCAACATAAAGTGGACATTAGCAACAGGACGGTGTGCCAAACATTGGCAAGGGGACACTGGCTACAATACCCATAAGCCCCCAACAATACACTGCCTCCAGGAGCTTTAGTTTCCAATTGCTATTAGCTGGGGAACCTAGTACTTAAAACACCTAAGTTTATGGGAGGACACCTGAATCAAACCACCATACCTTAGAACCACAGATCTGCTCCTTTCAGGTGGTTTGACGGTCAGGTTTACTGCACCAGCTAACTAGACTTCAAGTAGGTAAACTACATTTAGTTCTATTATTCAGAATATATGAAGAGCAAGTGATTAACCTATCCTTTCTCTCATTTGCTCAAAGATGAGGATTTAAACAACTAAAATACTTCAGAGACTAGTGGAATATCAAAGAAGTTCAGAGACTGGTGGAACAACAGAAGGAATAGCATCTAAGCAGTACCTCCTGTCGTGAACGCAGACTTGGAAATTTGTAGGAACACCTACTTCACATCCCTCTCGCTTCCCTAGACTCTCATTCTTCCAATGCCTTCCATATTACAGAAAGGTAAGATGAGACCTTACAGTGAGCAAGGGATGGTGGGGATGTCACTAGATCTGACTGACACTTGGAATATATTTTACCCTAAGGAACAGGGCTACACTTACGATACATTATGAAAAATGTGCCTGAATACTTTCAGATTGGTTCTGATTTTTTTCATATTAAAGATAAAAAATGAAAACACACTTAATAAGTTATTTTTAGACTTTTCACATTAAAAATCATAAACTAGGGTTTCACCAAAAAGTTAATTCCAAAGCTAGGTGTGGTGGAGCACACCTTGAATCCCAGCACTTGGGAGGCAGACGTAGGAGGACTGCCATGAGTTCAAGGGCACCCTGAGACTACATAGTGAATTCCAGGTCAGCCTGGGCTAGAGTGAGACCCTACCTCAAAAAGCAAACAACAACAACAACAACAAATAAAGCTAATTCCATGAAAGCCCACCACATGAGCGATACAGAATGGGGCAATGAGATAGAAAGGTGGCACCAAGGTCTGCAGCCTGAAGCAGTGAGGACATACAAATACTGAGAGAAACCATGTTGACTGAAGGTATACAGAAAGTGTCATGACAACCTGGAGACAGAAAAATCACCAGCTAGTATTGCTGGGAGAGGATGGGAGAAGGTTGAGTAGGAGATGAAGCAGGAGCCCACGGGCAAAGAAGGGACACAAGGGAATGACAGTCAGCGGGAACAGACATCTTCCAAGTGAGAACTGAGGGACACCACAGGTGACACCAGCATAGAGCAGCCAGTGCAGAGCAGTGAGATGGAAGGTAGGAAAGAAGCATGAAGAAGACCCAAGGAGCATGAACATAGTGGTTAAGGCACTTGCCTACAAAGTTAAAGGACCCAGGTTCGATTCCCCAGTACCCATGTAAAGCCAGATGCACAAGATGGCACATATGTCTGGAGTTTGTTTGCAGTGGCTAGAGACCCTGGTGTGCCCATTCTCTATCTGTCTCTCATAAAATAAATAAATTAAAATAAATAAAAAATAAAAGATATAGAAAAACCCTTTAAGATATTGACATAGGCAATGACTTGTTTCAGATATGACCCCAAAACACAGGGAAGAAAATCAAAAACAAATGAGAATACAGAGATGGCTACTACACATGAAGAACATGACCAGCACAATGAAGAGAAAGAATATATCTGCCAACTACCTATCTGACAAAAGGTTAATATTTATATAAGGAACTAAAAAAAAATTATTAAGCAATCCAATTTAAAAGTAGGCAAATGTTCTAACTAGACACTTCTCAAAAGAAGAAATATAAATGGCAAGCAAATATATGAAAAAAGTTCAATACTAGAAGGTAGAAAATACCACAAAGCAACACTATTTATTAGCGATGAGGAAAAATGTGAATCCAAACTACAAAGAGATTTTCCACCCCAATTAGAATGATTATTGTTTAAAAAATAACAAATGTTTTTGAGAATATGGAGAAAAAGGTACTGACACATTATTGATGGGAATATGAATTAGTAGAGACACTGTGGAAAGAGAATGTATGGAATTTTTTCAAAAAAACAAAACAAAAAAATCAATCTACTAGGGAAGTCAGCTACTGCACTTCTGGTTATATAACCAAAAGAAATGAAATCAGCACACTGAGAAAATGCCTGCACTCCCATGCCGGCTGTGGCACATTCACAAAGCTAACATGCTGAATTAACCTAGGCATCTGGCAATGGAGATGCAAATCGCAAATACAGAGATACCATCCCACCCATTACAGCCCAACATGTCTGTGACTGCAGCACTTGGGAGGCCGAGGCAGGAGGATCCACAAGCGTGAGGCCAGCCTGGGCTACATAGTGAGTGAGACCCTATCTTAACAAACCATTAAAAAAGAAAAAAGGGCTGGAGAGATGGCTTAGCAGTTAAGCCTAAGGAACCTGGTTTGAGGCTCACTTCCCCAGGACCCATGTTAGCCAGATGCACAAGGGGGCACACGCATCTGGAGTTCGTTTGCAGTGGCTGGAGGCCCTGGCGCACCCATTCTATTTCTCTCTATCTGCCTCTTTCTCTGTCTGTTGCTGTCAAAAAAGTAAATAAAAATAAAAACAAAAAAAAAATAAAACAGTTCAGCCATTTTTTAAAAAAACAGGAAAACAAACAAACAATAAATGCTGTTGAAGAGGCAGCAAAAAAAAAAAAAAAAAAAAAAAGGAACTTTTATGCACTATGGAAATCAGTGCAGAAGTTCCTAAAAAAAACCTAAAAATAGAACTACCAAATGACCCAGCTATATTCCTGGGTATATATCCAAAGGATCTAAATCGGCATGCTACAAGTATACTTGCACATCCATGATCCCTGCAGCAGTATGTGCAATAGCCAAGAAACAGAATCAGATTAAAAAAAAAAGTGGGGCTGGAGAGACGGCTTAGTGGTTAAGGTGCATGCCTGTGAAGCCTAAGGACCCTGCTTCGATTCTCCAGGTCCCATGTAAGCCAGATGTACATGGTGGCACATGCATCTGGAGTTTGCTTGCTGTGGCTAGAGGCCTGGCACTCCTATTCTCTCTGTGTCTCTCCTCTCTCTGCTTGCAAATAAATACATTAAAAAATTTTTTAAAAATGTGGTACATATGGGCTAGAGAGATAGCTTAGCGGTTAAGCTCTTGCCTGTGAAGCCTAAGGACCCCGGTTCGAGGCTCAGTTCTCCAGGACCCACGTTAGCCAGATGCACAAGGGGGCGCATGCGTCTGGAGTTCGTTTGCAGTGGCTGGAAGCCCTGGCGCGCCCATTCTCTCTCCCTCTCTCTCTTTCTCTCTGACTCTCTCTCTGTCACTCTCAAATAAATAAATAAAAATGAACAAAAAAATGTGGTACATATACAATGGAGTTTTATTCAGCCATAAAGAACAAAATCATGTCATTTGCAGAAAAATCAATGGACCTGGAGATCATTATGTAAAATAAACCAAATTCAGAAAGACAAATATCCTAGTTTTCTTTTATATGCAAAATCATGATTTAAATACACATATATGACATAAAAGCAGAAGTAGGGCTATTTTGGGAGATGTAATCATGGGAGGTAAGGGGATAGGGTAATGAGGGTATGAGCAAAATACAGTAATACACATGTATAAAAATGTCATAATGAGCCGGGCCTGGTGGCACACGTCTTTAATCCTAGTACTTGGGAGGCAGAGGTAGGAGGATCGTCATGAGTTTGAGGCCACCCTGAAACTACATAATGAATTCCAGGTCAGTCTGAGCTATAGTGAGACCCTACCTTGAAAAACCAAAAGAAAAAAAGTCATAATGAAACACACTATGTATGCTAATTAAATAATTTAAAAATGTTAATTGTTAAAAAAAGATTGACTTGCCAATTTTACCTTCTCCCTCCTCCAGCTTTAATGAGGTATAATTTATCACTCTAAGTATTTACTTCAATGAGTTCTGGTAGACAGGTACACACCCATCACCACAAACCAACTTCTAGAACACTGCCCTGATAAATTTTTTAAAAATGTGGTGTGGGGGCTGGAGAGATGGTTTAGCAGTTACGGCACAGGCCTGTGAAGCCTAAGGACCCAGGTTCGATTCCCCAGGTCCCACATAAGCCAGATGCACATGATAGTGCATGCCTCTGGAGTTTGCAGTGGCTAAAGGTCCTGGCACGCCCATTCTCTCTCTCCTGCCTCTCCTCCTCCTCCCTCCCTCTCTCTGTCTCAAATAAATAAAAATAAATCTTTAAAAAAATGTAGTGTGGGACTGGACAGATTGCTCAGTGGTTAGGTTGCTTGCCTGTAAAGCTTAAGGACCTGGGTTTAATTCCCCAGTACCCACATGAAGACAGATACACAAGGTAGTACATGTGTTGGGAGTTCATTTACAGTGGCTGGAGGCCTTGGCATGCCGATTTTTTCTTTTTCTCCCAAATATTTAAAAAAATAAAAAAGTGTGGCATGCATATACAGTGGCATACTTCTCAGCCTTTCAAAAGAAATCTCCTCATTTATAACATCATGAATGGATATGGAGATACCACGTTAAGAGAAACAGAAAGAATAGTGAATGGCCTCACTTATACGTGGAAAATAAAACAAAAGTCAGCCTTGGTTGGGTACGTGCTCAGCTGGTAGAATGCTTGCCGAGCATGCATGAAACCCTGGGTTCTATTGCTTTTACTGCACAAACCGGATGTGACAGGGTATGCCTATAATTGCAGCACCTGGGAGGAAGGAAGCAGGTTGATCACAAGTTCAAGTTCATCTTTGGCTACATAGTAAGTTTGAGGCCAGCTTGGGCTACATGAGATCCTATCTCAAACAAAACAAAAGTCAAAATCTAAGCAACAGAGAACAAAATGACAGTTGCCAGAGACAGACTGGAGGAGGTAGGGAAGGTTGGGAAGATGGTGACCAAAGACATATAACCTCAGTTACACAGAATGAACGAAGTCCAGATATCTACCTCACGCCATATATGTTAGACATCAAAAGCTTCTAAGGGAAGATTTTACATGCTCTTCCATGTGGGTAGTCTCTTATTTAGCCTTTCTGTACCTTGGCTTTCCTCAGTAAGGGACAATTAAGGATAAATAGGATAGTAATACTTAATTGGTGTGTACCTGTATGAGCTCATTACTCAGGACACACAAATGTGTATAATGTGCACTGGCCAAGGAAGTAAATGTAAGATTGCAATAAAAAGGAAATCCTGCCATTTGTGATATTACGGATGAACATCAAGGATGTTATATGACATGAAATAAGCCAGACAGAACAAGAGATGCTGTTTAAAAAATTATTTTTTCAACATTTCATCATCCCCAAAGTACCTATTTTCCTTCAGCCTTAGGAAGCCAAAAGTCTCCTCGCTGGCTTCATAGTATTTGCCTTTTCTGTCAGACACCATGAAGCTTCGTCTTCTCTCACTTGGCATGATGGTTCTGAAGTTCAAAATGCTGAAGCAGATGAAGCAGCCTGCCTTTTTTCTCTATGGCCTAAGTATGCGGCATTTCGCTTCCAGTCATGAAGGGCTTGTCCAGGTGGAGTGACTCTACAAACACACACATTTGAGTGCTTGTGGAAATTCGCTTCCTCTGAGGCAGATACCTAGGAGAGAACTGCTGAGCTCTGGATTGCCTTTAACCCAACAGAATCATGAAATTTCAGAATTTGGGCAGATCTTAAACATCATATGACTCAACTTTTCAGTTAACAAATAAGGAAGTAAACCTTGAGTTGATTTCCTCATGCTCACAGGTCACTAGTGACAGACAAGGGCTTACTCAGTTTTTCTCTTCTCTTCTCTTCTTTTCAAATGTCTTTCCTTCCCACCACCTTTTGCCTTCACTGCATTCTGGCAGGGCAGCCCTGGGGAGGCGGGAGCAGAAAACAAGGGGGCACTTCCCTTCTTCCCTTTCGGTCATCCCCCACTCCAGACAGCTCAGCCTGGGATCTCATTGAGCCTGGGGGGAGGGGGTCCTGGGATGCAGTCAACAGTTTCAGGCCCCTCCCTCCCGTGGCGCACATCACGCACTCAGGAATTTTATTCTTGGTCCTGCAAGTCCTCTCACCTGCCGTCCTTCCTCTGTGCTCTACCTTAAAGTCCTGCTTGTTCCACGTCACAGACGCCTTAGAGGTTTGCGAGGATATAAGCTGCATTTCTGGTTTTTACTCTTTAGGTTGAAGGAGATTTTCCAAAAAGGAAGTAACAATGTCTTTGCTGACCTAAAACCATAATTCTCTTACTCTTCCTGAAACAATCTGGGAGTAGAATTCTTGTGGAGCTAATGTAAATCCAAGGACCATGAAGAGACGCGGACCAGCCCTGCCTCTCAGCATGAGCGGAGGCTTCACTGGACGAGGCAGCCCGTTCCTCTCACAGACAGAGCAGCCCTGCCCTCACAGGGCCATTGGCCCACTTGCTGAACTGAAGCAAAATAAATCTGCCTGAAGCTGAAATTAAGCCATGTTTTTCATTGTTGTTTTTTGTCTGTTGAGGTATGGTCTCCCTCTAACCCTAGATTTCACTATGTAGTCTCAGGGCGGCCTCAAACTCACAGCGATCCTCCTACCTCTGTTTCCCTAGTGCTAGGATTAAAGGTGTGTGCCACCACGCCTGGCTATAACCTTTTTTTTTTAAATAAAAATTATTTTCCAAGTTTCCTGTAAACTATTTTGGCAAATGTCAAGCACACAGAACTGAATGTGAACGTTTTCCACTTACATAAATCACATCTCTTCTGAAAAATGTTTTAACTGTGAATTATGCACACAGGTTGCAGGCGGAATTATTGGCTGTTACTACCCAGCCGGTGAGCAAGTATTTACTGGACACCAGTGTGCTAAGCACAGCAGAGGAAATACAAACAGACAAGGATACAGCCCTGCGGCCCTTGTAATCTACTTGTGATAACAAGGCAAACATATAAAAATTAAATAGTATAAGGGAGTGTGGCCAAGGCACAGGGCAGAAATGTTATAGAATTTTAGAAGTAAGGGAGCTGACCTCCTAGATAATACCAAAAAGAACAAAGGCACTAAAAAAAAAAAAAACCTCCTAAAGCTCACATACAAACTACAGCTAAAGTATGCCAGTGATAATATCACAAGCCAGTTCAAAATCCTTTATAGAAAGCCCCACGGCCCAGCTTGGCTGTAGGACTTCACATCCTCTTTTCTACCTTGCCAGCTTTGGTACAAGCCACACACCATGGATGGCCCTGTATACAGACAACAAGTTCTTTCCAGCACTGTTTCCTGTGTCCCAGCTTATCCAACACTTTTTCCCTCACCCATAGCTACTGACAGTCCATCAATTAATTCTACACTTTGCCTCCTTCCACTGAGGTGTTTCTAGCGTTTTCTTCATCCCTATGCTGGCCTTCGCCTCTTGAGACAGCTAGTCTCCAAGGCATCACCAGTGACTCTCCCTGGTTCAGATCCTGCATAATCCCTTCCCATGTGACATAGGCCACCAGTAAGGTACTGTGGAAAGGATGGCACGACATCCAAGGTTTGATTATGCAAGACTCCTAGATCACTTTCTCCAGGGAGACTCATCTCCCATGTCATGGTTTATTCCAGCAGGCCTGTACAGAAGTCTACAACTTAAGGAACGAGAAATTCTGTCCAGAGCTGGTACCAATCCACCGTCTTGGAGTTAGATCTTTCAGCTCCAGGAAAACTTCTGGACATCTACAGACCTAGCCAACAACCTGCCTTCAACCTCATCAGAGACCTCAAATCAGAACCAGCCAGTTGAGCTGCTCCCAAATTCTGACCTCTATGGGCTTCAGTAAGACACTGAATAATCATTAGTTGACTGAACACTGTATGAAGTAGTTGGTAAACTGATGCATTGGGTTGATTTTACTTTGGCTTTGGATTATTTTCAGTTATTTTTAAAAAAGATTTCATTTTTATTTATTTATTAGAGTCATAAAAGGAGAGAGAGAGTGAGAGGCATGCCAGGGCTTCCAGCCACTGTAAATGAACTCCAGATGCATGCGCCACCATGTGCATCTGGCTTACTTGGGACCTCAGGAATGGAACCTGGGTCCTTAGGCTTTGCGGGCATGCGCCTTAACCGCTAAGCCATCTATCCAGCCCAACTTTTAGTTTTTTAACTGTAAGGATGTGGTAATGTCTTGGGGCTCAGACCAATGGCATAATACTTGCCAAGCCATTTGCAAGGTCCCAGGTTCCATCCTCACAAGGAAAAAACCAAAACCAAGAAACAAAGACTTGGTTGTGTGGAAGGAGTTAACAGCTGGCAATGTGGATTCAGACTCTTACCCTGGCTTTGAGGAAACATTGTTATGGACACAGAGTTCTCACCTCTGCCCTAGGACTTACCTCCTGCCTGGACTAACTTACCAAAGGCAACAGAGGCTCTCAAGTGTCACAGGTGGTAAATGAGCACTGGCACTGCCAAGCATTTGTGATAGGCAAGAGAGGAGACTGGCAATCGCAGGCAGTGGCTACTCAGAGCCTGGGTGGACTAGCCAGGGAGAGGTAGCCAGAACGTGGCAAGACTTTCCACTGTTTGCCCTCGGGCCTCGGTCCTAATACTGACAGACTTTCATACATTCTACTTGAGGTTTCTCTTAATCCTCCAGTATTTTTAGAGATCCAGTTCAATGTGGGGTATGCTCTTAAACTCAGGGCTGAGTCTAATTGTCTCCTTTCATGGGCCTTCTTAGGACCCACTGAACCCAGTCTGAGTGACAGGTAAGACAATACCTTTTGTTTGCTACTAAAAACAAAACAGGACCAATTTTTTGTGAGCTCTTTCATAGATACAGCCATAAATAACACACAAAGACAATGTCCTGGGCATTGAAAAATACAAAGCACTCTGATAATCTTCCGTTGTAAAATTATAGATGCACATGCTATAGTAAAGTGAGATTATTGTAAAATATACTAATTCCCAACAGTAAACTAGCCCAGAAGGCAAATGTACATTGAGACAGTATTTGTATTAATAACTACAGAGATAAAAGGAACAGCAAGGGCAACCTCCATCCAGGAAAGACACAAAACCGTGTGAACAAGACAGTCAATTCTCATGGAGAAAAGGAGCCCATGTGGCTTAAAGTCAAAAAATGTGGTGAAATCTAGTCAACTCTGCCTTGGGCCAAAGCAAGATCAGTTCCAAGAAGGAGGACTCAGTGCTTGTTAAAATTCTGTGCAGTTAAATGCCCCTTCTCTTTCTCTTTGGAAACTATATCACAGACCTCAAAGAGATTCTGGTACTTAGCTTAATTCTTTCCACATGCTAAACACACCTCGTTGCCTATAGGCACCAGTCAGATTTAGTTTCTTCTGAAATGGGAGGCTAGAGATTGAGTTGTCTATGTAAATTATTCCATCCTATTAGTGTTACAGAGCTGAAATTTATTACCAAACAACTTGGAGCTAGTTACACAAACCTGCCGATAAGGACAGGCTGCAGCCCAGCTGTTCCCAACAGGCCTTGTAAACAAAGAGCCACAGCTAAGGCAAAAGCTTGTCTCATTTCATAAAGATATGCATTTAATTAGAGAAATGTTTTCAAATGCCTCAAGTCTTAATCTTTGATTTAGTTGTGCTATGAACATCAATCACACGATTTGTTAATATCTTTGTTGCAGTACATCTCAGCGATATCAGAGTAAGAGCATGTCTTTTAAAAGTGAATAATGTGGACATTTCTTCAGGCAATATCTGTTTTATAAGTTACTATTTCTTTCCCAGAAAAGGCAACAGACAAGTGAACTTTCACTAGATAATGATGGAAAGGAATATGAGAAATGAAATAGGATGATATGTTTTTACACATGTCTAAAACCTTTCTTTATTTCTAAATTTCCTTGACTTTTCTGAATTGTCTTAATAGTGGGTGTAGTATGTTTGCTTTTTAAACTATCAGGATAAGATCTCAGCTCATCAGACAAGAATTTATAAACTATTCATATACAGGGTGGTGACATATGAACCACCCTAGATAGATAGTGCCCTGGTTGCCTAAATATTCCTCGGGGAATTCCATAATGCTCATGTTTTAATACTATAAGAAGAAAGAAATGGTCTAGCCTGTCATCACAGTGGATGTCGAGGAAATATTCTCCTTTAGCACCAGACTAAAGCCAGTCCTTGAATAAAAGTAAAAATCATATCTGGGCAAATTATAAAAACGAAGTACATACTAATAAGGAAAATTATTTACTTCACGGAAACAGAAAAGAACAGTGGTTGCTATGGCTGGGTTGAGACTGCGGGGAATGGAGACACTGGTCAAAGGGTACAAACCTTCACTTCTCCTATGAAAAGTACGGGGATCTACTGTAAGCACGGCGGTAAGAGCTGGGAATACTGTCCTGCTTACTGCAAACTTAGAGTGTGAATCTCAAGTGCTCTTGCCACACACACAAATGGAAACTATGCGTGTATGGATATGCTCGTTAATTTGGTTATGGTAATTGTTACCCAAATGTATGAGTCTATCACATTCTACACCTTGAACATATGCAATCCCATTTGTCAATTATACCCTAATAACACCAGAAAAATAATAAAAATAGAAAGTTCATTACCATCCCCATGAAGCGCCGAGAGCTGCAAACCGAGGTGGAATGCTCTAACATGCAGACGGACAGGGCTAGTAGGAGTTACTGGAGATGTGGAGAGTGAGAGGCCACTTCTGGACCTGGAACAGCTCCTCGAGGAAGCAGCGCCTATCTCTAGCTGGACAGGGCGATGCCAGGCAGCGTGGGAACACGAGAGGGCTCACCTGGGAAGAGTGGGTGTATCTGGCCGACTGCTGAGGGATTAAGGAATGGGAAGAAAGCAGAAAATGCAGAGGAAAGGAGGGGTAGGGGTGGGACACAGACTCATGCTTAGGGCTCTGAGCTTTGCACTTGCTGTTCTACTTGATCCTGACAGGCCATTTACAGGTGAGAAGACTGAGAGAAATACAGTTTCTGAGACACGCACAGCTCGTCTGTGCATCCTGTGGAAACGGAGTGGCCGGTGCACAGCACAGCCATCAACACGGAGTGACAAACCAACAGGCCAGACCAAGCTCTGCCACTCTGCTCTTTGGAGCTTCTCTGACAGACACTGGGGAGCCACTGACTACTCTGAGTTAAAAATGCAATCACCCGAGAGCAGTGCTCTGACAAGAGTGCAGTCATGGCTGGGGCGGTGGACCTGGGAGGTAGCTAATGATGGAAGGCTGAAATGTTTACATATGCTTTGCTTTTCCCGGTATACTATTTTTATACAGATTTTTCCAACAAAGTATTAGAGTGCCTCAAAACCTCAACTGAAATCTAAATTCTCTCCTTGGCCAAATATATTTTTATTATGAAATTTAAGCTCCACAGACAACGTAAAATGAAACTATAAACTCCTTTCCTTTCTTCCAACCCACAGTTCCACTATTAATGGTATATCTTTCATTCCTTAAAAAACGTTTAGACAGTCATAAACATATAATGTGCCTTTCTAAAAAGCATAATGAGATCACTATTTGGCTTTTATTTAATCTGCCCTGGAGATCTTGCCATATCTGTGCACAGAGGCCTGCCTTGTTCCCATGCTGCACAGTATTTCCACTCAAGGAAGTGCCGTTCTATATACATGAGCAGCCATGCACAGTGAAGTCATCTGGAGAGTTTTGTTGTTTTGTTTGTTTATTTTACTGTGCTGGGAATTGAACCCAGGACCTCATGTATGCTAGGTAAGTGCTCTATTCCATAGCAACACCTCAAGCCCTTCTTCGTTCTTTTTTTTTTAAATTTTTTTTGTTTATTTTTATTTATTTATTTGAGAGCGACAGGGAGAGAGAAAGAGGCAGAGAGAGAATGGGCGTGCCAGGGCTTCCAGCCACTGCAAACGAACTCCAGATGCGTGCGCCCCCTTGTGCGTCTGGCTAACGTGGGTCCTGGGGAATCGAGCCTCAAACCAGGGTCCTTAGGCTTCACAGGCAACCACTTAACCGCTAACCCATCTCTCCAGCCCCCTTCTTTGTTCTTAAAAACAAGTCAGTAATGAACCCTTTTTGTACATACTTCATAGGCTGGGGAGACGGCTCAGTGGCTAAAGGTGCTTGCGTGCATAATGAATTCACCTGTGCTCACTTGTCTCAGCTTCTTGGATACTGTCACAGATGGGCTCTCTATTTAGCAAGATTTCCACACATGTAAATACAGTCAACAGTCACTTCACAAGGAATGGGAATTCAAAGATAGTCTAAAAATAAATTTACTCACCAGTGTATCTCAGGACGACATTTTGTAGCCCTGGAGCCACCTGGAAGGACTCATGGCCAGGGTTCCAGCTTGCTACTCCGTGCCTCTTGTGCCAAGTTCATCATTCCACACTGGAACAGGACAGCTTTCCTTTCCAGGGGACAGAGGGCACTGGCATGCTTATTTGCGAGGGGCTTCAACCTCCTGGGGTTTCCATATGTTAAATGACAAAAGTACGCATAGGGCTGGAGAGATGGCTCAGCAGTTAAGGCTCTTGCCTGCAAAGCCTAACAACCTGGGTTTAACTCCCCAGTACCCATGTAAAGCCAGATGTACACAGTGGCACATGAATCTGGAGTTTGCAGTGGCTGGAGGCCCTGGTGTGCCCATTCTCCCTCGCTCTCCTTGCAAATATAAATAAAAATATTTAAAAAATAAAAGCACATGTGATAATTATCTAAACCTCAGAGTTCCAGATCTGGGAGCGATCAGAGGTTGTCTGGTGTACGCTTCACATTTCACAGATGCGGCAGCTTTGGCCCAGAGGTTACGGCTCTCAGAAAGCTCACGAGGCAAGTTCCCTTTGCATAGTGGCAAAGAAATCTTTAAGAGATTCCGGGAACATAGGTAGACACAGCACAGTAAAATAAATTCACTTTTTTTTTTTTTTTTTTTTTTTTTTGAGGCAGGGTCTCACTCTGGCCCAGGCTGACCTGGAATTCACTATGTACTCTCAGGGTGGCCTTGAACTCATGGCGATCCTCATACCTCTGTCTTCTGAGTTCTGGGATTAAAGGTGTATGCCACCACACCCGGCTTAAATTCACTTATTTTTTTATTTATTTTTGTTTATTTTTATTTATTTGAGAGTGACAGAGAGACAGAGAGACAGAGAGAGAGAGAGAGAGAGAGAGAGAGGGAGGCAGGCAGAAAACGAGAGAGAGAATGGGCAAGCCAGGGCCTCCAGCCACTGCAAACGAACTCCAGACGCGTGCGCCCCCTAGTGCATCTGGCTAACGTGGGTCCTGGGGAATCGAGCCTCGAACCAGGGTCCTTAGGCTTCACAGGCAAGCGCTTAACCGCTAAGCCATCTCTCCAGCCCAAATTCACTTATTTTTAACCTCTTTTTTTTTTAACTAAATTAGTATGCTTAGTAAGTGTTGAAACAGACACATTTCATACACACACACACTCACTCACTCACTCACTCACACTGACACTCTCTCTCTGACACCCATCCCTTGTCTGAAGTTAACAAGCAGGGCAGGCAGCACTGCTGACTTACTGTGAGTGAAGACAGGCCACTCCCCAGCAGTCTGCAGCCTGACAATGCACTTGCACTTTGGGGTCACTCAGGCTGACTTCGGAGCCACAGCTGTGTTCCTCCCCCTCCCTTTCCTGTCCATGCTGCAGGGGTTAAATTGGAGATCTTTAATAGCTCTGAGGAAAGTCTGTCCAAGATCTAAATTTAGAAGAGTTATTAGCTCCCTCCTCCAGCCTCTGAGCCCAGCTCTGTAACTGACCTACAGCTTGCACCCGCACATTCCCTAGATGAAGTAAGTCGGCGGTACAGTTCTTGCAAAGTACAGTACTATGGTGAAGATCTAGCCCAAGATGGGGGATGAGGAACAGGGAAGGTCACATGGGGGAGCAAGTTCAAGCAAAGTACAATGGAACCATGACTTTATAAGCTGAATAAAAAAATTAAAAAAATAAAAATTGGATTTGAATATCAGATTACCTGTTGGGTCAGGGGTCGTGCAAAGAATGAGGTCGAGACAATCTGAGCTCAACAAAAGTTCACTTATTACTACTACTGCCGCAGATCTACAGAACTGATCGAACAGGGATGCAGCCAGACTCAGGAGCTGGGACTGCGACCCCGATGGGGGTGTGTGCAGGCCTTTTAAAGCAAAAAAAAAAAAAAAAAAAAAAAAAAAACACAAGCAGGTGTGAGGAAGTGGGATGAGGGTGGCGTTGGAGTAACCTTTGGCAGGATTGGTTGGATTTGGGTGCAAGGTTGCTTTGGGGCCTAGTTTTATGAACTGGTGGTCTAGATAGCAGGATGTTGGTAAGTCCCCAAGCTTACTTTGGCAAGGCCATTGGGGCAGCTAGAAGCTGATTGGGTGGCTCAGGAGTTAGGGACTTTTGGTGGTTTTTCTTGGAATGCAGGATACAGGGAAGTCAGCAGTTTTCACAAAACTGGCGAGAATTTACAAAATGGAGTCACTGTGGCCCTTCATTCCCCCTTTGGCCTATACGTGAATCAAATCTTTGATTCTTTATCTTCTTCTTCTAAGTCTGCATCCACCAACAGGAGAGTGAATTGAGACCTGAGCACCATTAATCTGACTGAGGCTTCCCAGGCCTGGATAAACCTAAGGAGGACACTTATGAGGCAAGGCCCACATGTTAGGGTCACCAGAAAAATCAAGAGGGGTTCTGCTAGCACAGATAGTATGGCAGTTAAAGAGCTTGTGAAACAAAGACCATGAATGTTCATCCTCTTTTTGTCTATTCTGTTTTTAGGAGTTCTAGGGTCTATCTGATGACTCCTGAATGGTTAGCGTAAATCAGCAAGTTTCTCCTAATGCTGCACATAGTCCCCCTTCTTTAAGGAACAAGAGGTCTAAGCCTCTCCAGTTCTGAAGGACTACTTCTGTTAAGGAATTAACCTAACCTGTCTTTCTAATAGGGATGTTGTCACGCAAAGTCTCATTAAATCTCGACTCACCACTTGAGTGAGCTGTTGGTGATTGGAGACTCTGAGTGTCAAAGATGTGGCCCCGATAGCGGTAGACCCCGCTATCCCTATTCCCACTAAGGCAAGGATTAGGATGGGAGCAGCCCTCTGAAAATGGTAGGGACTGGGGGAAGGCATCAGGTGTTGATGGCCTGCTTCTCCTCCATAATAGAGTATTTTGGGTATAACAGTTACCAGGATACATAGTTCATGGCTATTTTCCTTCATAAAGAAGGATATTGAGAGGCCAGGGGTCAGTCCCAAGGTGCAAGCAAAGGATGTCCCAGCGGGTGCTGCTAACAGAGTATGGCTGTCTAGTCCTCCCCAGGAGCTGGAACTTCAAACAACATGGGTGAAGAATGACATAGTTGTGTGTAGGGGGAGCCCTTTAACTGGTAGTTATCAGAGCGAAAGCAAGTACCATTTCCCGTAATGTCGCCCACAGTGATGGAGAACAACCAAGGGCATGTGTGAGAGTCATTGAGAGGAACAGATTTTAGTTGGGAAAACAGAAGGGGGTCCTGAAAGGCCATCCCTACATAGTAGGGGGGTCTAGGGTCCAGATAGAGCCAACAGTCTTGGGTGATATCGGAGGTGCTAGAGTTGAGGAATAGGTAAGTGGCATTAATCAGGTCCCGCAGGGTAACAACTGGGGGACAGGTTAGGTCTAGAGAGGAGTTTGGGTGAGGGGGCAGAATGGTTGTTTGGCCTGAAGGAGCTGGGTTTGGGGCCCTTGGCGGTGGGACCATGGGGGGAGGAGCAAGGGGTCTGATGGGTAGGTTGGGGATTGATTTTCCTTGTGGCAAACATTGGATGGTAAAGGAGGTTCCAGGATCAGAACTGGACACACAAGCTTCAAGCTCCCAGGTTTATCCTGTTTTCCAGTGCCCAGGGTTGGCAGCATCCTAGCTTTTTATGGTTAGGTTAAGGGGGTGGCAATGGTGGCAATGGTTTGAGCTACAAGGACGGGTGCGAGAAAAGGAGATAATGAGGTCGGGATCAGGATTTGTAACCATCCATTTTCCTGGCCCAATTTTCCTGGACTCACATCCCCACTGCACACAGAAGTTAGTTCCCTCTGTACAAAGAAGCCTGCCCAGGTACTGACCCATGGGGCATAGGTAATAGGTATATGGGAGTACATTAAGTCCTAGGGGGTTCCAACCCCCAGAGATGCCCAGGTCCCAGGAGATGGTGGACCGGAGGTCCACAAGGTCTACCTGAAAGGTAGGTTGTTTGTTTGAATCTTTGGCAGAGAAGCTAGATAGGATCTTTCCTGTTTTCATAGCAGATAACCTCCAGTCACAAGTTTGAGGCCTGTATGGGGAGCCTTGGGATCCGGATACTCTGAGGGATAAAGAAGATATTAGGAGGAGGCAAGGAAGTAAAGTCACATGGCTGATGGACCAGCTTGACCCAGAGGGATCATCCAGCCTTTCACCTAGCGGTGGCTTAATGTGAGAGTGATGGATCTGAGTTTTTATTCCATCAACCTCCACTGCCGTAGGGGTGGTGAGGATAATGGTATGAGATCCTTTCCACCGTGGACCAAGGCTCTCCTTGTGGTGTCTTTTGACCCAGACCAAATCTCCAGGCTTATGATCGTGGGGCTTTGTTGGTGGCAGAGCATAGACTTGCCTCAGGTTCAGGAATATATTATTCTGGGCCGTCTGCAGTGCTTGGACAGATTTGAGAAAATTAAACTCAGACATCTCAGCTAACTCTGTTTGGAGCTTAGTAAGGAGGGGAGGAGGCCTTCCAAACATAATTTCATAAGGGTTCAATCCATAGGTATAGGGGGTATTTTGGGTGCAGAAAAGAGTGAAGGGTAGGAGGGCTGTCCAGTCCTCGGCAGGGTTAAGGGTTAATTTAGTTAAGGTCTCCTTTAGGGTCCGATTCATTCTCTGTATCTGTTCAGAAAATTGGGAATGATAAGCACAATGAAGTTTCCAATAAATCCCCAGGATTTTTACTAACCCTTGTGTAACCTGAGAGAGAAAGGCAGGTCTCTTGTCAGAGCCTATAGTAGTAGGAAGGCCATACCTGGGATGAGCTTTTCCAGGATCTTCTTTGCCACACTGTTTGCTTTTTTTCTTAGTGGGGAAGGCTGAAAAAAGTGTCTATGAAGACTAGAAGATACTTATAGCCACATTTACTGTTCCCCTCTCTCTTTTGTTCAGGGACTGGCTGCCTGAAATGGGGTTGACTTGGCAAGGTAAGCACTTGGAGACGCAGTTTTCTATAATCTGGTTGAGGCAGAAAATCTTGAAATGAGAAGGAGCCAAGAGTTCTCTAATTTTATGTCTTCCCAAATGGGTACTTTTGTGGATCTGGTGGATTAGGGCCTAGCCATTTCTTCAGGAAGGGTGAGGTGCCCCTCCATCCTTCCCTAGTGTAGGTGTGTCGAAGGGTACCAAAATCCTGGTCATCTTGGGCAGTGTATTCAGGTATGTCTGGTAGGGCAAGCGCTGGGAGTGTGACCAGCAGGTGCAGGTTCCCCATGGCTGCCTTCCTGGCAGCCTCGTTGACCAGTCTGTTGCCCTGCGCTTCTGTGGTGTCCCCCTTCTGGTGACCAGGGCAGTGAATTATGGCCAGTTTTCGGGGCAGCCAGAGGGCAGACAATAATTTGAAAATTTCACCTTTGTTTTTGATAGTTTTGCCTTCTGCTGTGTTAGCTGACCTCATTCATGGTAAATGGCACCATGAACGTGTGCCGTTGCAAAAGCATACCTACTATCAGTATATATATTGGCCACTGTCCTTTGCTTATTTTAAGAGCCTCAGTTAGGGCCACAAGCTCTGCCTTTTGGGCTGAGGTCCCTGGAGGCAGGGCGGTAGTCCAAACAGTCTCTGTTGAAGTTACCATGGCTGCCCCCGCATACCTGACTCCATCCCGAATAAAGCTACTTCCGTCAGTGAAGTAGACCACATCAGGGTTTTTCTAGAGGGTGTCTGTCAAATCTGGCCTAGTCCCCTGGACTTGCTGAAGCACTTTCAAGCAGTTATGGAGAACTTCCAGGTCAGGATTAGTAGCAGAGTGGCTGGGGTGAGGCAAAGCTGGGGTGGAATGCTGTATGTGGGGTTGAGTAGCAAAGCCTGATAATGAGTTAGCCTGGCATTGGTCATCCACCTGTCTGGGGGGGGTTTCTGGGGACTGCCTCTACAGAATGGGTTGTGGTGATAGTTGAACGGTTGTCCCAGAGTCAATTTGTCAGCATCCTTTACCAAGAGAGCAGTGGCAACCAGCAGCCACTGAGTCCAGTCTTTTGGATAAATAGGCTACAGGACATTTCCAAGGACCAAGTTGCTCGGTTAACCCTCTTTTGCCACTCCGGCTCGTTTGTCCACAAAGAACTAGAAGGGCTTGAGGACATCTGGGAGGGTGAGGGCAGGTGCCTCAAGGAGGGCCTTCTTTATAGCTTGAAAGGTTTGATCTTGGGTTTCATCCCAAGTAAAGAAGTTTTCATTGCCCCGGGTGGCCTCATATAGGGGTAGAGCTATCTCTGCAAACCAGGGTACCCAGAGCTTGCAGAACCCGGCTGACCACAGGAACTCACACAATTGCCTTCGTGTCCTTGGGGTTGGAATCCCAAGGATGGTCTGTTTGCGAGCTGGGGAAAGCTACCTCTTTCCTTCCTTTAAAATATATCCCAAATAAGTAACTTCCAAGGTGCAGATTTGGGCCTTTTTAGCTGATACTCTATAACACAAGGTGGTCAGCGCCTGTAGCAGGTCTTCAGTGGCCTGCCAACATGTTTTCTAATTTTTTGGCAGCCAACAAGAGATCATCAACATATTGGCGGAGACTCACCTCGGTGTGGGAGGTTCAGTATTCACTCAAGTCCTGGTGTAGGACCTCGTCAAATACTGTAGGTGTTTAAATCCTTGAGGGAGGTGAGTCCAAGTCAACTGAACCCTAAAACCTTGTTCAGGATCCTGCCACTCAAAGGCAAAAAATAGTTGACTTTCTTTGGCTAGTGGCAGACTGAAGAAGGCACCCTTTAGGTCTAGGACAGTGTAGACCTGTAAATCTGGAGAGAGTAAGCTCAAGAGAATGTATGGGTTAGGCACTGTAGGGTGAATGTCTTCAACTCTTTTGTTGATTTCCCTCAGATCTTGTACTGGCCTGTAGTCAGTTGTGCCTGGTTTCTTTACTGGGAGAAGTGGCGTATTCCAGAGGGATTTGCAAGGGATTAGGATACCATGTTGTCTCAGTCTATCTATCTATGTGTTTACAAATTCCTTGACGGGCATCCAGAGTATTGGATATTGTCTGGCCTGGATAGGGGAGGCTGCTGGCTTAAGGGTCATTACAACAGGGGCTTGGTGACGTGCTGGCCCTGGGGGTTAGTCTCAGCCCAAACTTCAGGAATTTTTGTTGTAATTCAGAAAGGGTGGCCTAAGGTCGGACAGTCAATAGGTTGGAGAAGAGGCGGTATTCTTCCTCCATGTCTATATCCAGAACACAAAGTGCTTTGGGCTATGGGGAGATCGTCACCCCCTTCCCAGTAAAATGAATCTGGGCCTTCATCTTGCTTAGTAAATCTCTTCCCAAAAGTGGGTATGGGCAGTCGGGGATAACCATAAAGGAGTGGGAAACCTTGCCTTTTCCCAAATCCACTGTTTGCCAGGTGGTCCATGGGTGCAGGTCAGTGCCTATAGCTCCTTGAACCCAGGTTTTCTTTCCTGACCAGGGGCCCATAGATGACTTAAGGACTGAGTGATGAGGCCCTGTGTTCACCAGGAAGTTGACAGAGAGCCTCTGCACTTTTAGAGTTACCCAAGGCTCAGAGAGGGGAGGCAAGCCCTGTCACCTTCAGTCATCCAGTCCAACCAGTTCCAGGACCTTTTGTGGGTTCTGGGGTATCTCCTGTTTTCTTTTTCTCCGGGGGCATTCTCCCTTCCAATGGCCCATTTCTTTGCAATAGGTACATTGGTCCTTTTTGAGGCGGGGTTTCACTGTGGCCTCTTCTCGGCTGCTCCGGGTGGCCAACTTAGTTGGTTTCCCTTATATCCTCTGAAGTCCCTTCTTTCCCCAACAACAGCCACCAAGTGGACCTTTGCCAGTCCTTTAGTCTTCCTGTCCTCTGGGATTTCCCTGTTGTTGTAGATTTTAGTGGCAACAGTGACCAACTCGGAGAGGTTCTTACCTTTGAACCCATTCATGCGTTGGAGTTTTCTTTTAATATCTGAGGTGGCCCGGTTGACAAAGGCCATATTAACAGCCATCTGGTTTTCTGGCGCCTCCAGGTCCAGGAGGGTGCAGGTTTTATAGGCCTCTAACAATCTTTCCAGGAAGGCACCAGGAGATTCATCTTTTCCCTGGATTACCTGACTAACTTTTGATAAATTTGTGGGCCACTTAGAAGCAGCTCGGAGACCACCCATCAGAACCTGGCAATAGACCTTTAGCCGTTCCCTACCTTTAGGTATGTTAGGGTTCCAGTCCCCTGGGTCAGGGAGGGTAGTCAGGAAAGCATCACTAATGTGGGCTTCATCAGTGGCCGGGCGTCCATCTTGGCCTCTAACCAACTTTTGGCACTACCTCCGAATCTGGTCCCACTCCTCTGTAGTGAAAAGAATCTGGAGGAGCTGTTGGCAGTCCTCCCAGGTAGGTTGATGGGTAAAGAGGACAGTGTCAAGAAGGTCTATGAGGACCTGAGGTTTTTCTGTGAAGGAAGGGTTTTGGAGCTTCCAATTATACAGATCACTAGTAGAAAAGGGAAAATAAGTAAGATATTGATTCCCGTCCTTGTCAGGTGGCCCAGTAGCTTGCAGTAGGAGGGCCACTGTTGTTGGGGGACAGGGCTTCCCTGAAAAGGTATGAAGGGGACTGGGAGAGGGGTGTCTGGCTGGGGCTAGGACTGTGGGAACAGAGGGTAAGGGCTGGGGAGGAGGGTCTGGGTCTGCCTCTGATGGGCCCTGTCATGGATTGTAGGGAGGGGGGAGGTCTTCATCAGGAGACACTGAAGGAGGGAATACCTCTGGATCTCAGTTCTTTTATCTCCCTTAGGCACGAGCAAGAGGACTGCTGACCTGTTAGAAGGTGGAACCAAAGGTTTTAACCAAAGGGAGGGTCAAAGAGGAGGTAGCGCCAGGCCACAATATATGGCACTTGGTCTGTGTGGCCAGGGTGGCCAAAACTCACTGCCTGAGTTTTGAGGATCAGGTTTAAGTCAAAACTTCCCTCTGGCAGCCAGCCAACCTAGAAGGTAGGCCATTCAAGAGAACAGCAGGTCTTGAGTTTACTGGGCTTTACCTTGGCCACTGAAACTTCTACAGCCTCCTGAAAAATCCTTGAAGTGGGAAAGAATGAGGTCAAGGGGAGTTAAAGAGTGAGAAGAAGATTGCCCCATACTTAGAATTAATTTGAGCGAAACAGAAAAACAGAAAAAGATCACAAAGATAGTGGTGATGAAATGAAAGTAATGAGACAACAAACCAGACAAACCAGCGACCCCAAATCAGTTCCAAAGGGTCGTAAATGAACAACCCAATGGCCAGAGGAGGGGTCAAGGCATCCCCTGGCCCCTCCAGCTCTGAGACCAATAGCGCATCTGCCTGTTCTCCTTCAAGCCCCAGATTGTCTAGACACCAGAAAACTACAAAGTCAGAAAGACTTACGGGTCAACCCAGAACCAGGTGTCCCTTTCCTCAAGTTGCATGGTCCCGGACAAGCCCCCAAATGTTGGGTCAGGGGTCGCACAAAGAATGAGGTTGAGACAATATGAGCTCAACCAAAGTTCATTTATTTACTTATTTTTTTAACAGCATATTAGCCGGGCGTGATGATGCACGCTTTAAATATTTTTTGTTTATTTTTATTTATTTATTTGAGAACAACAGACAGAGAGAGAAAGAGGGGGGAGAGAGAGAGAATAGGTGCACCAGGGACTCCAGCTACTGCAAAGGAACTCCAGATGCATGCGCCACCTTGTGCTTACATGGGTCCTGGGGAATCAAGCCTCAAACCACAGTCCTTAGGATTCACAGGCAAGTGCTTAACCACTAAGCCATCTCTCCAGCCCCCAAAAGTTTGTTTATTACTACCAACTACCATGGATCTACAGAACTGATCGATCAGGGATGCAGCCAGACTTCGGAGCTGGGACTGCAACCCCGATGGGGATGTGTGCAGGCCTTTTCAAGCAAAAAAACCACAAGCAGGTGTGGGGAAGTGGGATGAGGGTAGAGTTGGAGTAACCTTTAGCAGGATTGGTTTGGTCCGGGTGTGAGGTTGCTTTGGGGCCTAGTTTTATGAACTGGTGGTCTAGATAGCAGGATGTTAGTAAGTCCCCAAGCTTACTTTGGCAAGGCCATTGGTGCAGCTAGAAGCTGATCGGGTGGCTCAGGAATTAGAGACTTTTGGTGTTTTTTCTCAAAATGCGTGTACAGGGAAGTCAGCAATAAATGTAAATGGTGAGGATTTACAAAATGGAGTCACTGTGGCTTTTCATTACACTTTAACCTTGGGTAGCAAACAAAGTCCTTGTTATCTCAGGGTTTTCAACCTTTAAAATGGAGATGATGATGGGACCTATTTCAAATTGTTACTGGTGGGTTTGGTGGTATATAGAAGGATCTTAGTATTGTGCCTGGTGCATCATAAGCACACAATAACTATTATGTCTTTACAGCTAAACTGGGCTCTCACACTGGCCACAGTGACAAGAGGTAAACCTCTAGGAAACTGAGAATAGTAAGAAAAGAAACAGCTCTACAGTATGTTTTCTTTATTTTAAAAAAATTGTTTATTTTTATTTATTTGAGAGCAACAGAGAGAGAAAGAGGGAGGGAGAGAGAGAGAGAGAGAAAGAGAGAGAGAGAATGGGTGTGCCCGGGCCTCCAGCAACGGCAAACGAACTCCAGATGCATGTGCCACCTTGTGCATCTGGCTTATGTGGGTCCTGGGGAATCAAGCCTCGAACCTGGGTTCTTAGGATTCACAAGCATGTGCTTAACCACTAAGCCATCTCTCCAGTCCCATTTTCTTTATTTTTTTAAAAAAATATTTATTTGAGGGGGGAGCAAAAAAAGGAGGCAAGGAGAGAAGTAGAGAGAAAAGGGAAGGAAGGACAGAGAAAGAGAGACAAGAGAATAGATGCACTGGGGCCTTTTGCCACTGCAAATGAACTCCAGACACATGCACCACTTTGTGCATCTGGCTTCATGTGGGTACTGGCGAATTGATCCCAGGTTTTCAGGCTTTACAAGCAAATGCCTTTAACCACTGAGCCATTTCTCCATCCCTATAGTACACTTTATTTTATTTTTAATTTTTTTATTTACTTGAAAGACACAGAGAGAATTGGCACGCCAGGTCTGTCAACCACTGCAAACGAACTCCAGACGCATGCACCACCTTGTGCATCGGTCTTCTGTGGGTCCTGGGGAATCAAACTGAGGTCCTTTATCTTTGTAGACAAGCACCTCAATCACTAAGCCATCTCTCTAGACCCCTACAGTACATTTTCTACTGAATAAAAGAAGACCAGAAAATGGTTATATTTCTACAGAAGTCCACATTAGTTCTGGAGATTCCTGGGAGCAGTCATTCACAGGACTGTCTTACTTGAGGCCTGTACCGGATCTGAGGGGAAACTCAGACTCAGAGCTGCTCCCAGGGGTGCAGCCATGAGAACACAGAACCTGGCTCTACAGCTCCTCCCTCCCCACTGAGCAGGGCAGAAGAGGGGGAATCAGTGAATTCTCAGCCCCTACAAATACCACAACCGCCTGGGACTTGTGCAGTTGAGACTCTCACCCGACGGGAGTGTTCCATCACTTCCTGATTATGCTCATCACTGCTTTTGGAGGATGAAGGTTAAAAAGAGCCAGGTATCATGAAATAGTGCCTGTTTCTTGTTACAGTGAGGAGGGCAGAAAAAGAGCTGCCTGGTTCATAGGCCAGGCCTGACCAGGGTGGATCAGGTCAAGGATACTGGCTGAGCAGGTGAGAGTTAGACACACCCAGCTGGGCAGTCCAAGGTGCCGTCCACATGACGGATGTTTTGAGGAGGCAGGTGGTAGCAATGTGCAGGGGTCACAGCTCCACTGCCTGGAGAGCCCAGACGGTTGAAAACAGTGTGGACTGGCTGGGACGATTTAATATGGAGCAGCAGTCAGTCTGTGACCAAATGGGCCCCCAAGTCACACTGAATGACGAGAAATCTTAAAAACTCTACACTATAAATGTAAGTACAACAGAATGCACCTGGAGGACACTGGGGCCTTACTCCCCATTTTGTAATGCCCTGCCACAGGTCCTGAAAGCCAAATGGTGAGTAAAAAAGTCAGCTGACAAAGGAAAGGGTAACAGGAAAGGGGGTCTACATGAGAAGGTGGTAGCCCCAGCATCCTGCGATGCCACACTGGTCACAAAAGCAAGCTGGGAGAAGTGGGGGTCTGGCCTCTAGAGCCTGGGAAATGAGAGGTCAATGAATGGACAGAGGAGAGGGCCAACAGGTATGGGACCATGCTTGGATTTACTGCAGAACAAGATGGTCAGGAAGCTAGGGATTTCCTAGGAGCTAGTCCTGAAAATGCCGTAACGTGAGAACACAGTGTGACAGCCTGACACTCTGCCCAGGGGAGCACCTGGGATCCACGGGTACTACAGTGGCATACCACACCTTGGAAGCTCCTGCCTCATTGAGTACAGCCATACCTGAGGCAAAGCCTGGCCACTCAGAAGGAAGAGTTAAGAGGGGTGGGGTGGCTCCCTGACAAGCTAATAAGGAAAGGGAAGAGCCAACATCCTTCCACATCATCTCATAAACAAACATATACTTAGTGCTAACTATGTACACTGTTCAAGGTGCTGCTAAGGTTACAAAGATAAAACAGTTTTAGTTACTGGGAGTACATGGCTTTCTGGGTTAACAGGAAAAGATTATTTTGTACCAGGATGGACCGAATTATAAATTGGGATTTGGTAACATAATAGCTCACTAATCCCAGTACTGGAATGATAGAAAGATAGTGAATTGAATGAAATAGATGTATGGTTGATACTTTCAAAAGTGCTAAAATGGATCCCAGAGAGGTTAAGAAAATGAGATTTTCTACTTCTGTGTGTATGTGTGTGTGTGTGTGATGTATCAAGTGTATGCAGATACATGTGTCCATGTGTCTGTGTGCAGAAACCAGAAGAGGACATTGGGCATTTGCCTCTGTCAAATTTCTGCCTTTGCATCTGCCTTATTTCCTTGAGACAAGGTCTCTCACTGAGCCTGAAGCTCACTGGTTTTAGCTAGACTGGCTGATCAGGGAGCACCAGCAATCCTCTTGTCTCTTCCCTCCTTAGTGCTGGATTTCAGGGGTGTACAGCCATGTCCAGCTTTTTATGTGGGTACTAGGGATCGAGCTCAGGTCCTTATGCTTGCACAGCCATCTCCCAGCTCTTATTACCAGACTTTTGGCAACAGCATTTTGTGTCCAACCTGGGGTAAAATACTTATGAGTCTCAAAAGAAAAAAAAAAAAAGAAAGAAAAAGAATGTGAGCCACAGAGAGCAAAATCAGCAAAAACTGATTTTAATTACAAGGTGTTATCAGTAAATGAGAAACCACTGTTCCCATGAGTCCTTCATACTAGGTCAATCACAGAAAGAGCTTTAATTGAAATGTCTAGATACACTGATGTGAGTGCTGGTGATAAGCTACCTAGAAGGATGATATTTAATTAATATTATAGGACAGATAGTCTGGTATATATAATGGCTGTATGTTCTAAAAATGCAGACAGAGTAAACTATGAAAACTGGGGAAGGACTGTGGCACAATGTATTTAATAATCATAGCTGGTGATTACAGTATTTATGTTGCCAGCTGGAGATTGCTGTATGTGTAACATAGGATGATCAAATAGCTAACTATATGACTGATAATTTCTCTCTCCTGTAAGTAAAAAAAAAAAAAAACCCAGGATTCCCAATGTGGAAGAAAGCAAATAGAAATAAAAATCTTGCGGTCCTGAATTTGAACTGAAGATATCACTATGAACTCACAAAGTATTTTGTCCTTACAAGACATGTTTGTTTGCATGTGTTTTCCCAGTTGGGACAAAGGAAAAGACCTACAAAAAAATGAGTGTTTCATGGAATGTGCATACATACTGCTTATAGCCCTGAAATACCATTTTTCACTAAAAGAAACCAGAGATTCTTGGAGAAGAGGCTGGTTCCAGGTGTAGGCAGATGCAAGATAAGGCTGGTTCACCTTAACATACGAATAAGCAGGTCATCCAGGACTCAGGAACCAACAAGAAGTTCCCACTGGCTCACCAGCCAAGAGTGTGAAAATTTGAGTCTCAGTAAAATGATTAAAATTTTAGTAGATTGAAACTCATCAAGCCTATTTGCTTACATTCATAAAGAGTGACAAAATCAGACCTCAGGTCCCTCTAGTGACAACACAGACTACCACCTGTAACCTGGCCAGGATTCAGAAACAGGAAACCAAGGGGCAATGGCACAAGAGGACCTGCATCTACGTGGACCCCTTGTGACAGCACTGAGGAAAACTGCAGAGCAAGCGGGCCAGGGCATTCATAAATTATGCTTTCTGAAGGGAGGAGGATGGAAAGGGAATTGGAATAGAAAAGACTTAAAAGTTTTTGGTTAAATGAGTAAGACTAAACTCCAGCAGGTCATACTGCACACTTGGGTGACACAACCACAGACAGCTGTGCAAGGAAGTGTTTACCACAAAAGTTGGGGATGGCATTTACTTCCGGAGGCACAGAGAGAAATGTGCTTGGAGTGTGTGGTTAACTCAATAAGATGTGTTTTTGTTTTGTGTGGACTTCTGGTATTTGTCTTTTATTTTACAATGAAAAGACAAGGAATGTTAAGAAAATCTAGGAGAATCAGCAAAATCCTCATGGATGGGCAGGACTTTGGGCTGCTGGGGAGAGGAGCTAAGGATCCAGTAGTAGGGCAACCAGGAGACATGAGTCTTCTGGGATTCTGTTCCAATGAACCTTGCATGTGTCAGGTAAATGGCTTCTCTTATAGGTTTCATTAAAAGTTAACATTTCACAAAATTTTTAGAAACACAAATAATGTGCTCCAAAATATCCCAAGGGCAACCTCAAGCGAAAATGACCTTGTGGCTATCTGCTGGAACTGCAAAAAGCAGCCAGGTGTTGGGTACTCACAGCCAAGATTCTGCACACACACCAGCCTTGAAATGTAGAAGGGCAGCGTGGCATCATTCCACTACTAAACAAAATGTGGGCTGCGGAGACGGCTCAGCTAGTAAAGCGCCTGCTATGCAGACCCGAGGCTGGATCTCCTGCACCCACATAAGAGTTAGAAATGGCTATGCGCTCCTACAATCCTATTGTTGGGGAGGCAAAACAAGAGGATCTGTAGGGTTTGCTAGCTAGCTACTGTAGCTAAATTGGGAAGCTGCTGGTTCAATGAAAGACCCTACCTCAAAAAATAAAAGGTGGAGAATGATTGAGGAAGATACCTGATAATGACCTCTGGCCTTCACACACATATGCACATGCATCCAGGTGTACCTACACATATGAACATACATACACACATGCATGCACAGCACGCACACACAGAAATGTGAAGATTGAGACATGGAGTCAAGCTATGTGGTCGAATCAAACTGGCAGGAGACCTAACCATTTGAGAGGTCCCAGGAAATGAGGGCACTCCACCAGATACACTGAGGGACAAATACCCTTGAGCAGTCACAGCTCCAATCTGGGAAGCAGCCAAGCTGCCCAGGCGTGGTTACAGTTTGGCCCCTCGGTGGCAGCAGGTGATGGAACTGCCTCATCTGAACATGAGGATTAACAGTGGTGCCTTCCCATGGGTCATCCTGAAGAGGAAATTAAAGAATGTGTGTAAAGGACTCGGCCGGCATACAGTGCCTGCCCATCATAAGCACTTGATAAATGTTTGCTGCAATTACTTTTGGAGCAAACATTTCCAGAAAGAAAAGGAATTCTTCCGGGTTTAAATTCAAGATGCTTTCTCCAAAATACGAAGTGCTGGTTTTCTAAACCCATGATCTTGAACATAAGTCACTGCTAGCAGTCATTAGGTATTTGATTTTTAGCACCCTCCAAATAATTGAGTATTTGAATCTTCCAATTACCATCATGGATAGATGGTTTTCATTACAATGAAATCTGTGATTATTACCAAGAATAGCCTTGGTTGAGCAGATAGCTTAGTTGGTAAAGTGCTTGCCTCGCAAGTATGAACACCTGAATTTTATTTCCAGAACCCATGGGGAAAAAGCCAAGCATGATGACATGTACTTGTAACCCCAGCACTGGAGAAGAAAAAGGTGGCTGACACCTGATTTTCGACAAAATTCCAAAAATACTCATTGGAGAAAAGACAGCCTCTTCAGCAAATGGTGCTGGGAAAACTGGGTATGTATCTGTAGAAGGATGAAAATAGATCTTTATCTCTTTCCATGCACAAGAATTAAGGGAGGGGGGACTTAATAAGATGGTATTGTATATATGTAAGTAGAAGAACAGATTAATGGGGGTGAAAAGGCGTAAGTGAGGTCAGGGGAAGAGACTAAGAAAAGGAAAGGTGGAGGGAGGGCTAATCAAAATCTAAGAGGACATAAATAAGTCATATGGAAACCTATTTTTTTGGACAATGGAACACACAGGAGCCATAGATTTTTACTAGAAAATTTTTAGTGCCAGGGATGGGATACCTTCCAGTGAGTTGTAGGCCAGGGAGGTCACTGATTGCCCCAAAACATTATAGGCCATTGCTAAGGCCCTTGGTTTCCCACCAGGAATAGATGTTAAGACCCTATTGCTGAAGACTTCACATACTTGGGCTGCAAGGCCACTGAGAAATCCTCCTGCTGGAGCTGAGCTGAAAATCTCCTCCATATAGACCAGCTGACAGAAAGCTGGAAAAAGTTATGCTGCATGCAGTTCAATGGGAGAGAGAGAAATCACCAGTGAAGATACTTAACAGCAGACACTGCAAGCCTTATATTTGGCCAGTCAGGCCAAATGAGACAATGAGTGCAATAGTAGCATGTCTGTTATGGTGGAAACCAACTGCCCTCTAATTGGACTGAAGGCCTGCTCCATGGGAGGGAATACATCCCTGATACTGAAAACCTACAACAGGGGTAGTCATGAACCCTAGGGGTGTAACGTCTGCTGCTGCCTGGATTAATGTATATACTATGCTCACCAAACTGCCCAGTAAGCACTTCTCTTAATGTTCATACCCATATATTAATGCTACTCTCACTTTTGGTTAGAGAAGCTTCTCTTTTGAGATGGCAGTGACCTTGGGATGACTCAGAAGGTATCCTGGTGCTGGGAAGAAGTGACAGAGGAGTGCTCAGCACTGCAATATCTCTATCACACCTTCCAAGGCTCAGGGTCCATTGTGGAAGAGGTGGCAGAAAGAATGTAAGGGCCAAAGGAAGGGTAGGACTCCTTACAACGTGATCCTCCAGACACAAAATGGCCTGGATATCCATGACTTCACAGTGCCTGACACTACCTACACAAGACCACCACAATAGGAGGAAAAGATCCTGACATCAAAATAAAAGAGAAACTGATTGAGAGGGGGAGGGGATATGATGGAGAATGGAGTTTCAAAGGGGAAAGTGGGGGGAGGGAGGGAATTACCATGGGTTATTGTCTACAATCATGGAAGTTGACAATAAAATCAATGAATAAATAAAAAGGAGGCTGACACTGGAGGTTGTTCTCTGGCCTTCAAATGAATTTGCACACATATGCACTCACACCACTACATGCACCTGCACACAGATGGACACACACACACACACGAATGACCTTAACTGGAGATAACACAATTGCCGTGCCCCTCTTGCTTCTTCCTACTGACACAGCCACTAGAGGTTCCCATAGAGGGGTTCTTATTCAATGTCTACTCTCCACTTTCATAGCTTTCCTTGAACTTGTGACTAGTTCTAGGCATGACGCTATAGAGGCTTCCATAAAAAGTTGCCCTCTGATGAAGAAAGACACTACAAGACAATCAGTCTATCACACACACTTCCTGCCTTTGGATAAGGCTAATGGGTGATTCCCACCACTAAAGAAGCCACCTCCTGCCTATGAAATGGCAAGTGTGCATGACAGTGTGAAAAGTAGTAGACAATGGAGGGGACAAGGGCCACATAATTCATGCCACTGATCCAACCCTCTTCAGATAAAATAATGTCTTTACTGTTCACCCCAGGGTGACCTGGGCATTCCCTTACATTCACCCTAAAGCATCCTGTGTGTCATGAGCTGAACTATACCTCTTCTGTCATGGACAAGTGTGTGCATCTTTCCAAAATTCTCATGGTGGAACATGAACTCCAGTGAGATGGTACTAAGACCGGGATACTTGAAGAAGACATCAGTGATAAGGGCTCTGCCTCATAGGTCTGTATGTTGTAAAAGAACCTTATGTTCTTACGGACACAAGGAGAAAGCATCTTGAAAGCACAGACCAGCCCTCACCAGACACTGAATCTTCTGGCATCTTGAATTTGGATACCCCAGCTGCCAAGACTGTGAGAAATAAATTCTTTCCTTTATAAATTACCTAGTGTTGGGCATTTTATTATAGTGGTTTGAACACACAAAGACATTCCCCAAAATTCATATGTTTGGTCTTTCCCCCATCTTTCAGAATGTGACAGTATTTAAAGACAGCATTTACAAAGCTGAATCAGTTAAAATGAACCGTTAGGGTTGGCTGTGTTCCAAATGGACGGGTGTCCTTGTTAGAAGAGGAAATGAAGACAGAGAGACACCAGCTTGCACACACAAGAGAAGTTCAGAGAATCAGCGGCCAGCAGATCTCAACTTTTTTTTTTTTTCTTTTGGTTTTTCAAGGTAGGGTTTCACTCTAACTCAGGCTCTCCTGGAATTCACTATGTAGTCTCAGGGTGGCCTCAAACTCATGGCAATCCTCCTACCTCTGCCTCCCGAGTGCTGGGATTAAAGGCGTGCGCCACCATGCCTGGCCAGATCTCAACTTTAAGAAATACTAAATGAAGTTATTCAAAGATGAAGGATAAAAAAAAAAAAAAGACAAAGCCACCAGCCTGAAGCACACTTGGGTTTCTACTCAAGTATTAAGCCCCAAATATAACAAATTAAAAAAACCAAAACCATTTCTCCCATTCCAATTTCTATAAAAAATAATTGTTATGATTAAATTACAGCCCCTACATTTGCATGTCTGCTAATGTCCTATCCTCCAGGATGACTCTATTTAGAGACAGTCCTTTAATAAGGAGATAATTGAGGCTAAATGATGTTGTGTAAGGGTGGGGCCCTAATCCAGTGTGACTGGTGCTTAGTAAGGAGACACCAAGGATGTCCATAGATGGGCACAGAGGGAAGGTGGCCATCTGCAAGGCACAGAGAAAGGTTGCAGGAGGGAGCAAACCTGGATCTTGATGCTGGACATCCAGCCTCTAGAAGTAATGACTCAGGCAGCCTCAGAACCCAATGCACTGATACAGTACACGGCTATTGTGAGTATACAAACACAGGCGATAACCATAAATGAAAACAGAACTTTGAGCCTGGTTAAAGGGAAAATTCTGGAAAGCTATGTTTGTAGGTAGTCAGGATTGAGGGCTATGCCAGGTAGAGAGGTGGTTAATCCTCTGCCCGTTTTTCTCTGTGTTTGTTATTGTGTCTCTCTCCCCCTTTCTCTCTCCTCCATTGGCTTCACTTCCCAGCTGCAGCGGCTGAAAGGACTAGTCTGCTGGATCTGCGGATTGGACCTGGAGGATGGTGGAAAGACAGGAAGCTGGAGGACACTCCCATTCATCCATCTTCACACTTGTGAGTCCCCTAATCAAATATTTAAACCTAAAGGGAAAAGAAAAGCAATAGATCTACTAAAATTAGTACCACATAGCACCAGGAGCAGACCTTTATTATTCATAATTTTTGTGGTCCCTGTCAGAATGATAAATTGAAAACTAAAACTAACCTGAATTCAGTAATGGGGAAGAAAGTCTTAAGACTGACACAACCCAAAATGCAAAAGAAAAAAAAGTTAAGAGAAGGAAGTCACGGTAAAATGGCTTCAAAGGAAAAAAACAAAAACAAAAACAAAACACATCTATTTTCCATTTTCCTGTTGTCTACCACTACTCAATGAGAAGGGCACTATGAGAACAAGACTACTTCCAGAGTTGCCAGAACTTCAAGACAGGGGAACACTTGGCAGCTCAGTGTCTTGGACTGAACCTGGGTTCTTCCAAACATGTGCCACGCTTGTTGAAAAGGTGTCGTCCCAGATCAGTAATGTACCAAGCAACCGGAGGCATCTGCAAGTCAGCCGGCACACGAGATTCACGTCCACATCGTCTGAGATTGACAAGTGGAGTTTCAACAACTGGACACTGAGCAGTTCCTCTGCTGTGGGACTCATGGCCTCTGATTTCTGGATCTGTTCATGAGGGACTACGATTAGAAGTGTTGTTTCTGGTTTTTCATCTGGTTACTTGTCACCATTTTTTCATTCCTGTGAGGACCTACATGGAAAACCACTTTGTAACTTCTTCAGATGGGTTTGTGGGTATGCATTTTGTGGGAATATATTCGTTTTATTTAATCTTTCAACTTTTAAGGATTGCAAATCAAAAAACAACCCCACAGGGATTTGAGGTGTAAACATCTTTATCAAAGAAGACATGAAAGCTGGCCTCCCAGGCTTGAGTTCTCACTGCCGTGAGGTGGTCACCGGCGGTTGGGAGGAGGTGTAGGAATAGATTCCCAGGCCCCACCCTGGTGATGCTTCAGTAAGGTGGGAGCCCAAGAACATGTACCTTTGACATCAAGCTCTCCAGGAGACTGGCTTGTAGTCAGGATGGAAGCTGCAGCCCCAGGGGACTCTAAAAGACCACAGGGAACTTGCTGAAAGCCTGCCACCTTTGTGACTGCCCAGATAATCATGTTCCCAAACTGCCCCGCCTGGGCTGAGCCTTCCTGCTGGGAAAGCACTAAGTACATGGGTACACAGGGCAGGGACTCCTTCCTCAGGAGGCCCCTGTGTATACAGGGTCTCCTGCCTGTGCAAATAACAGGAGCCATTCCTTTAGGCAACATCAGACTTTTCAGGCCATAAAAGAAAAGGAAAAAAAAAAAAAAGGCCACGTATGTGTAAACAGAGGTCATCACTTGAAGCCAGAAAGACCTGGGCTCACTCATCTCCCAGGATAACCCGTGAGTCACCAGAGGCCTGTCTCTCAGCAATAAGATGGTGAAAGCAATATTTAATCAAACACTGGCCCATTCCCAGAAACCCATCTCCTCTCTTCTGAGAGAGAAGGAAAACCAGGGAGTCGTTTCCTGTTCACAGCATGGTGGAGTCAGGTACTGGACTTCTTGAGGGTCTGAGTCATCAGAGTCTGTCTTGAACTTTGAAATCTGTTGTTGCCAAGACTGTGCCTGCTTTCACCCCATAAGGCCATGGCATTTTGTGTCATGTCTGTATGTGTGAGAGTCCAAACACATAAGAGCCCAAGACAAGAAAGCATGTAGCTAGAGTGTCAGAGCACACACCACAACCTCTGGGGCCCCTGTTTTTATTTACAGCCATGTTGTCAAATGCCAGCTTTAAAAAAATAAATCCATGGCTGCATAGATGTCTTAGTGGTTAAGGAAGTTGCCTGCAAAGCCAAAGGATCCAGGTTCAATTCCTTGGCACCCACCCACGTAAGCCAGATACACAAGGTGGCCCATGCATGTGGAGTTCGTTTGCAGTGGCTAGAGGCCCTAGAGTGCCCATTCACTCTATGTATCTGCCTCTTTCTCTCTCAAATAAATAAATAAATATTTTTAAAGATTAAAATAAAATAAAAATAAACCAAAAAAAGATTTGGAAGCTGGGCATGGTGGCGCACGCCTTTAATCCCAGCACTGGGGAGGCAGAGGTAGGAAGATTGCTGAAGTTCGAGGCCACCTTGAGACTCCATAGTGAATTCCAGATCAGCCTGAGCTAGAGTGAGACCTTACCTCAAAAAGCAAAAAACCAAAAACAACAACAACAACAGAAAGACTTGGGAGTGGGGAAGGTTAGTTTGTGCTAAATGAACTCAGTTTGAAGGAACCAGAGCTAGCCTTAACCAGCTGGGACTCCTCCTTTCTTTCTTTTTTCTTTTTTTTTTTTTTTTTTGGCTCCTTTCAAACGTCCAAGAGCTTTGCCCAGTGCTGTGTTCCCAGAAGAGCCTGCCCTGCCCTTATAGACATCTCTGCCCTCTGCCTCCTGGAACTTACACTTCCGAGTACTTGCCAGCCTGTGTCCCTTTGCAACACTAAGGGCAGCTGTCTGTCTTCCACAGTCTGCTTCTTTACTTCTTTTAAATACGGGCAATGAGAAAGGCCAGCCCACTATTCACAGCTCGTGACAGGTGTTTTAAAAGTTTCCCTCATAAAAAGCCAGGCATGGTGGCGCACACCTTTAATCCCAGCACTCAGTAGGCAGACAGAGAAGGATCGCCATGAGTTCGAGGCCACCCTGAGACTACATAGTGACTACATAGGTCAGCCTGGACTAGAGTGAGACCCTACCTTGAAAAACCAAAAATAAATAAATAAAATAAAAATTTCCCTCATGCACAGGGAGGTTTAATGGGGACTGTGGTTCTCTGCTCACACACACACACACACACACACACACACACACAAACCAACTACCCTTTCCAGGTTCACGCAGCAGCAGCAGGCTTTTTGCTTAGATGATCACGGGGCTGTGCTGTTAGGGACCTTGTGCTATATTCACCCTATTCTTTGGGTTCCTCTGGCATTAGTAGAGAGAAAAAGATGATGCTATAAGCACAGATGGTACAATTTACCACTCTCCTGCTCTGCTCCTCTCCGGCCTGGTACTAACTCCACCTTCCTGAAGGGAGACTAACATGGCTAATCCAACGAAGGTCACTGCTTGCTCTGTGCCTTCCACACACGACAATAGGAGAATATTTTGGTTTAATCCATACAGCAATATTATAATGCGAATGCTGTCCCCAAACTTGAAGAAACAAGTTCAGAGAGCTGACAGAGACTGTTCAAAGTCACACAGCCAGTGGTGATTGAGACACGCAAGTGGCCGATTCCAGTGAAGCCATTCCAATCAACCTCTTCTTCCTGACTTACATGTGCCACTCTTATTCCCAATGTCAAGGGAAGTGCAAGAAGGGAAAACATGAGCTTAATACTCTTGTGTTATCAAACAAACTAACCTAGATTTGTTCATAAACTGGCTTGGGGTCTCCCACAGAGATCCAAATCATTCCTTTGACCTCCTCATACTTTCTATTTCTTTTTGCTGGAGAAGAGCTATTTGCTTAGCCAGGCCCCAGTTTTCTGGTCCCTCCCCCATTCTGTATAAAAAAGAGCAACACACTGCCGTCCAGCCAGCTTTGTAGCTACTTTGGTCCTACACCATAAACACTTGCTTCTAGTAAAAAGCAACTGTTCCTAAAACGGTAGGGTGCGTATGGCTTGATTATCACTGAGCCAGCCAAGTATGCCACCACATCTTGTAAGTAATGTCCATGCTTAATGTGAAAGTTTAGAGAAATAAAATCATTTGAAATTGGGTTTATTGCCATTATATCACTGGTTATTTGAAACAGACACCAGAATAAATGTAATTATTGAGAAACAAAAATATTTTGAAAATGTTTTTATTATCCTAAGTACCTTTCCTTTCTGAAACAAGAGAAATTTGAATCCGTTTTGCCACTATAAACTTACCTTCAAGGATCCCTTCTTCCCACCTCTGTGCAAGTTACAAATCTGTGTAAGATACCAATCCTCTCGTATCCAATGTAAACATGAGATGGTTGTGTACTGCAAGCACACAGTAGGAGCTCAACAAATGACAAGAGTGCAACTGCTCGCCTTCTGCATGCTGGACTGAGGAACTGGCTAGTTCCAACTCTCAACAGCTCCAAATGTTATGCTGGAAGACCACCGGCTAGCTGGTGCCTTTGACTGACATTCTACAGTTCTCCATCCTCCACATCTAACTCATTTCCTCCTCTTTAAGCCAAAATAAAAAGCATCCAAACCCCACTAAATACTATTTGACCTCACATACACTTTGCAACAAGGTGTTCTCTCCCACTCTCCATGAATTACTCATCTCCAGATGTTGGACAGCGGCACCAAAGCACAGAAGTCTAGAAGCTGCAGTGGGCTCAGACCCCTCAGGGCCACATTTGCCCAAACCAGACACAGGGGATGAACTCTTAGCTACAGGGAAGCATTAAGGCTGGGTGTCGTGTTAAAAGTGCCATGTTATGTTTGTTTCTATGTGCGCTTTGTATCAAATGCAGGATGTGGGTAGTGTGAGGAGGGGCGAGGTGATAACAGCTAATCTGGCACAACATGGCATGGCGTCTTCTCTTAGCTCAGAGATTCTCAAGAATGTCAAGATGGGGACCTTTGTCATCCAGCTTGGCTCTGTGCATGTCCTCACTGCCAATGTCAATGCCCCTAGTACGGGGACCATGCTAACGCTCCCGGTCTCCTCCCTTCACAGAGAACACAGATGGCCCATAGTTGCCAATGCTCCTTCCCTTGTCACCTGGAAGTTACCTTGTGTCTAATCCCTCCAGCTTGTCTTGTACAAAAATGGAGGGAGGGAGGAAGGGGCTGTTCTGCTTGGTGTGGAACGAGGCTCAATTCTCAGTATGAAGTCTCCAAGAAAGAACTGTCTTTCTCTCGCATGGGGCTATCCCCAGCAGAAGTGGACTGACTGGATCCATGAACTCTGAGCCTCAGTAGCACCTGACACTGTGGCAGACACAACCTCCAGGATTACCCACCTGAAGCCCCAAGCCATAAAACACAAGTCAGCTCCTGACTCCACTTGTTTCCTAATGTGCATATGGGGATGCAATCAGTTCTCTCCACATACCCTTTCGCCCAATTTCAACAGAATGAAAACTGCCAAAAAGAAGAAAAACAAAAAAGGTCAGGCTTCTTAAAAATACTACACCTGCCGGGAGTGGTGGCGCATGCCTTTAATCCTAGCACTCAGGAGGCAGAGGTAGGAGGATCGCTGTGAGTTCAAGGCCACCCTGAGACTACATAGTGAATTCCAGGTCAGCCTGGGCTAGAGGGAGAACCTACCTCGAAAAACGAAAAAAAAAAAAACAAAAAAACAAAAAAACCACTACACCTGGCCCATGAGGAGTGTTCACCCCCTGGTTTCTCCATTCTGCTTAGGGTGGCGGCAGCAGCCTGTCCCAGTGTCACTCAAACTCAGGCAGAGACTAACAATATAGTCACAAATGGAAAACCAAGAGACAACAGAGATGAGATTTCTAACACACACTATCCTCTTTTTCTCACAAAATGGAAACTCACAAGAACAAAAGTAAAAAGCTCTCTTCCTAAACTCAATGATTTAAATCACCAAATAATCTAAATGAATGTGATGGCTTGTAAAGCCGACCAGTGCCAATGCAAGAGCGTAAGGCCTCACACTCAACTTCTAAACATTTTACAGGGAGGAGGTAGGTAGTCCACTCCCTAAATGCTATTTACACTGTTTACAGGTAAAAAGTTCAACTTGGGCAGAGGAAGTGATGAATGCATTTAGAGGAAAATAAGCAACCAAAAAAAAAAAAAGAAACTATAAAGGTAATTATGTTACTATCTAGAATATTAGCAATAAATTGCTGACAACCCCCATGACAGACCTAATTAGAAGGTGGCAATAAATGTTTCCAGGTGTTTAATTAAGTGTGATAATTATTTCTTTCCTTAAAGAAAAATGGAGTCATATGTTTACACAGCAAAGTATAATGTTTCCTTAGTTAAAACAGCGTGGACACACTTTTGTGTAATACAGGATCGACGCATGATAAAAATACCTGCTGCGATAAGCAGCACTTAAAGTGATTTATCAGCGCTCAACTTCATATGCCAAAGCACAATGGCTTCTTAAAGGCCACCCTTTCCTTTGGCTGCGCAGTTTCGTTAGCCTTTACACCTCAGGGAATAATTTGTACTCAAAATGGCACTTTCCTGCCAGCATCTCTTACATGGGTTCTTATCAAGGAAGTGGGGAAACTTTACGGCTAGTCACCTTTCATAGTAAGAAAGTGGGTGTGGGGGGGGGAGAGCAGTTTTTACACAATGCTGCTCTTAGGATACAGCAAAGCTATCGGACCGATTTTTAGTGCAGAAATGTGCCCTGTACTGAGAGAAAATAAACGTAATTCACGGGGGGGGGGGAGGTGCGGGATGGAACCAACCGTCTTAAGCAACCCAAGGATTCTGTTGTTTCAACACTGGGGCACTCGGCTACGGTTGCTAGTGCTGTGAGTTAGGAAATCGGTTGGTTTAGAAACAGGGTGTTGCTGAGTCAAGAACATCTTTTGGGTGCCCAGGACGGTCGACGTCCCTGGGTCTGTCCGCAGCGCTGGGTTAAGTGTCCAGGTGTCCGGGCGGCAGGTGGTGACAGGAGCGCCGCATGTGCGCCGTGCACGGGAGCCAGCGCGCTCCCGCACACAACTTTCAGGAGGAAGACAAGTTTTCGGTGAAAAAGCTTGGAGCCAAGCCCGGGTCCCCGCCGGCCTTAACACCGCAGGGTTGGGTTTACAATCGCAGGCCGGCACCTCAGTGGACAACCTGGGGCATCCTGATGGCAGCGCGTGAAGCTGGTCCCCAGGAGGAGGTGACGCGGAGCGGGCCCGGGACCCGAAGGAAGGAAGGGGCCGGCGGGGGGCTGCAGCGGGCGAGGTGAAGAGGTCGGCGGGCCCGGGGAAGGTTCCCAGCGGGAAGCGGGGTTCCTGGCGGCGGCGCACCGTCCGGGGCAAAAGCCCGGGTTCCCGCCGTGCGCTCACGCCCACGCCCACGCCGGCACACACGCGCTCGCATCCACGCCCACCCGCGACCGCGGCCGAAGCGAGCGGAACCGCGAGGGCGCGGCGGGGGCGCTGCCCGACTCCCCAGGGCCGCCTGCCTTTACCTCTAGCGCCGACGTCCCCCCCCCACCCTCGCCCGAGGCCAGCGCGGCCGTGCGCGACCCGCGGCACTTACTGGAGGAGCGCGGCGCCGGGACGCGGAGACGAGAGGCGGGCGGGCGGGCAACGCCAACTCCTGCGGGGCTCCGAGGCTCGCGGGCGCCGGGACCCTCACCACCAAGGAGGGCCGGGCGGGCGGGAGGGCGGGAGAAGAGCGAGCAGCGCCGGGGGCGGGGTCTAGGGAGGACGGGGGCGGGGTCGGAGCGAGGCATGGGCGGGGCAGGCCTGGGAGGAGGAGCCGAGTCTCAGAGATGGGCGGGGCCGGGACCGGAAGGAGGGGCCAGGAGAGCAGGAGCCGAGTCCTCGGAAGGAGGCGGGGCCAAAACCGGAAGGAGGAGTCAGAGGCGGGGCCAGGAGAGAAGGAACTGAGCCTCAGAGGTGGGCGGGGCCAGGACCTGAAGGAGGGGGTCCAGGGGCGGGGCCAGAACAGGAGCCCAGTCAAAGGAGTGGGGCCTAGGTCCGGAATGAGGGGCCAGAGGCGGGGCCCGGAGAGGAACCCGAGCCACAGAAGAAGGCGGGGCCAGGACTGGAAGGAGAGGCCAGAGGCGGGGCCAGGAGAGGAGGAGCCGGCCGCAGAGGGAGGGCAGGGCCAGCATCGGGAGGCGGGGCCAGGAGTGGGCAAGGAGGAGGAGCCAGGAAGGAGGGCGGCCGCGCTGGGCGGGTATTGGGAGGAGGGCCCGGGGACCCCGGGGTCGCGAGGGGTCCGGCGGCGCGCGCCGAGCAGGGCGGTCCTTTTTTGTGCTGGAACCTGGGCGGTTCTGCGGGCCCCGAGCTCTGGGCGCTGCGCGTTAGGAGCGGTTCGTGAGATTCCGCCGGCGGGGACGCGTGCTGGCCCCCTCACTGCTGACGCTGTAAAAGTGAAATACCCACCTCACTGTGGGTGGAAACGGCACAGGGTGCCTGGCACGTGTGCACCGTGCTTGGCATGTAGCAAGTACGGGTAAAAGTTTGTGAATTGTGAAAGCCCCTTCCTCCCTCCATCAAACACACACGCACAGGAATTAATCGATTGAAGAAGTTAAAGCAGGAGAAAATACTGTATTTGCGCACTTACTGTAATTGCGACTTACTATTGTTTTTAGATGTAAAGCCCAGTTTGCATCGGGTAGTTTTTCTTTTAGCCTGAAGAAAGTAATTATTGCTTGTAGTTCAGATCGTATGGCAACAAAAATCTCTAGCTTTCTTTGAAAAGAGCCAATTTAGCCTCATTTTGGAAGTACATTTCCGCTGCATATAGATTTCTTTTCATTTGACAATTTATTTTCTTCCAGTATGTTAAAGGTATCGTTCCATTGTCTTCTTGTGTTAATGGTTTCTGAGAAAAAGGCCTATTTCTGTCCCCAAATGTTTCATTACTGTCAGGTTGCATTGAAGATTCTCTTATTGATGTTTAGTCCTTAGGATGTGCCTCGGTGGTGGTTTCTGCGTTAGTGGTTTTATGCTTCTTTTATTCAGGTTTAGTTTTCATCAAGCTTTAATTTTAAAAAATATTTTATTCTTATTATTTGAGAGAGAGAGAGAGAGAGGATGGGCGCTCCAGGGCTTGTAGTCACTTCAAACAAACTCCAGATCCGTGCACCACCATATGCATCTGGCTTAGGTGGGTATTGGGAAACTGAACCAGGGTCCTTAGGCTTCACAGGCAAGCACCTTAACTGCTAAGCCATCTCTCCAGCCCAAAGATAGATGTGCTTTTTTAATTAATTTATTTATTGGTGGGGGGGATCTTGCTCTAGCTCAGGCTGACCTGGAATCTAAGGCTGGCCTTGAACTCACTGTGATCCTCCTACCGCTAAGTTTTAAAATTTTTAAGCTATCAGTCTCATACAATTTTTTCTTCTCTCCCCTCCAGTTTTTTTTTTTTTTTTTTCAAAGTAGGGTCTCACTCTACTCCAGACTGAACTGGAATTCACTGTACTCCCAGGCTGGCCTCCAACTCACAGTGATCCTCCTACCCCTGCCTCCTGAGTACTGGGATTAAAGGTGTACATCACCATGCCCGGCTTATTCTGTGATTCTAAATACACATATGATACGACTTGATATTATTACACTATGAAATTCAATGCTCCTTTCTGTTGTATTTTCTAATCTCATCTCTTTGCTTCATTTCCATTTATACTTACTTATCTTTCCTTCCAAAGTGCCTCCTAACTTAGTATTAAGACCAATGAGTGGATTCTTCATGTTTGTAAAGTCAATATACAAGTGCTTCTCTACCTGATAAGTCCATTGTGAGTTGAAAATACCATAAGTTCAACAATACACTTCATACACCCTCCCTATTCAACATCGTAGTTTAATTGAGCCTCCCTAAAACTTGTTCAGGGCTTCTTGAGGGAGTAAATTACCACACACTTCAAACTGGGAAAAGATCAAAATCCAAATGTCAAAATAGTTTCTACTGTAAAGATGAAAAATTCCAAGATTAGCCACTTTAGTTAGGGACCCTTCTTTCATAGTTTTGTTGTTGTTTTGTTTTTTCAAGGTAGGGTCTCACTGTAGCCTAGGCTGACCTAGAATTCACTCTGTATTTTCAGGGTGGCCTTGAACTCATGGTGATCCTAGTACCTCTGCCTCCCAAATTCTGGGATTAAAGGTGTGTGCCACCATGCCCAGCTTCATAGATTTTTTCATATATTCTTTTCTTGTTTTCATTTAGCTTGGGTTTGTATTTACAATAAATAGTTGTTTAAAGACCTTTTAAATTTAATTCCAACATATTTCTTATCTCTGAATCTGTTTCTACTAGACTGATATTTTGTGAGTATATTTTCTGGCCTCTTCTCAGGCCCAGTAATTTTTTTGGGGGGGGGGTATCAGATATTGTTCAAAATAACTTCAAAACACAGCAGGACAAATTCCATTGTTTCAAGCTCTGGTCTCTGGCCTTGTAGTTCCTGGATTTGAATCTACAACTCTGCCCTTCACTAAGCATTAAATCTTTGTCTATTTTCTACACCTATCACTTTTTCTATACTTGTAATACTTTTAATCTAGGATTAAGAATTTAGAATTTAGCTGTTTTGGTTATTTTGTTATCCTCTTTGTTTAATGTGTGCTTCCAGCTGTATCTATTCTCTTTTGAGCCTTTTATAATTTTCACATAATTTATGAAAATTTGGCTTTCTGCTCAATTTCATTCTTAAATTTAAATTCTTAAAAAAAAGTTCTGTTACATATCTTCCTACTATCATTCCTATGCCTTTGTTTTGTCATGAATGTACTGTTATTTACTAGTTAATGCAAATTGGAAATTTCTGAACTACTGTTCTGTTTCATGCTATTATTTAGAATGGCTTTATAGTTTTGAAAATTTGTATGGGGATGAGTTTTTCTCTATGCAGTATAAGCATGATACACCTGATATATAGGTGGAGCTGTAAGGAAGACTTAGTTCAGGCGTTTGCCTGCAAAGCCAAAGGACTCAGGTTCAGTTCCCCAGGACCCAAGTTAGCCAGATGCACAAGGGGTCGCATGTGTCTGGAGTTTGCCTGCAGTGGCTGAAGGCTCTGGTGCGCCCATTCTCTCTCCCTCTCTCCCCCTTTCTTTGTCAAACAAGAAATAAAAATATAGTAGCTATAGGTAAGGATAGTTACTTTTTTTTTTTTTTTTTTTTTGGTTTTTGCTTAGGGACTTGTTTTATTTATACTGTAAACATCACTTTTCTTAAAATAATAATAGTGCCTTTTAAGGGGCTCAATGAATTTTTTTATTTTTTTGGTTTATTTTTATTTATTTATTTGAGAGCAACAGACAGAGAAAGAGACAGAGAGAGAGAGAGAGAGAATGGGCGTGCCAGGGCCTCCAGCCACTGCAAACGAACTCCAGACGCGTGCACCCCCTTGTGCATCTGGCTAACGTGGGTCCTGGGGAATTGAGCCTCGAACCGGGGTCCTTAGGCTTCACAGGCAAGCACTTAACTGCTAAGCCATCTCTCCAGCCCTCAATGATTTCTTGTTAAATGGTACCCTTATTTTCACTAATTCCCCCTTCCTTTACCATTAAGCCTCTGAGGGATATCTTCTTTGTGCCTCATTTTCACATCAAATTATGTAGTTCTCACATCTTATTTTATGACTGGTCCTGTTCCACCATTGAGAATGAGATGATCTTTTGACCTGAGCTCTTGTTGTCTCACTACCAATAGAACCTGTTAGCACTCTTCTATCTACTCTACTTCCAAGTGATCATTTTCTGTTGTAGTGTGGGGTTTTGGAGGCTTGGATCATTATCTCCCAACACATGCAACTTAAGGTTTCTCCACTACTTAGTACATGTCAGGCATGTCTTTGGTTTTGTTAAGAAATGTGTGAAACAGTTGAAATTTAGGTGGTTGTCATTATCGTGCAAGAATCTTGGACTTCAGACCCACAGCAACAGTGAGCAATTGTGCACCTAATTCCTCATGCCTGTCAAGGGCATGTATGAGTGAGTCACATACGACCCCCTTCATTTGCTAAGTCTTGTGGAACTGCACTATCACAAGAAGTGTGAGCTTGTGACTCCTACACATGAAAATTTACTACTGTGAACATCAGCAGGACATCCTCCCACATTAACGTCCTCATTAGAAGTCCTATAAAGTAAAAAAAAAAGGGGGGGGGGAAAGTCCTATAAAGTCTTTAGGTACATCAGAGGCATTGCAGTTTGCTGAGTTATTTATGTAACAGAGAAAGAGAGGGAGAGAGAGAATGGGTGCACCAGGACCCCCAGCCATTGCAAATGAACTCCAGATGTGTGTGCCCCCTTGTGCATCTGGTTAACATGGGTCCTGGAGATTTGAACCTGGGTCCTTTGGCTTTGCAGGCAAACGCCTTAACTGCTAAGCCATCCCTCCAGCCCTGCTGAGTTATTTTTGACTGCCCATAGTGAGTTAATATTTTCTTTAAAAAATGTATGACAAAATCAAATAAAAATGGAACTCATTAAGAATTTTTAAAGATTGTTTTCTTTTATTCTTAAAACAGATTTCCGTATGGAACTTTCATGCTTCTTTAACTTTGCTTGACCCAATGTCCATGTCTCCCCCTTCCCTGCTGTATCCCCTTATTCCCAGCATTCCCCCTTGCCCTTTGTTCTGTTGTGTTCTGCATCCCCCCCCCACCCCGTGTAAGGATTCTTGTTTTCTAGCCTCCTGGGCCCCTTTCTAGTTTCCTGGCCTTTTCCGATATTTCCTCCTACCTGGATACACATATTTCAGTTAAGAGGCTAGGGTTTGCATTTGAGAATGACAGTTCAGTATTCGTACTTGAGTCTAGGTTGCCTTGCTTAATGCAATGTTTTCCAGTTCCACTTATTTTTTTTTTTTTTTTGTGAATTTGATCATTTTTTAGAGGGGGAGGGATGAATGGGTGCACCAGGGTCTCTTGCTACTACAAACAAATTCCAGATGCATGCACCACTTTGTGCATCTGGCTTTACTGGGGAGTTGAAACCGGGTCTTCAGGCTTTGCAAGCAAGCATCTTTAACCACTGAGCTATCTCTCCAGCCCTCATCATTTCATTTGTCTTGACAACTATGGTAGTCAGCTTTGTGCTGCTGGGATAAACATCCAAACCAAACACAGTTCATGGGAAGAAGGGGTTAATTTCAAGCTTAGATCCAGGGTGAAGTTCCATCAGTGATAGAAGTTGCTCCTACACATCCAAGCAGAGAGAAAAACCATCACTAGCCAGCAAACACCAAAAGCAGCAGACAGAAGCTGGCAGCAGCAGGACCCCAGAGCTCACACCACTCCCTCCACCTTTGGGCTGGAATTCAGATCCACCCCCAGTGAAACCTTAGGGCTGGATTCTAGTGACACCTCCTCCAGCCAGGCTTCTGGAGATCCAGGTTACAAGCTCAATAAAACACCCGAGGGCTGGAGGGATGGCTTAACAGTTAAGGCATTTGCCTTCAAAGCCAAAGGACCCAGGTTCGATTCCCCAGGACCCACGTTAGCCAGATGCACAAGGGGGCACACGCATCTAGAGTTCGTTTGCAGTAGCTGGAGGACCTGGCACACCCATATTCTCTCTCCACCCCCTTTCTCTGTTAAATAAAAATAATAAAATATTAAAAAATAACACCTGAATCTATGGGGGACATACATTCCAACTACCACAACAGTTGAATAAACTTCCATTGTATATATGCATCAGTTTCACTCTCCAGACTTCTGTTGATGGGTACCTGGCTGATTTAATTTCCTTGTTACTGTACGTAGGATATAGAATGTCCTACTGGGTGTATGCCCCAGGAGTGGTACAGCTTGTAGTTCTATTTTTAGGGCTTTTTTTTTTTTTTTTGAAAATCCTTCTCATTGATTTTCATAGTAGCACATGTGGTAGTTTGAATGTAAAATGTCCCCCACATAGCCAGACTCACTCATTGGCGATGAAGCTTCCTACTTAGTCCTCAGGTGGTGGAGCCTTCAGGAGACTGAAGCCTTGCCTTGCTGGAGGAGATGCTGCTGGAGGTGGACCTTGGGGTTGATTCGTCCAGCACACTGCCAGTTCAGAGCTAGCTCCTCTCTGCAGTTGATTGATGATGTGAGCTGGTTGCCATGCTTTCTCCACCATATGAAACTGCCCCTTGAAACTCTTAAGGCTGACACAAACCCTTTCCTCCCTTAAGATGCTTGTGCTTCAAGTGTCCTGTCCCAGCAATGAGAAGATAACTGTTTCATTGCACTAGATTATACCCCCACCAACAATGAATAAGGATTCCTCTTCCCCGCATCCTCACCAACACTACTCATTTGCTTTCATGAAGATGGCCATTGCATCGCAAAGTTGTTTTAATTTGCATTTCTCTGATGGTTACAGATGTTTAAAACCTTAGAAAAACATTTACTGGTTATCTGTATTTCTTCTGTTGAGAACGGTTCAAGTCACTGTCTCATTTACTGATTGGCAGCTTCGTTTATTTATGTTTTTTTCAAGATAGGGTCTCACTCTAGCTCAGGCTGACCTGGAATTCACTCGGTAGTCTCAGGGTGGCCTTGAACTCATGGCGATCCTCATACCTTTGCCTCCTAAATGCTGGGATTAAAGACATGCACCATCACGGCTGGCTTTTAGTTCCATTTTTTAATTTTTGCAGTTCTTTGTATATTCTAGATAGTAACCCTGTCAGATGTGTAACTAGAAATTTTTTTCCCATCCTGAAGGTTGTGTGCTCCTTTTGTCGATAATTTCCTTAGCTGTGCACAAGATTTTAAATTTCACATAACCCCACTAGTCAATTCTTGGGGCTAATTCCAGTGCTATTGGAGTTCTATTCAGAAATGTGTTGCTTACACCCTTATCCTGAAGTGTTTTCTCTATATTTGTCTTTAGCAGTTTCAAAGCTTTTGATTTTCAATTAAGTTCATTGATCCAGTTTGAACTGATTGTTGTGCACATGGTTGATTTGGATGTAATTTCAATCTTTTTAAAAAATTTTTAAATGTTTATATTTGAAAGAGGCAGAGAAAGAGAAATAGGCAGATGGAGAGAGAGAATGGGCATGCCAGGGTCTTCAGCCAGTGCAAACCAACTCCAGAAGCATGTGCCACCTTGTGCATCTGGCCTAAGGGGGTTCTGGGCTAGTGACATATGCTAAGATATCCCTCCAGCCCTAATTTCAATCTTCTGCAGGTGGGTATCCAAATTTGGTCAGCACCATTTGTTGAAAAGTTTGCCTTCTTTTCCTGTGCATGGTTTTTGACACCTTTATCAAAAATTAAGTTTCCACAGCTGTGTGGGTTTCTCAGTGGAATGTTCTGTTCTGTTAGTTGATGTCTGTTTTGCCCCAGTACCATGCTGTCTTTCTCACTAAAGCTCTGGTTTGAGGTCAGGTCATGTGATGTTTCCAGTCATGTTCTTTGTGTTTAGGATTGCATTGAGTATCTGTGGTATTTTGCATTCCCACACAAATTTTAGCAATTTTTTGTAGTTTTGTAAAGAACATCATTGGAATTTTGATGGAAAGTGCATGGATAGCATCTACAAATTTCTTTGGGTGATATAGCCATTTTCACAATATTTAATTCTGCCAATTGAGTTTTAAATGTCTGTTCATCATCTAGTGCCTTCAATTTCTTTTTTCCAAAAGACCTCGAAAGATCTTCTTAGTCCATGATAGGGCCAATACAATGCATTGGTTGAGGTTTTTTTTTAAATATATTTTTTATTTTTATTATTTATTTGAGAGCAGCAGACAGAGAGAGAAAGAGAGAGAGAGAATGGGAATGGGCGCACCAGGGCCTCCAGCCACTGCAAACGAACTCCAGATGCATATGTCACCTTGTGCATCTGGCTTACGTGGATACTGGGAAATTAAGCCTTGAACCAGGGTCCTTAAGCTGCACAGGCAAGCACTTAACCACTAACCATCTCTCCAGTCCTTTTATTTTTTTTGAGGTAGGGTATGACTCTGGCCCAGGCTGACCTGGAATTGACTATGTAGTCTCAGGGTGGCCTCGAATTCACAGTGATCCTCCTATCTCTGCCTCCTGAGTGCTGGATAAAGGCGTGTGCCACCACGGGCTTCTTCTTCTTCTTCTTCTTCTTTTTTTAAATATTTTATTTATTTGAGAGAGAGAGAGAGAGAGAGAGAGAGAGAGGGGGATGGGCATGCCAGGGCCTCCAGCCACTGCCAACGAACTCCAGATATATGCACCCCCTTGTGCATCTGGCTTACATGGGTCCTGGAAAATCAAACTGGGATCCTTTGGCTTTGCAGGCAAATGCCTTAACCGCTAAGCCATCTCTCCAGCCCTGCTGCTTCTTTTTAAAAATAAAATTATTTTATTTATTTATTGGAGAGAGAGAGAGGGAGGGAGGGAGGGAGGGAGGGAGGGAGGGAGGAAGGGGGAAGAGACAGACAGGTAGGTAGATAGACAGAATGGACATGCCAGGGCCTCTAGCCACTGCAAATGAACTTCAGACATATGTGCCACCTTGTGCATCTGGCTTAGCTGGATACCAGGAAATTGAACGTAGGTTTCTTGCCTTTGCAACAAGAGCCTTAACCACTAAGCCATCTCTCGAGACTTGGCTGAGTTTTTACATAGGTCATACTTGTACCTGGAATTTACTATGTACTCTCAGGGTGGCCTTGAACTCATGGCGATCCTCCTACCTCTGCCTCTTGAGTGCTGGGATTAGAGGCATGTGCCACCATGCCCGGCTCCATGTTGCAAATTTAATGACCCTCTCTTTCCTGAATTTGTTATACTCCATAATACAAGGTGGGCTACCAATTTGCTAATCCAGGGGGGAATAAAGCAGAAGAACAGGACAACCTTTTAGCATTCAGACCCCTTCAAGAGTCTGCATTTATCCTGTTGTCCCAATGCAGGTCAGTTGGCCCCAAAAAGGTTGTAGTATCTCAAACAATTGAAGCTGAATGGGCAGTAATTTTCGCCCAAAGATTTCATTTTTTCTGTGCCATATCCCTAGGCTCACACCAGTCCATTTCTACGCAATGCAACTCTGTACAAATTCTCAGGACATGGGTATAACAGCAAGCCTGTCACACAAACTGCTTCTAGCCCAGTTCAGACAAAGCTTTTTCTCACCCTCATCAGCCAAACCTCACAGTCCATAGTTCTTACTGCATTCAGGTCTTTCAACTCTGACCAGAATGGTCCATCAAGCTGTACTTACAGCACTGCAAGGCATCTCTTAGGCCAATATTTCAAATCCTTCCACATTCCTCTCAAAAATAAGCTCTAAAAGGCCAAAGCCACACAGTCAGGTGTCTAGCAGCATTGACCCCACTTCTGGTACCAATTTTACTGTTGCAGTCAGGTTTGCATTGCTGGCAGAAAAACCCCAACCAAGAACAGCTTGTGGGAGAAAATGGTTTATTTTGTCTTATAGACTTGAGGGGAAGCTCCATGGTGGCAGGGGAAAATGATGCCATGAGCAGAGGGCAGAATTACCTCCTGGCCAACATCAGATGGACAACAGCAATAGGAGAGTGTGCCAAACACTGACAAGAGGAGGCTGACTGTAACACCCATAAGCCCGCTCCCATCAATACACTGCCTCCAGAAGGCTTCCATTCCCAAACTGCCATCAGCTGGGAACCTAGCATTCAGAACACAAGTTTATGGGGAACACCTGAATCAAACCACCACACTTATCTCTCTTTTCAGGCCAATAGATATAAACCAAGCATTTTAGGAATGACATAGTATTTCATGATATGGATTACCATGACTTATTTACTGATTAATATTTAGATTATTGCTAGGTTTACTCTAGATGCTACAATAACTTTTTGCATATATATTTTATATGAGTGTTTTTATGATTTCTCTGAAGTATGTTTTTCACTGAAAGTCATAGGTATTCAATTATGTTTTAACAAGTCAGCTAGACAGTTGAAGCCTGGTATTCACTTACTTCTGGCTTTGAAATTCCTAGGTTGAAACTTTCTGCTACATAAGGCCATTTAATGACCCCCTACTTCTTGCACTTGAGCAGTCTTCCAGCTAACCTGGGACACTCCAGCCAGCACTTGCTATCCCTGTACTGTTATGTTAGAGACAGCTGCTTTCCTTACACTGCATCAGCCAGCTTCTTCTTCGGCAGTTCTCTTGACTCTGGGCTGTCATAAAACCAGAGTGCCAGGGCCTTGCTGTGAACTAGATTCTTGATTAAGGGAATACTGTGGCTACTTTGATCCCTAAAACTCTCTCCAGATCAGCAATAAGACAATTTTACTTTCTCATTATTTGTATTATACCTTTACTTTCAAGAACTTTAGAATTAAAAAAATTATTTTTATTTATGAATTTGAGAGATACACAGAAATAGGCAGGTGGGGGGGGGGGGAGGGAGGGAGGGAGAGAACAGGCATGCCAGGGCCTCTAGCCACTGCAAATGAACTCCAGATGTGTGTGCATCTGGCTTCTGTGGGTCCTGGAGAATGGAACCTGGGTCCTTTGGCTTTGTAGGCAAGAGCCTTAACCACTAAGCCATCTCTCCAGCCCCAAGAACTTTAAAAAATTTTAAATATATTTGTATCCAGGCAAGGTGGTATATACCTTTAATCCCAATACTCAGAAGACAGAGGTAGATGCTTGGGACTACACAGTGCCAGGTCAGCCTGGGCTTGAGTGAGACTCTACCTCAAAAACCCAAACATGGAGACGGGTGTGGTGGTGCATGCCTTTAATCCCAGCACTCGGGAGGCAGAGGTAGGAGGATCACCATGAGTTCGAGGCCACCCTGAGAATGCAGAGTGAATTCCAGGTCAGCCTGAGCTAGAGTGAGACCCTACCTCAAAAAACAAAAACAAAACCAAAACCAACTAAACAAAAACCCCAAAACATGGGCTAGACAGATGGCTTAGTGGTTAAGGCACTTGCTTGCAAAGCCAAAGGACCCAGGTTTAATTCCTCAGGACCCACGTAAGCCAGATGCACAAGGTGGTACATGCATCTGCAGTTTGTTTGCAGTAGCTGAAATCCCTGACACACCCAATCTCTCTGAGTCTCTCTCTCTCTGGTAAATAAATAAAAATTTAAAAAACCCACCCAAATGCGTGTGTGTATATGAACATATCAAGGCATCTTGCCAGACACTTGCACCAGTTTTGGCATTTGGCTTTATGTGGGTTCTAGGAAAACAAACCTAGGCCAGTCTTTGCAAACTGTACCTTTAACCACTGAGCCATCTCCCTAGCTGCTTCCTTCAAAAACTTTTCCTTTGCATTTACAACTTGGCTGTTTGGTACAAGAGCGTGTGCTTTGGCATTTCCTCCTCTCCCCCAGCCCGTTTTCACATGCGTTCTACACTAAGTTAATAATTTCTTGCTTTTTATTTAAAGGGAGAGGTGAGAGACTCTTCACTTTAATGTCTGAGGAGAGAACAATGAGGAGATAGCAGCTGTGAGCAGTCAGAGCACATCTGTAGATGGATTTTGGAGTGTTCTATGGGTACAGCATATGGTGCTCTACAGCAGTCTCAATGGTGTCATCAGTGACCACAGTGACAGAGATGCTGGGGGGCTGAAGCCTTACAATGTGTCAGCTATGAAGGGAGTAGGTGCCATTGGAGAAGCAGCACTTATAAATCCTCAATTTGTAAGAAACTCCAAATTAAGCTGGGCGTGGTGGTGCACACCTTTAATCCCAGCACTCAGGAGGCAGAGGTAGGAGAATTGCTGTGAGTTCAAGGCTACCCTGAAACTAGAGAGTGAGTTCCTGGTCAGCCTGAGCTAGAGTGAGATCCTACCTTGAAAAACCAAACCAAACCAAACCAAAAAAACCCCTCCAAATTATCTGCCAAGCACAATGGCATGATGTATGTCTGTACATTTTATGTGTTAAAAATACTTTATTTGTTTACTAGAGAGAGGGGGGAAAGAGAGAGAATGGGCACATCAGAGCCTCTAGCCACTGCAAATGAACTTCAGATACATGTGCCACTTTGCGCATCTGGCTTTACACGGGTACCTGGGTCTCCGGGTCCTTTGGCTTTGGAGGTAAGTACCTTAACTGGTAAGCCATCTGTCCAGCCCCATTTCACTTTTTTTTTTTTTTTTTTTTTTTTTTTTTTTTTTTTGAGGTAGGGTCTCACTCTAGCTCAGGCTGACCTGGAATTCACTATGTAGTCTCAGGGTGGCCTTGAACTCATGGTGATCCTCCTACCTCTGCTTCCCAAGTGCTGGAATTAAAGGTGTGTGCCACCACGCCTGGCTACGTTTTTTTTTTTAAACTTCTTTTGGTCCATTTTTTATTTATTTGAGAACGACAGAGAAAGAGAGAGAGAGAATGGGCATGGCAGGGCCTTCAGCCACTGCAAACGAACTCCAGATGCGTGCGCCCCCTTGTGCAACTAGCTAACGTGGGTCCTGGGGAATCGAGCCTTGAACCGGGGTCCTTAGGCTTCACAGGCAAGTGCTTAACCTCTAAGCCATTTCTCCAGCCCTACTTTTTTTTAAAATTAAACATTTCATTAAATCAGTTTTAAATGTCTTGCTGTGGGGAACAATTGACAGCTTCACCCTTCTCTAATATCTTCACATTACATTGTAATATAAGGACACTGACATATCTCATTTATGGTGGTGTGAATCAGGTGTCCTTCATAAACTATTGTTCTGATTGCTTGGTCTCAGCTGGTGGCAATTTGGTATGTGTGTCATTGGGTTTATTAGTCCCCAGCTTCTTGTTCAGCTCACTTTCCTGCTGTGGCAGAGGTCATGTTCAGCCTCTGCTCATGCCTTGCTTTCCTCTGCCATCATGAAGCTTCCCCTTGAGACTGTAAACCAAAACAAAACCTTTCTTACTATCAGCTGCTTTGTCCCTGCAAAGATAAGGTGACTGCTGCACATTACTACATAGGTATTTTTTTTCAAATTAATTTTAAATTTTGGCTGTGATTCCCTGACATGTGACATTTGAATTGTTTTTTTTAGTAAATTATGTTTGTTTAAGTCTCGAATCCTGTTAAAACCATCACTCCCATTCTAAGGTTGCGACCCATTTGAATTTTTTTGTAGGTTTTTGTGTGTGTGTGTATGGTAAGTGTGTGCATAAAGGCATGCATGTGTGATGGCACACAAATATAAGTTGGAGAACAACCTTGAAGTGTTCCTTCTGCCACCTTCTTTGTTGAGAAAAGGTCTCATGTTCTGCAGCTCCCGAGAGCACCCAGATTCTCGGAGTTTTTCTCCCATTGCCATAGACCTGTTGGGATTACAGATCTGTGCACCACTTTGTGTCTGGCATTATGTGGGTAATGAGGAGAATTGAGACTGGGATGGCAGGTATGCAAACAAGTGCCCTTAACTGCTAAGCCATCTCCAGCTCCATTTTTTTGTTGTTATTTTTCAAAGATTTTAACAAGAGAAGAGTGGAGAAGAGTTAACTACTTAATAGCTTATACCCAATGTGTTTAGTTCTAATAAACACAACAGCAGGCTTTCTATCTTAACCACAGCGGGTGCAAACAACAATGCAGATGGTTACTATTGGTAGGAAAAAATATCTTACATTTCAGAAATGACACTATGCTGTAAATCTAACAAACACATTCTCAGAAAACATAACAGTTAAAAATATATTTTGGCTGGGCATAGTGGTGTATGCCTTTAATTCCACCACTCAGGAGGCAGAGGCAGGAGGATTATTTGAGACAGAGAGAAGAAGGCAGAGAGAGAGAGAATGGGCACACCAGGATCTCCTGCCACTGTAAACAAATTACAGATGCATGCACCGCTTTGTGTATCTGGCCCTATGTGGCTACTGGGAAATCAAACCTAGGCATAAGGCTTTGCAAACAAGCAGCTTCAACATTTCATTCAACAATTCTCATCTTTCTTGATTTATGATTACCTATTAAGAAAGAATGTAGGGTTGGATAGATTGCTGAGTAGTTAGAGGCTCTTGCTTGCAAAGCCTGATGGCCTGCATTCAATTTCCCGGGAACAACATAGAGACAGATCATCTGCAGTGGCAGGAGGTCCTGGCATGCCAATTCTTTCTCTCTCCTCCATTCTCTGTCTCTCAAATAATAAATACATAAATATTTTTAAAAAGAGTGTAGAAAAGGAAAAAGAGGGTTGATCAAGTTATTAAATTCTCCTTGTATTAATTAAATATATAGAAATTCTTCATTTTACCATGTCACATATTTCAAGTCAAGAAAATCTGCACAAACATTACTTAAGACAACAGCATGCCCAAGTCTCTGCATGATAGTTTATTTAAAATATGACTCTGGATGGAAATACATATGGGCTTACATAACTTTTGATTATTCATATAAACCCTCAATTAAAATGCTTAATAGTTCATCCCCAATTCCTTTTGTTCTAATAAGCACAATAGTAAATTTTCTATTTTATTGAAATTGTTTAAAGCTTTTTGAATCTTGATTTATGAAGAAATTACTAAAAAATAACAACTACATAAAGAATATTGTTTGCAATGTTGTCACAGATTTCTCCATGGCAAAATAGTCATATATTGTTATTGCACAATTTACAGGTATAGGTTATTGTGTGCATATAAACTCTCTGTGTAATGACAGTGGCTTCACTGCAACCTGCTCAATATATTTAAAATTATGAAATACAATGTACAAAATCTTTAACAATATACTTTTATAATAAAAGTATCCTGAGTATATTACAAAATTCATTTTACCAGCCCTTCATTTCTTTGCTTTATTTGACTCTTTAATTTCTAATATAATAGCTGTCCATATTACATACGAAATGGTCTTGATTTAGTTCCAACTAAACACAATAAAGCTAAATAGTATATAACTATCCCTTCAACACTTAATCCCTCTGTTTCCAGTCTCACTGGTTAAAATCAAGTATTTACCAAGTTTTTGTTAATTCTGAATCATAAAAGATATAGCACAAAACAGACAGAAACAGGGTTAGCATATTTAAGCCAAAAGCATTGTGCACTTTAAATATTTCAGTCAAGTTTTATGATGAAGTAATATACTTTGGCAAAACCAATGATATACAAGGAGTATTTTCTACCAATGATCGATCTGGAGGGTATTTAAAATTTTTAAATACTTTCTATTTAAACTTGACTGTTTTGACATTTGTTTCTAAAAATACTGCTATAACATTTTCAGAATTTCGAAGCTAAAAGTGTCTAAAAATAAAAATTAAATGAAAACAAAATTTAAATAAAATGTTGGTATCAAAATTTCTCTGACACATTCATAAACTTAGGTATCTTTATATGTACCAACACATATTTTTTTAATTGCCTACTAAGACTTATTTGATTTAATGCAATCTTCAAAATAATAGTCTTGGTAGCCTTCTTAAAATTTACTTTAAAATTAGGATTAGAATTCAAAACAAGTATAACATTAAAAAAAACCAAACAGCTGGAAACAAGTTACATACTCATGGCAGTAGGTATTATGGCACCAAAACATATGCAAAGACATGCACAAAAAAACAAAACAAAACACTAAGTTCACGTAAGGTGTGTAAGATATCTATCTCGATACACACACACACATATATATATACATACACACAAATACATTTACATATACACAATTTGGATTCTAGAAGGGAAACATGAGAGTTTTATTAATGAACCATTTGGCTCCTTCATCACAATGATAGTTTTAATGTTCAATATTTGGCTTATTCTTACCCCAATATAAACCTATCATTGGTTAAGAGGAAAAACGATTTGAGATGTACGATAAAAGAAGTGAGCATGTGATGAATTAAGTGATGACTATTATCTGCAACTGGCTTCACTTAAAGAGGTGTTTTTTGTTTTTTTTTTTACTGGCAATGAAATTCATGCAGAGATACCTGCAAATGACTTATCAACAGTATGAAAACAAAGTTCCTTTAACACTATGACATTTACTATAATGTATTATAAATACATATTAATACAGCATTACTTATACATTCTAACATTCTACATTAGGTGATATGATCTAATTCTGAATGATTTTGTTAACTTTTAAGGCATCAGTGCAGAGGGCAAAGCTCCGTTAAAATAAATATGAAAGTAAGGAAACATTAGCTTAGTTGTGGTGCAGGAAGGGAGTGATCTCTGTGTATTCTGTTGGCCACTTCATCAAACAGGTGCTAAATTACCTATCTTCTTGTGAAAAAATGTTATAGCATAAGTTTCACATCATTTTTTAACACTTCATTTAAGAGGCTAAATTGATCCGGCAGTATTCTCATTTTCATTGTTCCATCAGCTCCACAAGAGAAAATGTGATTTGCTGGCCCTGTCTCAATCTGCATCACTCCAGTTCCAATATTTCTAAAAATAGACTGTCGAGCATGTTCATTGATAAAAGTATGAAGAAGACTAAAGTTAGAAAGACTCCAAATCTGAAAGACATTAAGAACAAAATGAAAATTGGGGCTGGTGATTGCCTTAAAAATCCAAAAGAAAATTTCACAGTACCTTCCTTAGCAGGTAAGAAATTTCTAAAGCAAAGATATATAAACACTTGTATAGACTTAAAAGCATAACCCCTTCATTCTATACAGGGTGTAGCTATTTACCAAGTTATTAAATACTTAAAACCCCATCTAATAAGAGAATAATTAATGCATTAAAGAAAAGAATACCTAGGAACCAAGAATAAAAACATAATAATATAGGAGTGACAATACAGGTTTTCTGCCTCTCATTAGCGCTTTTATTGTACTGTTTGTACAGTGGGGTGATCTCTTTGTAAAAGCAAACACTCAAGAGTTTAGAACAGCTACAAGGAGGAGTGTTAATTCTAGAGGCTTTCTACCCTGGCAAAGTTATGTTTTTCAACTACAAGACAGTCTACTATTACAACTTTAGGAGACTTAATTCACTAAGATTTTCTATTGTTAGCCCATATCAAATTGTAAGTTGCATTACTCATGTGAAAGGAAATTTCACAAAATTTATTTTAGGTTTAGCAAAAACAATTTCTATCCTGATTTCTTATATGATCAGTTATAAAATCCATTAAAAATTTATTAATTTGGGCTGGAGAGATGGCTTAGCAGTTAAGGCCTGAGGACCCAGGTTTGATTCCCTAGGACCCAAGTAAACCAGATGTACAAGGTGGCGCATTGTCTGGAGTTCATTTGCAGTGGCTAGAGGGCTCGGGTGTGCCTGTTCTACCTGCCTCCCTCTCTCTGTAATTAAAAAAATTATATTTAAAATGCATTAATTTGGGCTGGAGAGATGAGTTAGTGGTTTAAGTGCTTGCTTGCCTGTGAAGCCTAAGGACACAGGTTCGATTACCCAGTACCCACATAAAGCCAAATGGCTTAGGTCATACATGCATCTGGGGTTCATTTGCAGTGGCTGGTGGTCCTGGCATGCCCTTTCTTCCTCCCTCTCTCCCCCCTCAAATAAATAAATAAAATATAAAAAATTCATTAATTCATGAATGTGTTAAATTATAAATTATAACAGTATAAATATACTGTATGTTTTCAATTGTCTTAAACTAAATCTCAGAATCAGCTCTGGGTAAGGCTTATCCAGAGTATACTCCTCAATCAGAATTCTTGAATTCTGGGTGGCTGTATTTTGTTTTTATATATGAAGAAAAAGGGGATCACTATAGGTTTACTCAGTAAACCTGAAAATTGAGTTTAGTAAATTTTTATAACTTAGAATATGGACTTAAGACAAATTAGAATATACGAAATATAGTTACAGCCATAAAAATTTAGTTCTCAAGCATGAATTAAGAATATTTTAGTTTAATTTTATTTATTTGAGAGGGGGGGGGGCATAGAAAGAGAGAGAATGGGTGTACCAGGGTCTCCAGCCACTGCAAATGAACTCCAGACACATGCACCATCTTGTGCATCTGACTTACGTGGGTCCTGTGGAATTGAACGGAGGTCTTTTGGTTTTGCAGGCAAGCACCTTAACCACTAAGCCATCTCTCCAGCCTTTAAGCATATTTTAAAACTAATTAAAAATAAAAGGTTTCACCAGGCATGCTGGCGCATAACTTTAATCTCAGCACTTGGGAGGCAGAGGTAGGAGGATCACCTTGAGTTCAAGGCCACCCTGACACTACATACTGAATTCCAGGTCAGCCTGGACTAGAAAGAGACCCTATCTTGAAAAACCACAAAGAAAAAGTTTTCAAGTTAAAATAATTTCATTCATAAAAGGATCTATTAAATAGCAATGGGCACTGCTGGCTATGAAGGAACAAATACTACTATTATTTAAGTAGACTGGTGTCAATGAACATGACTAAAGACTCAAGTCTCTAAAAACTTTTTTCATCTTGGACATACTTTGGCATCAACTGTGTTTACCTTAATACTGCCTTCTGCAGATCCTGTGACAAAGTACTCCTCCGTTGGATCGACAGCGATGGCTTTAACAGGGGAGTCATGGCTCTGAAAAAGTTGCCTTTGTTGTCGTTGTCGAAGGTCAAATACACATGTGAAACCTTTTCTGCCACCTGATATTAAAAGCTGATGTTTGGGAGCATATGCTAAAACTGTGGCTCCACTATCATGGCAGATAAAAGCTGAAAGTTTTAAAAATGAAAGTTAAAATAATTTGCAGCAAACATGGGCTCATGAACCAGACTTGCTTTCCCATTTGAAACAATTTAAAAGCCAAATGAAACACAACAAACAATAATCTGATATACCTGGGCATCAGGCAATAAAGAATGCTATCTGACAGATGGGGGACTGGATAAACCATACAGCTGTCTCTGCTTACTGCTGAGACCAAGGTGAACTGGATTCAATATCAGCCATGGTTACTGAATTATTATATATATGTAACGATTTCCAGCTGAGCATCCGTGATGTACCAGTTCTTGTCTATTGTAAACAAAGCTGCTAAGAACATCCTGGTACAAGCATTTCTGTGGCATGCATTTTTACTCCTTTGGGATATGGATGTAATAGTATATACAGGTGAATAATAATAGGTATAAGCTTAACCCAACATACCAGCTTCTCACAATGTTGTACCATATTATACTTTGGTCAGCAGTGCCAATTTTTCTACATTCTCACCAACGCTTGGTATTTGGGTCTTCAGTTTGGGCCATTTTGATTTTACAGTGGTATCTCACAGTAAATGTGCATCTTCCTGGTGGCTGTTTATGTTTAATACCCTTTTATATTCTGATTTGTCATTAAGATAATGAGAAGAGAATAACTTTATAAAAATTCCCAGATACATTATTTCATTCATGGATTGTGTTTTTAGTGTTATTTATTAAGAATCTTGTGCTCTACTAACTAGGCTAGTCAGGCCCTTTAGTGCTATATATTAAAAAAACATCCCAGGGCTGGAGAGATGGCTTAGTGGTTAAGCAATTGCCTGTGAAGTCTAAGATCTCCAATTTGAGGCTCGATTCCCCAGTGTCCAAATAAGCCAGATGCACAAGGTGGCGCATGCATCTGGAGTTCGTTTGCAGTGGCTGGAGGCCCTGATGTGCCCATTCTCTCTCTCTCCCTCCCTCCCTCTCTGTCACTCTCAAATAAATAAATAAAAATAAACAAAAATGATGACATTTTATTTAAAAAAAATCACAAAACCCAAGTCATCTAGGTTTTCTTTCTCCTGTTCTAGAAGTATCACTGCATTTCCCCCGCCTGAGGTAGGGTCTTATTTTAATTTGGTTTATGCTGACCTGGAACTCTGTAGCTTCAGGCTGGCCTCAAACTCACAGCAACTCTACCTCCCTTCTTCAGCTCTGGGATCAAGGACATCCATCACCATGCTCAGCTCACTGCATTTTACGTGGAGCTCTATGATTCCTCTTGAGTACATTTTTGTGAAAAGTGAGGTCTGTATCTGGTTTCATTTTTGTTGTTGGTATTAGACAATTCACCATTCAATTGTTCTAGCAACTGAATACTCCACTGAGTTTTCTTTGTTCCTTTCTCAAGATTGCCCTATTGTATGTAACAAGGCCTCTATTCTTTTCTATGATCAATGAATCTATTTTTAAGCCAATATCATAATGTTAGAATAAGTATTGCAATTAGGCAGTGTAAGTCCTACAGGACTGTTTTTCTTCAGTTTTCTGTTGGCTATTTGCCTTTTTCATATAAACTATAGAATTAGTTTGTTGATCTGTATAAATAGTCGGTTTGAATCTTGACTAGCATTGTGTTGAATCTATAAAGTTGGGAGGTATTAAATCTTGGGCTGGGGAGATGACTCAGTGCTTAAAGGCACTTGCTGCTGTCTAGGGTTCAATTCCCTAGGACCCACATAAAGCCAGACGCACAATGTGGTACATGCATCCAGAGTTTATTTGCAGTGGCAAGAAGCCCTGGTGCACCTATGCTTTCTCTTTCCCTCCCCCTCCTTCCTTCTGCTAATAATTAAGTTAAAAAATTAAGTTTTCAAATCCTTAAATGTAGGCTATTTTCTCCATTAATTTTGATTTTTGATGTTTTAAAAATAATTTTTGTTGTTTTCTACACATACATATATATATTTTAATTTTTTTTATTTTTTTGGTTTTCCAAGTTGGAGTTTCACTCTAGTCCAGACTGACCTGGAATTCACTATGTAGTCTCAGGGTGGCCTCAAACTCATGGTGATCCTCCTACCTCTGCCTCCCAAGTGCTGGGATTAAAGGCAAGCACCACCAGCTTACATATATATCTTATACATATTTTATTTGGTCTATGCCTCAGTACTTCCTTATTTTGGGTGTTATTATGATAATGTGTGTTCTTTTTTTCCCCCTATTTTTGAAATTTCAAATTGCAAATGTTCACTGTTGACACACAGGAAAGCAACTGCTTCAGTATGCTTAACTTGTATCCTGGAATCTGCCTGTATACCCACATTAGTATTACAAGTTTCTTTTGTACATTTTTGGGGAAATTTTTACATAATCATGCCATCTCTGAATAAAGATAGTTTTATTTTTCTTCCAGTTTATATACCTACTATTTCCTTCTCTTACATTATTCCTAGTACTTCCAGCACAATGAGGAGTAGGAGTGGTGAGAAGGGACATAATATTAGGAAATACCTAATGTTTACATTGATGACCTATAGCTACCAGATTAAAAATAAAGACAAATGCAGGCTGGAGAGATGGCTTAGAGGTTAAGGTGCTTGCTTGCAAAGCCAAAGGATCCCAGTTCGATTTTCCAGGACCCACATAAGCCAGATGCACAAGTGGGTGCATGCATCTGGAATTTGTTTTCAGTGGTTGGAGGCCCTGGTGTGCCCTTTCTCTCCCTCTCTTTTTCTGCTTTTTGTATTATCTGTCTCACTGTCCCTTATACAAGTTATATAGGGAAGAGTTAAATTATGTGTATCTGTTTCTTTTCAAACTTTGCCATCATAGACAAATTCAACCTGATGTCTTATAAAAAACAAATTATTTAGAAATCATTTTTAATTTATGAATTTTTGAGACAGGATTTCATGTAGCCCAGGCTGGCTTCAAACTCTAAACTCTATGTAGCTAAGGATGATTTTTTTTTTGTTGTTGTTGTTTTTTGAGATAGGGTCTCACTCATTCCAGGACCTAGAACTCACTTTGTCGTCTCAGGCTGGCCTGAAACTCACAGTGGTTCTCCTACCTCTGCCTCCCAAGTACTAGGATTAAAGGCGTGGACCACCATACCTAGCCCATGGATCATCTTAAACTTCTGATCCTCCTGCTTCCACTCCTAAGTGCTGGGATTACAGGCGTACATCACTATGCCCCATTATTCAGTTCTTGGGAAAAAATCCAGAGCTTCATGCATGCTAAGAAGCATTCTGGCACCTGATCTACCCCCAGCCCAGGTTGCTGAGTTTTTTCATTTCTACAATTTAGGAAATACTTTCAAACTTACCATGAACTAAACTGTTGGCAGGCGCTACAAGAGTATCCCACAGACAAATGTTTCTGGGGGGAAAAAAGATTTCTTTTTGAGTGACATAAAATTTTATTTGATAAAATTTTAAAAATGCCTACTATAGTGACCTAACATTTAAACCTAGTTCAAAAGGTTCAAAGTTTAACCCATAAATTTATATAGAACAATTTTTTTACACAAAATTTAAAACAATTGTCTTATATAACTGAGAGACCAAAATTTTGAGGGCTGGAGAGATGGCTCAGTGGCTAACGTACTTGCCTGAGAAGCCTAAGGACCCAGGTTCGATTCCCCAGTACCCACGTAAGCCAGATGCACAAGATGGTGCATGCATCTTGAGTTCATTTGCCATGGTTGGAGGCCCTGATATGCCTATTCTTTCTCTTATTCATCAATTAATAAATATCAAAATTTTTGATTAACATAGTTAAAAATAATGCTAAGTGAAGGCTGAATATATAAATTACTTTGTGTATTTACGAATTTTGTAATCTAACAGCATAGCATAAATCCTAAGGCTTCTTAAAAACATACACGCATGCATTCACAATTTCTGTTGAATATGGGCTGAAGAACCCATAACCCTAAAGTCTGGATTCTAGTGCAAAGTAACCCTTACAGAGAAATGTAAAAAGCAACCTTGGCATGTCTGGACCTAGGAGCTCAGTTGCTGGGTGAGGAGGTGGAAGCCGGAAGACAGGCATTTTCTTCCAAACACGGGCTCTGGGGGTCAGCTACTGCGCAGCTGACAAGTCTTACTGAGTCTCTTGTAAAGTGACAGTGTCCACCCTCTCAGGACCGTGGGGAAGACGGACCAGTAACAAAAGTAACTAATGCTCATTTCAACGATGACCAAATCCTTTTCTCAAAAATTAACAGAGCCGGTCGTGGTGGCACATGCCTTAAATCCCAGCACTCGGGAGGCAGAGGTAGGAGGACTGCCCAGAGTTTGAGGCCACCCTGAGACTACATAGTGAATTCCAGGTCAGCCTGGGCTACAGTGATACCCTACCTTGAAAAAAAAATAGCATAAAAGCACTGAAAATATAAGAAAGAGGGCTGGGGAAATGGCTTAATCGTTAAGGCACTTGTCTGCGAAGCCAAAGGACCCAGGTTCGACTCCCCAGGACCCATGTAAGCCAAATGCACAAAATAGCACATGTATCTGGAGTTTGTTTGCAGCATCTGAAGGCCCCGGCATCCCCATCCTCATTCTCTCTCAAGCAAATAAAATAAAAAGTGATTTTTAAAAAATTATTTGAGAGTGACAGAGAGAAAAAGAGGCAGATAGATAGATAGAGAGAATGGGCGCACTAGGGCCTTCAGCTACTGCAAATGGAACTCCAGATGTGTGTGCCCCCTTGGGCATCTGGCTTACGTGGGTACTGGGGAATCAAACCTGGGTCCTTAGGCTTCACAAGCAAGTGCCTTAACTGCTAAGTCATCTCTCTAGCTTTGGATTTTTTTATTTTTTTATTTTTTTTTTTGAGGCAGGGTCTCACTCTAGCTCAGGCTGACCTGGAATTCACTATATAGTCTCGGGGTAGCCTCAAACTCACGGTGATCCTCCAACCTCTGCCTCCCGAGTGTTGGGATTTAAGGCATGCACCCCCACACCCAGCTGGATTTTGTTTTTAATGGCATCAGAATTTTCCAAATTTAAGAATGAGGACACTAAAAGTGCTCTAAGGTACAAATCATTGTGAGAAAAATACCTGTGGTGTAATTATTGAGAAACAGATATAAAACAATAAAAAAGTCAGCTATTGGCTGGAGAGATGGCTTAGCGGTTAAGCACTTGCCTGTGAAGCCTAAGGACCCTGGTTCGAGGCTCGACTCCCCAGGACCCACGTTAGCCAGATGCACAAGGGGGCGCACGCATCTGGAGTTCGTTTGCAGTGGCTGGAGGCCCTGGCGCACCCATTCTCTCTCCCTCTCTCTATCTGCCTCTTTCTCTCTCTGTCGCTCTCAAATAAATAAATAAAAATAACAAAAAAAAGTTTTAAAAAAAGTCAGCTATTCAGAGAGATGGCTTAGCGGTTAAGGCGCTTGCTTGTGAAACCTAAGGTCCCAGGTTCGACTCCCCAGAACCCACATAAGCCAGACACACAGGGTGATGCACGTGCACAAGGTGGCACACGTGTCTACAGTTTGACTGCAGTGGCTATAGTCCCTGGCGTGCTAATTCACTCTCTCTTTCATAAAACAAATTCAGCTAGTCATGTATAATACTTCAGTTTCAGCTGTCATCTCTTACCTATTATCAGTTGAAAGACCAGCTGTAGCTATCAGAGAGGAGGAACTAACGAAGACAAAATCATTGGCTGTCTTGTTGTGACACTGCCAAGTCTGAAATGGTAGTAAACAATAAACGCTATTACTGTTAGTAATATCCATGAACCGATAGATGTATAATTAGAATGTGAGCATGTACTTTATGGCTGAGGTGTTTTGCATCTTTTAATCTCCTGAACTTTATAAAAGCTGGAGAATACAAAGCAACAAAGAACTTTCAAATTCCCTCCTTCCCTCTTCTCCAAGACACACCATTACTTCCTGCATTACTAATTTAGGTTTCATCTGTCAGGATCCTTTACAAAGCTGTTCACTTTTATTCAACCAAAACTTCATTGGGGTTAAGTTTCTCCAGGTATAGTTACAAGCAGACAGAAACCAGAATTTAAGATTATTTTAGACTTAAATATCTTTTTTAAATCAACATGATGGATCTTTCAGAAATATCGAAACTTTTAAATAATTTTCAGATATGACAAAATTACTAGGTCACTCCTGGGTGTGGTGGCACATGCCTTTAATCCCAGCACTCAGGAGGTAGAGGTAGTAGGATTGCCATGAATTCGAGGCCACCCTGAGGCTACATAGTGAAGTGAATTCCAGGTCAGCCTGGACTAGAATGAGGCCCTACCTTGAAAAAACAACCACCCCCCCCAAAAACAAAACAAAACAAAACAACAACAACAACAAAAACAGAAATTACTTCATCATCAAAGTTATTAAGCTTAAAGTATTTCCCAATATTTGATTAAACTTAGTAAATTACAATACATTTCATTAATAAAAAAACAAAGACATTTCCTAGGGAGCATAAACTTTGTACACTTCAGTCTGTTGGTCTAATAAAAAGAAAAAAAGATGGCTCTTCAATTTCTGTTTGTGTTGAAGTGTGGTGTGCAGGGGCCAGAGGTTCATGTTGGGTTTCCTCCTCAATTGCTATTCACTTTAGTTTTTGAGATGAGAGAGGTCACTGAACCTGGAGCTCACTGTTTTTGCTGGACTGGCTAGCCAGCAAGCCCTCTTCCTGTCTCTGCCTCCCCAGCAGTTCGATTACACCACACCACCACATCCAGCTTTTACTTGAGTTCTGGGGACCAAAACTCAATACTTAATTCTCATATGGTAAGCACCTTACCAATGTGCCATCTCCCTAGCCCCAAACTGCTCTTTCAAGGAATCCTAATCAATTTTCTCTTGCTTTCACTTGGATCACAATTGTCCTCTAGCATTGTAACCTCAGGTGAATTACCAGAATCATAATGTATACTCTGAACTTCTTCCTAGTATGTACTGTTTATGATTTGTCCTGTAAAGGGATTCAATGAAGAATATATTACACATACATTATTTATTCTCTGAAGCCAATAAAGCTTCATCAAACCTGCATGGTCCTGAACAGAGATAATATTTTGATGAAAAAAGAGATAGACAATCCTGTGTTCTTCAGGTTGCATGGGTCTCTGAAGGTACCATATTGGTTCTGTACATGTTAAGACTGTAAGTTACCAGAGCCTAAGGATTTTTACTTCACAGAGTAAATTTCACATAGCAGAGGAAAATGAGCCTACAGTAGAGACTGAGTACATCGTTTATTCCTTTCAATGGTCTTGTTCTTTAAGATGAAATTTCACACACATAGGTATTTTTGGCTTACCAGATATGGCTTAGGCATGCTCCCAGTAACTGGACAGCACTTCCAGTTTGTTTGGTACAAACTTAAATATCCATCTGCATCAACTATTCCAAACTGGAAGAAAAAAAAAAAAAAACACCCAATGTCTAATGTGAATAAAAACAGCACAATTATCCTTACCCTCATTGTGACACCCATTTACACTGTTAAACATTTCATAACACCATTTTACTTTTCACCTCACCTATGTATTAACCTAGATCAGAACAGTATTTAGATTGGTGTGAGGTGGAAATGGGGTTGGGAATTATTATAATTTATTGTCCATAATTATGGAAGCTGTCAATAAAAAGTTAAAAAATAAAGCCGGGCGTGGTGGCGCATGCCTTTAATCCCAGCACTCGGGAGGCAGAGGTAGGAGGATCACCAAGAGTTTGAGGCCACCCTGACACTATATAGTGAGTTCCAGGTCAGCCTGGGCTAGAGTGAGACCCTACCTCGAAAAACCAAAAAAAAAATTAAAAAATAAATCAAAATTAAAAAGAAAAAGAAAAGGCTTATAAAGACAAAAACAAACATAAATACAAACAAGGAAGTGAAATGAAGTATGGATTACTTATCATAGTAAAATAATTCTACTGTTGGAACTCAGGGCACTTTTAATTGGGAAAAGATTAAAATAATTCAGAAAGGAAGTATGAAACAGATCTCACAGGATAAAATTGGCTAAGATTGTGTTTCTTTAGATTATAGAAAGAGTACACGCTAGCTGGGCACTGGGGCCCATCTCTGTAATTTCAGCATCTAGAAGGCTAAGGCAGGGAAACTGCCCTGGGCTTGAGGCCAGTTTGGCCTATTCAGTGAGATCCTGTCTCAAAAAACAAACAAAAATAAAAACAAAAAAGTACATGTTTATATAAAGTTTAGAAAACATATATATTGGATAAATGCTTGCAACTAAGTAAAGATAAAACAGTGATAATTTGATGTTTCCTTTAATATTTTTTCCTATGAATACTCAAACATTCATATATAGCACTTTTTACATTAAATGGGTTCATAATATATAGATCTACATTTACATTTTAAATTTATTGTAACACTTTCCACAAGACATATAAATCTAGCTGTTCTCATGTTGTATATTACAATGTCTAGCTATATTATAATTTAAAACTTTCCCTGTAAAGTTTATAATTCACCTTATTTTAAAAGCTGCTCCTTTGACAGTTCACATACATATATACATACTGTAGTCTTTTGTCATGACACACAGTAGGTATCCGGAAGTGGGAATGTCTTTCCAAGAGCATCATGTTAAATTATATGATGATGGCAAAATTAAATCCTAAGTGGTCATTTGAATTTACTATCCATTTTTCTTATACATTAGTAAGTATATTTGTCAATTTTATATAGGAAAAACTAGTTTGCATTTTGTTGAGGATTACTTAAAATATAGATCTTAGATAAGCTTGTTATTATTTGTCTACTTCTCTACTGTTTAAGTGGATTGGGCTAATATTAGTAACATTAACCCATTATTTCTATGTATATATATATTTATTCAAGGGAGGGAGGGTGGGGGAAAGAGAGAGAGAGAGAGAGAGAGAGAAATGAATGAGAATGGGCACATCAGGGACTGCTGCCACTGCATATAAACTCCAGACGCATGCACCACTTTGTGCATCTGGATTTATGTGGGTACTGGGAAATCAAACCCAGGCGATCAGGCTTTGTAAGCAAGAGCCTTTGACCACTGAGCAGTCTTTCTAGCCCCTATTTCTGTATTTGATACAGATATTCTTCCAGTGTCTATTCCCTTTCCTTGTTTATATATATGCTTTCTGGAGTACATCTAGGTCTGTTCTTTAGAGCGGGGATAAACATAGAATGTATACCTAGATGTGTGTTTATGACCAACCAAACTTGAACGACAGTTTTGGTGCACATAAGGCATTTCCTACTCCTTGTCCAGCAGAATTCTATGGACACTGTTCTACTAATAATAATCTGCCCAACTATAATTTATTTGTAATTGTATGCATACAGTATATCTGAGTGTGCATGAACATTCAGGTATTGGTGGACAGGTGGGTGTGCATGCAGAGGACAAAAGTTAATGATGCATATCATATTCAATGCTTTCCATTTTACTTTTGGAGACAGGGACTCTCACTAAACTTGGAGCTCACTGACTGCACTATATAAACTTCCTGTCACCTTTTCCTCAGTGCTGGAATTGCAGGCTCGTGGCGTCAGATTTGGTATTTTAATGTGGGGGCTGGGGATCTGAACTTGGATCCTTACGCTTGCACAGCAAGCATTGTACCCACTGAGCCATCTCTATTCTCACCTGAAATATTTTCATCATGAGGTAATTTCTTAATATGTGTTTCTCAATAACAATCTTGATTTCTTTCACTGTTCTATCTAGTACTTATCACCCATTGGCCCCCAATTTGTGGAATCATGTTTTCAATTTATAAGAACTATTTCCTATTTTCCTATTGTCTGTTTCACACCAGTCTGTTCTTATTTTATTAATGTAAATGTTTTCTGAATGTCTTAAGAATTTTTCCTTCAGGCCATTTATTCTTATTTTCCTTCTCCACACTCTTAGTTTTGCTGAAATGTTCAGTCTTGTGGGTTCCCACATGTACTTGTAATCACAATCAAACTGATCAGCATTCCTGGGGTGCTCACTCTGGCTCCCCTACTAAGGGAGATAACATGCTCAGGTGTTTCACTGGCTACACCAAGGCTAACATGAATGAACAGTTACTTGACTATTTGTTAAGATACTTTGCCTTTCACTGAAGCACGGCTTGAAGCAGACTAGGTGAAAAGCTACAGCAAATGGTAAAGTTGAAAATAAGTCAGATTGTAGGAGACTTTAAATATGCTGAAGAGTTCAGCATGAGGTATCTTGAGGGATTCTCAAGAAAAAAGCCCACAAAAACAAAAAAACCCAAAGTCTGGAGAGATGGCTTAGTGGTTAATGCATTTGCTTGCAAAGCCTAAGGACCCCGGTTCAATTCACACATAAGCAGATGCACAAGGGGGCGCATGCATCTGGAGTTCGTTTGCAGTGGCTGGAGGCCCTAGTGTGCTCATTCTCTCTCAAATAAATAAATAAAAATATTAAAAAAAAACAAATATTGAATTGTGTTGTTTTTATATGACTATTGATAAGATGGTATGTTAAAGAGATTAAGGATTGATATGTACACTAGTTAGTGGCAGCACACTCACAACGAACATGGAAAGCATAAACATATAAAGGACAGTAGACACAAGTGTCATTCCAGGGTCAAAATCCCTCATCTGGAATTCTTGGGACCTATAGTGTTTCAGATGTTGGAATATATATGTAAAATAGCTGCAGGGACTATAAAAGTTGAGTACCCTTATTCAGAAAGTATGAGATTCAACATGGTTCAAAAAGTACTTTCAGGGCTGGAGAGATGGCTTAGTGGTTAAAGGCGCTTGTTTCCAAAGCCTGATGGTCTGGGTTCAATTGCCCAGTACCTAAGGAAAGCCAGATATAAAAAGTCGTACATACATCTGGAGTTTGTCTGTAGTGGCAAGAGGCCCTGGTGTGCCCATTCTCATTCTCTCTCTCTCTCCCTCCCTCTCTGCTTGCAAATTATTTAAATAAAGGAAAAAAATTTAAGTGTTTTCAGAGATGGGCGTGGTGATGCATGCCTTTAATCCCAGCACTTGGGAGGCAGAGGTAGGAGGTCAGCCTGAGCTAGAGAAACCCTACCTTGAAAAACCAAAATCCAAAAAGTGCTTTCAGCAAGGTATGATGGCACACTCTTTTAATCCCAGGAGTTGGGAGGCCGAAGTAGGAGGATCCCTGTGAGTTCAAGGCCAGCCTGAGACTACATAGTGAATTCCAGGTCAGCTTGGGATAGAGCAAGAAGACCCTAGATAAAAAAATACCAAAAAAACAAAAAACAAGTACTTTTTAAAGCATTTCACTGTTTTGATTCTCAGAAAGGGATATTCATCAGGTGCAGTCAGATCTGTACTAAATCTAACAAGGGACAAAGGATGTTCAATAGTTATTAGAAAATTAGATCTCATGATTTGTTTTTATTTAAAAATGAAATAATACTGACTTCTATGAAATTCAAATAGTGTCACGAGACAAAAGTAGTAAAAAGAAAGGATGCGGCACACAGTGTACCATGAGAAGGGGTAAAGGTCGGGAAGCAGGGGAGGAAAAGGCATGAAGTACCACTGGCTGTGGTCTGTGTGAATAGTTTTCCGTGAAGCATTTCCGGAGACAAGAGCAGGCTAATTTACCTCTCCATCACTGTTGAAGGTGTTTGAGAAAAGCAATGTGAGAAAAGCGGCAAGATGGGAAGACAAGACAGTAAAGGATATATATTAACGTCAGCAAACATTTTCATGTGGCTCTAATTAATGATTCCTTTAGGCTGGCTTAACAAAAGGTCTCGGTCTTTAACTTAGCTGTTGTAATGGTAAATACCCAAAGAAAACAACAACAACAACAACAAAAAGAGAAGTAACTGTGATGTGATACATGTTTACAAACATGAGACTAGCAACAGTTTGCTGGTGGCCTGGCTCTAGTGCAGTGCTCCTCAAAACATGAGTAGGTTTACAAACCAGAGATGCAGATGGTAATCCTGCAGATCTGGATTAGTCAGTAACACACATTTTTAACAAGCTGTCAAATGTTACTTGCTACTTGGTGCTGGATATTTTGAGTAGATATCAGAGGCTAAAGAAACTGACACTGTTAGGTGTGGTGGTGCACGCCTTTAATCCCAGCACTCGGGCTGATGTAGGAAGATTACTGTGAGTTCAAGTCCAGCCTGAGACTACATAGTGAATTCCAGATCAGCCTGGGCAAGAGCGAGACCTTACCTTGGAAATGTGTAATAGAATCACAAAAATAATTCATATGAATGAACATTTTATGACTTCCCCACTCAACTGCTGTCTTCAAAACTTCAAACTTAGTGATATCTATAAACCTTTTTAAAATTTACATTTCTTATACTACCTTATTTCCTTGATAGTTAAATCTCATTCTTGTAATTCTTGAATTGCCACCAGATCGAAAACAGGTTATCTGTTGAGAATGGCCCCATTCAAACATTCTGACACTTCCATCTTGAGCTCCTGTCAGATCTGCATTGTAAGACAACAAAATTACATATTTAGGATCTTTAGGAAAATGTACTTCTTCATCCAATGTGGAAGTTTTTAATAAAAAAAAATCTAGAAGTAAATCAACCCCTTTGTATGAATTTGCTGTGTATAGTTTTCATAAAATAAAATAAGGCACTATGTACTTTCATTTGGCTGAGAATATGCCTTCAAGCAAAACAGTAGAAACATTTAAATTAGATTCCTGTAAATTATTTCTCTAAAATTATGTTATTTTTTTCTTGTAAACCAGGTTTATATTTTTACTATAGGTGCTCAAAAATATAGACAAATTTATATTAGAAAAACCAACTCAAAATTACACATCAAACCTGCCCATTACTCTCATCAGACTTTGAGAAATAAAACCAAGCCTGTGACCTGCTTAATTTCAAATAAAACTGCGATGCTTTAATGTAACAAAGCAGAAAAGGGGGCAAATACCAATCTTCATGATGACAAAACTTGCTTTAAAACCAAAACTCTTCTAATACATTTATCAAAGTTTGTTTTCTTTTACTTTCTCCACCCTCCCCCCAAATATTTACTTATTTATTCATAAGCAGAGAAAGGGGCAGGGGGTACACCAGAGCTTCTTGCCACTGCAAATGAACTCCAGATGCTTGCACCATTTTGTGTATCTGGCTTTACATGGGTACTGGAAAACTGAACCCAGGCTGTTAGGATTTGCAAGTGTCTTTAATCCCTGAGCCATCTCTCCAGCCATTTTTTTTTTTTTTTTTTTTTTTTTTTTTTTTTTTTGGTTTTTCAAGGTAGGGTCTCACTCTAGCTCAGGCTGGCCTGGAATTCACTATGTAGTTTTAGGGTAGCCTCGAACTCACAGCAATCCTCCTCCCTCTGCCTCCTGAGTGCTGGGATTAAAGGCATGTGCCACCATGCCCGGCTTTCATTTTTTTCTTCTTTTTAAATTACTAAAACCAAGAAGCTTCATAAGAAGCTGGTTAAGTCTTTCTTTCTGGGGGCGGGGGGAGGGTTGTTTGCAGCAGTACTGACTGGATGACCACAACCTTACATGGGAGAGAAAAGTCACTAAATAACTTACATTTAAAGATAAATTTTTACGGAAAGAATGTCAGAGCCACATGTTGGGTCATGATATGCAGAGACATTTATCCTACCCATAACTGTGGGCTAACTCCAGAATGCATGACCCATATAACTCAACAAGGAAGGGCCAGGGGGAGGAGGTAGGACATGGATGAGCCTAACAATGGCACCAAATTGACTGTATTCACTGAGTACAAAACTAATTAATAAAAAAAAAATAAAGATAAATTTTTAGGGCCCAGAGAGATGGCTCAGGGGTTAATTAAAGGCACTTACAAAGACTGCTGGCCCAAGTTCAATTCCCCAGTACCCACATAAAGCCAGATATACAATGTGGCATATGTATCTGGACTTCATTTGCAGTGGCAAGAGGACTTGGTGTGTCCATATATTTAAATTCACTCTCTGCTTGCAAATTAAAAAATTAAAAAATACAAATGATGAATTTTTAGACAATCCATCCTTGAACAGAAGAAACTGGGGTCACTTTGCATGTTAATGTCAAGTACATTAGTCTTTAACAACAGGAGCTTTAGAATATGGACCCAGAGGACAGTACTTTATGAAAACCCTCAGGAGCAATGAGTAACCAGGGTTATAGGCAGCTGGCTTTCCATGCAAAATGTCCCCCAAAAGCTCATATCCTTACTTGGTAGCACTGTTTGGGAAGGCTGTGGAAAATTTAATAGGTAGACCCTTGCTGAAAAAGATGGTTCCCACTGGTGGTAGGCTTTCCTCACTTTCTGTTTCTCTCTGCTTCATACCTCTGACTAGAATGTGACAAGCTGGCTTGCCTCTCGCTTTCCTGACCATGATGGACTGTAATCCCTTGAAACTGTAGGCTGAGTTAGGCCCACTTCTCCTGAAGCTGCTTCTGGCCAGGTATTTGTTCACAACTGAGAAAGTAATATAGATGCTAGGTGCTCACTGAAACCCTGATGCTCAGTGCTTCTTGCTGCACATTTGGAGGTTGCCACAAAAATGTTGCTCTCAGATCTGAGCTCTACCACAACTTGGGAATTTTTGTTCCAGGCTAGGTCTTTAAGATGTACTGAGTGATATAAAATGGACTGGGCCAGAAAGGGGCCTCACTCAGGTAATTTTGGGAAGATAAAGAATTAGGAGAGTGACTTAATTCAATAAGTCTAGAACTTGTTCATCTCCAACTCCAGCTAATTTTATGCACAAACAGAATGGACTCAGAACCTACGTTTTCTAGAGAAGTGAGTAAACCTGACTAAAGTCACAGTAACCATAATGGAGAAGTTTTAACTGAGACAAAATTACCATCTATAGGACACAATGGATAAAAAGGGGCTTGCAGTAGAAACAATAGAATGCACTTTTTTTACCCCCTCTTTTTGGAGATAGGATCTCGCTCTAGCCCAGGCCGACCTGGAATTCACTATGTAGTCTCAGGGTGGCCTTGAACTCACAGTGATCCTCCTACCTCTGCCTCCCAAGTGCTACCATGCCTGGTGGAATGCATTTTTGATTGATAAGTGATCAGATTATCTTTTTAAATAAATACTTTATTTGAGAAAGAAAGAAAAAGGCAATGAGAGAGAGAGAGAGAGAGAGAGAGAGAGAGGAAGAGGGGGGGGCATGAATATGGGTATGCCAGGGCCTCTAGCCACTGCAAACAAATGCCAGATGCATGTGCCACCTTTTGCATCTGTCTTATGTGGGTACTAGGGAGTCAAACTTGGGTCCTTAGGCTTTGCAGGCAAGCACTTTAACCACGAAGCCATTTCCAGCCCTAAAGGTTTTTTGTTTTGTTTTTTAAAGATCCTAGCAGGGCTGGAGGGATGGCTTAGCAGTTAAGGCATTTGCCTGCAAAGCCAAAGGACCCAGGTTTGATTCCCCAGGACCCACGTTAGCCAGATACACAAGGGGCGGATGGGTCTGGAGTTCTTTTGCAGTGGCTGGAGGCCCTGGCACGCCCACTCACTCTCTCTGTCTTTCTCCCCCCCTTTCTCTAAAATAAATAAAGTAAAAAAAGATCCTATCAGCCAGGTGTGGTGGTGCATGCCTTTTAATCCCAGCACTCAGGAGACAGAGTTCAAGGCCACTCTGAGACTACATAATTAATTCCAGGTCAGCTTGGACCAAAGTGAGACCCTACAACGAAAAACTAAAAAAAAAAAAAAAAAAAAAAAAAAGATCCTATCCTGTAACATTTGCTTTACATAAAATCCACTTATTGTTGAATTAAATTATTAAATGTGGGGCTTATTCATGCCATAAAAAGATATGATAGAAAAATATCACTGATTAATTAGCTTTTATTTTTTCATTCTTTTATTTTCCAGTTATGGTAGTTCTTTGAATACATAAAACTTGGAAGGCCATAGTGATTTACTATTGCCTAATAATTCTGAAAATACGTCCACTAATAGCCTCTGAAGCTGGAAGTATCATTATTTAAATTTATGGGTCTGCCTGGGATTAAAAAAATTCACTGTAAATTATTCACTTCATGGGATATTTGCAGTAATGCTGATAGAAAGGTAGTTTCTTCAGTATTTCAGGAAATTTGCAAACCTCATTACACAGGGTAAGAACGGCTATAGGAACTGCCAAGTGTTTCTTGCTTATCAATAATATCTTGTGTTGGAGACATGGCTCAGCAGTTAAGAGCATTTCCTGTACAAACACGAGGGCCCGAAGAAGCCTGAAAGATCACTTGAGTTCAATCCCCAGGACCCACATAAGAGCTGCATATGGCTACGTGGTTCTGTAACTCCAGTCCCACAGGAGAACAAAGACCCAGGAATTGCCTGTGCTCAAGAAGAAATGACAAGCTCTGGCTCCAGTCACTGCAAGCAAGGTAACCCAGCCACAGATGAGCACATGGGACGTTGTTGGGCACATTCATATGCATACACCCCCCACACTACACACAGAAAGCATAACCAAAACATACTATATTCACTTTGACAAAGGGTCTCATTTGTAGCCCAGGCTGACCTTGAGCCTCCCTAACACTGTGAGATCACAGCCATGTGCCAGTACAGAAGGCAAAATTACACTGCTTTTGGTTCTTTCTCATGAAACTTCTACTGTTGAATAAATTCAATATAAGAAAAATGACTCAATCATTTATATTATTCTGTATCTCTAGTAAAAGTATCAGAAGTTATTCTCTTCATTTAAAAAATACATGATTTTGGGCTGGAGAGATGGCTTAGTAGTTAAGGCATTTGCCTGCAAAGCCACAGTACACAGGTTTGATTGCCCAGTACCCATGGCAAGCCCGATGCACAAGGTGACACATGCATCTAGAGTTCGTTTCCAGTGGCTGGAGTCCCTGGCATGCCTATTCTCTTTCTCTTTCTGCCTCTCTCTGTGTCTCAAATAAATAAATAAGAATAAAGTACTTTAATAAGTATATGGTTTCTTGAGCCTTTCTTTTAGGAAGTAAGCAATTTTGAAAATAAGATATATATATAGTACAAATTGTAATATGGCAGAAAAGAACATTGATTTCTGTCACTTATATCTTATTGAATTATCTCCCATGAGGAAAGATGTAACAACCTTTTCTGTTGTTTTGAGGTAGGGTTTTGCTCTGTCTCAGGCTGACCTGGAATTCACCATGTAGTCTCAGGCTGGCCTCAAACTCACAGTGATCCTCCTAACTTAGCCTCCTGAGTGCTGGGATTAAAGGCGTGCACCATGCCAGGCACCAACTATATAAATTGGAGGGACAAGAACACCTCTTACATTTTTTATGTTTTAACAACCTTTTATTTATTTATTTATTATGGGGGGGGGCAGGTAGAGAGAGAATGGGTGTGCCAGGACTTCTAGCCACTGCAAACTCCAGACACACTTGCTACCTTGTGCATCTATCTGGCATATGTAGGTCCTAGGAAGTTGAACCTGGGTCCTTTGGCTTTGTAGGCAAGTGCCTTAACCACTAAGCCATCTCTCTGACCCTTAATATGCTCTTTTACTGTGGTTTGTCAAGTTGAAGGGAATGACAAGAAAACTGCATTAAAAAAACTTACAATATTCATATGACAACATGAATATTGACTGCCACCACCAAAGTCCATCCCTCCAATAAATTCCTAATTAGGTCTTGGGCTAAAGAAAGAGAAACATTTGAGAGTCTTAGAAATAAGAATAGAAAAAATATATATTCTACCTCAGAATATGAGAATTTACTAATAACCACTTTATTTATTTATTTTTTAAAAAAACATTTGAGAAAGAGAAAAGAGGGAGGAAGGAAGGGAGAGGGAGCAAGAGAGAGAGTCAGAATGGGCACACCAGGGCCTCTACCCACTGTAAATGAACTTGATGTAGGCAGCACCTTCTGTATCCAGCTTATGTGGGTACTGGAGAATCGAACCTGGGTCCTTAGGCTTCCCAGGCAAGTGCCTTACCTGCTAAGCCATCTTTCTAGCCCTAATAACCCTTTATTACACAGGGTAAGAACGGCTTTAAGAACCGCCAAGTGTTTCTTGCTTATCAATAATATCTTGGGTTGGAGACAGGCTTACTATTAATGTGTCAGATAGACAAACTGACAAAAGGAGCATAATATAATCTGATTATACTCAACCAATAAATAAATAAGGTATGGCTATGGTCTGTACATTAAAATATTATTATGGTCTGTGTATTAAAATATCACAATCATATTATTAAAGAATTAACAATTTCAATTTAGCATTGTCCAAGGAATCCAGAAATGTTTACAGATAAAATGTGCTAACTTAGATACATATAGTTAAAATGTCAAATATTTATTTGCTGCATTCATCAAGCCTTCTCTATTAACTTAAGGAAACATTTTTCTAGTTATAATCCAATTTTGAAATGGAGACTATAAAAACAAAGTAGAACAATAAAGGCTATCTTTCAACTGAAACAAAAAGCTTCCCATAAATTTCTTATAATAAAATTTAACAAAAATGCATACAAAGATAAAAAAGAATCACTGCTAATTATTATTGCTATTATATTATAGTAAATATTATTATATTGCTAATTACTTACAGTAAGGAAGAGTTGGATGAGAAGTCATTCTTCTGACATTATTAATAGCTTTTTTAATCATCTGGCAAAAAGAAAAGAAAAGTTATACTTTCAATAAAAATAGGGCTAAAAATTCAAGTTGTAGGGCTGGTTGTATAGTTCAGTGGTGAAGCATTTTCTAGTATGTATGAAGCCCTGTGGTTGTTCTCCAGACAGACAGACACCCACACACTCACTCACTTTTTATATTACCAACATCAATTCCCCTCAAAAATTTAGTCTTGCCCCTTTTTTGCCAAGTGTTCCCTGATCCCATTAAGTTTATTGGAATAAACATGAATAGCATTAGCCTAAAAAGACAGAAGCATATGAAAATAAAAGAGGTAGACAATTTCAACTGATGGTTTAGGCCTGTTTACTCATTTTAAAAGTAAAATAAGTGAGCAAATTAAAAGGAAAGTTTTTTTTTTTTCCTTTAAAATTTGAGAGAGAGAGAGAATATGGCACACTAGGGCCTTAGCCACTGCAATAAAACTCTAGACGCTTGCACCACCTAGTGGGCATGTGCAACCTTGTGCTTGCCTCACCTTTGTGTGTCTGGCTTATGTGGGATCTGGAGAGTCGAACATGGGTCCTTAGGCTTTGCAGGAAAGCACCTTAACCACTACATAATCTCTTCAGCCCTTGTTTTGTATTTTTGAGGCTGGGTCTCATATGCCCAGGCTGACCTGGAACTCACTCTGTAGCCTCAAACTTTCATCCAATTCCTCAGACCTTAGGTTTCTGAATGTTAGAATTAAAGACATGAGCCACCATGCCCAGCTGAAGTATTTTCTTTGTAAAATATTTTCTATTTATACAGTACCATAATTATAATCATGTTAGTAGCATAAATCTCAAAGGTACCATTTTTTAAAATTTTATTTACTTATTTGAGAGAGAGAGAGAATGGTTGTGCCACCGCCTTCAGCCAGTACAAATGAACTCCAGCTGTGTGTACCTCCTTGTGCATCTGCCTTACATGGGCCCTGGGGAACTGAACCTGGGTCCTTTGGTTTTGCAGGCAAATGCCTTAACCACTAAGCCATCCCTCCAGCCCTCAAAGGTAACATTTTAGTTGTTCTTTTGATTTTTAAATTGTGTAATGTGTTCATAGGTGCGGAGAGGTAAGGAGTTAGGGTGGAGAGAGATTAGGCTATGAGACGTAGTGAAAGATACATATGAATGTAGTTATATTCCTTCATAGCAGAAGTTGGTTTTAACAGTATAATCTGTATACTAGCATTCATCATTTAATTAACACGACCTAATCAAAACGTTCTTATGTTTTCTCAGGGCTGGAGAGATAGCTCTGTGGTTAAAAGCACTTCCTGAAGAAGCATTAGGATGGGGTCAAGACCATCCAAGAACAGCTGGGCATGGCTACATGTGCATGTGGCCCCAGTCTCTTAGGGGAGCAAAGACCTGGATATAGTGCGAGCTCAACAAAAATGGTGACAGGTTCTGAAACCAGAAAGAGACAAACAACAGGCTCAAGCATGAATAGGCAGAAGAGCGATGAAGTGTGACACTGAACTTTTTGCTTTCGCTGCTGCAGGCAAGCACAACCCACCTCAGGCAAGGGCATTCATTGCAAGGGCACATGCATACACATCTCACACATATACATATTACACACACAACCAAAAATGTGTTTTTGTTTTGTTTGTTTTTTTCCCTGAGGTAGGGTTTCACTCTAGTTCAGGCTGACCTGGAATTCACTATGTAGTCTCATAGTAGCCTTGAACTCATGGCGATCCTCCTACCTCTGCCCCCCAAGTGCTGGGATTAAAGGTGTGTGCCACCATGCCTGGCTTCAAAAATATGTTTTTTAGTAAATGTTTTGTCAATTCCCCCACCCCCGCCAAATAGAAGTCTGATGAATATTACCCTGTTTAAGCCTCATATTTAAATTCCATATGCTTCTGGCTTATTTGTTTTGTAAGAATTTGCTCTGTAGCTTAGGCTGTACTCAAACATGCCACACTCCTACCTTAGCCTCCCAGTTGCTGGGATTATAGGTGTGTATCACTATCCCCTCCTCTAAATAATATATTCTTCATTCAAGATATACCTAAAAGTTTATATTCTTTTCTCCCCCACTTTGTTTCTGACTGAAATATTATAGAAAAATCACAAATGAAACAATAAACAAACACAGGTTCAACGTTTTCCTGACACCAACTTCTGAAGACTAAATAACTCACTATTAAACAATGAATGGGTCATTGAAGAAATCAAAAGGGAAACGCATAAATTTCTAGAGGTGAGTGATAATGTAAACACAACATACCAAAATTTATGGGCAAAATGAAGGCAATCCTAAGAGGGAAGTTTATAGCATTAAACACCTACATTACATAGTCAGGCACTGACTGTAAAAACAAGAACAATCTAATCCAAAAGTATCAGATGGAAGAAACAACCAAAATCAGAGCAGCAATCAATGGATTGGAAATTAAGAAAATAATTTTAAACATAGGTGAAATGAAGAGCTGGTTCTTTGGACAAATAAACAAGATTGATAAACCCTTGGCCAAACCGATCAAAAGAAAAAAATGAACTCAAATCAACAAGATTAGAAATGAAAATGGAGATGTTATAATGGATACGAATGAAAGTGGAAATTGGAAGTATCATCAAGACACATTTCAAAAAGCTATATTCCACAAAATTAGAAAACCTGGAAGAAATGAATGAATACCTTGACTCTTACCACCTACCAAAATTAAATGCAGAAGAGATCAATTATAAACAATTGATAAAAAAATAATTGAATAAAGCTGTAACATCAAACGAGATTGAAAACGTAATTAAAAGCCTCGCAACAAAAAGAAATCCAAGCCTAAATGGTTTCACTGATTTTTACCAAACCTCCATTGAGGATCTGAAACGACAGAACTGAAAAGGAGGGCACACTCCTGATTCCCACAATGAAGCCTGCATCACATTAACCCTAAACCACGTGGAGACCTAACAAGACAAGAGAATTATAGACCCTATCCCTGAAGAACTTAGGAGCAAGAATTCTCAGCAACATTCTTGCAAGCCAAATGTAAGAACACATTAAAAGTATCATCCACCTTGATCAAGCATGTTTCATTCCAGGGATGCAAGGATGGTTCAACATATGAACATTGATAAACATAATACATTACGTAGACAGACTTAAAAGACAGAAATCACATGATCATTTCAATTGATGCAGAAAAGGCCTTTGACAAAATACAACATCCCTTCATTATTAAAACACTGGAGAGACAGGGATGGAGGACTCATATTTCAACAGAATAAGGGCTATACATACCAGACCTAAGGCCCATACCATTCTAAACGGGGAGACTTGACACTTTCTCACTAAGGTTGGGAACAAGACAGGTGTGTCCACTCTTACCACTGTTTTTCAACATATTACTTGAAATCTTAGCTCAAGCAATAACACAAGAGAAAGAAATAAAAGGGATACAAATTGGAATGCAGGAAGTCAAACTAGCTCTTTCTGCAGATGACATTGATTCTTTACATAAGAAATCTGAAATGCTCCACCAAAAAAACTCCCAGTGGGGCTGGAGAGATGGCTTAGTGGTTAAGCGCTTGCCTGTGAAGCCTAAGGACCCTGGTTCGAGGCTCGATTTCCCAGAACCCATGTAAGCCAGATGCACAAGGTGGCACATGCATCTGGAGTTTGTTTGCAGTGGCTGGAGGCCCTGGAATACCCATTCTCTCTCTCTGCCTCTCTCTGCCTCTTTCTCCCTCTGTCTGTCACTCTCAAATAAATAAATAAAAATAAACAACAAGAACAACAACAAAATCTCCCAGAAATGATAAACTCTTTCAGCAAAGTGGCAGGATATAAAATCAACATTAAAAAAATCAGTTATGGGCTGAAGAGATGGCTTAGTGGTTAAGGCATTTGCCTGCAAAGCCAAAAGGATCTAGGTTTGACTCCCCAGGACCCACATTAGCTAGATGCCCAAGGTGGTGCATGGTCGGAAGCTTGGTTGCAGTGGCTGAGGCCCTTTCTTGCCATTTTCTTTCTTTCTTTCTCTCTTCAGAAAGCAGTCTCATTTATAATAGCCACCAAAAAATTAAATACTTGGAACATCCTTAACCAAGGAAGTGAAAGACCCATACAACGAAAACAAAAACTATGAACAGAGAAACAGAAGAGATGAGAAGATGGAAAGACCTCCCATGCTCATGGATTGAAAGAATTAATACTGTCAAAATGGTCATCCTACCAAAAGTAATATACAGATTCAATGCAATTCCAATAAAATTCCAGTGGCATTCTTCACAGAATTAGAAAAAAAACACTCTCAAAATTCATATGGAAGCCCAAAAAGGCCTCAATAGCCCAAAGTATCCTCAGCAAAAAGAATACCTCTGGTGGCATCAGCATACCTGATTTCAAGACAAACTATAAAACCAAAGTAATAAAAAAACAACTTGGTGCTGGCACAAAAACAGACACATATATCAATGGATTACAACAGAAGAACCAGGTGTAAGTTCCTTCACTACAGTTACCTGATCTTTGGCAAAGGGGCCAAAAATGTGTGCTGGAGTAAAGTCAGTTATTTTCAACAAATGGTGAAGGAAAAACTGGTTAGTCATATGCAGAAGAATGAATCTAGACCCTCTTCTCTCACCCTGCATAAAAATCATCTCTAAATGGATGAAGGACCTCAACATAACACCTGAAACTATAAGTTGACTAGGAGAAAAAATAGGCAGAACACTCCAAGATAGAGGTGTAGAAAAGGACTTTTTAAATAAGAGTCCAGTAGATCAGGCAATTAAACACTCAACCACTGAGATCTCATGAAACTCAAAAGCCAACCATCAATAGTCAGTAGACAACTTATAGGATGGGAGAAAATGTTTGCAAACTATGCATCTGACAAAGTCTAATATATAGAATTTATAAAGAACTCAAAAAATTAAGCAATAAAAACATCAAGCAACTCATTTAAATTTTTATTACTTGAGATAGGAAAAAGAGGCAGAGAATGAATGGGTGGGTGGTGTGCCAGGGCCTGCAGCCACTGCAATGAACTTCAGGTACATGTGCATCTGCCTTACGTGGGTCCTGGGGAATTGAACCTGGGTCCTTTGGCTTTGTAGGCAAACGCCTTAACTGCTAAGTCATCTCTCCAGCTCAAGCAACCCATTTTAAAGAAATGGGAATGAGAATTGAACAGAGAATTCTCAAAGGAAGAAATTCAAATGGCTAATAAAAACATAAGAGTTGTTTAACATCCCTAGAAATCAGGGAAATGCGAACTAAAACAACTTTGAGATACCATCTCACCCCAGTCAGGATGGCTATCATCAAAAAATCAAGTGAGCCAGGCATGGTGGCGCACACCTTTAATCCCAGCACTTGGGAGGCAGAGGTAGGAGGATTGCCGTGAGTTCGAGGCCACCCTGAGACTACATAGTTAATTCCAGGTCAGCCTGGGCCAGACTGAGACCCTACCTCGAAAAACCAAAATCAAGTGACAACAAATGCTGGTGGGGATTCAGAGAAAGAGGAATCCTCAACCACTGCTGGTAGCAGCACAAACTTGTACTGGAGAGATGACTTAGCACTTAAGGCACTTGCCTGCGAAGCCTAAAGACCCATGTTCAATTCTCCAGGTCCTACATAAGCCAGATGCACAAGGTGACGTAAGAGTGCACATGTACACAAAGTGGCTCACACATTGAGTTTGACTGCAGTGGCTGGAGGCCCTGGCACACTAATTCTCTCTCTCATTAAAATATATATATACACACACACACATATATAGATCTATCTATCGATCTATCTATCATCTATCTATCTCCCTCAATAGGACTAAGGGGGGACTGCCTATCTATCTATCTATCCATCTATCCATCCATCCATCCATCCATCTACCTACCTACCTACCTACCTACCTACCTATCTCCCTCAATAGGAGTAAGGGGGGATTGCCTGGGCAGAAGGGCCCCAGAGAGGATAGGAGAAAGCCTAATCCTAAAACCATGTGCTCTGGCTTGTAATTCCCAGTGCCAGAAATGGGTTACATCCCATAGTGAGCTGTTGGTTGGGAGACATATGAGGTCCACAAAACAAGGTAGGCTTCTATCAAAGCACTTGTTTACCCACTGGAACTAAAAGATCACCCTATTGCTAAAGACACCACAAGCTGCTGACACAGTGTGTCAAGATATGTAGAAATTAGGAAGGAAGCCAGCTCCCTGATGGCTATTCCTCATAGTGCTAGGAAGTGCTACATGAGCTGCTGGGGGAAAAAGACCACCAACATCGTGAACAAGCACGGGATCCTACAAGATACAAAATCAACAGCCAGACAAGATGCACACACCTGTGCAATAGTGGCAATCACCCTAGGTGGGTAACCAGTAGCTCTATGATTGGATAAGAGACCTGCTCAATAGGAAGGAACTCATAGCTGGTACTGAAAACCAATCCTATAAAGAATCAGAATCCTATAGAGATGATGGTCATGACTCCACTGAGAAGCTTCCACTTGACTTTGGTCAAAACAGGCTATAACCATCAAAATCTCTCTCTCTCTCTCTCCTCTCTCTCTCTCTGAGATAGGGTCTCGCTCTAGCCCAGGCTGACCTAGAATTCACTATGTAGTCTCAGGGTAGCCTCAAACTTACAATGATCCTCCTACCTCTGCCTCCCGAGTGCTGGGATTAAAGGCATGCATCACCACACCTGGCAAAAAATTGTTTTAAAAATATTTTATTTATTTATTTGAGAGAGAGAATGAGAGAAAGAGGGAGACAGACAGAATCTCTCTTAACTATGCTTATCGCCTTTTAGGTCATCCTTTCACTATCTTGGAGAACCTGTTTTCTCTTTTACAGAAGGTGGTGAAAACTGGGGCGAACCAAAATCTATCAACATGACAAGAAAAATTAGCTGACTTCCTATCATGAGATGAGCCACCTCTTGCAAATCAGCCAGGGTCCAGGTGACACCACCTGGGAATCAGTAAGTTAAGCATGTGCGCTACTTTCATAGCCTGACAACCTGAGCCAGAGAGATGGTGATAGACATGGAGGACACCCAAAATGTATCAAGGAAGAAATCCAGAACTTGCAGAGAGCTTAATACTAAGGTAGATTTTTAACACACCCACCAAGGTGCAGGGAACATTGTGGAATAGGAGGTGGAAAGATTCTAAGAGGCACAGGGTAGGAAGGAGTACCCAGAGGCATTGTTCCCATGCCTGACTGCTGCTCTCATAACCCATAACCCCATGGTGAACACCAGTAACCCCAATGAAGAGGGTCCTCTGTGGTATGGTGGCAGGGAGGAAGGGAATGGGATCAACATATGATTTTTGTCAATACAAAAAAGTTTCTAATAAAAATAATTTTTTTGAAAGCATATTGTAGAAAAATAAAGAAACAAATAATTGTTTTAGATTACTATTTAAAAAGCACAACTTCATTCTATTGCTATCTTTTTCCTGAGAGGGGAATAGAGAAGTCCCTAAATTCACAAAGCACAATAATTCCCTTCAAAAAGCTGTTTTTGAAAATATTTTTATTATTTGCAGAGAGAGGGAGGAAAGGAAAGAGAGAGAGAGAGAAAGAGAGGAGGAATATGGACACGTTAGGGCCTCCAGATGCATGTGTCACCTTGTGCATTTGCCTGTCTGTGAGTACCAGGAAATCAAACTTGAAGTGTCAGGCTTTGCAAGCAAGCTCCTTTAACCACTAAGCTAAAAAAGCTGTTTTAAAAATTAACACAGGAAGAAAATTCAACCCTAAGAGTAATTCTGTGCTATGATATTTTAGATCATAAGCAAAGTTTTTTTGTTTATTTTTATTTATTTATTTATTGGAGAGTGACAGGCAGAGAGAGAAAGAGAGGGGTGGAGGGAGAATGGGCCGTGCCAGGGCCTCCAGCCACTGCAAACGAACTCCAGACACATGCGCCCCCTCGTGCATCTGGCTAACGTGGGTCCTGGGGAATCGAGTCTTGAACCGGGGTCCTTAGGCTTCACAGGCAAGCACTTAACTGCTAAGCCATCTCTCCAGCCCATAAGCAAAGTTTTTTCAATACTGACAGTATATCTAATATTGCTCTACGAAGGGCATATAATGCAGGCAGACTCCATGCTCTCAAAGAGCTTACATGTCATAGCATGCAGAACCAGAACTAATTATTTAACTGATAATTTCAATAACTGGTAAGTGTTACAAAGACGATAAGATGGGACAATAAGATATAATATGACTGGGGATACAGTAGGTAGGGATAGATAGCTTCCCTAAGAATTCTGGGGCAATGTTTTATTGGACTTGAGATCTGAATGGTTAAAAGGAAAGAAAGAGCTTTGTTTTCTGCTTTGTGTGCATGCATGCCAGTATGCACGGCATGTATATGTGTGCCCGACTGTGTGGAAACCAGAAATCAATGCCAGGTGTTTTCCTCAGCAGCACTCTATTTTTCTTTTATTTTTATTTTTTGGTTTTTCGAGGTTGGGTCTCACGCTGGCCCAGGATGACCTGGAATTCACTATGTAGTCTCAGGATGGCCTCGAACTCATGGGGATCCTCCTACCTCTGCCTCCCGAGTGCTGAGATTAAAAGATGTGTACCACAATGCCTAGCGCAATTTTTTGTTTATTTTATTTTTTAAAATTTATTTGAGAGTGACAGACAGACAAGAGAGGAGAAAGAGGCAGTCAGAGACAGAAAGAGGCAGATAGAGAGAGAATGGGCGTGCCAGGGCCTCTAGCCACTGCAAATGAACTCCAAATGCATGTGCCACCTTGTGCATCTGGCTTACGTGGGACCTAGAGAATACGAGCTTTGAACAGAGGTCCTTAGGCTTCACAGGCAAGTACTTAACCGCTAAGCAATCTCTCCAGCCCCCTAGTACAATTAAATTTTTTTTTCTACTTGTGTGTTCTGTGTGTGGTGTGGTGTGGTGTAGTGTGGTAGTGGTGTATGCATGTGTATGTGCCCTTGTACATGGTGAGGCAGTCAGAGGTGGATGTTAGATGCTCTCTTCTATCACTCCTCCTCCCTGGTTCCTTGAGGTCAAATCTCTCACTGAACCTGGACCTAGCTGTTTTTACATCCAACCAGATGGTCAGAAGCCCCAGCAATTCTCCTGTCTTTGCCTTCCTCAGCACTAGGGCTCTATGCATGTGTGGCAACTCCGAGCTTCTTATGTGGGGGGTGGGGATGGAGCTTAGGTCCTATGCTTGTGCAGTCAGTGTTCTTCCCCACTAAGGATCTGCCCAGGTCCCCAAAATTAATTAATTATTTATTTGCTAATTTATTTATTTATACTTTTTTGAGGTAGGGTCTCACTGTAGTAGCCCAGGCTGACCTGGAATTCACTATGTAGTTTCAGGCTGGCCTCACAGTGATCTTCCTACCTCTGCCTCCCTAGTGCTGGGAATAAAGGTGTGTGCAATCATGCCTGGCCATTTTATTCTTAAAAAGGAAAGAAGGTATGTGTCAGTGTTATAAAAAGTCCTGTTTAAGATGGACAAGTTTTAGCTGACATCCATTAAAAGATCTCATATGGACCAAGATTTAACAAAGCTTTTTATAAAGGACTGTTTTGGGCTTTATGAGCATAATATGGTTTCTGTTGCAGATACTCAATTCTGCCACTGTAGTAGGAAGACACCCATAGACAAAACATGACCAAATGACCATGGCCGAGTTCCTATAAAACTTCACAAACTCCGAAATTTAATGTCATAATTTTCTTGTGTTGTAAAACTGCACGTTTTTCACCCATTAAAAACTTTACAGCTGGGTATGGTGGCATATACCTTTAATCCCAGTACTTGGGAGGCAAAGGTAGGAGGACTGCCATAAGTTGAAGGCCACTCTGAGACTACTGAGTGAATTCCAGGTCAGCCTGGGCTACAGCGAGACCCAACATCAAATGAAAAAAAAAAAAAAAAGTTAGTGCCGGGCATGGTGGCACATGCCTTTAAAATACCAGCACTTGGGAAGCAGGAGTAGGAGGACTGCCATGAGTTCAAGGCCTGCTTAAAGCTACAGAGTGAGACTCAGCCTCAAAAATAACAACAAAACAAAAATTGTATATATGTAAGTAGAAAGATTGAGATGGGGAGGGGATATGATGGAGAATGGAATTTCAAAGGGGAAAGGGGGGAGGGTAATACCATGGGATTTTTTTTTGTTATCATGGAAAATATTAATAAAAATGGAGAAAAAATAAAAAATAAAAAAAATTAAAAAAAAAAAATTTAGGACTGAGGCTGTAAGTCAACAGTTCTTGAATTACATGCCATGATATTCTGGTTTTGATCCACAGAATGAGAAGGAAAGGTAAAAGAAGGGAGAAAGACAAAGGGGAAAGGAAAAGAGAGGGGAGGGGAGGGGTAAATGTAAATGATTTTTAGTAAATTAGCTTAAAAGAGCATGGCTTAACATATGGACATAGATGGCCTCGTCTGGAAAATTAGGCTTCAAATAATTATTAAAATATAATTCTTTGGTTTTTATATAGTGTTTTTATAAAAACACTTTTGTTACCCATTAAAATGAAAATGTTATTCTACACTATCAAAATTTATAATTCTAGGACTGGAAAGATGACTTAGCGGTTAAGGCATTTGACTACAAAGACAAGGAATCAGGTTCAATTCCCCATAAGCCAGATGCACAAGGTGGTGCATGGGTGCGGAGTTTGTCTACAGTGGTTGGAGGCCCTGGCATGTCCATTCTCTCTCTCTAAAATAAAAAAAAATATTTTAAAAAATAAAGAGTTTAAAATTCTAGCATATAAGACTTACTAAAACTTTAGGAATTCATTTTTTAAAAAATTATTTATTTGCAAGGGGGGAGAGAAGGAAGGAGGGAGATGGAGTATATGAATGAATGAATGAATGAATGAATGAATATGGGCATGCCAGGGCCTCCAGCTGTTACAAATGAACTCCAAATACAAGTACCACTTTGTGCACAGGTATTGGGGAATCAAACCTGGATTAGGCTTAATAGGCAAGTGCCTTAACTCCTGAGCCATCTCTCTAGTCCAGGATTTATATATTTTTTTGGGGGGGGTTTCACATGGCGACTCTCCTACCTCTACCTCCCAAGTGCTGGGATTAAAGGTGTGCACCACTATGCTCAGTGGATTTACAATTTTTTTCCTTTTGTTTTTCAAGGCAGGGTCTCACTCTAGCTCAGGCTGACTTGGAATTCACTATGGAGTCTCAGGGTGGCATCGGACTCATGGCAATCCTTCTAACTCTGTCTCCCGGGATTAAAGGCGTACGCCACCACTCCTGGCGTACTTACAATTTTTAATCATTTTGTATGTATGAACCCAAACACAACAGCTATGCAAAACTTACATATGTTTAAGTTTACATACCACAGCGGCTCCTCTGCCAGTCTGTGTGCTACCAAGCCAAGGCATATTGATTGGAGTGCCGGGATTACTGTGTGTATACGGGGTTGTTCCCTGAACAGCTGTGAAATCATCACGAGCATGTATAACCAAGAAGTCTTCTGATCTATAAAGTAATATTAGCCAAAATGAAAACAACTTAGATCTCTATTTCATTTTTAAGCTTGAGAGCTGTAGCATTTGACTTTCGTATTACCCTTTTTGTTTTTTTCAGTTAGGGCCTCCCTCTAGCCCAGGCTGACCTGGAATTCACTCTGTAGTCTCAGGGTGGCCTTGAACTCATGGTGATCGTCCTACCTCTGCCTCAGAGTGCTGGGACTAAAGGCATGTGCCACCATGCCTGGCTTTGTTCTTCCCTGCTCTTATTCCTAACTCACAATGACTTACATATCTGCATAATTTCCATCCCTTTCCCCTTTCCTAACTACTTCCTTTTGTAAAACTCTTGCCATCCTTATCTATTCTTTAGCAAATCAGCTTCTACTGTGCCCATAATTTTAGCTTATTCCTTTACAAGAATGATATGCTGCCTGATGCCCTTAGGGGGCACTGGTATTCTTTAAAGAATCTTTTGAGAGTTATATAGTTCAGTGGATACAGTCACTCATATTACATTACTGAATAAAAACAAAATGTAAGGATACCCTTTGTTTTCCATTTCTACATCATCATCTACCCAAGTATAGATCTGTGTAGCAAGAATTCCAGAAACGTCCAGTTCTTGAACATCATGGCTGGAGGCGATCGCTATGCAATTTCTATTTGCCTGAAAAATAAATCACACATTCATTTTAAATTGAAAACAATAATTGTTATATAGGTTATTTTAAAAAATAACTCTAGTAAAAATAACTAAAATATAGAATATACAACATGTTTACAAATTAATATTTTAGTTTATTAATTAAATTTTTAGTCAAAAAAGCTTGACCAAATAGATATGTTTATGTTCTAGGAATTCCATTACATTTAACAGAAAGACAAATATAAATAAATCACAATACATATCTACCACCTTATTTCCTCTCCCAGTATTATTGTTGTAGTATTTTAGAATGTTTTGCTCTCCCTAACATTTGCATAACTCAGGAATTTGGAGAAGCCAGATGTAGTGATTCATGATGTCCATAACTGCAGCTAGATGGACAAATAATTGAGATCCCTAAACTCAGTGATCCTCTGTTACAGCATCACCTGCTGCATAAGCAGGTGCTATCTGGCCCTCTTGTTACTCTGTGGGAATGACAAGAAACCAGTCACCTGAGCCTAAGAAACCAATGTGAAAATGTTGCTATTGTGGTTGCTGCTCTTGTTAACATAGAAACTGTCCTCAGTCTGTGATACAGAATCTTCGTGTTTTCAAAGAGCATGTAATAAATTGAAAATCAACTTGTTAGTTTGAATCTAAGTTATAATTTCAGTTTCCATCTAAACAAATGGGAACAAGTTCAATCAATCTCAAAGGCATTTAAGAAATAAAATATAAAGTAAAAGAGATTATCAGCTATAAATATAGCAAGAACATAGAAAAAACATAATGTCAAGTTTTGAGAAACAAATAAGTAACCATATTTATAAGTGAATAGCAGACTTTATATATATGGGCAACTATTCATTTTTAGCTACTTATATATATTTTCCAAAAAGGGAATTTCTAGCTCTTTTTATAGGATACTCAAAATCATATTTTTTCAAGAGAAGGTAGGTATTGTAGGGTGTAGACAATAATTTTGTATTTGAAACATATATACACACATGTATATATGCCCTGCTATATAGATATTACTACTTAAGAACTTTCTAAGGAGCTAATTCTAGACCTGTCTACTTTAAATAGAATTAATCCATGTTTAAGAACATTTATGAGGGGAATGAGATGGAAGATACAGAGAAATATGAGGAGAGAATGACAAAAGAACTATGTAGGTGAAATCAAAGCTAACACAAGCACAGCATAGGAGGATGAAGAATCAACTGATGGAAAAATTTCTGAGTAACATTTAAACAGTACTGTAAGCAAGTTATGCCTGTAATCCTAGCTCCTCAGAGGCTGATGCAGGAAGATCACTGAGGCCAGGCAGGGTTGTCAGTAAGAGCTCATCTTTGGAAAACAAAGTTGGGCTGTTGCTCAGTTGGTAAAGTACTTGTCACACAACCATGAGGACCTGAGTTCAGAATCACATATAAAAAGGGGTGTGTTGGGAGGCAGAGATAGGAGGATTGCCATGAGTTCAAGGCCACCCTGAGACTACATAGTGAATTCCAGGTCATCTTCGGCTAGAGTGAGACCCTACCGCAAAAAAAGAGGGGTGTGATGGCATTTGTCTGTAAGCCCATCACTGGGGAGGGAGACAGGAACAACAGTAGGGTTTAGTAACTAGTCTAGCTGGATTGGAAAGTTCCAGGTTCAGTGCAAAACAGTCTCAAAGAATAAGGTAGACAGCAGCTGAAGTTACCCAAAGTCAGCATCTGACCTCCATACCCATGCACACGTGTACCCACACATATGAACATGTACATACAACACACGTATACATGCCAAAATAACAAAAACAATGTAAAATTAGGAGCAAATGACTATGTGCATACACAAACCCCTCTCCCACTTTTAAGTACTTAGGAATACATGAGTAGTTATTGCACCCATCCTTAAATCAATGAAAAGAAATGGGAAAAAAGGAGTGCTAAGGCAGTAAGGAGAGAGAGGAGTGGGAAATGATTAAGGCATTTCAACCTTGGGCAATTTACCTAAGGCTAAGGCTACCTTGCCCAATAGCGCTTATAGACATCTCTACAGAGAATGTTAGATAGAAGTCTAAGGAATAAATACAAAGGAAACACATTAACTGGTCAGGTACTATAGTGGTAAGTCAGTGGGAAGAGAACTGCTGAGTTTCAAACCAGTTTCAATTTTATAAAATAATAAAATCACATTTGAAAAAGTCATATTAAACATATAGAAAATCTTTTCTTATGATAAACTATCTAGCATAAAGTATAAAGATACTGACTGATATTCAAATAATTTCTGTACAGCAACGTTCTACCTGTAACATCTCCAAATTATATAATAATGAAACCACATCAGCAAATTAAACAATAGTTTTACAAACTCAAAATCTTAGCCGGGCATGGTGGTACACACTTGGGAGGCAGAGGTAGGAGGATCACCATGAGTTTGAGGCCACCCTGAGACTACATAGTGAATTCCAGGTCAGCATGGGCTGGAGTGAGACCCTACCTTGAAAAACCAATAAATAAATAAATAAATAAAATACATCTTAGTTAATAACTTAAAGAGTGGAAAATAAACTGACAAAGAAAAATATCTTCCAATTATGAATACTTTAATAGCAAATAAAAATATTTATGTACTTACTCTATTAACAGCAAAAGCAGTAATGATATCAGATTCTTTATGGATAATTCTTGCTTTACCCCCAGGATATCCTAAATCTGCTTCTATCTAAATGGAAAAAAATATTAAAAGAGACTTTATTAATAGATTGATATGCAAATCAATTATTTAGTACTTGTATAATTAACTTTAACAAAGCTTTTAAGCAGGGCATGGTGGCGCATGCCTTTAATCCCAGCACTTGGGAAGCAGAGGTAGGAGGATCACTGTGAGTTGGAGGCCACCCTGAGACTCCATAGTGAATTCCAGGTCAGTCAGGTCAGCGAGACACTACCTCAAAGAACCAAAAATAAATAAAAAAGAAAGCTTTTAAAGACCTCAATCTCAAAGGTACTATTACATATGCTAATCATCCCCAACCCAAAATTTATTTGCTAAGGGAATTTAAAGTTTTCAACCTTGATTTCTTATGTAAAGATAGTTGATAAAACATACTCTGTAACTGTTATCCCCTAAAGTAATACTGAACTAACTTTAAAGCAGGGACCTTTGACACTGCAACATACTATCATCCTCAAACGTGTTAGGCTGCATTCATAGTTACTCTGGGACACATGCAGCCGGGCTATGGGTTGTACATGGCTGCTTTAAAGGATCAAGACATCTTAATCATTGAAGTAGTGACTTTTTAAAAGTTTCTTAGTATTATACTTCTTTATTAATATGTTAGAAATACTAAACGGTCAGGTAGTAATTAGTTTAGGCTTGTGGATCACAAAGGTTCACTGTTGCAATTTTTTCTTTTTCCAAATAATCCATTAAAATGGATAAATCATTCTTAGCCCATAATCTAAAAACACAAAGAATTTGACCAGCTATCTATAGTTTACTGACTTCTGGTTTAAAATAACTTTCAATTTATAGTGGAGATTCCTGAAATCCTGAAAGCATGGTAACTCATTCAAGTCAGTATCCCATTTTAGTAGCTTAATAGAGTATTTATCATTCAAGGTAGTTTTACATGAAGGTAAGTATTTGACATTTTGCTTACCCTGAAAATGGTGTATCATATTGTTTTCCCCTGCCATCATGGAGCTAGCCCTCAAACTTTAAGCCAAAATAAACCTTTTTTTTCCCCACAAGCTGCTCTTGGTGGTCAGGTGACTTCTGCCAGCAATGTGAACTTGACTGCAACACTTCATTTTATCTTTTTTTTTGAGGTAGGGTCTCACTCTAGCTCAGGCTGACCTGGAATTCACTATGTAGTCTCAGGGTGGCCTCAAACTCATGGCAATCCTCCTACCTCTGCCTTCCAAGTGCAGGGATTAAAGGAGTGCGCCACCACGCCCAGCTCATTTTATCTTTTTAAACCTTTAGTCTTCTGAGTTTCTATAAGATGTGTCACAGGTCATTGTGAAATTAAGAAATTATTAATGTAAAATTAGCATACAAGTATAGTATTTTGATAAAAATATCATCAGTGTCTGACAACTGACTAGAACTCTCCAGGACTGGCAGTATTTTAAACATGGTTAGGGGGCTGGAGAGATGGTTCAGAAGTTACGGTGCTTGCCTGCAAAATCTAGTAATGACCTGGGTTCCAGTCCCCCACTACCCATGTAAATCCAGACGCACATGGATGCTGATGGAGCATGTATCTGGAGTTTGCTTGCAGTGTCTGGAGGTCCTGATATACCTATTCTCTGTCTCTCTTCCCTCTCTGCTTGCAAATAAGTAAATAAAAAACATTTGCCTCGGTTGTTAAAGGTGCTTGCTTGAGAAGCCTGAAAGCCTGAGTTTGATTCCCTAGTACCCATATAAAGCCAGATGCAGAAAGTGGCACATGCATCTGGAGTTTGTTTGCAGTGGTAAAAGGCTCTAGCGTACCTATTCTTTCTCTCTGTCTACCTCTTTTTCTCTGTCTCTATCAAATACATATATATTGGGGCTAGATAGATAGCTCAGTGGTTCAGGCACTTACCTGCATAACCTAAGGACCTGTGTTCAGTTCCCCAGAACCATTGTAAGCTAGATGCACAAAGTGGTGCATATGTCTGGATTTAGTTTGCAGTGACTAGAGGCCTTGGTTCTCTCTTTGTATTTGGCTCTTTCTCTCTATCAAAATATAAATAAATATTTACAAATCTTTAAAAGTTCAGCCTGGAGAGATGGCTTAGCGGTTAAGCACTTGCCTGTGAAGTCTAAGGACCCCAGTTCAAGGCTCGATTCCCCAGGACCCATGTTAGCCAGATGCACAAGGGAGCACACACATTTGGAGTTCGTTTTCAGTGGCTGGAGGCCCTGGCACACCCATTCTCTCTATCTATCTGCCTCTTTCTCTGGCTGTAGCTTTCAAATAAATAAATAAAAATAACAACAAAAAAAATTAACTCAAGTGGGTTACAGATATAAATGCCGCACCAAAATTATAATACATATAGAAAAAGACAGGAAAAGTCTCTATGATGTTAGGGGTAGAAAAAAATTTAAATGCAAAACTATGTACAAAGAACAAATTGACACACTATACTTCATCAAAGTCAAGAATTTCTCAACTGCAAATGACATTGTAGAGATAATAAAAACCAGTCCTAAGAGTAAATATTTGGAATCACATATCTCATAAAACACTTTCAGCCCAAATAACTAACAGTTAAAACTTAATCAAGAAAATAAGCAATACTATTAGGTAGAAGATAAGCAATGATGCAGCCACATAATGTAGTGAGTATCAGTAATTAAAAATGACTGGATTACCATGCCTGGCATGAGGATGCACACATTAATCTCAGTACTGTGGAGGCCAAGGCAGGAAGATGGCTGAGTTTGAGGCCAGCCTGAGACTACAGAGTGAATTCCAGGTCAGCCTGGGCTACAGTAAGACCCTACCTCAAAAAATCAAAAACACAGTCTGGTGTGGTGGCACACGCCTTTAATCCCAGCACTTGCGAGGCAGAGGTAGGAGGATCGCCATGAGTTTGAGGCCAGCCTGAGACTACAGAGTGAATTCCAGGTCAGCCTGGGCTACAGTAAGACCCTACCTCAAAAAATCAAAAACACAGTCTGGTGTGGTGGCACACGCCTTTAATCCCAGCACTTGCGAGGCAGAGGTAGGAGGATCGCCATGAGTTTGAGGCCAGCCTGAGACTACATAGTGAATTCCAGGTCAGCCTGGGCTAGAGTGAAACCCTACCTCAAAAACCAAACAAACAAAAGGAATGGATTATTGAAACACAGCACGAATCAAATTAATTTCAAATTAATTATGCTAAGTAAGACTCAGGTCAAAACTAGTCATGATGGGTTTCATGTCATCTCAGCACTGGGGAGAGGAAAGCAGGTGGATCACCAGAGTTTAAGGTCAGCTGGAGCTACACAGTGGTTTCAGGCCAGCCTAGGGGCAGAGTGAGACCATGTCTGAATATAAACACCAGAACTAAAACTACAAAACAACAAAAAATTTCTCCCCACAAAATGGCATAATTCCATTTACATAAAATTCCTTAAAATGTAAATTAATCTATACATTTGTAGTTGCTTGGGGGGCAATAGGCAGAGGTTGAAGGTAAGGGAATGGGAATGACTAAAGTTGGGGGGGGAATGGATATATTATCTTGATGCTGGTGATGGCCAAAACTGAGCAAGTTACATTATTTTAAGCATCTGCAGTTATTTTAAGTAAGCTTACCAGGAAATAAAAATCACATTTTGTGGGGCTGGAGGGATGCAGAGTTTGACTGCAAAGCCAAAGGACCCAGGTTTGACTCCCCAGGACCCAAGTTAGCTAGCTGCACAAGGGGGGACATGTGTCTGGCGTTCGTGTGCAGTGGCTGTAGGCCCTGGTATGCCCATATTCTCTCTCTCCCCCTCCCTCCCTCCCTATTTCTCTGTCAAATAAATATTTAAAAAACACCTTTTGTGATGATATTTTCTTTTATTTTTTAAATTTTTATGTTTTCATATATTTTATTTATTTATTTATTTGAGAGAGAAAGAGGCAGAGAGAGAGAGAGAGAGAGAGAGAGAGAGAGAGAGAGAGAATGGGCATGCCAGGGCATCCAGCCATTGCAGACGAACTACAGGCGCATGTGCTCCCTTGTGCATCTGGCTTACGTGGGTCCTGGAGAATTGAGCCGGGATCCTTTGGCTTTGCAGGCAAAGGCCTTAACCACTAAGCCATTTCTCCTGCCCCCTCTTTTTTTTTTTTTTAATTAAGTAGGAACTTTGTATGGACACATCATGTGTTGGTACCATTATTCCCCTCTCTGTCCACCATCTCCCTCCTCCCTGTCCCCCCTCCACCGAGGGCCCTCCTCAAAGGGATTGGTGGCATTCACCACAGGGTTGTGAGTTCTGGGTTGTGACAGCAGCATTCAGTCATTGTGGAGGGTGGCAATGCCTCCCCACCCTGTGGCTCTTACAATCTTTCCACCCTCTCTTCCACAAAATTCCCTGACCTTGGTTAGGTGTTTTAAGTCTACTTTAGTGTTGAGTTACAGCAACTTCTGGATTAAGCTTGGGTACGTTTTGAGTATCCTCAAGGTCAACAGCGTGATGCATTTCTATACATATGTCATTTTATTTTCCTCCTCCATTTCCCTTCTTTTCCCTTTATGCATCCCCTTCTGCCCCCAAATGGGCTACCTCAGGCTGACCTGGAATTCACTATGTAGTCTCAGGGTGGCCTTGAATTCATAGCGATCCTCCCACCTCTGCCTCCAAAATGCTGGGGTTGAAGGCATGTACCATGAACCACCAAACCACCAAGCCCAGCCCTCCTACTCATGCCACAACTTTGCATTCCTCTCCATTGTGTAGCTATTTCCTCTGAATTAAAACGCTCCCTTAGAGACAGGAGGGAAGATCATAAGGCTAAAGAAACTAACAAAAATCAGAAGGTTCAGGAAGCTCATAAACTTGTTAGGCTCAGGAAGCTCAGAGAATTACAAGGTTCATAAAGCCCCTGCCAAGGTTATAAAAGCAGTGGGAAATTTAATTTGCTGGTGAAGAGAAGAACCTCCCTGGAGCCAACTACAAGGTGGGCAAGGGGCTCCAGGGATACAGCTTCCTGAGTCATTACTCAGGTTGGATGGCTTGGTAGTGATGCAGCTGCTTTGCAGCCACAGATAGTTGTTAGGGAGTAGGTTACTAGGAGGAGTAAGTGCACCATGAAAGCATGGAGAGGTTCCAGAGCCAGAAAGGGGCTTTGATTATGAGAAAAAAGGGAGTTTGTTCCACCTTGTAAGGTTTTAGAGGAGGGCAAAGTACCACACTACATGATCCGACCTAGACACTGGATAGGGATGGAGGGAGTCAAGGAGGAACTAGATAGGACCCAAGACCACACTTTAGGTGGCGTGGCAACAAGGGGATGGTCCTGCTTTTCTGATCTGCCTTGGGCAGCAAAAGGTAGCTTGTTAGCCTGCTTAATTAAGATGTTGCGGCAGGTTAACATGGCTGGCAGTGCCTGTGACCTGACAAGTATCAAAGGGAGAAAAAATCTTTCAACATCAACTCTTATAATGTGTTCAGTCCATAGCCATACCACCCTGATCTCATCTGATCTCGGAAGCTGAGCAGGGTCAGACCTGGTTAGTACTTAGACGGGAGATAATGTGTAGAGACTAGTTAGTAATCATTATGTAAGAAAAGACAATTGTTAATGGACTAAAATTTTGAATTATATTTTCTTAAAATCAAAACCATTAGAAAAAATTCAAAATATAGAAATGTATTTATTTTGCCAAAACTTTAGGTATAATATACAATATCAAATCAGTGTTCTGAATTAATTGCATACAATTATTGTATTTTATGAAAAGATTCCTTTGGGTAAAACACACAAGTTATACAGTTAAGGTGCTTGCCTGCAAAGCCTAACGACCCATGTTTGATTCCCCAGGACCCATGTAAAGTCAGATGCACAAGGTGGTGCATGCAACTGGAGTTCATTTGTAGTGGCTGGAGGCCTTGGCGTGCCCATTCTCTCTCTCAGATAAATAAATAAAAATCTTTTTAAAAAGCTTTGGAGAAAATTTCTCTCTTAAAAATTACTCTGTGAAGCCAGGCATGCGCCACCACACCCGGCACAAGAGATAGTGTTAAGATTTATGAATCATTTAGAATACGAAAAATAAGTTAAACATCCAAACTAAAAGTCACATCTTAATGTGTAGTCACAGACTATTTAGGAGTTATTTCATGCTTACAAATTCTCATCTGTTCTGCTTTAATGTTCAAGAACTTAAATACTCACTAAGCACAAGGCATTAGGTTACATCTTAGTCCAAAGAGTGAAATGAATAAGAATTGCTAATTTTCAGAAATTAATATAAGAGAGAAATTTTAACTTCAAAAGTGCTATTTACAAAAATAAAGCAATGCTACTATACTTTTACAACTGCTGGTATAATTACATTTACTATGAGCTTTGCTTGTATTTACTCAGAAAAATCTGTATGAAACATTCAACTCCCTTTAAAATTGCATTCTTTTAACTAACAAAACAGGAACCACTTGTATGTTTATAACATTTAAGTTGACAAATTAAAGAATAATTTGAGGGGAAATAGTTTTATTCCAACAAACCCCACCAGGAAACTAAAAGACAAATATTTTGTTCTCCTTAAGAATGCAATTTCTGATTTCAGTTGAATGACATTTTGTACCTTATTGATGTTTGGCTCCTCCATCATAGAATTTTTGGTTTCACTGTTGTCCTCTAATGACTTCATCAAAAAGAATAACCACATGTCAAAGAGTAAAGATAAGATGTAACATGCAAAACACTGGGGTACTTTTCAAATTACATATATTTCTAATCAAATTACTAGAAAAAGCATAGGGAAATGAAATCTTATTCTTAGATTTCATCTATCTTAAAAAAGTGCATGTGGAGAGTACGTGACTGGGGAGCATGAGAATAGAATAGAATAGTTCTGAAGTTATTAATCATCATTATAAATTTTATTATACTAAATACATAAAAAAATTTTACTCACGTACTTTGAAATGCTGACATTAAAGCAAGATCAGAACTAAAGTACTTTGTATCTGAAATTCAGAGCTACTGGTGACAGGGTATAATCAACTAGAAACCAAAGTCAACTTGTTCTCTTATACATTGCTGTGCAGTATTTTTGTGACACATAACCCCTCAGAAAACCCTCCTGAGTAGAAATTTCAAATGATACCTTTCTAATTCTCTTCTATTGATTTGCCAGAAACACTACAAAATCTTGTTGCAGGCACATATCCTTCTTCAATTAGGGATATTAGGACTTGTTAAATAGAGAAAAACTGGCTCAATACTATAAATCTTCAGAAAAGGAAAAGTACAAACATGACAGCTGTAAATTCCTACTTTTGTTATGAATGGTTCAAATAGCATACCTCCCATTCATCTGTAATTAATTTTCAAATACATAGAAATATTGAAGACATTTTATTTTTTAAAATGCATGTACCAGTTAACTACATTATACAGCAAAAGAAAAGATCTGAGGATAAAACAGGACTTCAAGGTATGATAAAAAAAAAGCCAAGTAATGATAAAATTACATTTTCAAGCACACAAAGGAAAATAAAGCAGCAGTGATTATATCAAAATATTTTATATGGCTGGGCTTGATGGCACACACCTTTAATCCCAGCACTCAAAAGGCAGAGGTAGGAGGATCACAATGAGGCCACCTCGAGATTACTCAGTGAATTCCAGGTCAGCCTAGGTTAGAGTGAGACCCTACTTTCAAAAAGCCAAAACAAACAAACAAAATAAAAACCAACCAAACAAAACCAAACAAAACAAAACGCAAATATTCTATATCACTTCACATTCAAATTATAGTTACTTGTCATGTATCTATCTCCTGATTAGCTAAAATGTTGCAATGACTTTAATATAATCCTTTTATTAGAAATAATACATAGGTAGTAACTTTGTGAACACCAAAAATAAGTTAATCAACTTCCCAGTAAAGATTAATTTCATACTCTTAAGTTACTATTTAACTCCATGAAACCCAGCTACATTTTACTATATTTTTTCATCTTTCCTTTATCAACGTCTCTTTAAGCATTATCATGATCAAAAATAAAATTACAAAGCAGTTGTTCCTGCCAGGCCAAATATGGAAAATGAATAGGTATCTTACATCCCACAAACCCCTGAGACTTTTTTGTTCAAAAACTTGGGGACCTTTAAGACCTCATTTTCCTTGACCCAGACTGTGTATGTAATGAAACACACAATGGAGGCAACCTGGAGCCTAGGTTCCTTCTCTTCCAAAGAGGATGAATCATCTATCACACAGCTAAATTTACATCCATTCTAGCTTTTGTCTCATGGCTTCCTAGGAGTTTAAGATGGCTACAGGCACGATGGGAAGGAGGTTAGAACTCTTCCCATTGGGTCAAACTATAAATAAATTCATTTTCCTTAAAAAAAAAAACCAACCCAAATGTCTCCTAATTACCATTGATTGGGCCAGTGTTTAATATCCAAACACTCCAAAGGGATAAAACTGTTATTTTGAAAATTTAAAAACTAAATTAAGAAAAACTGACATTATAAAACAATTTCAACACTTATGTTCATAGTTTTGATTTAAAAGTGCAGTAAAATGATTTTAAAATTTTCATAAGATATCATGAAGCTCCAAAAAACTAAGACTATAATAGAGAATATTTAAAATGTATATTTGTAATCATTACCCACTTTGGCTTGGTTATATTACTCTATCCCCTTAATTCCTTAGTTCTAGGCTGAATGACCTAGACCATCAAAATTCACATATCTACATTAAAATGAACACTATATAAAAAGTAACAAGTAAACTTTTTTTAAAAATACAGAACAATATAGTAGTGCTCGTATACACTACATTTGAAAACTGTAATTTGTAAGAAATTATTTTAGGTAAATTTATATTTAAAATAAAATATACCTTTTTTGTAAACATACTCTAGTTAATCTTATGATATTCTTATTATAATATTGTAATATTCTTATAATATTCTCTATCACATGCACTGTTAATTGCATGTACCTTTTTTTTATTTTTTATTTGTTTTTCAAGGTAGTGTGTCACTCTAGCCCAGGCTGACCTGGAATTCACTATGAAGTCATGGGGTGGCCTCGAACTTGCAGCGATTCTCCTACCTCTGCCTCCCAGTGCTGGGATTAAAGGCATATGCTACCACACCCGGCTACATTTACCCATTTTTCTTGAACTGTTTTAATGGTATACACATACTAAATATACAAAATTTTTTTTTTGAGGTAGGGTATCGCTCTAACTCAGGCTGACCTGGAATTCACTATGTAGTCTCAGGGTAGCCTCAAACTCTTGGCGATCCTTTTACCTCTGCCTCCCCAGTGCTAGGATTAAAGGCATGCACCACCAGGCCGGCTACAAGACATATTTTAAATAAAGTTACTTAATTGAATGAAATATTCATATTTTCCTAGATTTCAAAATAATAAAAAAAGTAAGCCGGGCATGGTGGCGCACGCCTTTAACCCCAGCACTCGGGAGGCAGAGGTAGGAGGGATCACTGTGAGTTTGAGGCCACCCTGAGACTACATAGTGAATTCCAGGTCAGCCTGGGCTAGAGCAAGATTCTACCTCGAAAACACACACATACACACACAAATTTTCTTTTTCTGACATGACTAATTTGAATATGTGTACAAAAATCTAGCAAAAGCTAAATAATAGCATCCTCAATTGCTTATTAAACATTAGTACTTAAATAAAAAACAGTAAGTTATATAATGTAATTTCCCTTTTCTTTAGTGCTTTGAAGCAGTCTTGCCTTTTGCTTGCATGTTTATTGTAAAACTATTCTATTTCCTTATTTCTACAACTGAAGTCATTTTTCTTCCCACTTCAAAATTAGTACAAGGTTTATTTTCAGACTAGTTCAGTGTTATTCAGAATGTGGCCCACAAACCAGCGGCCAGTTCTGAACTCAGGGGAGCTAAAGATTCAGCTACATAGTTGTGCCTATTGTTTAAGTTCACCTGATAATTTTTAGTCACAAAACATTATTATTATTATTATTATTATTATTATTGTTTTTTTCAAGGTAGGGTCTTACTCTAGCTCAGGCTGACCTGGAATTCACTATGTCGTCTCATGGTGGCCTCAAACTCATGGCAATCCTCCTACCTCTGCCTCCCTATTGCTGGGATTAAAGGCATGCACTACAAAACATTCTTAAGGAAAGATGATATTCATTTATATTCAGATGTAAGTTCCTTGTGTTATCAAACTGACATTTAAGAAAATATTTTTATTTATTTATTTGAGAGAGATAGAAAGTGGCAGAGAGAGAGAGAGAGAGAGAGAGAGAGAGAGAGAATGGGCATGCTAGGGCCTTCAGCCACTGCAAACGAACTCCAGATGCATGTGCTACCTTGTACATCTGGCTTACATGGGTCCTGGGGAATTGAACCTACGCTCTTTGGCTTTGTAGGCAAGCACCTTAACTACTAAGACATCCCTCCAGCCCCAAACTGAGATTTTTTAATAGCACTAAACTAAATTACTCCTTTCCCCAAAGAAATGTTGTGATATTATCAAGATATAATCAAATTGTTACAGTATACTTATAACTCAATTTTGCAAACTTTTATTTATTCAAACATAATCCATATAAGAAAAAAATGTACATTGTCCATATGTTTTCATTATACAAATCCAAATTCAATTAAGCATTTAAGATAGACTCAAGTATAATATGAACATCACAAGAAACTGCAGTCTCCTAAGCAATTGTACATTCTACCTCAAAACACAAGACACAAGATTCAGAATCCTAACTTAGTATTAATTGAAAAAGAATGTCCTGGGGTTGAAGAGATGGCTTAGCAGTTAAGGTGCTTGCTTGTGAAGCATAAAGATCCAGGTTAGATTCCCCAGTACCCACATAAGCCTTATGTACAATGTAGCACATATGTCTGGAGTTCATTTGCAGCGACTAAAGGCCCTGGTGTGCCCATTCTCTCTCTCTAATAAATTAATTAATAAAAGTGTCCCAAGTAAATCTAAATGAATTACTTAAACTTAAGTATGAATATACTGCTCTCTTCCTTCTGGATCTCTATCTAGAAAAGCATTAATTCCACGTTATTATATAAAATGTTTATATTTTTACAAACTGTAAGCTTCAATAATAAAATATTAACAAGATTTTAACATATACAAACCTCATTTAGACACCGTTTCTTGGTGAATATATTTCTGATAAAGGTTTCTTGAATCTCTTCCTGTTTTACCAAGTACTGCCAAAGCCTCTTCACAGACAGTGCCAGATGATGTTTGGATCTACAGAGACAGTAAATTTAATTATATTACTTGAGAGTTCTGATTAAATGACAGCAATTTATTAGTGCTGTATGAATGTTTATTATAATAAATTAGCTAGGACTGCACCATACAATCTACTAAAGCAGCCAATAAGCATTTTCTTTTCTTTTTTTTTTTTTTTGTTTTCTGAGGTAGGGTCTCGCTCTAGCCCAGGCTGACCTGGAATACACTATGGAGTCTCAGGGTGGCCTCGAACTCTCAGCAATCCTCCTACCTCTGCCTCCTGAGTGTTGGGATTAAAGACGTGCGCCACCATTTTCTTTTTTTTAAATATTAATTTTAATCTTATTTTAATTATAACAAGTTATTCTCTTTTGACCCTCTGCCCCAGCTCCTGCTACTCTGGACACCCTCCTCAGTGGGGTTATGGTAGTCACTGTGGGGTCATGAAGGCCTCAGTTAGCCTCTGTTGGACAGCAGGGGATCTTGCCTCAGAGTATTCCTACCCACTTGGTGGCTCTTATAATCTTTCTGCCCCAATTCCACAGTATTTTCTGAGCCATGGCGGATTTCTATTCCACAGTATTCTCTGAGCCATAGCGGATGTCTCGGCAGTCTGATTTAGTGCTGAGCTCTCTGTGGCTTCTACATTCCTGTCCTGGTAGGTTTTGATTGATCATCATGTTTGTCACCATCACCCTGGAGCTTGTTGTGAGGCTAGCAGTAAGAGCAGTGTTCACATGGTTGTTTCCCCTGCAATTTTTCCTGGGACCTGACAAGCATTTTCTTAAAGGGTTAACTAAGTAAATACTTCAGGATTAGGATTTGAGAGCCATATGGTTTTAATTACAACACTCCATTTTGCCATTGTAGTGGGGAGCAGGAGACATGCAGGCCAAATGTCCCTAATTCAAAAATGTTTCAAAGTCTGAAACTTCCCTAAGTACTGCTGACATGGAGCATTTTGGATTTTGCACTACAGGTATTCAATTAGTCAAATCTATGCAAAATTCCCAAATTGGAAAATTACAAAATGTGAGGCACATTGCCCATGCACTCAGCAAAGACACACTCAACCCTTATCTTACAATGCAAATGACAGTTCTGGCTGTGATCTAACAAAATTTTATTTACAAAGGAGGCGTAGGGCTGGACTTGGTCCTACTTCTGGCTATAGTTCACTGATCTAGCAAAAAAAAAGAAAAGAAAGAAAGAAAAAAGGGGGGTTATGTCTTTTAGAAGAAAACTAGAAGCACAGCTACTGTTAAGTGTTATCTATGAACATGTATCAGTACACAAAATCTTTGTTACTGATCAACTATGAGATAAAAGCTTCTAAAAGAATATAAACCAGGCTGGAGAGATGGTTTAGGGGTCAAGGTGCTTGCCTGTGAAGCCTAAGGACCCATGTTCAACACTCCAGATCCCACATAAGTCAGACACACAAAGTGACGCAAGTACACAAGCACGCAAGGTCGCACATGTGCACAAGGTGGCACATGCATTTGGAGTTTGATTGTAGTGGCTGGAAGCCCTGGCATACCATTTCTCTCTCGTGCATGTGTTAAAAAAAAAAAAAAAATCCTATCTGTTGGGCTTGCAGAGTAGATGTCAATAAACTACAGTCTTCAAGTCATAGCTAATTAAGCCTACCCTATATTTTCAAAAGTAAAGTTTACAGAAGCAGGCCAAACCTCCCTTTTGACTTACTGCCTATAGTTGCTGTCTCTACAATGTCAGAGTTAAGTAATCATGACAAGGCATCCTAAAAAGTCTAAAATGCTAACTGACTTTTGCCAGAAAAGTTCACTAGCCTATGAAATATTGAAATATCTCACAAAGACACAGATATGCAGTTAGAGAGAAAGTGAAGCCTAGGTCTTAAATATTTTTTTCTATATATACCACCTGACAACAATCTGACTTAGCAAAACTGCTTAAAATGGTGTGGATTTTCAAGCCTACTTGAACGGGGTGTTTGTAGGTTCCAGTAAAGCTTTGTGGCGGAGAATTGCAGGTCCTGCAGACAAACTCTCTTCAGAAGTATGACTTGAGATATAGTTTTGCGGTGGTCCACCATGGATTTCTAGTCGTCGGAGAAGAACTTGTTCCCAACACTGAAGAGTTTTTAAAACTGCATGACAAAGAGGTGAACTAACTGGCAACTCTAAAAAGGGAAAATATAATTGGTCCATGATTATTTCTGCAGTAAAATACTCCTAAAACTAAGATATCAACATACAACTTTGCAGGGGCATGGAAGCACAGAATATGGTAGTTTGAAGAAAAAACAATGCTGGGCTGTAGAGATGACTTAGCGTTTAAGGCGCTTGCCTGAGAAGTGCAAGGACCCATGTTTGACTCTCCAGGTTCCATGTAAGCCAGACACACAAAGTGACACAGGCACACAAGGTCACACACATGCACAAGGTGGCACATGTGTCTGGTGTTCAGTTGCAGTGGTTAGAGGCCCTGATGCACCAATTCTCTCTGACATAAAAAAAATAAGCCATAAATCTTTGTATTCAACATTACTGTTTCTGGCTTTAACTATACATAAAGATATACTTGAAGAATATATGTGGAAAAAAATTAGCTGCTTGAGTTTGTACCACCCATGTAATTTTAAGATTTACTTATAAAATAAAAAGCAATGTAAATAATCTGTATCATGAAATTCAGCACTTATTAGTTATATTCCTTCACATTCCCAAGTCCACTTTCAATTTTTTTTTTTTCCTGAGGTAGGGTTTCACTTTAGCTCAGGCTGACCTGGAATTCACTGTGGAGTCTCAGGATGGCCCCGAATTTACAGCAATCCTCCTACCTCTGCCTCCCAAGTGCTGGGATTAAAGGCGTGCACCACCATGCCCAGCCTCCACTTTCATTTTTTAACTATTTCTATCCATCTCCTCCTATCTATCCTTCTTTCTTATATTTTGATTTGATTTTTAATTTAATCTATAGAATATGAGAATACACCTTTCCTTTCTCCATAATTCTAACAATCACATAAAATTTTTGGTTAATTTGATGTCTTAATACTTACTTTATTTACTATTTATATGAAAACATAGTTCATATTTGAAGTATCTGGTGTGCCATCATACTTCTTTTCTACACAACTATTTCTTCATTATGCTTTAGGGTTTGCTTAGTATCATCACTCAAGACTGAGATACTGAGCCTCAATATAGTATCAGGTACAATGCCTCTGATTTCTTTAATATTGGTCTTCTTCTCAACCATCTATTAGCATGACAGTTAGTTTTATGGATCCTTTAGTTAAAAGAAAACTATCTTTTTACTTTTTTGTACTAGTTAAAAGAAACATAAAGAATAGTAAACTAAACCAATGACACCATTATTTCCCATGATAATGTTTATTACCTGCAAGATCATGACCTGCAAAGGGATAAAAAGTCTTCAAATTGTTGAGCACCAACTGCACCATAGCCAATCGCATCAATGACCAACTAAAAACAAAGCAAATGTTGCTATTAAAGATTTATGAAGGGATTTAAGTAAAGATACCACATTTGACCCCACAATTCCACGACTAAGCATCTACACTGAAAATACACCTCCACAATACCAAAATAATATGTACATGCAATTATTTATGTCAGCATTACCAAAAGTAGAAGAGTTAAAAATAACTAAATTGCCCATAAGGAGAGTACTAATTACCTTTAAAGTATAGAATTTTAAGGTGACTGGGCTGGAGAGATGGCTCAGTGGTTAAAGGTGCTTGCTTGCAAAGCCTCCTGCCCCAGGTTTAACTCCCCAGTACCCATGTAAAGCCAAATGCGCAAAGTGATGGATGCATCTGGAATTTATTTACAGTGGCAAGAAACCCTGGCACACCCATATTCTCTCTCCTTTTCTCAAATAAATAAATGATAATATCAAAAAAAGAATTTTAGAGTAACCTTAAATTAGAAGTGTTAACATGGAGAGAACTCCAGGATGTATTAGAAATTAAGAAGCAAATTTCAGAACAGTATACATGGTATACAGGGGAAGTAATAGAGACACACTTATTTTTGCAATCATACGGACAGAGAAACTTATACAAATGGCTACCTGTAGAGGGTCTAAGGAAAGAATTGAGTGAAAAAGAAACACTAGGCTTCTAACTTTATATCATTATATAGTTTAACTTAAAAAAATTAAATTCAGGGGCTGGAGGGATGGCTGAGCAGTTAAGGCACTTGCCTGCAAAGCCAAAGGACCCTGGTTCGATTCCCCAGGACCCACATTAGTCAGATTGTACAAGGGGGTGCATGCATCTGGAGTTCGTTTGCAGTGGCTGGAGGCCCTGGTGCACCCATCCTCTCCCTCTCTCTTCCTCTCTCTCCCTCCCTCCCCATCCCCTCCGCCTTTCTCTGTCAAATAAATAAATAAAAATAAAAAAATTAAAAACAATTTCAGGGTTGGGGAGATGGCTTAGTAGTTAAGGTGCTTGTCTGCAAAGCCAAAGGACCCAGGTTCAATTCCCCAGTACCTACATAAAGCCAGCTGCACAAAGTGGTGCATGCATCTGAAGTCTGTCTGCAGTGGCTAGAAGTCATGGCATGCTCATTCTATCTGCCTCTTTCCCTCTCTGCTTCTCTCAAAAAAATAAAAATTTAAAAAAGTAATTTCAGGTGGAACACATTTATGTTTTAAGATATTGTCTTTCAATTACTATAAATTATGGTAGAATACACGACAACATTTACTATTGTAAGCATTTGTAAATATGTCATATGTTGTAGAACCACCATTAGCACTAATCTCTGTAATTCTTCATGGTGGAAAACTGCAAATCTATGTTCAATCAATGAAACTACAAATTTCCTTCCTCATCTAGCCCTTGGAAGCCACCAGTATTCCTCTACTTTTACTTTTAGTCTTTACTGATTTAACTGCTCTAAGAACTTTATAAGTAGAACCACATACTACTTACATTTGGTGACTATTATTGCACTTAGCATAAGTGATATAATTTTCCATTTATGAACATGCCACATTTTGCTTATACAGCTTGTGTGTGGTGGCCAGAAGACCATCATGAGTGTCAACAACTTTTTTTTTTTTTTTTTTTTTGAGGAAGGATAACTCTCTGTCCTGGAACTGGCCTAAGAAGGTGAGAATGGCTGACCAGCATGCTCCAGGGATCTGCTTATCCCTGCTTCTCCAGTGCTGGGGCTACAAGTACATGCCATCATCCTTGGCTTTTTTCTTATGAGTTTTAGGATTGAACTCAGATCCTCCTGCTTGAAAGGCAAGTACTTTTCGAACTGAGCTATCTCCCCAACCCCTGCATTTTTCTCTTTCCCTTCCTTTCCTTTCCTTATTTCTTTGAGGTAGGGCCTCACTTTAACTCATGTTGAACTGGAATTCACTATGTAGGCTCAGGGTGGCCTTGAACTCATGGCGATCTGCCTACCTCTGCCTCCCAAGTGCTGGTATTAAATGCATGTGCCACCACACCTGGCTTTGTATTTTTCATTTTTAAAGAAACCATTACACCAATTTCCACAGTGGCTGCACCCTTTTATATACCTACCAGAAGGGCACAAAAATTGTAATTTATTTACCTGTTGGCCAACATTTCTGTAGTAGCCATACTGATGAGTGTAAGATAAAATTCAACTATGGCTCTGGTTTACATTGCCTAATAAACAGAGCAGTTCTTCTTGTGTTTCCTGGTCATTCCATATCTTAGAGAAATATCTACTTCAAGCCCTTTGATATTTTTTTCTTGTCTTGTCTTTCACACATGTAAAGCAAATTATCTACCACTGGATTTTACACCAAGCCCTATCACATTATCACTAGGTTATTATTGAGTTATACAGTTTGATTACTGAGCTATGCAAATATTTATATATTTAAAATGAAAATGCCAGAAAAATATACCAATAAGTAAAAATCTCACAATAATTTTTCAATTAAGGAGTTTATTTATTGCCCATTAATGTACTTGGTTTTTCTAAAATCTTTTATTTTTATCCTGTTTCTAATGTATCATGTCTTAATAAAATAAACTCACATTGCACTTGAAATAAACAGAGACAAGATAGCAGAGACAAGGATCACTCATGAATGTAAACATAATGTGCCATTAAAGCTGGGGTTGAAAATTTAATTTTCGATAATATAGAGAGGACTGAGCTGGGTGTGGTGGTGCCTTTAATCCCAGCACTCGGGAGGCAGAGGTAGGAGGATCACTGTGAGTTCAAGGCCACCCTGAGACTACATAGTTAATTCCAGGTCAACCTGGACCAGAGTGAGATCCTACCTCGAAAAACCAAAAAAAGAAAAAAAAAAAATATATATATATATACACATACACACACACACACACACACACACACGACTGAAGGACATCTTATAATAGTATATTTTATACTTTCTCAGCTGAAGTCAGGGCATTTTTTTCTTAGGGGCAAAAAGCAAAACATAATCTGAGAATAAGATTTGTGAGAAGTGCTACACAATATAGATGGTCTACCTATGGATAACCAAGTTAGTTGGGAAATTGTTGTTAAAGAAATTTAGCAGCTGGAGAGATGGCTTGGCAGTTAAGGCACTTGCCTGCAAAGCCAAAGGACCCAGGTTTGATTCTCCAGTACCTACATAAAGCCAGAAGCACAAGGTGGTTTGCAGTGGCTATATATCCTGGTATGCCCATTCTGTTGCTCTCTCAAATAAATGAAAGAAGACAGACAGACAGACAGACAGAGAAAGAAAGAAAGAAAGAAAGAAAGAAAGAAAGAAAGAAAGAAAGAAAGAGCGAGCTGGAGAGATGGTTAGGCAGTTACATACCCTTGCCTGCAAAGCATAACGGCCTGAGTTCAATTCCCCAGAGCCCACTTAAAGCCAGATGCACAAAACGGTGCATGCATCTGGAGTTCATTTGCAGTGGCTGGAGGCCCTGGTGCACACATGCTTGCTTGTGCTCTCTTGTTCACTTGTGCTCATGTTCTCCCTCTCTCTCTCTCTCTCTCTGTATCTGTCTGCTTGTAAATAAATAAATTTTTTAAGGGAAGATATTTAGAGCTGGGGAGATGGGTTCAGTGCACAAAATACCTGTCATGCAAGCTTGAGCTCCAGAACCAACATAAAGCTGAATGCTGCAATGCTAGTGTCTGTAACCCCAGCACACCTGCACGAGGAAGGAGGAGACAGGAGAGCTGCCCAAAGCTTCTGGGCCAGCTAGCCTGGTGTTTGCGAAGGCTAAGGAGACTGATGCCTGAAAGAAGGTGGAAGCTAGCACTGACACTGAAGTTGTCTACTGATCTTGATGTGTGTGGCATGGCACATACATGCCTGCACTCACAAACATGACCCTGCATCACACATACACACCCAAAAGAGAAATAAATTCAACTATTTCAGCTAGAGAAATATTCATTATAATGTATACTTCATCATTCCTAAATGTTATTTTAAAAACTATTACTTATGTACACCATGACAATATTTTTTAAAGAAGCTTAAATATTTCATACCTATATGAATTTGAATTTGAATGCTCATGGAGATGGAAATCTGAAGATATAGCATCATCATCATTATCATCATCATCATCATCATCACTTTCTAGACTCTCCTCTGAGTCATACTCAGCTCTACTTTGGGAAGGGGGCAGAAAAGGCTGAAACAAAAATTATATAGCTTATCATCCAAATGTTTGATTTAATATATCCAAATAAATAATAGTCTAATAATAATATCCAATTTTCAGACCTTTCCTAATAAAAAAGTAAAATAGGGGCTGGAGAGATGGCTTAGCAGTTAAGTGCTTGCCTGTGAAGCCTAAGGACCCCAGTTTGAGGCTCAATTCCCCAGGACCCACGTTAGCCAGACGCAAAAGGGGGCTCAGACATCTGGAGTTTGTTTGCAGTGGCTGGAAGCCCTGGCACGCCCATTCTCTCTCTGCCTCTCTTTCTCTCTGTCGCTCTCAAATAAATAAATAAAAATAAACAATTAGGGCTGGAGAGATGGCTTAATGGTTAAGCGCTTGCCTGTGAAGCCTACAGACCCCAGTTTGAGGCTTGATTCCCCAGGACCCACGTTAGCCAGATGCACAAGGGGGCACATGGATCTGGAATTCGTTTGCAGTGGCTGGAGGCCCTGGTGTGCCCATTCTCTCTCTCTCTGTCTCTCGCTCTCAAATAAATAAAAATAAAAATGAAAAACAACAACAACAATTAGTGCTTAAAAAAGTAAAATAATATTTCCCACATTGTTTCTGTGATATATTATAAAACTGCCATAATTTATCCAGTCAGTGAAAAATTCTTAATTTTAATGAGAATGTGTCAAAATGTCAACTTGCTAGAAGGTAGTTTTTTGTTGTTGTTGTTTTTGTTTTGCTTTTCAAGGTAGGGTTTGGTTCTGGCTCAGGCTGACCTGGAATTAACTTAGAAGGTAATTTTTCTTAGACAAGGCCTCACTATGTAGCCTGGACTAGTCTTGAGCTTGCTATCTATCTGCCTTAACCTCCCAAGTGTTGGGTTTATAGGTCAAGGCCACTCTCTCTGAAATAATTTCATCCTTTCCTTAAAATTACCTTCTATATTTGTTAATTTACTAAATTTCTGCTTATCCATTTATTATCTTTCAAATAGCAGTAATGCCAATATAGTTAGCTATTTTTCTATAACTCTATTAATATTCAATTTGAATTTCCTTCTCAGTACCATCACTCTTCCTTTTTCTGATGCACTTTCAATTTATTTACCAATTCCCCCTTTGGATTATACTATTTTTAAAATAGCATATGGAAGACAAGGGAAAATAAGTATATGCCATGCTGTCTGTGTATGAGTTAACAGGCACTAAATAACCAATCACTGGCAGACTTTGAAAGACATGACGTAACTGGTTACTGATCACAATATACATCTGTGATTCACATATGTGGAACCAAGAACTGTACAGAAGCTTATATATTATGCAATTCCACATAATATGTTGTGGTAAACTGAATTTCAGGTAATGACGATATTTAACTCAGCACAGGTAAATGAAATTTGTGCCTGTTAAAATATTTCAAGGTTGTGTAGAGTACTAAAAATGAAGGAGGGTCTCTTGTTCTACTTAGTAGCCAAAGACTTATCTACCTTGTATAAGATCCTGACTTTGAGCTCCAAGATGTGGAAAAAAGAAAGAAGAGGGAATGGGAAGGAGGAGAGAGAAGATGAAAGAGGAGAAAGAAAAGAAAAAGAAACTAAGTATGAATGATAGATGATCAGAGCACTTTACTAGCAATTTTCATTCTTTTTATTTTTATTTATTTAATTGACAGAGAAAATGTCGGGGGGAGAGAATGGGCACAGCAGGGCCTCCAGCCACTGCAAACAAACTCCAGACGTGTGGGCCCCCATGTGCACCTGGCTAACATGTGTCCTGGGGAATGGAACCTGGGTCCTTTGGCTTTGTAGGCAAACACCTTAACCACTAAGCCATCCCTCCAGCTTGCAATCTTCATTCTTTACATTCTTTAGCCACTTTTAAGTACAAAACATTAAAGCATTAATTGAACTATATTTTAACTTATTTAATAACTTTGTTTAGTTTAAAATGCAATCATAATTTATCAATGTACTCTGATACAAATGAAAAAGTTTAAAGCCAGAGTGGGAAAATATTTAGAAGCACTGACAATTAATTACTTCATTAGAACTCCTTCATTTCTATTTCACAATGTAAATACTGGTATGTTTAATGCTTTTATTACCTTGGCTATGAAGTAGTCCCAGATACTTAGCTCAGGTGGGATAAATTTCTCTTTGACCATCAGTAGCTCCTGACTTACTGGTGGTGAGCAAGAGGTCAATGTGGCTGATTCTCTGCAAGGTACTTTTGATGGCTTAAAATGTTTGTTTTGTTTTTCTCCTTCTTCGACTAATGGAGAAACTAAGAAGAGAACAAAGTATTATTAAAACAAGTACTATCTTCACCCACTCTTCTTGCAGTCAAGCTAAAGTTAACTACAATAACGTACAAAAGCTAAGATAGGGATTATCAAAGTATAGAGCAGGTAAGGAAATAGGTGGTGAATTGAGCCAAAAAATTCCTTTGTATAGGAACCTCTGATTTTACCTTAACTTGTCTATCACACTCCAAATGTTCATTTATCAACTGTGTATGTGGGATAAGAAATGTTATACTTGCCTACAAATCAGTCCAGAATTCAGGTAGGTTCATGTAGGAAATTTCCCAAGTCCTTGCACTTTTTTGTTTGTTTGTTTTTCGAGGTAGGGTCTCACTCTAGCCCAGGCTGACCTGGAATTCACTGTCATCTCAGGGTGGCCTAGAACTAATGGTGATCCTCCTACCTCTGCCTCCCAGGTGCTGAGATTGTGTGATTTTTTGAAGGAAGAGTGGTGCTAGGGATTCAGCCCAGGCCCTAATGCACGATAAGTACATGCTCTACCAGTGAAGTACACCTCACATTAGTTACCTACTTTTTTTATTTTTAAATTTTACTTATTTGAGAGAGAGAAAAAGGCAGACAGACAGAGAATGTCCACAACAGGGCCTCTAGTCACTGCAAACTAATTCCAAACTAATTCATGTACCACCTTGTGCATCTGGCTTACATGAGTACTAGACAATCAAACCTGGGTTCTTAGGCTTCGCAGACAAGTCCCTTAACTGCTAAGCCATCTTTCCAGCCCCTTACTTTTTTTTTTTTTTTAAAGATTATAAATATAATAGACAGAATGACTGTGTTAAGTAATAGCAACAACTTACTCTTGAAATTCTCCATTAAGAAACTGGCCTCATTTACAAAAAAAAATTAGAAAGGGCTGAAGACGTGGCCTAGTGGTTAAGGCATTTGCTTGCAAAGCCAAAAGAGACAGATTCAACCACTCAGGACCCACTTGCCAGATGCACAAGGTGGTGCATGTATCTGTAGTTCATTTGTACCAGCTGAAGGCCCTGGTGTACTCATTCTCTCTCAAATAAATAAAAGTAAAAAATATTTTAAAAAAGAGACTGACTTCATACATAAAAAACTATGTTATTTCATTAAAAGTGCTTTAAAATTTGAGGACCATAACTACTAAATGGATTCAAACAAAAATAACTGCAAGATGGAACATTCTAGTCAAAGGGATTAAACAGAAGGGAAATTTCTGTCTTTATTGTTATACTTTCTAAATGCTCTATTCAATTTGAAAATATTCTCTCCACATTTTACCCTAGAATACTTAAGACCTAATTAGCACTGTAGAAAATGAAAAGTCATATATTTTTTTTCTTTTTGGTGGTGCCAGTGCCCTGCAAGTATTACATCACTGAGCCGCATTCCTATCTAACACAGCTGTTTTTAATCAATCCTAAATCACAAGATGCAAGACTCCTGTACAGAATCAGGGCACCCATACACTCAGCATGACCTAACAGGCAAACAATTCACATTAAGCCACAGCAGCATTTTCTTACAATGAGCTTTCACTTCCTTCAAAGGGATATAAATATTTGTGCTGTAATATAATCTTAGCATTTACAGGTATTCAGCTTGAGGCACAGTAGGCACATACAATTTACCAATATACAACCTGAGTTAATGTATTAGTAATCAGTTACTTCAGAGAAGAGAAAATAGGAATATTAGAATCCTAAAAGTGACACCACCATTACTTACTTTGTAAAATGATTCAGTTTTCACATTTTAATCTGTTTAAGTTTTTCTTTCATCTTATTAACATGTGATAACCAAAATTTCAATATATCTACTACATATATTAACATATATTCTAAAACTAAAATGAAGAGGAAACTGCATGTAGAGACAAAGTATTTTAAGGAAAATGGAGAGGCAAAAAAGTATCTACAGAAGTCATAAAGAATCTAGCACATGCCTTCCAGGTGAGAAGATGGCTTGACAGCCATGCCATAGCAGCCTAGGGGGGAAAAAGCAGAAAAACAGCAAAATATACTCTTCTACTGAAAAGTGCAGGTGTATAGGGAATTATCAACAAAGCAGAGAACCAAGAGAGACCCACAGCTTCTAGAAATCAGGCAAGCAGCCAGAATTCGCTCTACACAGCTGCCCAGCTCTGCCTGAGCCACAAGAGCAGCCAGGTAAAAGGATTTTCCATTCACACCAGCTTCCTGCCAAACCTGAAGGAGACAGCAGGGACCAGCTGAGCGCCTCCTAAAGAAGAGGACCACAGGGACCAGCTACACAGCTCCAGTACAACTTCAAGCACCCTCCACAGCCTCCCCTCCCCCACCCGCCAACACTGGCTACCACTGGAGACCAGGGGAAGGGAACTCAGCTACACAGCTCCCAGCACAGGCGATCACAGCAGCAGACTCACCAACCCAACCAGCCTAGCTGAACCCACAACACAATAAAGAGGGACCCACGCAGGCATGCCACATAGAATCCAAAGTCATCCCAACAGGTAACAGGACCTACTTAAACTGGGTCAGTACCTGCTCCAAAATCTGGTATACAAGCCTTCCCTGGAAGTGCTAATCTAATCTTTCATGTCAGGGCAGGTTGTATGTTAGATCTGATTGATGGTTGGCTTTGCCATTCTTAAATAAGCTGTGTTTTGGGGCTGTCCTTTGTTGTTTCCTGATTTATAGTACCGTTGTCTGTCATTCTTGGGGGCAGCTCTCACTCAGCCCCCCCCCCCAGTCCCCAGGTTGACATGGAACCCTTGAAATCTCAGCCTCTCAGTTGGCAGGATTAAGTGGGCAACACACACCCTTAGGGACTTTGACTTTGTTAGATTATTTATCTGTTTAAATACCCATGCTTACGACATAAATACTTTGTGTTGGTTTTGATTGAATGTGTACATTGCTCAGTTGAAGTTTGGAATTTACCTGTATTTTGCGCCACACAGTCTGCTAGAATACTTGTATAGCTGGCAAACCCAACACCTAGGGTAACTTCTTCTGTTACTCTGGGAGCAATACAAAAGCCACACCTGGCACCTTAATCTCCTACCCTAAAGATATATCATGCCAGATTTACATGTCTAAGAACATTACAGATAATTAGAAAATCTAAGCATCAACTTAATCCCAGATGTAAAAAATCTCTACATTATAATACAAGAAACACAAAGAATGAAGACAATATAATTCCACCAAAAATTATAAATTCATCAGAAATGGCCCCTGGTGAGATGGATTTAGATGAAATGCCTGATAAAGATTTCAAAAGAATGATTACAACTATATTGAAAGAAAGCAAAGGAATCAAAGGAGAAAACAAACCCCTGAAGGAGAACACAGGAAACCAACTTAATGAAATAAGGAGGTCATTACAAGACATAAGTAAGGAAATATAAATAATGAAAACATACCAATGAGAAATATTAGAAATGAAAAATAGAGTAAGTCAAATAGAAAACTCTGTAGACAGTAGAATGGATCAAGGAGAGAACAGAACATCTATACTAGAAGCATTACCTCATATAGTTCTTTGTATCTTTGGAAGGCTCCATAAAAATAATTTATAAATAACTGAACTGAAAGTAATAATTTGTTTCCAAATCATATACCAAAGCAGATTCCAATATAATTAGTGTGTGAAATAATTCATTGAAATATAGAAGGAAAATACCACAACTTCTGTATAAACTTATTAACATAGAGAAGGAAGGAGGATAAAGGAAAGGGTTTAGAGAAGAAATACTTTATCATTTCATGCATAGGACATATTTTAAATCATCAAATTTTGGGGTATGAACACAGAAATGTGGTTGGAAAGGGGAAGGAAGAGAGAAAAAATAAGTTATTTAATAGTTACAGATTTGCATAAAGAAAATTTCTGGAAGTATGTTTCACAACAACATGAGTATCTTTAACACTACAAAGCTGTACACTTAATAGTTAACAGATAAATTTTATGTTTAGCACAACTAAAATATTAGAATGGAGGAAATATGTATCATAATTTTATATTATAGATCATATCATATTATGGATACAGTTCAATGAAGGAGCACTTATTTATAATCTACAAAACCTTAGGTTCCATCCTGAGTATCACAAACACAAAAACTAAATTATAGTAAAGAAAATATATTCAATTCATTTTGCTATAGGACTTGAAACAGCCAAAACAGAAAACAAGACTAGAATGCTGGGCATAGTAGCATGCACCTTTAATCCTAGCACTCAGGAGTCTGAGGTAGGAAGATCACTGTGAGTTCCAGGCCAGCCTGGAGCTACACAGCAAATTCCAGGTCAACAGGGGCTGGAATGAGCCCCCTACCTTGAAAAACAAATGAATGAGCAAACAAACCCCCAAAACAAACAAAACAAAGCAAACAAGACTAGAGAGACAAGCTTCTATCGTTACAGTTTTTTGCTTTCTAATCAGGCTTTAGTAATAAAACTTATTTGTAAAAATGTATACATGCACATTTATTGGAATGTTTCTTTCATCCCCTGTGTATTTTCTACTCATAAAAGTTTGCCTTTCCTAACATTTACCAAATGAATACATGCTATTTAAACATTATGTTCAAATTAATAAGTCTACCAATAAAAAAGATACTAACAAAGATATAATCCCTTCCCAAGAAAAAGTAAGTTTTTCAGCAGCCTTTTTAAATTTTTAAAAAAAATTTTTTTATTAACAACTTCCATTATTATAAAAAATACCCTATGGTAATAACCTCCCTCCCCCCACTTTCCCCTTTGAAACTCCATTCTCCATCATACCCCCTCCCCATCAGCAGCCTTTTTATAGAAGTGTTTTACAATCGATATTTAAGTTGCTGATTTTATATTAGGTATTACATATGCTTACCTTTTCTGGTCAAGAAATTTTGCTATTTTGCTAAGTAAGTGAATGATGACAACAACCTGTGATAATCACTAAATACTACACATTTAACTTTTTATATAAAATTTCCAGTAAAAAGCCAAACATTTGGATTTTATGATCTGTAATTAACATAACAAAATGACAAAGAGATACTTTAACATGTCTTTAAAATATTACCAGCAGCCTCATAACAAAAAGCATGGCATGCTTACCACAAATAATTCATTTTACATTTCACTACTCAATTTGGGCATAAGAAAATCAATACTGCAAGTTTATTAACATAAAACTTCACAGGTCCTATAATTGCAAATTTCTCACAAAATGCAAAAAGCAGCAAAAGTATGGATTTCTAACTGTTGGCAGAGAGAGTAAGTTTTAAAAATTGCTTTTGCTTAGCTAATTCTCAACTATAATGATTAACCAGAACAAAGTGATTAAGATTAAGAACACACTACCTGTACCACAATTTGAGTATAAAAATCAAATTTTTGCCAGGGATGGTAGCGCATGCCTTTAATCCCAGTACTTGGGAGGCAGAGGTAGGAGGATCACTGTGAGTTCGAGGACAATCTGAGGCTACATAGTGAATTCCAAGTCAGCCTGGACTAGAGTGAGAGCCTACCTTGAAAGACAAAACAAAACAAAACAAAAAAATCAAATTCTTATGTGATGTAGAATTCAGAAATTAAATTTGATTTAAAAATTAAATTTCTGCCTGGCATGGTGACACATGCCTTTAATCCCAGTCAAGACAGGAGGATGGCTGTGAGTTTGAGGATACCCTGAGACAGTGAATTCCAGGTCAGCCTGGCCTAAAATGAGAACTCTACCTTGAAAACCAAAACAAAATGAATAAATTTCTAAATTCTGTACGTTATTAACATTCTTATGAAGAATTCTGACCTTCCAAGTATAGATAGTCTAGTAGAAAAATCATTTTAAGTTACAAAGCTTAAGTCACATTTAAATCTTGTGCCACTAAAACTATTAGAACATTAAGAATGTAATAGCTTGCCGGGCGTGGTGATACACACCTTTAATCCTAGCACTCGGGAGGCAGAGGTAGGAGGATTACCGTGAGTTCAAGGCCACCCTGAGACTCCATAGTGAATTCCAGGTCAGCCTGGGCTAGAGTGAGACCCTACCTCGAAAAACCAAAAAAAAAAAAAAAAAAAAGAAGAAGAATATAACAGCCATTTAGAGAAAAGTATAGTTTAGTCCATGATACAATTATTGTAAAAACAATTAAATCATGGGCTAGAGAGATGGCGCAGTGGTTAAGGTGTTTTTCTGTAAAGTGTAAGGGCCCACTTTGGACTTTCCAGATCCCATGTGAGCCAGATGCATAAGGTGACGCAAATGCGAAAAGGTTACATATGCACACAAGATGACGCATACGCATCCAGAGTTTGACTGCAGTGGCTGGAGGCCCTGGAGCACCAATTCTCTCTCATAAAAAAATACAATAAAAATAAAAATTCATGCCAGAACCTCTCATATTATTAAAAGTGTCATTTTTTAGAAATAGGTATTTAGGGTTCTAAACAAGTATTTCATTTTAATATATAATCCTGTACTACTGATTAAGTCGCCAGAAATGAAACATTCTGGACTTCTCAGTTTTTGTTTGGTTAAATTTAAAAGCTTAGAATTAAAATATATAAGGCAATTTTGACTGAAATCTCACTAACTTTTCTGAAACACATTATTTTATCCTCTTGGCTAGCAATATCTACTGAATACTGAATAAGGTTAGACTCTCTTGGAACACTGACAATATTCATTACCTACACCCTAAAATTTATCAGACTGCTATGTCTTAATAATATAATGTGTTCCAAAGCTGACATTTCAGGGTTTTCCTAAAATGTTTTCCTTCTATTGAAAGCCATAATTATTTATCTCTCATCTTTTTTTTTTTTTTTTCTGGTCCTCAGATTTCTCTCTCTGTAGTTTCAGAGGATGGATGGGCCTCACTCATAAGGTTGCTGCTTTTAATTGCCACTACTGCCTTCACTGTGTACTGTCTCCCAATCTTCTCCCTCCTCAACCTCTCCTAGCTCCTTTTCAAACTAAATCAGCTATGGAACCAAAAGGCCTTTGGATTTGGACTTCAGTGAATAGTTTCCATTTCTGGTTACCACACTGATGAATCACATCATGCATGTTTCTGTACGTGCTCCTGCCATTACTTTCTGATCATATTCAGAATCATTTATGTGTTCTCAAAGATGAATATCACAGACCATCACACTAAGGAATCAAATTTTCAATTTTCTATAATATTTGGTTATGATGTTTCCAATGCAAGAAGTTAAACATAGAGTTGTAGACAATTTATAGTCTTGATTTTTTTGACTATTGAGATTCAATAAATAGGATACAGCTTGTGAAGATACTTATACTGACACTTGAAAAATAATTCTGTAACAATATAATTGTTTATAGCAATATATCTGGGTGCTTAAGGATCAATCTGGACTTTGAGCAAGATTCTTCATATGTATTTGTGTTTAGCTCGAACTATGGCAAGTGATTTGGCTCAGTGGCAGAATGCCTTGTGCCTAACGTGTACAAGGCTCTGGGTTTAATTTTCAGCACCACACAAAAACAAAAATTGTTGGAAGTGAGACCGAATGACTGGTTAGGTTAGTGAGAATGTATTGTTTCAAAAACATATGGTGACATTGCTTACCAAGAATTTGTATCCATTTTAATTATTCCATAGTACCAACAGTATGGAATTTTTTCTTAGAATATATTAAAAACAGCCTAAATTAATTTATCAGTTATTAATTTATTAACCCATACCTATGAATATTATTCCTGTTAGGGTCTTAAATATTTTTCCTGAATTGTATCTGAAGTATATAGAACGTGGCAAATTTCATATAAGGTTACTTTTTTTTTTTTTTAAATTAAGGCCAAGAAAAAAAAAACATGGGAAATAACTTCAAAAAGCATAAAAGGGGAGCTGGGAATGGTGGCGCACACCTTTAATCCCAGCACTTGGCAGGCAAAGGTAAGAGTATCGCTATGAGTTCAAGGCCACCCTGACACTACATAGTGATTTCCAGGTCAGCCTGGGCCAGAGTGAGACCCTACCTGGGGGGGGGGGGGAGGGGAGCATAAAAGGGATGTTGTAAAAATTAAAATATTTAATATTTTAATAAAAAGGGTAAATTTGGTAAACAAATCTACAGTTAAAATTTTAAGATTGAAACGAGAAACCCAGAAGTAAGTAAGTTTAATTGAGTGCAAAGGCCAAGGAAGGAGCAGAGAAGTAAACAGTGACTAGAGCAGTGAGCCAAGGGTGCCGGACAGACAAATGCCAGGCACGACAGCAGGAACCTTGACAAGACACATTAGCCTTGCACACTTCAGAGAAGCCGAAGCTATTCACCTCCAAACTTCTTCAAGAAGGTCAAGACCATGACAGCAAAGATTACAAATCAACCTACTGAGGCTATTTGTCACATTTTGCAAGGAACACTGTGTGGTCAGGTCAAAAATTCCTAACAGGCTCCATGTGAAGTCTGTATCAGGCTTAAAATGGTAACATTAGTTCTGAAAAACTATGTCTTTTAACAGGGGAGGCAAGTATTCTATTACAAATGAAGCAACAACAAACTGCTTCTACCTCAGAGATGTTCAAAATACAATCTTCTTTTATAAATAATATTTGATTGGAGTAAAACTGACTTATTTGCTTCACTTTAAATATTTAACATATGAGACTAAACCTTTGTCTTTTTCCTGGTGAAAGAAGGGAAGAACATGAATTACAAAGCAATAGAATGCTGAGTAAATTAACAGTTTCTGTGAATGGAGTGATGTGGAAAACTAGGCCACCAGGATATTATTTTATTATATAATCAGTAACATAATGCGAATTGCTTTAGGGAAGTATAATGCTTGCCAATATTGTTAATAACAGCTTTCAAATATTTGAACAAGATAACCTCTTTTCTAATTTTCTTTTAATATAGCTTCACTAAAAGAATATTTTTCAATCACAGGAGAGGATTTAGCATCAATATTCCTCCCCCCCCCCTCTTTTTTTTTTTTTTTTTTTTTTTTTCGAGGTAGGGTCTCTCTCTAGTCCAGGCTGAGCTGGAATTTCCTATGTAGTCTCAGGGTGGCCTTGAACTCACAGCAATCCTCCTACCTCAGCCTCTTGAGTGCTGGGATTAAAGGCATGTGCCACGATGCCCAGCACAGAGAGAGAAAAAGAGGGCCAATGCAAATGAACTCCAGATGCATGCGCTATTTGTGCATCTGGCTTCACGTGGGTACTGAGGAATCAAACTTGGGTTGTCAGGTTTTGCAGGCAAGTGCCTTAACCTTTGTGCCAGCTCTCCAGCCCTTAAGTATTTTTTTCTTTTCTTTTTTTTAACTCTCACATATCTACTGCTATCTATCTGACCTTATAAAACATAAATATGCAAGCCTACAAACATGGTAGGGAGGAACCGCCTTAAAATTCACAAAGAGATAAATAATCTTGCTAGGGTTCTCCCTTAAGTTGTATATACAGGCTTTTTCTTTGAAAAACATTTAAAGCCAGTTGTAGTGGCACACACCTTTAATCCCACCATTTGGGAGACAGCGGTAGGAGGATTACCATGAGTTCAAGTCCAGCCTGGGATTACAGAATGATTGCCAAGTCAGTCTGGGCTAGAGTGAGACCCTACCTCAAAAAAGCAACAACAACAACAAAAAAGATTTTATTTAAAAAAATATTTCATTTATTGAATGTCAGTATAGCATGAAACAGCTAATACTATATATTAAGTCTTAAATCTACTACATGTAATTCTCCAAACTGGAAAACCAAGCTTATGATATATGTGTTAATAAATCACAAAAAAGGAAGGTAGAAAACATCATGAGAATTTTTTAAATTTAGAAGGTAAACTGCTTCTACCTTATTTGAACATACATATGTAATATTAGAAATGAAAGGAAAATAAATTATTTAAAACATTTGCTCTTCATAGTACTATGAACACTTAGAAATCCAAAGATGAATGGCCAGTCATAATACGCAAACGATAAAGCAGCCTTGTATAAAATGTTTTTCCATTCATTTCAAGCCATAGTATGATTTTTTTTATGATTAGCAAGTATTGAAACTTTTTTTACTGTTGTTTTATTTCTGCGCACACTTATTAATGTTAAAATTTAAGAGACAGAAGATGTCCAAAATGAAGAATCAAAAAGCAGAACAAAATAGCAGAAATAGTTTTCTTAAATGCTAATTACTGTCTTAAATCAAAAATATGGCTTGGTTAAAGGAAATGTTAATTATCCGTAAATGCTAAACAAAATAATCTGTTTCACTCTACCCAACCCCTCAAAAACAACACAAAGCAAGCTAAATTGTAAAAGCCTATTTCTAAAGCTAGTATCTTGCCTGCAAGACTGGAAGGGCTATGAGAACTGATGGCTGAAAGAGCTTTGGAAAAGCCCACACATTCCATGGAGAATACCACTACCTGGTGGGGGCTAGGCATAGCAAAGTGCCTTCCTGCCAAAGAAAGAAGAGAGAATCTGTATTTGGGACAGAACAAAAACCAATGTTACAGTGTATTTCAAAAGAAATGAAAATTTCAGAAAGACTTAATAAAATTATATTACATAGTTCTAATCTTCAGTGCAAGAGTATTTTAAGACTGAAAATTGCAACAGAAGCTTCAATACATCACTTTTACCACAAAATTATTCATTAATGCTTTAACAAAATGACCTTGTGTAACAAGAGCTTTATGTGACTAAATTAAAATATAATTACATTGATAAAGTTATCACTCAGATGAATAAATAAAACTTCAGATTAAAAAAAAAAAAAGATGAAAAACTTACCAGATAAAGCTTTTGTATGTGTCTGTTCCTTGGGAACATGTGCTCCTCCACCAAATACTGCAGACCACATCTTTTCATTTAGCGGATGGGCTACTATCCGGAATAGTTCATTACTAGAATGAGTTGCCAGGCCATGGATGAAGAGACTAAGATACACTGCTGTGAGGATCTCACAAAGCAAAACTGTGAGTCCTGACTGGGCTTCCTCACCAGAAGAATTCAAAAGCCGAGTTAAACAAGTTATTCCTATTATAAAAAACAAAGGACTGCCACTAAGAATATATTCTTACGATTAAAACAGCTGTATATTTTTCTTTTTAAAAATTTATTATGCTTTTTTCAATTTATATATATATATATATATATATGTATCTTACATAGGTTAACATTAGTATTTCCTTGATTGTTAAAATAATTTGTAGTTTGTTACATCATTTCTTGTTTGTTTGTTTTTTTTAATTTGTTTTGTTTTGCTTTTTTGAGGTGAGATCTCGCTCTAGCCCAGGCTAACCTGAAATTAATTCTGTAGTCCCAGGCAGGAACAGAACCATTAGCAATCTTCCTTCCTCAGGCTCCTGAGTCTTGTATCCCTCCACACCCCTCCTCCTTTTCCCTAAGAGCACTTTTCAGTAGGGCCCTTGGTGTTCACTGTGGGGTAATTAGGGCCTCTGTCAGTCTGTGGGTAGGGGGAGGCTGTACCTCAGGATATTTCTATCCACCCTGTGACTCTTACAATCTTTGTAGCCCCCTCTTCCACAACAGTCCCTGAGTCTTGGCAGGAGTGTTAGCAGTTTGTTTTCAGTGTCTGTATTTTTTTAAATTTTTGAACAAAATGTACTGCATCAGGATTAAATATTTTCTTACTAGATTCCTAACTGGTAGAGGTTATTCAGTTAGAAAACAACTGTTAGACTAAGTTCAATTTAGACAGACTGAACATCTACACATCTACAATTTATCTCAAGTTTTATAAATAAAAACTTAATGGCATAAATATTTTTTATTACAACAAAAGCAAAATTGTTTAAGAAAAAATGTTGTCCAAGCACGGTGGTGCACACCTTTAATCCTAGCACTCAGGAGCCTGAGGAAGGAAGATTGCTAATGGTTCTGCTCCTGCCTGGGACTACAAAATAAATTTCAGGTTAGCCTGGGCTAGAGCGAGATCCCACCTCAAAAAAGCAAAACAAAACAAATTAAAAAAAAAAAAACAAGAAATGATGTAACTACAAATTATTTTAATATAACAATCAAGGAAATACTAATGTTAAGTAATTATAGAATTTGTAATGGTGCCAATTCTAGTAATATTTAACAATGATTATTATATGGTAAAAGCCAAGCCAAATCTTTTTATTCACTTAACATTTTCAATATGTTTAAGAAAAAACTCTTATAAATTATTTGTACCTGGCCACTGAGCTGGTGAAGTGTTGGGAGTTACTGATTCATCTAAGCTTCCTGTTCTCAAGGAATGTCGATGGGGAAGCAGTACTGTCTGATATACCATTCCAGTGAACTGATTTGTTTGAAATGAACTAAGAAAAGAAAATAATATTGAAATCTATAATGAATTTCATATGTAATATTTATAAGCTTTAGACATAATTTATTGGGTACATTTAATAGAAGTTGTTATTAGTTATACTCTTATTATATCTAAGTTGTATACACTATAGTCCTCTATTAAAATAGTATCCTTTGAAAAAATAAATAAATAAAATAGTATCCTTTGAAGTATAAATATCCACATTTTCTAAGTTAAAACATATTTGATATGTTTTAAGTATACTTATTCAGAGAAAGACAAAGAACAGGCACAAACAAAAAGAAAACATACATGATTTTTCAGCAGGCTTACATAAAAGACTTTAAGTCAAGGTTATCTAATTAAAAGTAAAGTGAGTCTAGGTTCATCAGGCACTGAAAAGGCACTACATGTATAGTACAAAATACAATTTCTGTTCTCATAAAATTGATGCTCCTGTGGGGTAATCATATGCAAGTAAGTACACTCTATTGTTCTCAGTGATGAATTCATGCACATCACACACTGAAGATGAGAGAAAGAGAGAGAGAGAGAAAGAGAGAGACACAGAGAGAGAGAGAGAGAGGATGTCACACACTGGAGGATTTAAGATAAGCTTCATCAAGAAAATTATGATTGAAAACCCAAGAGTAAGTGAGCAGGTAAACAAACTAACTTATAGCTTGAAATAAACAATAAAATCATTCTGATAGCAAACAACACAATTTCAGACATTCCTATACCACACATTCAGTAAATGAATATGATATTTAAACATAGTAAGATGTTAGTTTAAGTATGTTCCTATTAGCAAATCTCACTTCTCACAACATTTTGATGTATTTGTAAATAGATTCTTTGGTTTTACTTTCCAGACTCAAAATGACAGAATAATAATAAAAACTCTTCCATCTGCTGGTACAGTAAGCAGAAAATGACAGGAAAATAAGAATATGCTGAAGGTAATATACCCATATTCAGTAACATAAAATGATCTCTGGGTAAAAGAAATCAAGTTGAAGCCACTTTGGGACTATATAATCAGGGTGGTAAGTGGGGCTATCCACTGACAAGATGAAGTGCTATGCCAAACAAACACCACACCAACAGCTGGCATCATGTGAAAGACAGCAAACTCACCAAAAGATCTTTATGAGGATAAGCACACATGTCAGAATATTAAAGTATATTATACACAAAAAAGTGATTTTAAAAATAAAAAACTGGGCTGGAGAGATGGCTTAACAGTTAAGGTGCCTGCCTGCAAAGCCATAGGACTCAGGTTTGATTCCCTAGTACCCATGTAAGCCAGATGCACAAGGGGCGCATTCATCTGGAGTTCGTTTGCAGTGGCTAGAGGACCTGGAATACACATTCTCTTTTTCTGTCTCTTTCTCTTAAATAAATGAAAATTAAAAAGATAGCCAGGCATAGTGGCACACACCTTAAATTCCAGCACGTGGGAGGCAGAGGTAGGAGGATCACCGTGAGTTCAAGGTCACTCTGAGACTATTTTAGCTCAGCCTGGGCTAGAGCGAGACCCTACCTCAAAAAACCAAAATAAAGCCGGGTGTGGTGGCACACGCCTTTAATCCCAGCACTTGGGAGGCAGAAGTAGGAGGATCTCCGTGAGTTCGAGGCCACCCTGAGACTCCATAGTGAATTCCAGGTCAGCCTGGGCTAGAATGAGACCCCACCTCGAAAAACCAAAACCAAACCAAAAAAAAAAAAAGAGAGTGAGAAGGACATCATATACATGAAGTGAAAAGGAAGCTCATGACTCTCCCTCTACCCATTGATATACCAAATAGTCATCTACCAATGGATCAATTCCTTCTGAGAGAAAAACCAGAAACCAGTTAAGCACCTCTTAGCCACTGGATAACTGAGAAAATAACTCAATCAAATGAGGTCAAATAAGCAGGAAAAGCATGGACCTACCCTTCTGAAATAAATGCCCAACATGTAGCATCTTGTGGAGATGAGGATGTAGACCTCATATATAACCCTAAGTTTAAACTCATAAACTCTTAATTTATCAACTATTGTAGTGGAGAGGATTAGACAGACAGACAGACAGACACACACACACACACACACACACATGACCTTAGACTTAACAGGTACAAAATTACAATGACTTCATCCCCCTGGACTCAGTGCAGAAAAGGGGAATTTAAAAAAAAAAGCTTATAAAATATTCCCTACGGATATTACCTTATGGCCTGGCTTTTGCATTGGGAGTTAAAACAACAATAATTAAGAAGCTTATACTCATACCAAGTGTACCAACTCTTACAATGTCCACCTGAAAAACAGTATTCTAAATATCTTCTAGTTCTGGAAGCAAAAGTGAATGCCACACATGTTGACTGAAGGAAAATAGCATTTTCATATGGGTAGGCAAGCTCTTCCAGGAACTCCCCGCCCCCAGCAGTGCAGAGGAGCTTTTTAAAAAATGTAACTGCCATTTCTCTTTTGAAGAAAGATTGGGAGATATGTGCAGAGCCCAATTTTTTTTTCAAGGTAGTATGTCGCTCTAGCCCAGTCTGACCTGAACCTCACTCGGTAGTCCTAAACTGGCTTTGAACTCACAGTGAAACTCTACCTCTGTGGGATTAAAGGTGTGTGCCACCACACCTGACTAAGCCCCAACTTTTGAATCGATACCCCAAGGGAATAGAAGAAATGAAACACATGCTAGTCTATCTTCATCACAGAACAAAGAGCTGGTTTTAAGCAGGAGCTCAAACACTTAATGCAGCTGTATCCCCTTGGAGTAATGCAGAGGAAAAAGAACAGAACATGCAATTCTGATTTAATTCTGGAAGCAGCTTATAGCAGACATTTGCAGGGTTTACCCGATAGCTTGATCTCTTACTCTCTATGAGCCTATATGTGTGGTTATATGTGTGGTCACGTGTGTGGGGCTGCATGTGTGTATTGGGTGGGGACCAGAGGTCGACATAAGGTGTCTTTCTCAAGTACTCTCCACTTTGTTTTGCTTTTTTTTGTTGTTTGTTTGTTTGTTTTGGTTTTTCGAGGAAGGGTCTCACTCTAGCCCAGGCTGTCCTTGAACTTACAGTGATCTTCCTACCTCTGCCTCTCAAGTACTGGGATTAAAGGTGTGTGCCACCACAACTGGTTCTCCACTTTGTTTTTTGAAACCCGGTCTCTCACTGAACTTGGACTATGCTGACTCAACTAGACTATCTAGCTAGCAAGTTCCAGGGATCTGCCTGTCTATACTTCCTCAATGCTAAAATGACAGGCACTACTGTTATTATATGTGGGTAGTAGGGATCCAATTTCAGGTCCTCACACTTGTGTGTCAAGTGTTTTAATGACTGAGCCATCTCCCTATCCCTAACTGTCCAATTTGTAAGGTAACTGCAATCAAGCTGTAGGTTTCTGGTGGGTAGAGCCAAAGCTAGGCACTACATGAGCTCTCCTGGCTTTCACAGATATGGACCCAAGCCAACAGACTCTCTGGAAGGAGTTTGGTCATGTAACATGTACCACGGCTCTCACAGTGCCCATCTGAGGAGCTGTCTCCTTAATATGTTAAGTTCTACAAGTTAAGAAGGCATAGCAACCCTCTGTGATTCAAGACCACAGAAAACAAGTGGTTATATAATGTGCCCATTTTCACTAGTTATGCCTACAGGATCATTAGGTGAATGTGAGTACAGGTATTTGCCACAGATTCTCTTGTCATGTAAGTTTAGAAAGTGTGTGTGATAACCTAAACTCAGACTCACTGTGGAGACAAAACTAGAAGACATATATTCAATAATCAAACCTCGATCTTAGGATGAAGCTCAGTATACAGTGCTTAGCTATAGCTGCAAGGCCTTGGAGCACAACACATTTCCAGAAACTAACCCAGATTAAGTTTGGTGATTGACTAAACATGGAATTCAAAATAATGGCTATAAAGTTGTGCACAGAGCTCAAAAGGGCAATGCAAGATACTGAAAACTTTAAATAGAAAGCAAAGTTCCAAGCAAAAGCAAAATTACTTAAGAAATAGTGTTGGCCAGCACTTGGAAGGTAGAGGTAGGAGGATTGTCCTGAGTTTGAAGGCAGGCTGGACTACAGGGTGAGCTCCAGGTTAACCTGGGCTAAAACGAGACTGTCTCATAAAAATAAAAATGCAGGGCTGGAGAGATGGCTTAACGGTTAAGCACCTGCCTGTGAAGCCTAAGGACCCCGGTTTGAGGCTTGATTCCCCAGGACCCACGTTAGCCAGATGCACAAGGGGGCGCATGCGTCTGGAGTTCATTTACAGTGGCTGGAGGTCCTGGCGCGCCCATTCTTTCTCTCTCTCTCTCTATCTGCCTCTTTCTCTCTCTCTGTCACTCTTAAATAATAAATAATTTAAATTTTTAAAAAAAATTTTTTTTAAATGCAGCTGGGTTTGGTGGCACATGCCTTCAATCTCAACACTCATGAAGCAGAGGTAGGAGGATTGCCATGAGCTCCAAGATAGCCTGAGACCACATTGTGAATTCCAGGTCAGCTTGGGCTAGAATGAGACCCTATCTTGAAAAACCAAAAATAAAAAGACATACACAATCAACACCACCACCACCAACATAGTTTAGTAACAAAAATAGTAATGTAGTGGCGTAAAAGCTAACATTAGACCAAAGAAACGAATGAAGAACCCTAATAAAGGCACCTAAGTCAAAGGAAAGTCTCTTTAATAAGTTATGATGATAAATTGGATCTACAATGGAGAAGAATGAAACCTGACTTACTGTACACAAATATCAATTCAAAATGGAATAAACTCTTAAATGTAAGGACAGATAAGGAACTGGGAAAAAATGGTAAATGCTGCAAGGGACTAGCTTAGACAAAGGTTGTTTTTGATAAGGCCTCAAAAGCACAGGCAAAAATGGGTGGTGCACGTCTTTAATCCCAGCACTCAAGAGGCAGAGGTAGGAGGATAGCCATGAGTTTGAGGCCAGCCTGAAGCTACATAATGAATTCCAGTCAGTGGGCTAGAAGGAGACCCTACCTCAAAATAAAAACAAACATACAAACAAATGGAACAAATAAGGTTTAATCAAGTATACAGGAAAAAAGCCAAATAAAAGAATTAAGAGAATATCTGCAGAAGGGAAGAAAATACTTACAATCTGTACACCTGACAAAGGAATAATATTCAGACTTTAAGAAACTCATGAGCTCCTCCCTGACAACTACCCAGTTATAAAATGGGGAAATGGGGCTGGGTGTGGTAGAGCACACCTTTAATCTCAGTACTCAGGAAGCAGAGGTAGGAGGATTGCTGTGAGTTTGAGGCCACTCTGAGACTACATAGTGAATTCCAGGTCAGCCTGAACAGAGAGAGACCCTACCTCAAAATAAAAAAAAAGGGGGGGAAATGATCTGAACAGGCATTTCTCAAAAGGCATCCAAATGGCCAACAGGAACACTTGGGGGGGGGGGAGCTCAATCATCACTAATCATCAGGGTAATGCAAATCAATACCACAATAGGATCATCTCAAGTACAATGGTTATTATCAAGACAAAAGACGGTAAATGCTGGTGAGGATATGGATAAGGGGAAACTCATATACTATTGGCAGGAATGTAAATTAGTTAGCCATTATGGAAAACAGTATGAAAATTCCTCAAAACACTAAAATAGAATTACTACATGATCCACCAATCCCATTACTTGAGTACATAAACAAAGAAAAGGAAATCCATATGTCAAAGATACAACTGCACTCCCATGTTTACTGCAGCACTATTCAAAAGGTGTCTGTTAACAGATATGGCATGTGTGCTAAATGGAATATCATTAACTATAAAAAGAATGAAATCCTGCCATTTAGTGCAACATGGATGAGCCTCGAGGACATATGTTCAGTGAAATAAGCTAGGCACAAAAAGGAAAATACTGTCATGTTCTTATCCATTTCTGGAATCTAAAAGTCATCTCACAGCAGCAGAGTATGGAATATCAGTTACAGAGACAGGGAAAGGGTAGGCAGAGTATAGGAAAACACTGTTTAACAAGTACAAAATTGCAGGTAGATAGAAATAAGTTCTGGTGGCTTATATAGCATAGTGGGGTGACTACAGTTAATCTTAATACTTGACTATTTCAAAAGAGCTGTAAGAGAGCATTCTGAATCTTACCACAAAGAAAGACATACTTAAAGTGACCAATATACTGACTACACAGACTTGATCATAGACACTGGATATACTGTAACAAAAATATCATAGGGAACTGCATATGTACAATGAAAAATTAAAATTAACAATAGATCTTAAAAATTAAAACTAGAACTTCTAAAATAAAAACTGTCTAGTATACGGTAGTGTATTGCAGAAGAATACATTAGTGCCTGGAAAATGAAGCTAGGATTTGCTTTGAAATGAAAGAAAAAGATAGAACAAAGGAGCACATGAAAGTTAAAAGAAAAATAAGATAAACAAGTTCCATTATCTGCCTCACAGGATAGTAAATGGAAGACAGAACAGTTTTTAATATTTCTTTTTAATTTTTTAAAGTTTTATTTATTTGCAAGCAGAGAGGGGGGAGAGGGAGAAAATGGGCATGCCAGGGCCTCTAGCCACTGCAAACAAACGCCAGATGCATGTACCACTTTGTGTATCTGGCTTTGTATGGATACTGGGGAATTAAGGCCAGGTCCTTTGGCTTTGCAGGCAAGTACCTTAACCACTAAGCTATTTCTCTTGCCCCTCTTTTTTTTTATTTTAAAAAAATCTTTTTAATTTTTAAAGTTTAATTTAGTTTCAAGCACAGACACAGAGAGGTAACAGTTTTTAAACTGTCCAATTTTTAGTGGTACAATAAATTACAGTGCAACTGTAAAATATAAATTTTTAAATCCTATACTCATTTATCAATTTACATATTTTTCTTTAGTGACTTTAAGGAAGGAGTCATTTTATTCATTTAAAAATTCTCAGTATCGCCAGGATTGGTGGCACACAACTTTAATCCCAGCACTCTGGAGGTAGAGGTAGGAGGATCACTGTGAGTTCAAGGTCACATGAGACTACATAGTGAATTCCAGGTCAGCCTGGGTTACAGTGAGACCCTACCTTAAAAAACAAAAACAAAACAAAACAAAACAAAACAAAACAAAACAAAGCATAAAAAAATTCTCAGTATCTGTAACAATGTCTAGCATAAGGCAGTGACCAAGAATAGGCAGCTACATAAGTTACACTGACAAGAGTTTACTTTAGATTCATTTGACATAAAAGTATAAGCTGGGCTGAAGAAATGGCTTAGCAATTAAGGTGCTTTCTGGCAAAGCCAAAGGACCTAGTGATTCCCCAGGACCCACGTAAGCCAGATATACAAGGTGGCACATGCGTCTGGAGTTCGTATGCAGTGGCTGGAGGCCCTGGTGCGCACATTCTCTACCTGCCTCTCTCTCTCTCAAATATACATATAAAGTATAAGCTAAAATTTCAAACAGAAAAAAGTACTCAATGTTAGCCATGTGCTTTTTTGCATTGTTGAAAGAAAACTTCTACATGTTTCTAAATGAATAAAGTATAAGATAACATTATTAAATTATACAAGAAGATATTTACCTGTAGTTATGACTACCACAAAGGCATTGATAGATACAAGCAGAAAGTGAGGCTGCTAAAGTGTGCATTACATATACCTGAAAAAAGCAAAAACAATATTATGTATAAATTTTTAGGTATAAAATTTCCAAGGCATAATATGATTAGCATTCTCAAAAGATGTAAACTCTTGCCTCAATAAGTTATTTTCTTATTTTTTATATAACATACATTTTCACTTGTCATTTTATAGAAAAGTTAAAAGAAAAACAGAATTCTTAGCATGTAACTGTTCATTTCTTTTCAAAAGCAAAGAGGAACAAATGCTAGCTGTCAAGTACAGCCTGAACCCCATATAAAGAAACGCACCCTCCAAAACTAACCTAACAAAAAATGAACCTCACCCAAAGTGAAGAAGCAGACTTGTACATGCCACTGTATATTCTAGTCACCCTGAAAACTAACCTGAGAGTGAAACTGTAGAGTAAGCAAATGGTATGAAAGATGATAATTGAAAGGCAGTAGAGTCAATTATTTATTGTAAGGAACAATCAATTCTAGCTTGGCATGTTACGAGCTCAAATAGTAGAACCAAGGAAGGATGAAGGTTACAGTAGAAGAAAGTAGACTAGAATACTCATCTCTAATAACTGTGAAGCATGACTCTTTTATATAGATAAAAATAGGTAGTGAATGATAAAATCCAACTGTTATTTTATTCCTTAACTGGGAGGGGAGGGGAGGGGAGGGGAGGGGAGGGAGGGAGAGAGGGAGAGAGGAGAGGAGAGGAGAGGAGAGGGAGGGGAGGGAGGGGAGGGAGGGAGGGGAGGGGAGGGGAGGGAGGAGAGGAGAGGAGAGGAGAGGAGAGGAGAGGAGAGGAGAGGAGAGGAGAGAAGAGAAGAGAAGAGAAGAGGGCCTGTCAGGCTTGCCTCAAAAAAAAAATAAATAAAAAAGGAAACCTTCATCAAAGCAGAAATCTAGAGGCTAAATCAGATTTCTAATATGCCCACCAAGGCACAGAGAACATTGCAGAAAAGGGGGCAGAAAGACTATAAGAACTACAGGGTAAGAAGGAGTATCCTGAGGCACTGTCCCCCACCCACCTCACAAAGATTGACTGAAGCCTTTATGACTCCACAGTGAATACCAATAACTATACTGAGGAGAGCCCTCAATAGAATGGGTGGAGGGGACAGGAAATATGAGTATAACCTTTAAAAAATACATAAAAGGGGGCTGGAGAGATGGCTTAGCAGTACAGGTGCTTGCCTGCAAAGCCAAAGGACCCAGGTTTGATTCTCCAGGACCCATGTAAATCAGACGGACAAGGTGGCACATGCATCTGGTTTGATTGCAGTGACTGGAGACTCTGGTGTGCCCATTCTCTCTCTATCTGCTTCTTTCTCATAAAATAAATATTCATAAAGAATATAAATGTTGGGGCTGGAGAGATGGCTTAGCGGTTAAACGCTTGCCTGTGAAGCGTAAGGACCTCGGTTCAAGGCTCGATTCCCCAGGACCCACGTTAGCCAGATGCACAAGGGGGCACACACGTCTGGAGTTCGTTTGCAGTGGCTGGAAGCCCTGGCGTGCCCATTCTCTTTCTCTCTCTCTGTCTGTCGCTCTCAACTAAATAAATAAAAATTTTAAAGAAATTATAAACAAAGAATATAAATGTTAAAAGATATGTTATCAATAGTATATAAAATGAATGATGATAAGAGGATGCCATAGGTGATACAAAATTATGTACAATAATATTATTAAGAGTATGCATTATGTCAGAATACCCTGAGGAACTTCTTAAAAATAAGCCTATGTTTGAGACTCTCTCACAGACTGATTAAAAGAATTTGGAATGAACTTAGGAATATAGATGTAACAAACACTGCAGGTGATTCTGCGAGTTAAGAGGTGTGACCAGTGCAAAATACTTCATATTATTCTTAAAACATAGTTTAATATTAAAAAGTAAAACACTAATTACTTATTAGTATTTTTACAAACAAATATTGTTTCTTTTCTTTAAAAACAGTCAGCTATTTATTTGGTTAAGTGCACCAGTTAATGAACTGTTAATTATCTATACTTATACCTACCACTTTAATTTGAATAAAACTAATTAACACTAAGGCTTAACATTTAGATTTTAGTTTTATCATCCTATATAGGTAAACTAAAAGCTTGAAACTAAACTAGCGATATTCTTATGAAATAAAATAAAATAAGCCAGACTCTGAATGACAAACATGTGAAAATAGAAAGGGACCTACCTGGAGAGAGGAGTGGAATAAGAGAGAGTATGTGGTAGGTACACATGATCAAAACACATTATATCCACAAGTCAGGATGAAACCCATAATTTGGCAGAAACATATACTACTAATAACAACAAACCTTGAAACCAAGCACACTTACTTTATTGCTTGGGCTATCAGGCTGAGGTGGTGAGTCAAAATGTATTATGGCATGTAGAATATCGTGTGTTAGATTACTCAGGTGCAATAACGGATTGGCAACCACTGTTTTGGCACTGGCTGTACAAGCAAAGAGGAGAGGCACTGAGGTTTGTTCTGAAAGAGGGCTAGGAAATTGTGGTTCTGATGTTTCCTTAAAAAAAAAAAAAGAGAAGAAAGGTCAATTGAGGGCTGAGGAGAGAGATGGCTCAGCATGGTAAAACACTTGCCACACAGCATGAGGACCTGAGTTCAGAACCCTAAGACCACATAAAGGCAGATGGAGCAGCACAAGTCTGTAATCCCATGTGTTTCAGACACACAGGAGGTGGAGACTGGAGAATCCCCGGAAGCTCATCGGCCATAATAGCCTGGCATATGCAGTGGCAAACAAGAGACCAGACCTCAAACAAAGACCATCTTGGAAGGCATGGATCATCACCCAAGGCTCTTATCTGACCTCGACCTGTGTGGCAATGGTACATCCATGCTCTCACTTCCACACCCACACCTCTCATACACATACACAAATAAAAAAGTTAATTAATTGACTATTTTAGTTATCATTCAGGGGATTTTCAAAACACATCAAAATAATCAGAAAATAAAACATTCATAGTGCTTATAACTTACTACTTTAATTCTTAGATTTAGAAGAAACTGAGGAGGTAAACATTTCCATAATCATATTTTAGTGTGATGAGACAATACCGTCAATACTTCTAAGGTGAAAGCATTCATTCAAGATTGTGGTAATACAAACTAAGCAAGCTATACAGGCTTCCAACTGAAATGCAAACAAAGCTCCACAAATTCTTAATATGACCATATCAAAAGAAGCATTCCTTAAAGCAATGGTAACAAAGAAAATCAAGTTTTAATATTTAAAAACAAAAATTCAACACTCAAAACTATTTCAAAGCTGGGAGTGGTGACGCACACCTTTAATCCCAACACTCGGGAGGCAGAGGTAGGAGGATTGCTGTGAGTTCAAGGCCACCCTGAGACTACAGAGTGAATTCCAGGTCAGCCTGGGTTACAGCAAGACCCTACCTTGAAAAACAAAACAAAACAAAACAACAACAACAAAAATTATTTCAAACACATACTATTTTTTGATTGGTCAAGTTACCTACCTGTTGAGATTCTTGTAAAAGTAAAATCAATTCCATTCTCACAGAGGCAAGCCCTCCACCATGGGAGCCATGAAGTATGCAGTAACTAAGGAACATTCTCAAGAGTGACTGATACTTCAAGAGCCACTGCCTTTTTTCCTGGAAATTCTCTTGCAATTGTTTCACTTCTGTTGGGTGATGCAATGCATCCGTACCCTCACCTACTCCAAATTCACCTCTGTCTTTGTTGACTGTGGACCGCGGTTCTTCAGCACCGGAGTGAAAGTCGCAAGTCCTCTGAAGAGCTACCACCTCTTTTTCAAGCCAGTGGTACAGCTGGTAACGCAATTTGCCACCATCTATTTCATAGCCAGTAGATAAAGTACGAAGTTCTACTGTGAGGATCTTTAAGCATGCTCGAAACTTTAACTGAACAGCAATTATATCTTCTGATGGACTTAAAATGTCACTTTCATCTATTGTGCTGAAAGAGTCTGTATAATTACTTGTTTCATCTAATTTATCCACTTTCCTGTGCAAAGGTTTTATCTCTTTCATTGAAATAGGGAGATCCTCATTTTCCTCATCATTATCACTGTCCCATTTTAAGTCCAAAGAGTCATCCTGAAATGCAACACTTGGTTGGCTCCAGTCAAAAGAAAGAGTGGAATTTGACTGCTTCTCTGAAGAGCCCTCTGAAGGAGACTCAAAGCCATTCATGAGTGGCTGTGACCAGTCCACACTAGAAGATCTATCTACCCCGGCATCCTGTTTTAGTGGAGACGAATCTTTACTAGTAATAAAACTAGGTGCTCTACATAAAGGTTTTGTTTTCTTGATGACTTTGGGCATCTTTGATAAAACTTCCAAAGCCAACATGGGGCAGCCAGCTTTTAAATGAGCACTGGCAGTAGTAAAAAATAATCTTCTTTCGCTTAAATTAATTGTTCCTGCCAGTCCATTTTTTCCTGGTAAACCCATGTGTGTGGAAAACGTATCAGATGATCCAAAATGGCGTCTTAGCAAAAGAGGATGTGTTCTTAGATAATTGTAGAAATTGAAAACTGCAGGATTACAGGCTGACATGACTTGATCTGAAAAGTAAATTCATTTTATGAGCCAAGAAACATTCCAGATCTGAACTGATTGTTTACATTTGTATTATAGTTCATTTGCATTATATGGAACCATTATGAACCTGTCTTCTGACAAATTTAAATAAATCACACTAATCTGTGGTGCTAAAGAGACAAGAACACATTTGTCATCAGTGTGTTCCCACACAAGTGGAAAATAAAGGTTATGTCACTTTACAAACCTTCCCAGCCAGCTAACGGTCTTAGTTCTCATTTTACTTTTCTGGACGCTCTCCCTCAGTCTGCTTTCCTCCTCCTCATCTTCACTAACACTGAATGCTGAGAGCACTCTAGATTTAGTTCTTGACCTCTTTTCCAACTACAGTACAGAGTTGAACACATGTCCCATGATTTTAAAGAGTATTTGCATGCTGCTAACTTGTATATCTCTATCTCTAGCTCCAATTTCACTCTGAAAATCTAAGTTTCACATTTCATTTCTTCTTGGATATAAACACTTTTGTTAATGGGCATTTGTATTTAATGTCCCCTTGACATTCATCATCCTTTATCCAATTTTCTTCAAATGCTAATTTATACTAGTTCTTTGCCCCAAACTCATCTAATCAAAGAAATTTTCTTGATCTAATCAGTACCCCATATCATTCACCATTGTTCAAGCTAAAAACCCAGGAGTCATTCCTAATTCCCTAACACTCTATAGCAAATGTAGTATTGTCTAATTAAACTTAAAATATCTAAAATCCAACTACTTCTCTCTGCTTCTACCCCTATCATCCTTGTATTCTTTTTTTTTTTTTTTTTGAGGCAAGTCTAACAAATTGCCATTTTCTTTTTAATGTGGGGAGGGGGGAGAGGGAGAGAACTGGCATGCCAGGGCTTCTAGCCACTGCAATCAAACTCCAGACGTGTGTGCCCCCTTGTGTGCACGTGCAACCTTGCACTTGTGTCACTGCTTACACTACCTTTTAAGCCATAATTACCTTTTTCATTTCATCAGAAAAATTCAGGTTTAAATGGTTCTAAGAATATGTGATCCCATAATACATCTCTATAATCCATCTATCTGTCTGTCTAATAAGAAGACATGTAGGCTTAAGAATGTGATGGTCTGTTTTTCCCCTTCTGTATGCAGAAACTGGAATGAAATTCATTAGTTTGATAGCTATGAGACTTGAACAATTGAGCCATGGTATTTCCATCAGTTTATACAGAGGCACACATTATTTCCTAATTAAGTAATGACACAACAAAATTTATGAACTAGAAGCTTCTGTAAGTGTGTTCCAAATTACATCTACCAAACCAGCTAATTCAGTCAAAAAGAAAACCCACTGTTTTCATATGAATCACACAAGGAGTATCATTTTATACTAGCCTCTAAGACTGCTTTAACAAAAAGGATTTCTACAAAAGAAGGGTAAATACAACTCTACACAACATATTTTTTAAAAAAATCTGTCATTTACCTCATGAAAAAGAGAGTAAAAGAGTATGTTGAGCTTAAGATTTTTCTAGTCACATCATTTGTCAATTTTTTTTACATTGAATATATTTTTTTTAGAATGAAACCGATTAAGTAATTCAACCTAATGTTAAAAAAACTAGCATTGGGCTAGAGAGATGGCTTAGCAGATAAGGTGCTTGGCTGTGAAGCCTAAGGGCCCATGTTCTACTATCCAGATCCCACATTAGCCAAACGCAAAGGTGAGACAAGCATTAAGGTCACACATGCCCATTAGGTGGCCCAAGAGTCTGGAGTAAGAATGCAGTGGCTGAGGCCCTGATGTGCTAAATCTCTCTCTTTCCCCTCTCTCTCTTTCTCTCTCTAAAAACAAAAACAACAAAACCCTAGCATTATTTCAGCATGTCTTCAAAGTATTAATTAAAATATTGCTACAACTTGAATCTATTTATATCAGAAAAATCTAAAGTTCTTAGTTTCAAATGATTTTTCTGAAAATAATAAAAAATTGTATGTACAACTCTATATCCTCAGCTAAACCATAAGTCACGAAGACCAAAAATTCAATGTTTTGTATTATCCTTGGCACCAACAGTCGCCCACATACATACCAAATACTAATAACACTCATATTCATTAGCATCTCACATGTGCAGCTTACCATCATCCTCTCTAATAGGTTGTTTTATTAATGTTTCCAGAGCACCACTATAATCTTCCAAAATCCAGTATGCCATGCTCCGAAGAAAAGGATCGCAATGTACATTTGTGTTCAATGAACTCAGTTCACTGACAGGAGAACCTATTCCCAAAACTCTTTTACGTAAAATAGACTTATATGTTGCAGATTTATCAAATTCTGACTCATAGAGCCTTGCTATTACAAGAGCCAACTGAATGTCGTTTAGTTTCTCAAGGCATACCTTTAAAAAAAAAAGAGAAATATTAGTTACAAAGAAGCTGAAACAGCTTTTATTTTAGGACAAACTCAACTCACTAATTATATAGACACATTGAGGAATTATTAATCTCCAAAATTCGCATTTAAGAAAAATAACAAACAGGGGACTGGTATGATGGCTTAGTGGTTAAGCCACATGCCTGAAAAGCCTAAGGACATAGGGTTCGATTCCAATACCCACATAAAGCTAAATGTACAAGGTGGTGCACGGTCTGGAGTTCATTTGCAGTGGCTAGAGGCTCTGGTGCACCCATTCTCTCTGTATATATCGGCCTCATTCTTTCTCCCTCAAATAAATAAAATAAAATATTAAAAAGAAAAATAACAACCAAATCAGGAGTTTTTTGGCAAATTTAGTTGTCAATTATACCAATACTTGCAAATGTACTTACTAGTGTTAAATATATATCTGCAAAATACTAGTCTAATGAATAAATATCAGATATTTCTATACAATGTCAATTTATATCTTATTTTACTCTTGAATCTCTACTTCCATTCATTTGAGCAGATTATAGTATTTTTAAATTAAAAGGGTATTCTGACTTACCTGTATGACACTGAACAAAGAATAAATTGAGATACAAATTTTTAATTTTTAAAAAATTTTTATTTATTTCTATTAATTTATTTGAGAATGACAGACAGAAAGAAAGAGGGAGGGGGGAAGGAGAGAGAGAGAGAGAAAGAAAGAAAGGAAGGAAGGAAGGCAGAAAGAAAGAAAGGAGAGAGAGAGGGAAAGAATGGGCATGCCAGGGCCTCCAGCCACTGCAAATGAACTCCAGACACATGCACCCCCTTGTACATCTGGCTAACGTGGGTCCTGGGGAATCGAGCCTCGAACCGGGGTCCTTTGGCTTCACAGGCAAGCGCTTAACCACTAAGCCATCTCTCCAGCCCAAGGTAGAAATTTTTATACCTTAAATACTAATGAGTTTTTAAAGATTTACTGAAAAATTATCAGTGAAAAATCTTTATAAAGTTTAATTAGTAAAAGATAGATACTTCAAATGTATTTAAACTGAAAGGACAGATCTTTGAATTTTTTATCTGTTCATAACTATTTATGTTAACTTTTACTCATTTATTTACTTAATTGAGGAGGGGAGAGGGAGAATGGGCCTCCAACCATTGCAAAGGAACTCAAGACACATGCGCCACCTTGTGTACCTGGCTTACATGGGTCCTGGAGAATTGAGCCTGGGTCCTTTGATTTTGCTAAGCCATCTTTCCAGCCCTGTTCATGATTCTGCAAATCTAATCTGCTTTTATCTTAATTCTGTGCAAATACCTCATTTCAAGTAAATGACAATTTTTATACCCATTGTTAAATATTATTAGATACATGATATATTTAGCTCTGTATTATTATACTACTATAGTTTAAAAAGGCATACATAGGTGCTTATTGGAGTGATAATGCTTTTTTAAAAAAAGTTTCATTGATTACCTCAATTGCATCTCTGAGACAACCAGCTAAAAGAAAAAAGGCTGCAGAATGTTCAAACCTTTGTTTGCCTAGCAAAGAAAAAGCATTTTTCAAAGCTGCTTTCCGCCACCTTTCCTCCTCAAAATTGTGTCCAAAAAACTGTGTCATTCTGGTGTCTTTTTGAGACCTGCAAAGGAAAGGAAAGTAGGACAATTTTAGAATACAATTCAATCTTCTAAAGTTAAGACTTTAAAATTAGATCTTTCAGGAACATGGATTTTGAGTTGAAGGCCAATCTGTTAACATAGCAAGACCCTACTTCCAAAAAAGAAAAAGAACTTGATAATTAAAAAAAAAGAAAAGAAAAGAAACAGATCTCAGTGCCAGGGATGGGACACTGGGATACCTTCCAGTGAGTTGTTGGCCAGGGAGGAAACCTGTTGCCCACAAAACATTACAGGCTATTGCCAAGGCTCTTGGTTTCCCACCAGGAATAGATGGTAAGACCCTACTGCTGAAGACTCCACATGCCTGGGCTGCAAGGTCACCAAGAAATCAAGCTGGGGCTGAGCTGAAAACCTCCTCCCTCTAGATCAGCTGACAGAAAGCTGGAAAAAGCTCCACTGCATGCAGCCCTATGGGTGACAGAAGCCATCAGCAATGGAAACAGTGGACATTGCAAGCCTCAAGTTTGGCCAGATAGGCCAAATGACCGAACAAATGCAATAGTGGCATGTCTGTTATGGGGAAACCAATCGTTCTCTAATTGGATGGGAGGCCCACTCCACAGGAGGGAATATATGCCTGGTACTGAAAACTTAATCAAAAGCCTATGGTGGAGGAGGTCATGAGCATTAGGAGTGTAATGCCTGCTCTTGTCTGACTAAATGCATATATTATGCCCACCAAACTGCCCTGTAAGGACTTTACCTAACGCTCATACCCATATATTAACACTACCCTCACTTCTGGTTAGAGAAGCTTCTCTTTTCAGATGGCGGTGACACTGGGATGACCCAAAAGGCACCATAGTGCTGAGAAGTGACGGAAGAGTGTTCAGCACTGAAACATCTCTGTCACACACTCCGACACTCAGGGTATATTGCGGAAGAGGTGGCACAAAACATGTAAGAGACAAAGGAAAGGTAAGAATGCTTACAATGCAAATGTCCAGACAGAAACTGGCTTCAGTATCCATGACCTTGCAGTGCCTAGTACTACCTTCACAAGACCCCCGTAACAGGAGGAAAAGATGATGACATCAAAATTAGAGGCAGACTAATTGAGCAAGGGAGGGGATATGATGGAGCGTGGATTTGTGAAGGGGAAAGTGGGGGAGGGGAGGGAATTATCATGGTTTATTGTCTGTGAGTATGGAAGCTGTCAATTAAAAAAATGAAATATTTGTCAGTTCATTGATTACCATACATCTGCCTCCTTTCCCAGTAAAAATAAAATTAGGTAAGTCTTTACTTTCCACAAAAATCTCACAAGTTGAGAAGTTCTCCCCCACCCCCACCCCCCGCTTTTATTTGGTGGTACTGGGGATTAATCCAAGGCCTTATGCCTAACTAAGCAGTCCACCACTTAGTAACATCTCTAGTCCTCAAAAATTCTCTTTTTAAACTACAAAGAAATCAGCACTGTGAAAATCACTTTTATATTAATGAAAAACAATATTAATATATATTTATAGTAAGATAATTTGTATTAACTCTTGTGATACTTTACTATTAAAATCTCATCAACAACTTTTTTCTCCTTCCTATCTAAGGATGACTTTGATGATCAAAATCTAAGGAATTAACCCTGATTGAAACCAATAATCCAAAACCTAGTCTCTTAGAAAACTGATTTAATGTCATGATTTCCCCCCAAAGGTTGCTTTTCAGAACCCAAAACAAATAATTAATAACATATGAAAATCATATTCACCAACTTCTGATGAAAAGTAAGAGAGGAAGGAGATCATAGCTCCAAGAAAGGAGACAGTTTTAAAGGCTATATATATTGGCCCATGCATTTTAAGAGGCAGAAGCCCATCTCCTTTCCCAACCCAAATGCAAATTTCTGGTTTAGTGACCTGTGTATTACAGAAGTATCTTGACAAATTCATAGCCTCTTTCTCTTCCTCCTTCTATCTCTATTTTTATGTGTGTAAATGATCTTAAAATAAGCAAAAGAAACATGTCTCAGGAGTGATAAAAATCAAAATTACTTAAGTGACATCATCTGGTTCCTCCTACCATGTAACACATGTAAGATTTTTTTTCCCTATTAAGAAAAGTATCCCTATATACAAAAATAATTAACAAGAAATACTCAACAATTTTTTTCCCATTCTGTGGGTAATCTACTGGCTCTGATTATGGTATGTTTGTCTGTGCAAAAGCTTTTTAGCTTCATGAGATCCCATTGGTTGTGAGATTGTTTAATATCCTGGGCTACTCGGGTATTGTTCCGGAAGTCCTTCTCCACTCCTATATCGAGGAGAGTTCCTCCTATTTTTTTTCTTCCAGTATTTGAATAGTTTCAGGTCTTCTATTGAGGTCTTTAATCCATTTGGAGTTGATTTTTTATGTATGGTGAGATGAGTGGGTTTCATTTTTCTACATGTGCTAACCCAATTTCTCCAGCATCATTTGTTGAAGGCGTTATCTTTTTTCCAGTCTATGTTACTGGCATCTTTGTCAAAGATCAAGTAGCTGCAGCTACTTGGCCTAAGGTCTGGATCTTCAATTCTGTTCCATTGGTTTATGTTTCTGTTTTGATGCCAGCACTATGCTATTTTTGTTACTGTGGCTTATAATATAGCTTTAGATTGGGTGTGATAATACCTCCAGAGGTGTTTCTCTTGCAAGAAAAATAAATTAACCTTATGCATCCATTCCTAATGAAAACAATGTCTTTAACTTTCTTTCTGTACTTACCTATATAATCCCCAAATCAAAGCCTTCTTTTTCATTGCAAGGTAAAAAATGGCAGCATCTAAGGGGTCATTATTTCTATAAAAGGCTGCTTTGGCCACCTACAATAAGAAAATATTAGTCAAACACTTACAGAAATAATTTGTACGTGAACAGCAGTTTAATACCAGATCGGCACACTTTATCTATCTCAACATTAAATTCTTAAATAACTATACAAATACATGCATACAGAAACTAAATGCATACAGAAACTAACAATGAGTAACTTATACTGAAGCATAAATAGAGACAGCAACAGAACTACACTCTTTCATCAGAAGCTCTTCTGAACTTTACTCTTCCAAGCAGATTTCTACTCAGAAAAATGAGAAATATACCAGTAAACAACTGGTAAAATATACTAGTAAAAAAACCAAGAAGCTTATGAACTAATACACAGATTTTAAAATGTTGAAATATTAAAGACTATTCAAAAGCCTGAGGGCTGGGGAGCTAGTTCAGTCTTTAAAGTGCTTGCCTTGCAAACATAAGGACCTAAGTTTGACCCCCAGCACCTACATAAATTAGTGGGCATAGCAGCACGTGCCTCTTAACCTCTCAGTGCTGGGGAGGCAGAGACAGGCATATCCCTGAAGCTCACTGGCCAGCTAAGAGCCTAACTGGCTGAGTTTTTATGCCAATAAAGAGATCCTTTCTCAAAGAAGACAGATGGTGTTTTCAAGGAATACCACCCAAGGTTGACTTCTGGCCTCCACAGGCACATAAACACATGCATACACACATATATACGAACAAACATTCAATAGCATACATGGCACACACATGTTAAAAAAAATTCTGGGCTGGAGAGATGGCTTAGCAGTTAAGCGCTTGTCTGTGAAGCCTAAGGACCCTAGTTCAAGGCTCAATTCCCCAGGACGCATGTTAGACAGATGCATACGGGGTCACAGGAGTCTGGAGTTCATTTGCAGTGGCTGGAGCCCTGGCACACCCATATTCTTTTCTCTCTCTCTCTCTCTCTCTCTCTCTCTCTCTCATCTGCCTCTTTCTCTGTCTGTTGCTCTCAAATAAATAAATAAAAATGAACAAAAAAAAATTTTTTTTAAAGTCTGATGCTAGCTGGGCCTTATGGAATAGGCCTATAATACGAACAACTCAGGAAGCTGAGGCAGGACTGACTGTGTTAAGAGGATTCCAAGTCAAGGCCTGCTGAAGTAACTTAGTAAGACCCTGCTTCGAGATTAGTAAAAGGAGGACTTAGGTTAGAGCTCACTGGTGGGGCACTTACCTAGCATGCATTAGGCCCTATGTTAGTACGGAGAAAAAAAGAAAACTGTTATGTTTCTAAAATAAAAATTAATAATAAATGCAGAAGAGACATGAGATGCCAACTAAACATCTAAACTATACTTACTTTTTCTATGCATTTGCGTAAGATGCAGGTATTCCGGACCCACCACCCCACACCCATAGCTCTTAGTTCAGACCAAGTGGGGTCATCTTTCTGCATTGCTGGCAACATGTTCAGCAGTTCTTCTTCCGCTACTGAGTGAAATGCCCAAGCAAAATGACCCGTAGACAAGCCTAAACAAATGTAAAAATGTTAGAGTAATATAAATATGATTATCAGATATGAGTGTTACCTATTTGCAATAAAATGTATAAACTTACAAAGGTTTTTTTTTAGTTACATAAATTAGCCTCAAGTAATGTGTTTATGTCAATGAATTCTGTCTATCAACACAAACCAGGTGCTTTTTTTTTTTTTTTGCAATATATTTTACTTATTTATTTGAGAGAGCCAAAGAGGCAGAGAGAGAGAGAATGGGCATGCCAGGCAGGGCCTCCAGCCACTAAAAAGTGAACTCCAGATGCATGCGCCCCCTTGTGCATCTGGCTTACATGAGTCCCTGAGAATCGAACTGGGATCCTTTGGCTTCGCAGGCAAACAACTGCTAAGCCATTTCTCCAGCCCCAAACCAGGTGCTTTTTAAAATAAAGAGGAAAGTGACATACACTGTATTTAATTCTAAATAGATATGCTAAGACAGGTAAAAAGAGAGTAAAATCCTGGGAGTGGTGTAAATTCTGAGTGAACAACTACAATTAAATACATCCTGAGTCTGCGATTTTAAGAAAATGTCTGCAGGCTTAGTATAGCTACAGCCACTTAACGCTATGCAGCAGCACTGACCAGTCTGAGCTAGAAAACAGATCACCTTGGCCCTAGTCTTGTTGCTCTAAAAACAGGTTCTTCACTTTTGATAAACATTATTCAGTCTTATCAACTTTGCAGCTTACTGTGTGGATCAGTGATGCGGCACAGTCCTTTTCTTTTCAAGCATTTATGAGATTCATGGTTAAACTTAATTTTTAATGTTCATGGGAGCATGAGTTTTTTTTATTCTTGGTTGTTCAAACAATGCTGTCATTCTAGTGAGTGTAAATTCTGTGTAATTAACACATGTTTATTTCTTGGCAGTAGTACTAAGGATGGGACTCAGGGCCTTATAAATGATACACAACCACTTTGCCACTGAGCAACACCCCCATCCACAACATGTATTTCTTCGAAAGGAAACAAAAAATGCTTATTGCAAATTTCATTGTGCCACAGTATTTCGATTCTCTACTAAAAACCCATGGTTCTTTTTAGAAAACCAGAAACATTTGGACCATCATTATATAGTGGTATGTTTTCCAATTTAAAGCTGCTTCTATTTTCCTTTTGGTTAACATCTGTTTTCTACATTTAACACCATAGAAATTAACAAAAAGCACATCTCGTTGGGCATAGTGGCGCACGCCTTTAATCCTAGAACTCAGGAGGCAGAGGTAGGAGGATTGCTTTGAGTTTGAGGCCAGCCTGAGACCACAGAGTGAGTGCCAGGTCCACCTGGGCTAGAGTGAGACCACACCTTGAAAAATAAGGAAAAAAAAAAAAAGTATAGCTTATGGGGCTGGGGAGATGGTCTAATGGTTAAAAGCACTTGGTGTTTAAGCATGAGGGGATGGAAGGGCATGAGACCACACAAAAACTTAGCTCAGCAGCTGGGTGTGGCCACGCATGTTTCAAACTCCAGTCCTGCTGTGCCTGGGACTGGAGAATCCCTGCAGCTTGCTAACCAAAACATAAATAAATAAAATAGAACAAACAAATAAACAGAACACATCATCTCTAGGTTGAGTAAGAGATTTAGCCTCAGAGGAAACAGGTAGATGAGCAAACAGAGGAGGCCAATGAAGTTCTATGGTCTCCATTAGCCATGCACTTAAGGCATATACATCTGCACACACACACACACACACACACACACAAGAGAAGGAGAGGAAAGGGAGAAAGAGAGAGACAGAGACAGCATGTGCACCCAAGAGACACCAATGAGTAAATGCTAACCTGCAGAGTCCAAATAACCCTAGAGTAGACCCATAGATCCAACGATGCTGGAACCCAGCTCTACCTCTTCAAAGCCCTGAGTACTGAGACCATATATATTCCATTTTTAAGTTAACTTTACTGAGATTTCTGTTACTTGTGATTATTCTAATAGCATACAGTATTTCAAATTCCCTAATGTTACTAAATTAGTATGTGTACAACAATTCTGTCAGTTTGTAGATAATCTCATCATTTCCTTTCCCTCTCTACTTCCCTTACTTCCTTGTATTAAATTATCAAAAAACACCTTGGTGAAGGAGCTGAGCTCTATAGGCTGGAAGGGAAGTTGTAAGAAAGGTATGGAGTCGAACAGCCAAAAGAAATTTTAATCCACATTCGTCAAGAGTTTCTCCACCTACAACCAAAAAGAAAAGCATTTTTATTTGTTAAAAAAGTAAGCAAATACAGTAAAGATAAAACATTCTTAAGATGACTGAAAGTTTATTATAATAAAAATATTTTCTAATAATTTTATATACCTTATAGTACAGAAAAAATAGCAAACCTAAGTAATTGGATAAGCAATAGAGAAGAAAAATAATAAAGAAGTCCATTATCATTCTTTATAATCTAACCTCCTCTCATTTGAATCATTTTAAGTTAAAATGCAACCAAATGACTCTTTGCTGGGATGTAGCTCAATGGTAAAGCACTTGCCTAGCATTCACAATGCACTGAGTTTAACCCTACCACTGGGAAATACAAATCATCTCTACATTACTGACAACCAATACAAAATGTAATTGAATCTTTAAAATATTTTACTTATTTATTTATTTTATTTATTAGGAGGAGGAGAAAGAGGGAGATGAAGAGAAAGAGGAGGAGGAGGGGGGAAGAGAGAAAGAATGGGCACACCATGGCCTCTAGCTGCTGCAAATGAACTCCAGATGCATGCACTACCTTGTGCATCTGGCTTATGTGGGAACTGGGGAATGGAACCTGGGTCCTTAGGCTTCACAAGCAAGTGTTTTCACTGCTAAGCCATCTCTCCAGCCCTGTGCCTGAGTTTTAAGTGGTTTGATCTTCTCTGTGGCATGTTATGCTTGTATTTCCATATTGACTCAAATTACATATCCATCCGGATAATCTGCTACAGTGCTGGAAGAAATAGTTATATTGTAATAGCGCTTTACTTTTATATTAAATGATTAAAAACGAAATAGCCAGGTGTGGTGGTGTACACTTTTAATCCTAGCACTTGGGAAGCAAAGGTAGTAGGATTGCTGTGAGTTCTAGGCCACCATGAGACTACATAGTGAATTCCAGGTCAGCCTAGGCTAGAGATAAACCCTACCTCAAAAATCAAAAATTAAAAAAAATACAGTCAGGTGTGGTGGCGCACGCCTTTAATCCCAGCACTTGGGAGGCAGAGGTAGGAGGATTGCTGTGAGTTCAAGGCCACCCTGAGACTACATAGTGAATTCCAGGTCAGCCTGGACTAGTGTGAGGCACTACCTCGAACCCCCCCCAAAAAAAATTACATAAAATAGGGGTTGGGGAGATGGCTCAGCAGTTAAAGGCACTTGCGAATCCTGCCAGCCTAGGTTCAATTCTCCAGACATCCATGTAAAGGCAGATGCAAAAAGTGACATGTGTGTTAGGTGTTTGTTTGCAGCAGCAAGATACCCTTGGGTGCTCATACAGACAAACATATACACATGCAAATAAAGAATTTTTAAAACCATAAAATATTCATAACATTCCAATCAAAAAAGAGTATCTAGCCAGATGTGGTGGTGCATGCCTTTAATCCCAGCACTCAGGAGGCAGAGGTAGGAGGATCACTGTGAGTTCAAGGCCACTCTGAGACCACAGATGAATTCCAGGTCAGCCTGAGCTAGAGTGAGACCCTACCTCAAAAAAGAAAAAGAAAAAAAAAAAAGAGAGAGAGAGAGAGAGAATCTAGGGCCAGGTGTGGTGGTGCGCACCTTGAGTCCCAGCACTCAGGAGGCAGAGGTATCAGGATCACCACCCTGAGACTACAAAGTGAAATCCAGGTCTGCCTGGACTAGAGTGAAACCCTACCTCAAAAAACCAAGATGTATCTAGGGCTGGAGAGACTGCTCAGTGATTAAAGGTACTTGCATGTAAAGCCTGCTGGCTCAGGTTAGATTCCTCAGTACCCATGGAAAGCTAGATGCACAAAGTGGTGCATGCATGTGGAATTTGCAGTAGCAAGAGGCTCTGGTGCACTCATTCTTTCTCTCTCTTCCCCCCCTCACAAATAAATATTTTTTAAATTATTTTATTTATTTATTTGAGACACAGAGACAGAGGATGAGAAAGAGAATGGGCACACCAGGGCCTCTTAACTCCTGCAAATGAACTCCAGACGCATGTGCTACCTTTTGTGTCTGGCTTACATGGGTACTGGAGAATTAAACCTAGGTCCTTAGGCTTCACAGGCAAGTGCCTTAGCCTTTAAGCCATCTCTCTAGCCCCCAAATAAATATTTTTAAAAATAATGTCTAACAAAAATCTTAGAGTAAAATAGTATCAACTTTTGTCATTTAAAAATTGTTTGAAGATGGGCATGGTGGTGCATACCTTTAATCCCAGCACATGGGAGGCAGAGATAGGAGGATCGCCATGAGATCAAGGCTACCCTAAGACTACATAGTGAATTCCAGGTCCACCTGAGCTAGAGTGAGACCCTACCTCAGAAAAAAAAAAAAAAAGTCTTGGGCTGGAGAAATGGCTTAGCAGTTAAGCGCTTGCCTATGAAGCCTACGGACCCCGGTTGGACGCTCAATTCCCCAGGACCCACATTAGCCAGATGCACAAGGGGGCACATGCATCTGGAGTTTGTTTACAGGGCTGGAGGCCCTGGCACACCCATTCTTTCTCTCTCTCTCTTGCTCGCTCGCTCATAAATAAAAAAATAATAATAAAAGAAAGTGGATATTGTAAAATATTTATTTTATTATTTATTAATTAGGAACTTTACTGTATGGATAAACTGTGTGTTGCTCCCATTCCACACATGTATCATCTTATATCTCCTCTTCCTTGCCCCAATTCCAATATAAGTACCTTATTTTCCAACTACCTAAAACTGATTAAATAAGAACCTGAACTGCTTTGTAAAACATCTATAAGGATTCAGCTGGGTCTTTTACAGTAAGCAGACAATTATTAAGGATGCTTTGTTCTCTCTCTAACAAATATTTTTAAAAACTGGGGCCTGGCAAGATGGCTTAAGAGGTTAAGGCACTTACCTGCAAAGTGAAAGGACCCAGGTTCGATTCCTCAGGACCCACGTAAAGCCAGATGCACAACATGGCACAAACATCTGGAGTTTGTTTGCAGTGGCTAGAGGCCCTGCTGTGCCATTCTCTCTTTCTCTTAAATAAATAAATATTTTTTAAAGAGAAGAAGGCTTGGTATAATAAACTTGTGTACCTCCTCATAATACTATGATTTAGGGGTTAAATTATTTAAGTTAAAATTGTTATGAAACAATGACTTTTTTAGCAATAATATTCTTAAATAAGCCATTGTCACAACATTTTTAAAATTTTGTGTATGTTCACGTGATTGCGAGCATACATGCCATGGTGCACATGTGGAGATTAGAGGATAACTTAAGATGTCACCATCATGCTGAAGCAGGTCTCTCTGTCTCTCTTTCTCTCCTTTCCCCTCCTCCCCTACCCCCCAGATTCTCATTCTTCTTTCTTTTGCCATGCTTGCCACAAACTTCTGGGAAAGTGTCTCTGCCTCTCACCTCACTATTGGCATGCTGGGATTACTGAAACCCACTGGGGCTCCTGTGTTTTACACGGGTCTATGCACTATGGAACTCAGGTAATCAAGGCTTGAGCAGTGAGTGCTTTACCCACTGAGCCAATTCCCCAGCACGAACAATATCATTTCGATTAAAATCTATTTGGTTATTTTCTGTGAATTAAAAATATTACTATTACCATTACCATTAGCTTTTCCTCTCATCTTGTACACAATTTAATTTTACCTTGACTTCTGTCTCTACTTTCTCCAATATCAGTACTTGTAGTTGCAATCGTATCTGCTAAGGCCATCAAAGACATCTGTTCCATCCGGCTGAGTCCTGGTAAACTAGAATGAAGTAAATGGCCAGAAAGAACTTGAGCATGCTCCGGGCCAAAGTAAGTTGGGCAGTATTGTGAAAGGTCAATAACTTTAGGCTTAGTGTTTTCTTCATCTGTCTCCAACATATGAGCATCGGGCATTAGAGCTGGAATCTGAAAAAGCTCATCATAACTTCCTTTGGACATCTGGTTTGATTTATTTAAGGAACTCTCATTACTAGTCTTGTCCAAAGATGAGTAACAGCTATCATCATCTGCTGCAAGTAAGGCATATAAAGGAAGTGGAGGGACAGAATCTATTTCTGTATAATCTGTATTTTCAGATTTGTTGAATGCCTGGGGATCTCGAGTAGTGCTTCCACTAGCACTGATTGTGAGAGATCGAAGACGGCGCTCATGATTGGACTCAGCTTCATTCACAGCCACAACCTCCCCAGCAATACACTTGACAAGATGTGACAAGATGGCCTTGGCTCTCCGAACTTTGCCGAGATCCATGAGTTCCAAAAGCTGCAAGGGATGGTACTGAGGTAATGTTGGAGAAAGTACATGAGCGGCTTCAAAAAGACCTGAATCTTCCATATCCACTGAAGGGTCAAATGCTGTTTTCTTTCCACAGATTTTCTGTGCAAGACTGGTCATGGATCGAGTCAGAGGTTTTTTTGGAGGATGTAATCCAGAACTTGATGAGCTACTCTGTTTTATTAAGCTTAGAATAGATGGAGTGCTTCCATTGTATGAATCTGTTGTAACAGGTTCTTGTTTAGAAGATGGCTGCCACTGGGAATACACATGCATTTCACAATCCATTCCTACCACAAGGATGCCATCTCGGACCCATGATAAAGAAACTGGAAAAGGCGGGGTATCTTCTACAGAGGACACCAAGTCCACACTTCGTAACAGTACAAATTTAGAAAGAGGCACAATTTTGGTACTCTCCCAGACAGGCAATGCCAGGCTTTCCTTGCCAGTCTGTTCTTGCACCTTGCCAGCTAGGGGTCCATACATGAAAAGTTTTGATCCAATTCCTACAGTCAGGATATGAGAACCATCTTCTCTAGATATCCAGTCTAAATGAACTAAATGCTTTGTGTTTGATGTGACATTTTCTTTATTGAATAAATATGCCTCTTGTTTATTATAAGCTACTAAATTGCTATCAATGCTGATGCCAGAATCCAGCACTGTGCCTAACTCATCTAAATGAATTGTCTGTTCAAGGATCCAACATGAACCTCCTGTAGACTCACATTCAAAAATACTTACATGCATCACAAATTCCTGAGAAGACCTACTATTACCCGCAGGTTGTTTGTAAGCTACTGCTAAACGATTTGTATGTGCGCAACTGACTTCTACAGGCCTGCCAGGTACAGCTATGCTACTACTGTTCTGAAGTCCGTCTTCAATAAGTAAGGGCCATTCTTCCCAAATGTATGACACATCGGTTTTTCCATTCTTGGTGGTGGAAGGTTCTCCATCGGTTACTCTGCATCTCCAAAACCTCACTTTCTCATCTGAGCATGAAGTTGCCAATAAATAAGGGGCACTGCATACAGGATATATGGAAGAAGAGCTCAGATGCCCTAAAAAAGAAAGGAACACATTAACAAAATTCAAGTTTTGTAAATACTATGTTTTAGTCCTTTTATTTGAAGTACTATTAAGAACGAATCAGCTGGGTGTGGTGGCACACGCCTTTAATTCCAGCACTTGGGAGGAAGCAGAGGTAGGAGGATCGCCATGAGTTCGAGGCCACCCTGAGATTACATAGTGATTTCCAGGTCAGCCGGAGCTAGAGTTAGACTCTACCTCGAAAAAAACCAAAAAGAATTTAAGAGTCTATATTTAGTTTAAGGTTCAACAAGAGAGTGTCATTATATAGCCTAGGCTGGCCTGGAATTTGCTACATAGACCAGGATGGTCTTGAACTTGTGGTGATCGTCTGACCTCTGTCTCAAGTATACGGATTACAACCACAAGCCAACACACCTGGCTATATTCTACTGTTCTGCCAAACAAAACAAATCTCTCTTTTTTCCTAAGATGACTTCTTTCTACCAATTTGGGCTAGAATTGTCTGGTTTTGCTACTGTTGTTATTGTTTGTTTTTTGAGACAGGTTCTCATTCTGTAACGCAGGCTGCCCTAAACTCACTATATAGATCAAGATGGTCTTGTGAGCCACATTTAACAGCCTCCCCAATGCTGGGATTATAGTTGTGAGCCTCCATAGGCAGCTCCAAAGAGTTGTCGTGACATGTATCTTTAGTTTCTCTATATTTGACCTGTTCGTTTTATTGGGACTCAGCAGTGCACTGTTCTGGCTAATAATAGCTATTCAAATTCTGTCTATATAATAGTAGCTTTTCAGGGGTTTAATTTTCATTACATTGCTGCTTTCTTTTTTTAAAATATTTTATTTTTATTTATTTGACAGGGAGGGAGAGAGAGGAGAAGGAGGGAGGGAGGGAGGGAGAATGGGCGCTCAGGGCTTCCAGGCACTGCAGACGAACTCCAGACGCATGCGCCCCCTTGTGCATCTGGCTAACATGAGCCCTGGGGAACTGGACCCAGGTTCAACTCGCCAGAACCCACATAAACCAGATACACATGGTGGCACATGCTTCTGGAGTTCATTTGCAGTAGCTAGAGGCCCTGGCATGCCCCCCCCTTTCTCTCATTCTCAAATTAATAAAATACTTAAACAAATATGAGTTTGAGGGCTGGCGGGATTGCTCAGGGGTTAAGGTGCTTGCCTGCAAAGATTAATGACCTGGGTTCAATTCCCCAGTACCCACGTAAAGCCAGATGCACAAAGAGGCATATGCATCTAGAGTTCATTTGCAGGTTGTTACCATTTCTAATCAACGACTTTCACCTGTTTCCTCAAAAGGATAATACATTTTCAAGAGGAGGCAATACTTAAGTGAGGACCTGGCTGATAAATATCACAGTATTCTGAAGAGAAAATAAGAACTTCAACTCTTCCATTTAGGGTACTAACATACAGTGACTTCCACATCTGCTTCTATGTATATTCTCAGAGTTGTAAAACTTCCTTTTAAAGAAGAAACACTGGGCTGCAGAGTTGGCTTAGTGGTTAAGATGCTTGTATGTAAAGCTTAAGGACACAGGCTCAATTCCCCAGTACCCACATGTGGTGGTTTGATTCAGGTGTTCCCCATAAACTTAGATGTTCTGAATGCTAGGTTCCCAGCTGATGGAGATTTGATGGACGCAGTGTATTGTTGGGGGCAGGCTTAAGGGTGTTATAGCCAGTTTCCCCATGCCAGTGTTGGGTACAGTCTCCTGTTGCTATTGTCCACCTTATGTTGGCCAGGGGGTGATGTCCACCCTCTGCTCATGCCATTAATTTCCCCTATCATCGTGGAGCTTCCCCTCAAGCCTATAGGTCAAAATAAACCTTTTTCCCAAAAGCTGCTCTTGGTCGGGTGATTTCTGCCAGCAATACAAACCTGACTACAACAGTAAAATTGGTACCAGAAGTGGGGTCAATGCTGCTAGACACCTGACTGTGTGGCTTTGGCCTTTTGGAGCTGATTTTCAGGAGGAATGTGCAAGGATTTGAAACCTTTGCCTAAGAGACAACTTGCAGTGCTTTAAGTACAGCTTGATGGACGATTCTGGTCAGAGTGGAAAGACCCGAACGCAGTAAGAATTATGGACTGTGAGGTTTGGCTTGTGAGGGTGAGAAAGAGCTTTGCCTGGACTGGGCTAGAAGCAGTTTGTGTGAAAGGAGTACGGTTGTGCCCATGTCCTGATAATTTGTGCAGGGTTGCTTTGTGTAGAAATGGACTGATGTGAGCAGAGGGATATGGTACAGAAAAAAAAAAGAAATCTTTGGGCTGAAACTGCTGCCTATTCAGCTGCAACTGAGAGATTACAACCATTGAGACTGGGTCAGCTGCCCTGAACTGGAACAACAGAAAGAAAGTAGACTCTTTTGAAGGGGCCTGAGTGCTCATAGAGTGTCCTGTTCTTCAAAGTCTGCTTTATTCACCCCTGGATTAACAAATTGGCACTCTAATTGGTATTATGGAGTATAAAAAATGCAGGAAAGAGGGAGTCATTGAATTTGCAACATGGTCTTGTGTTTTGGAAATTGCCATGGGCAGTCTGAAGCAGGTTGGCTGGCTGTCTGCATGGAAACCTGATGGAACTTTGAGAATGAACCGTGGGTTGCAGTGGAGACCCAGTGGAGTTGCTGGGACCACGAGATGGCTGCCAAGGAGAGCTGCCAGCCCTGGATGAAGTTTTCCAGGACTGTGAGTAGCCTAGCTGGAGGGATGGAATTGGAACTCCAGAGACTTATTGCTGGTTAGAATTACTGGACTTGGAGACTTGTCAATGACTAGAGTTGTTGAAATCAGAGGTATAGAGTTTGATGTTTCCCTTGTTTAAATCTTGTATTGATTGAATATTTCTTTGCTATTATGGCTCAGTTAAAAGACCTTGGCTTATGGGGATGTTTGAACATCATTAGGATAGATAAAAACTATGGGGACTTTTAAAGTTGGACTGAATGCATTCCATTTTACATCATGGATGGTTATCAGCTTATGGGGGCCAGGGGCAGAATGTGGTGGTTTGATTCAGGTGTCCCCCATAACCTTAGGTGTTCTGAAAACTAGGTTTCCAGCTGATGGAGATTTGATAGAGGCACTGTATTGTTGTGGGCGGGCTTATGGGTGTTACAGCTAGTTTCCCCATGCCAGTGTTTGGCACACTCTCCTCTTGCTTTTGTTCACCTTATATTGGCCAGAAGGTGATGTCCACCCTCTGCTCATGCCACCATTTTCCCTGCCATGATGGAGCTTCCCCTCAAGTCTGTAAGCCAAAATAAACTGTTTTTCCCAAAAGGTGCTCTTGGTTGGGTGATTTCTGCCAGCACCTAAGACAGATACACATGGTAGCACTTAAGTCTGGAGTTCGTCTGGAGTAGCTGCAGGCCCTGGCACAGCTATTCTCTCTACCTGCATCTTTTTTTGCCACCCGCCCCCCGCTGTCTCTCTCTCAAATAAATAAATAAGAAACACTGGCTAATGACTTGCAAAGATAGGTCAGTCTCTTTCTATAAAATTTACAAACCTGCTGAAGGTTTAACACTTATTATTTCAACTCCTTCTGGCAACTCCATCTCGTGGCTATATACCATTTCGGACAACAGAGACAGCCTGCTGGTACTCTGGAGATTTTCTCTGCAAGCCTGATACTTCTGTGAAAAAGGAGAGAAGATCTTCTCTGGAGAACAATAATGTTCTTCTGGTAGCCAAGCTGTTTCAGAATTTTTTGTGTCTACTCTTTCATCTATAAAAGATAAGTACAAACCAAAAACTGGGAGGGAAGCCTATATATATGATGGCTATTTTTAAAACTCAAAACTGACATAAAAGATGAAATTGTAAACATGTATTTACATGACTGCTCACAGGAAGAAAATAAAAAAATCATTTTGCTTTTTGTATTATGAATAAATTATAATTATCACCATTATATAAGAATGGCTTTAAAGAAATCAATCCTCATGATGAGAAGGGGACACAGATCAGGAGAAGGTAATGGGGGACAGAGAGAGCATGAGTAACATATACAACACATATATATGAAAAATACTAATAAGCCAACTGTTTTTAAAATACAAAGAGTTAAAATATTACAAGCATCCATATGATTCTGCAAAATCATTTTTCAGTTAAAAATATGTATGTGTGAACTTTGTCATAATATAAAAATACATTTCTTACAAGAAAAGAAATGTGCCCTAAATTATCTAGTCTTGTATATTTATGACTACTTACATCTACAGAAAAATAAGAAAGACTCACCCAGTGACACAGGAATTGACCGCAAATGTAAATTCCACATGCGTAACAGTGAACGGTTGTCTTGAGTACACTCTATCACAACTAGATAGAACTTTTCAGAAAATCCATTAGGTGAGCTGCCTGTTGGCATCAGCAACATTTTTCATTATTAACACAAAAGAAAGAAAAGCTTACTAAGTACATCAAGTTAAAATAACTGCTTATTTTAGAAAGGAAATTTAAATATATATATATATATATATATATATATAACTTTTTTTTTTCTTTTGGTTTTTTGAGGTAGGGTTTCACTCTAGTCCAGGCTGACCTGGAATTCACTATGTAGTCTCAGGGTGGCCTCAAACTCACAGTGATCCTCCTACCTCTGCCTCCCAAGTGCTGGGATTAAAGGCGTGTGCCACCATGCCCAGCTTGGAAATTTAAATAATTTAAAATCTATTTTATTTTATTGTTTTATTTATTTGACAGGGAAAGAGGGAGGGAGAGAGAGAGAATGGGCGTGCCAGGGCCTCTAGCCACTGCAAACGAACTCCAAATGTGTGCACCCCTTTGTGCATGTGGTTAATGTGGGTCCTGGGGAATCGAACCTGGGTTCTTTGGCTTTGCAGGCAAATGCCTGAACAACTAAGCCATCCCTCTAGGCCCTAAAATTTTTTATACAGCGTTCCAAATGTCCTGAGGCACTAATAGTTATATTATTATATTATATTATATTATATTATATTATATTATATTATATTATATGCCTATACAGAACAACCATAACTTAAATACTATTTGAGACTTCATATTTATTAACCATCTACAATAAGCTCGTAATACTTGTCATTACATAAAATTCTTCCTTACCTGCATCATATAAAATGCTGTCTTTTCCCACACTTTTATTCTCAAGGTTATTCAAAATGAATTCTTCTTGAAAAACATGGAGCAACTGGGTTTTTCTGCCTTGCTGAATATAAATAAATACCAACATAAGTTGACATATGTATCATTTTCCTACTGTTACGTAACAGAAGAATAATACTTACAAGTTTGGTAATGGAATCTAATGCAATAATGCATCCTGGCCTGGCTGTTGACTGCTGACTGACGATGTTAAACACTTCACCGACATATTTCTGTTTTTCAAAAAATTGATATCTCCTTTAGTAAACAAATTTAAAAACAACTAAGAACAAATATGAAATTTCAGGCATAATACATGAAAAACAAGTTCAAGTGGGGCTAAATACAACCATTGTAAGACTTTACCTTAATAGGAATTATATAGGCATTATTTATCAAATAGTACAGAAAAACAATGTTTACTGAGGATGAAAATGTTTGCTGCCCATGAATGTGAAAGCCTGGCTCCAACTTCCTGGATTTGCTCTAAGAAGCAATGATTTGTAAGAACTAACTTTTCTTTGGCAGGGAAGGGAGTAAGACAAATTAAAACAAACAAGTTAGCATTCTATCTCTGTGTGCTAAACTATATTCTCTCCCTCTACAGTCTTCATCTACCTCCAGGACTTTAAACTGATCTACTGACAACTTCCCATTTTTCAAATTCAGGTCATACCTTCCTCTAAAATCCAGACATTCATTTACTGTGTATCTTGCATGTTAAATAGGTATCTCAAGATGACTATGTTTCAAGTGACCAATTTTCTCCCTCTACCAGAAACATCTGCAACAATGCTAAGTTTCTTCCTAGACTAGTATAACAGTTTCCTAAACTGGCCTCTCTTACTTCCTATATCTTATTTCTACAGCTGTCACAGAGAAAGACTTAAAAGTTATGCTGGGCGTGGTGGCACATGCCTTTAACCCCAGCACTTGGGAGGGAGAGGTAGGAAGATCACTGTGAGTTCAAGGCCACCCTGAAATTGCATAGTTAATTCCAGGTCGGCCTGAGCCATCTCTCCAGCCCCACCCCACCCCATTTTTTTATGTCTACATTCCCAGCACTTAAAACAATGTCTGGTAAGCAGGGTGTGGTGGTGCATGTCTTTAATTCCAGCATTTAGGAGGCAGAGATAGGAGGAGGATCACCATGAGTTCAAAGCCACCTTGAGACTACAGAATGAATTTCACATCAGCCTAGGGTAGAGCAAGACCCAACCTTAAAATAAATAAAAAACTAAAAAAAAAAGGTCTGGTAAATGACACCCTCAATAAATATGTTTCTACTGCAACACTATATATATATGCTTTTTAAAATACTGTGTCCTGTTAAATTATACTTCCAAAAATAACTCATGGAAAAACAGGATCACAACAATCAATGACTTATGTTACTCTGTAATCTGAGCATTAAAATTATTAATTAGTAACTGGGAAGGTAGCTTGAATGTCATAAGCAGGAAGCTCAAGTACAACCTGAAGGCTTCCTCAAGAGATACTGAAAAGTGTTAAGGCCAGGCTGGTATTGTGATACACACCTGAAATCCCAGCACCCAAGAGGCTGAAGCAATCGAACTGTTCATTCAAAGACAGCCTAGACTATATAGGGAGAACATGTCTCAAAACAACAAAGTCAAAACCAACAAAACAAAAATAAATAACACTAAAACTAAACACTGAAAATATTAAAACAGCAGAAATGCTTGCTTACTGGAGGTGCTAAGTAAGTAAGGCAGCCTGTAGACTGCTATTAGGTACCTAATCTTCAGAATGTGGTCCCTCATAAGGAAAAAGCTTTGCAATGGCATTGCAAGAACTCCTGCTGGAGCAACCAAGCTGAAAGCTTTTTCTCTTAATGTTTAAGGCTGTCATTATTCTAGCTCCCCTTAACTATAGACTAATCAACCTTAGTTCTACACATTATACTCTGATAGTCCTCATTCATCTAGGAGCAAAGAAACACACACTGTAGAAAGTGAGACTGTTTTATTCTGTGCTGAGACTTGAATCCTGGGTCCAATTATACTAAGGTATATGTTCTAACACTGAGTTATAACCCATCTTAGAAACTACTTTTTCAATGAATTAAACACCCTAATCTGGAATCACTATACAGATACAATACAAACATGAGAAAATAAATTTATTTACCACACAAATGATATAGACCAATTCTGGAATATGTCTAGTAAATGTACAGTACCTAAAAACACAAATCTAGAACTTACAGAAATGTCAGGGTTGGAAAGCTCACACAGAAGCTTCTTGGCATCAATAACTGCTTCATATAGCCTAAGATATTGTCCATCGCTTGCTACAAAGCATGCACTAGGAGAGTTGCAGTATGCACCTAGAAAGTAGTTACAAACATTTAGAACTGAATCTCCCAGTAACAGTGCCTGAATGTCTACGTTATTTCAGTACAAAATAGAAATCAGAATGCTTACCTAGACAGTAACTGGGTATAAGAGTAGGGAGCCAAGCCACATTGGAAAAGGCAGAAACATGAAGAGAATTAATCCGGGCAAGTTCAGACACTCCTCCAGAAAAAGACAATGGCCCAACTGGATCAACCCTCCAAAGAATAAGCTCACTATAAACTGCATTGGGATCTTGAAATGCCTGATCAGTGGTGCTTTTATTTTGTTGTAAAGAACTTTCTTCAGTATTTACAGTATCATGAGGTTGTTTCTGGTTATCAACATCAGGTGTCCGTAATGCATTATGGTGTGATGTTGTCAGTAATAATGGCAATACTGAGTGGCAAGCTAAATCATTAAGATGAAAGCGATGGCCACAATATCTGGATTTGTGAGAAATACTAAGAACTGTAGAAAAAGCAGACTCCTCGGCAAAACTGACCAACCATTGATTCAAAGAACCATCAGCATGTTTTGAAATCATCATAACATTAGGGGTAAAAATACTTAATTTTAAACTACTGGATGATTTGTTGTGACCAGAAGAGATGAGCATTGATGTAGAACGAGTGAGGCTAGATGGTTTTTGTTTTCCTTGTTGAATAGCCAGGTCAACATTCTTGGTACAAGCATACATTACTATGCTTTTACAAAGGGAGTTTGCGTCACCTGTGGGGAAAGCTACAGGAATTCTGGAAACAAAGGACACCTAGAATTAAGAAAGCAAATATTAGGACATATAAAACTATACAAAGACATTACAAAACAGTATTTACATAAACAAGAAATAACTACCATGGATTATGATAATAGTACCTGTACTTGACGAAACATACCAGGCTGGTATTCATCTAGCCAATCTACATGCCAAACAAGTAATGAACCATCCATGGGATGAATACTGAAAAGCATGTCTGCATTTTTAGTCCATTCAGACAGAAGCACTTCAATCTGATGATCAATTGCAGCTGATGGTAATGAAGAAGAACTTGAATTTGGTATAATTTTATCTTCACTCAATTCCTTCTTTTCATGACTCATTTTTAAGTCACCAACACCATCATCCATTTCTATAAGGAAGAGTTCATGAACTAAGTGAATATAATGAAGCTATTACTAAAAATTAAGAGCTTGTATAAATGCATTCAAGATGAAAAACATGGTTTTCATATTAATTAGAAATGGGCTGTTTTTTTTAAAACTAACTTTGCTCCAGGAATATAAGAACAGAGAAATTAACTCAGAAGGCCTACAGAACTTCATACAAGGACAAATGGTGGTGGTGTTATCATCGTTCCTATTATTATTTGTGCTTTCATCACAGTACCAGAGTCAGCCAAACCCAAGTGTGTGCTACATTCTTTATCCTCTAGGTACACAAACTTGTGCTTAACAAAACACCTTAAAGTAAAGCAAGCATGTACATTCTTACCTATTTCAAAAACCCCAGCCTCCTCTAAACCCTCCCCTAAACTCTTTTTTTAAAGGATGCATTTTATTTACTTATTTATGGTGGGGGGGAGACAAGAGAGCAAAAAGGGACACACTAGGACTTCCAACTGCTGCAAACGAACTCCAGACACATGTGCCACCATGGCTTGTGTGGGTCCTGGGGAACAGAACTGGGTCCTTTGGCTTTGCAAGCAAGCACCTCAACTGCTAAGACATCTCTCCAGCCTCTCTTTTTTATTTTTTTGGGGTCAGGTCTCACTCCACTCCAGGGTGATTTGGAGTTCACTATGTAATCTCAGGGTGGCCTCAGACTCATGGCAATCTTCCCACCTTTGTCTCCCAAGTGCTGGGATAAAAGGCGTGCGCCACCATGCTCAGCCCTCCCCTCAACTCTTGATTAGGAATACAGAAACTTTTCGAAATGAAGCACTTTAAAAGTATTTTCACTATTTCCCAGATTAAAAAGAAAAATAAGCAAAACATATAAATTAGAAAATGAGACAAAAGAAAAGGCAAAGGACATGGAAAACTAGCCACAAAAGGATTAAAACATAGCAGACAGGCATACTGCTCAATTTCTAACAAGAAAATACAAAGTAAGGGCTGGAGAGATGGCTTAGCGGTTAAGCGCTTGCCTGTGAAGCCTAAGGACCTCGGTTTGAGGCTTGATTCCCCAGGACCCACGTTAGCCAGATGCACAAGGGGATGCACAGAGTTCGTTTGCAATGGCTGGAGGCCCTGATGTGCCCATTCTCTCTCTTTCTCTATTTGGTCTGTAGCTGTCAAATAAATAAATAAAAATAAACAAAAAAATTTAAAAAAAAACAAGAAAATACAAAGTAAAACAAGATGCCATTTCCTATGATTTAAAAAAAAAAAAAAGTGAGCCAGCCATAGGGGCACACACCTTTAATCCCAGCATTCAGAAAGGAGAGGAAGGAAGACTGCTGTGAGTCTGAGGCCAGCCTGAGACTACATAGTGAATTCTAGGTCAGCCTGGACAAGAGCGAGACCACAAAAAAAGGAATATAATGAAAAGACCCAGTGTTCAAAGGATGACAGTAAGAAGTATTTGAGTACACTCAAAGTATACACTAGTAAAAGATAAATGCACGGCAAATTGTCAGAAACAGTTGATATTTAAAATCTACATACTCCCTGGTAATTTTCCATCTAGAGATCTATGTTACAAAAACTTCACACAAAGAGGAAGAGGCGTCTCAATGTGTATGTAACTACGAAGTACAGTGAAAAGCTACTTAGTCACCTTAAATGTCTATCAATAAAGAAACTGTTATTTTCTCTTAAACATAGACTACTACTAAGAACAGTGAGAAAGAAAACCGCCCATTAATGAATTAAGACAAGTCACAGTATTGGGGGAAAAATCATTCTTATGAAATACAAAAGACAGCAGAGAAAACAGGAAAATGTAATTAAATACTTCCCAGTCCTCAGTATATAATGGCTATCCAGTCAGGGACAGCAGAAGTGGCATTATGCAATAATTCTGAGCCAAAGCAGAGAAACAATTATACCTTCTCTCTCCTCCTCCTCCCTTCCCTCCATCCCTCCCAAGTGCAGGATGATTACTGAAGAGTTTTAAACAATGTTTCTCAACTTTCACCTACATAAAAAAATCTAGAAATTGTATTAAATTGTAGTTTAGAAGTTCTACACACAGTATGAGACTGTGTATTCTGACAAGCTCCTGGTAATACTGATACCATCAGCTCACAGATGATCTTTTAAGTATCAAGGACTAAGGGGCCAACAAACCCACAAGATCAGAAAATTGTCAGTTCTTACAGCACCATGTGGTAAGAAACTGTGAACTAAGAACATCTATACCAGATCACTGAACGAGCTAGTCCATATTTACATTATGCCACTACAAACTCTGACATAGCCAGTTTTACATTACTATGAAAATTACTGGTATTTTGACCAGAGGGTTAACTTTTCATTCTGAAATCTTACCTTCATCAGATTTTACATCTGCTTGATTGCAGTCTTCTACACTAGCCTCAGAAGTAGACTGTTCAAAACTTTTTCTAAGTTGCTGTAGGAAGACTTCCATGGACAATGTAAACTGCAGCTCTTTGTTGTTTAACCAGTGTACTACAAAAGGTCCACTTTTCTCTTCACTTTCACTTAAACTCAAAGATGTAATAGATGGTAGAAGTGGAATGTCTGTAAAGAAAAGAATCACACAATTAAAATTTAAAGCATTGGAGCAATTAAAGCATTCATATCCTATTCAGATTATGGATATCACACACACATCTGTTTAGGAAAGATGTATCTACTTTTTACCTTAACATAGAATTGTTGTTTTTTAAGATGTATAGAAAGAGCACCTAAGTTTGTGGGGAAAAAAAACTATAAAAATTGTCACATGCCTTCAGTGTGAATGCAGTCTCTCCTATCAACACCCACCACAGCTAGAGAGCACACACTGACATATGGCCATTACCCCAGATCCACATCTACCTCAGTGTTGTTCAAATGTCAAATGAGCATACATTTATCTTTAAATTTCTATAATACACTTTAGCCTAAAAATAAGACTTCCAATAAAGCAATATTTGTCGCTGTTATTATTATTAATGGTAAGAGATTGAGATGGTATATTTAACATACTTATTATAAAGGAGACAACATTATTCATTATATATAGGCTATATAGCATAATTTAACTATTCATTTTTATGCTAAAATTATGCAATAAGAATCTATGAACCCGGGCGCGGTGGTGAATTCCTTTAATGCCAGCACTCAGGAAGCAGAGGTAGGAGGATCACTGTGAGTTTGAGGTCAGCCTGAGACTACATAAAAGTGAAATCCAGGCTGGCTTGGGCTAGAGCAAGACCCTACCTCGAAAAACAAAAAGAAAAACAAAAAAATATGTCTATGATTTTTTTTGTTTTGTTTTTTTGTTTTGTTTTTCGAGGTGGGGTTTCACTCTAGTTCAGGCTGACCTGGAATTCACTATGGAGTCTCAGGGTGGCCTCGAACTCACCGCGATCCTCCTACCTCTGCCTCCTTAGTGCTGGGATTAAAGGCGTGCACCACCACGCCCAGCTATGTCTGATTTTAAGCCCTTGGGAGGCAGAGGTAGAAGGATCACCATGAGCTCGAGGCCACCCTGAGACTATAACAGTGAATTCCAGGTCAGCCTGAGCTAGAGTGAAACCCTACCTTGGGGGGGGGGGGGAAGAATGTCTTAATTTATCCCAAATTTTGATTAAAAACATAATTTAACTTTTTCAATCATGGAAAATGCCATCATTAATGTCAATGAAACCTAGTGGCAAACGTATCTCAGAAACAAACTTGGGCCAAGCATGGTGGCGCAGGCTTTTAATCCCAGCACTCGGGAGGCAGAGGTAGGTGGATCGCTGTGAGTATTAGGTCACTCTGAGACTGCATAGTGAATTCCAGGTCAGCCTGGGCTAGAGTGAGACCCTATCTCGAAAAACAAAACAAAATAAATAAAAGCTTTGTAATCCTGACTGACAAATGAGCTTATTGAATGACCTAACCATCAAGTTCTAAAATGCATAAGCAAAACAATCAAGATAGAGCACCTCAGCTTTAAAAAACTTTTCCGGGGCCTGGAGAGATGGCTTAGCGGTTAAGGTACGTGCCTGCAAAGCCAAAGGACCTAGGTTCGATTCCCAGGACCCACGTAAGCCAGATGCACAAGGTGGCACATGCATCTGGAGTTCGTTTACAGTGGCTGGAGGTCCTGGTGTGCCCATCCTCTGTCTGTCTCCCCCTCTCTCTCCGCTTCTTTCACTCTCTCTCAAATAAATTAAAACAAAGCTTTTTTTAAAAAGTAAAAAAATAAAAATAAATAAAAAACTTTTCCTTGGTATAACTTTTGATACAATCACTAAATAAAGTAGACTGAGGTTACAAAGCTAATCAGTTATTACAAATTACATCCCTAAGAGGCAATGAAAATTCAAATATACCACAGTAAGTCAAATCTGCACCATACTGGTATCTACAGGATGAAAAAGGCTTGACTGGGTTCAAAAAATAGGAATAATTCTCCAGAGCAGATCATCTTTTAAGATAAAAGATAAATATAAAGATTAGTTGATAGAATTGTCTATTTAATGTATCTATTGTCAGATACAAACAGAAAAAATACTGTGGTGATCAGCAGCAGGTGGAGTCTTTGGGAGGTTGAACCTTGCTGGAGGAAGTGTATTACTGGTGGCAGGCCTTTGGTTTTTTCAGTCCAGTCCTACTGGATGTTCATCAAAGGCTCACCCTGGCTGCTTTTGTCCCTGCTGATGTGACAAGATGTGATGCCCAACTGTCTGTTTTTGCAACGTATTCCCCGCCTCATCATGGCAGAACCTTCTTCTGAAACTGTACACGAAAATAAATCCTTTTCCCTTCCTAAGATGCTTTTTTCCAGTAGCAAGAAGGTAAACACTGTAAATACTATAGAAAATAAAAGGAAAAGATTCTTTTCCACATCCCTTCTATCAGAGTTAAGTTCTAATACAACCACTTCAAGAATCTCTTTACTACCTATATATTCCTTAGTATAATTATTTAATATTTGTCCTATAGCTGATTAGACTGCATCAGCATGGAATGACAATTGTTTGGATTGTCACTGCATCTCCAATTCCAAACACCATCTCTAGTTCCTACAATGGTATAAAATTAATAAAAGCCCTGAATAGTGAACTGCCAATTCTATTATTCCTATAGATACACAGAAATGTCAGGGATTGGACTGGAGAGGTGACTCAGTGGTTAAGGCACTTGCCTACAAAGCCTAATGACCCAGGTTCAATTCCCCAATACCCACGTAAAGCCAGATACACAGAGTGGCACATGCATCTGGAGATTGTTTGCAGCGGCTGAAGGCCCTGGTGTGCCCATATACATTCTATCTTTTTCATCTATGTATGTATGTGTGTGTGTATAACTTTAAAAAGAAGTGTCAGAGATTGAAAAAGACCTCTAAGAAGCCATGGACAAGGTTTTCTCATATCTAACTTACAGTCAAAACACATGAGATTAGTAAGGCCTTTAGTATACCCCACATACAGCTGTTAAGTGCATAAGACAGGTAAAGCATTCTAACTAAAAGAAAACACTAGCCTCTTCAGTAGCAATACTTCAAAGTATTTGATTACTTTTTTATGAGAAATCTTCAGAGAATACATAAGAACTAGTATGAGAAAACATGTTCTTATAAGCTCTCTCCTATGGCTATTTCTAGTAATAGAAAATTAATTAAATGAAACCAAATCTAAGAGCTGAGCTTTGAGAAAGAAGTGAAACATTTTTATATTGCTGAAGACTCCACATATTTGGGCTGCAAGGCCACTGAGAAATCCTGCTGGAACTGAGCTGATAACCTCATTGTAGACCAGCTGAGAGAAAGCTGGAAGAAGCCATTCTACATGTAGTTCAATGGGAGAAAGAGATACCACCAGTGAAGATACTCAACAGTGGACACTGCAAGCCTTATAATTGGTTATATATTTATAACCTTATATTAACACTACTCTCACTTTGGGTAGAGAATCTTCTCTTTTCAGATGGCAGTGACTGGAGTACTGAGTAACATCTCGATCACACCTTCCAAGGCTCAGGGTCTAATGCGGAAGAGGTGGAGGAAAGAATGTAAGAACCAAAGGAAGGGTAGGACTCCCTCCAGACATAAAATGGCCTGCATATCCATGACCTCAAAGTGCCTGACACTACCTAAACAAGACCATCATAAGAGGAGGAAAAGATCATGACATCAAAATGAAAGAGAGACTGATTGAGATGGGAAGGGGATATGATGGAGAATGGAATTTCAAAGGGAAAGTGGGGGAAGGGAGGGTATTACCATGGGATATTTTTTATAATCATGGAAAATGTTAATAAAAATTAAGACAAAAAAGAAAAGAAAAAATTTAAAAAAGAAACATTTTTAAAGATCATATCAATGGGCCAAATGTTGAAAGAATTGTCCATCCAGTCTAGACTAAGTACAGTATTTTGTTTCCATTTGCTCTACTCCTCCTGGTGATCTACCAAAGTATGGGTCTTAGTTTTCCTTATTAGAAGCTAACCAAAGAAATGCCACATTGAAACTTGGGGATCTTCTCTAAGTAAGCCCTCAGATCTTTCTTGTTAATGTGATAATTTAAAGCTTTCTTTATTCTTATAATATTGCATTTTGTTTTTAATTTACATTTTCTAAGGTTAGAAATGGAAGCAAGAACTTATTATGCAATCATTGACCACTGAGCTATACCCCTAGCCCAATATTATCCATATCAGTAGAAACCTTAGAAATACTACAATGACCATACAGGTCATTGTACTGTAAGCTCTGTTATGATGTTTCTATGGAGGGGATGATCTTTCTTAAACCTACACAACTTATTTTAGTAAAGATAATTCAATGTTTTCCCATTTATATCTTCTTGACTTTCATAAGTAGAACTGTTGTCAATGAAATAAAAATATTTAAAAGATTAAAAAATTAATTCCTACCAAAAGTACCACTACAATTTGACTTACCAGAGTACTTCTCATTTTGTATGGATAAAAAAACTATTCAAGTAATGAATCTATCACCTCATTGCTCTTTCCTTGCACTAGTGTAAGTTTTTAGTTCCATGGAAATAAATTGTGTTTAACTGAAGACTGGGGAGAAGGCTCACTGGTTAAATCAGTTTGCTTTCAAAGTCTGTTGGCCCAGGTTCAATTTCCCAGCACCTACATAAAGCCGGACATACACCTGACATTTGTTTGCATGGGCATGAGACCCTAGAACACACATAATTTCTTTTTTATAAAGTATAAGAATATTTCACAACATTAAGGCCAACATAGACTATAGTGAGATTCTGCCTAACAAAGGTGAGAGGGAAGGGGATTTTAGAGAGATGGTTCAGTGGATAAAGTGCTTGCTTTGCAAACATGAAGAGGTCAGATCCCCAGCACCCACACAAATACCAGGTGAGCATGGCTGCCATCCTGTGATCCCAGCACTTGGGACCATTGTGAGATAAAGGCAGGGCCCCTTGGTGAATGAGAGACCCTTCCTCAGTAAATAAGGCAGAGAGAATGATATCAACCCCTGGTTTGTGAGCCCATATGCAAAAAGAAAAAAGAAAAAAACAAGTGGATGGGAAGGTGGCTCCGTGGTTAAAGTTGCTCTCTTACAAAGCCTACCAGCCTGGGTTCAATTCCCTAGCATCCATGTAAAGCCAGAAGCAAAAGTGGTACATATGTCTGGAGTTTGTAGTGGCAGGAGACCCTTGTATACCATGCACATGAATATACCACACATGTGCAAATAAGCAAGTAAAATTATGAAAATGGGAGGGAACTAGAGAGGTGGCTTAGTGGTTGAAAGTGCTTGCTACTCAAAAGCATTATGGCCTGAGACTATGTTAGTTTGCATCCTCAAGACCCACATAAGTGGCTAGACATGGCCATGCACATCTTTAACACCAGTTCCATGGGAAGCAGAAATGGAACAGGCAGACAAGATGGAAGAGGATACTGGCGTTCTCCTCTGGCTTCTACACAGGGGCACACAGGGCATGTGCACATGCACACACTATAAACATATCACATCACATCACACACCACGCCACAATGCTCTACACACACAGAAACACACACACACCAAAAGAATATTCCACAACATGCAAAAAATGTCAACTGTGGTTTCCTTGTAAGAAAGGGACTAAGCTACAGATGTGCAGGCATGTCCACATACATACTAGGACAGCTATGAATGCAACCCGAAACATTTGTAAATGACAACATCATGTTGCAATGTCAAGAGGACAGACACTTCTAACCATGGTAAAAGTAAATGGAGGCTTTTCTTTCTTTTTTCTGTACAGATAGCCTTAATCATGCATAAATATTATCTTATTTTTTAAAAATAATGTTTCAAAAGCCCACTTTGCCTCTGATGTGACCATGGGTTTTTATGCTCACAAAAGTATTTACTCAAGTGATATGCACTCAAATCTCCAAATTTATAGGAAGATAAGATAGTCTAACTTCTTCAGTGTGTCTAATACTGTGTATTTCAATATGACCTGTGGCTGGGTTGATGCTGGCTGCAATATGAAAGTGACAAAGTGCATTGGCGTGCAGTGGAGTGTTTCTGTGGGCTTGATGAGGATCTTGCTGATGAGGCAGATAGCCAGTATGTGCTACAAGTGCAAGTGATCTCCTCCGTCCTCTGCGGAAATGCTTCAGATTTACCTGTGTAAGTAAACACAAAGAAAAATGAGTGCTCATATTGCTAAAAGTCACATATGCATAAGCTACATAATGATTACTGCATATATCCTAATTGAAATAATCTTTTATGAAAAACATTTAATTTTAATGTGCAGTAAATTTGAATGAAGAATACATCTGGAATTTAAAGCATCTGGGTTCTTTTTTAACCTTCACATAACACTTGCCAATTTTTTTCTGTTGTTTTTCGAGGTAGAGTCTCACTCTAGCTCAGGCTGACCTGGAATTCATTATGCAGTCTCAGGGTGGCCTCGAACTCGTGGTGATCCTCCTACCTCTGCCTCCCTGGTGCTGGGATTAAAGGTATGTGCCACCATGCCCAGCACTTGGCAATTTTTTATTGGGTTTATTTTCTTAAAATTAATTTCCTGAGCTTAAAAGTTGAAAAACATAACAAAGTACTTGTGAAATAGAGTAATATTACCATCATACACTAGGATATTTCGCAATTTACAAAGCATTTTTCACAGAGATCCTCTCATTTATCTCATAAGATATCCAGTGCAAATATTGTTATTTTAATCTTTCACCACAGAAAATAGCTTATGTAGAACCCAAGGCTATCCGGCTAACAAACAGCAGTGCTGCAAGCAGAGTAACTTCAGATATACAAATATATTTAATTATATTCTGAACTATCTGGACACTACAGAAATTTGAAAAATAACTGGGCATACTCATACAATGGATTCAAATTATTTTTTAAAATTTATTTATTTATTGGAGAGTGAAAGGCAAAGAGAGAGAATGGGTGTGCCAGGGTCTCTAGCCACTACAAATGAACTTCAGACGCAATATGCACCACCTTGTGCATCAGGCTTATGTGGGTACTGGGGAATCAAACCTTGGGGTCCTTAGGCTTCACAGGCAAGTACCTTAACCACTATGCTATCTCTAAAGCCCTCAAATTATTTTAAAAATCACTTTCTGGCCAGGCATGGTGGCACATGCTTTTAATCCCAGAACTTAGGAGGCAGAGGTAGGAGGATCACCATGAGTTCCAGGTCACTCTGAGATTACATAGTGAATTCCAGGTCAAACTGAGCTAGAGTGAGACCCTACCTCAAAAAATAAAAAAAAATAAGCCAGGTGTGGTGGCACATACCTTTAAGCCCAGCACTCGGGAGGCAGAAGTAGGAGGATAGCCGTGAGTTTGAGGCCATCCTGAGACTACATAGTGAATTCCAGGTCAGCCTGGGCTAGAGCGAAACCCTACCTCAAAAACAAAAACAACAACAACAACAAAAAATTAACAAAAATAAAAAATTACTTTCTGCTTTCAGTATTAAGAAATTGTTACTATTCCATCTTCAGCCATGCATACTGTCTCATACCTATAATTCCATTGCTCAGAAGATTCTGAAGAGGACTGACCTGACTATGAGGCCACCCTGGGCTACATATTGAGTTCTAGATATACTGTGAGCCTCTGTCTCAAAAACAAAGCAAACACAACTTTCTATCTTTAATTAGTCTAAACATCAAAAACTGACTTTTACTTTCAACAATAGGAAAATGAAGACTCTAGTTCCAGTGTCTAAGATGATAAAAGGAAGAGTAATATATGACAAACTAGCTTACCCCAGTATCTAAGATAAATTTTAATAGTCAGATCTTTTCATTCTCAGATATTATTATATATCAGCTAAGTCAACTGTTACCATCCTTTTCTATGGGTTAATTTAAGATTAATTAAGCTAAAATTAATTATGGGTACTAATGCACTAGATAAAATGTTGTGTATTTTGTGAATAAGATAAAAACAAAATTTCTGAGAAATTTTCCCAAAACACAGATTACTAATATTACTGTCAGACAAAAAAAGCAAGGTACAAAATATTTTTAAATTCATAGCAAATAACATAATAAATGTACTTACTTCTAGAGCATTCTGGACTCGCTCTTTGCTGGAAGCATTCCTCTTCAAGTTATTTGTTAAATTAATTGGTTCAGACCAATGGTTGCAGTCGCCTCCATATAGCAAACAATCATTTGGTAAAAAAGTTTCTACCCAAAGACGACATACATTATCTTTGCAGCAAGTCAATAGTACATTGCATACAGAAGACCTATAGAATTTTAAAAAAAAATTTAGAAGCAATAATCAAATTCCACTCAGTATCACAGACATTCTATAATGTTTCTACTCTTTTGTTTTGTTTGTTTTTTGAGATAGGGTCTCGCTGTAGCCCAGGCTGACCTGGTATTCACTATGTAGTTTCAGGCTGACCTCAAACTCAGCAATCATTCTACCTTAACCTCCTGAGTGCTGGGAGAGAGAATGGCACACCAGGACCCCTAGCTGCAAGTGAACTCCAGATACATTCACCACTTTATGCATCTGGCTTTACGTGGGAACTGGGGAATCAAACCTGGGTCCTTAGGCTTTAAGGGCACGTGCCTTAACTGCTGAGTCATCTCTTCAGCCCTCTACTCATTTTTATTTTTTTAATTGATTATTTTATTATGAGAAAAGAGTTCGAGGAGAAACAGACAGACAGAGAGAATGGGTGCGCCAGGGTCTCCAGCCACTAAAAACAAAGTCTAGATGCATGCACCTCCATATGCATCCAGCTTACGTGGGTCCTGGGAATCAAACCTGGGTCCTTTGGCTTTGCAGGCAAGCGCCTTAACCACTAAGCCATCTCTCCAGCCTCCTCTATCATTTTTAAACACACATAAGTAACAATGAAGAAAAAGTGTGTGTGTGTGTGTGTGTGTGTGTTTGTGTGTGAATGTTTTGTCACAGTAAATGCTTACCAACCTAACAGTTCTGACCAGTAGATACTACTTTTTGTTTCAGTAATCTAAGAGTCTTCTGACATTTCAGAAAGATATGGATCAAACATGACTTCCTCAGTTGACAAGCAAGAAAAACACCTTTTCTAAAATAGATCATATATTAGAAAATAAAGCAAGTCTCCACAAAATCAGGAAAACAGACATAACTCCCTGTATTATATAGGACCATGATGCAATAAAGCTAAAAATAAGTAAGAAAATAACAAAAATATATCAACTCCTGGATATTGAACAACTCACTAGCATGTGAGTTGTTGAAGAAATCAAAAAGGAAATGAAAGCCGGGCGTGGTGGCGCATGCCTTTAATCCCAGCACTCGGAGGCAGAGGTAGGAGGATCGCCATGAGTTCAAGGCCACCCTGAGATGACAGAGTTAATTCCAGGTCAGCCTGGACCAGAGTAAGACCCTACCTCAAAAAACAAAAAACAAAACAAACAAACAAAAAGGAAATGAAAAGTTTTAGAACTGAATGACAATAAAAATACAACATACCAAAACTTATGGGAGACAATGAAGGCATTCAGATGAGGGAAGCTGATAGCACTACATACCTACATTACAAAAATAGATCTCAATAGATAACTGTCCATCTGAAGGCTTGAGGAAAAAAACACAATAATCCAAACCCAAATGTACCACACAGAAAGAAGTAAGATCAGAGCCCAAATCAAGGAATTAGAAATGAAAAAAACAGGACTTCCAGGTAAGATGGCAGCATAGGAGTCATGTCAAACCAGCCTAGGGAGGGATTTAAGCAAAACCACAGCAAAACACACGCTTCTTCCAAAAAGTGAGGTGTATATGTTATTATTAGCCACAGTGGAGAAGCAAAAAAGACCAAGATCTTCCAGAAAGGAAGAAACCGGCCACAATCCCAAGGTGCTTGCGGCCCCACCCACACGGGCCTGCTGAGCTGCAGGAGCAAAGACCAAGTAAGGGGATTTTCCACTCACATCAGCCTCCTCACAAACTCAAGAAAACTAAGGGGAAGACAGCAGGGACTACCTGAGGAACTGCTGAATAGGATACAGGTGGGACTAAATGAGCAGTTCCAGTACAACTCTAGGCTTCCTGCACTCTCCCATCCACCAACCATCAGAACCAAGAACCTGCAGAGAACTCATTCAACCCCTGCAGCAGAGCATCCAGGACAGCTCATCAGAACACCAGATCCACAGCACAACACAGAGGGATCAAGGTGGACACTTGGCATTGGTGAGACTGAAGCCACCCCAAAAGGTAACGTGGCTGACTGACCAAAAAGCAGGTACATAGGCCTGCACTGGAAGTACTAATCTCTCTTTCCATGTCAGGGCAGGTTATGGGTTACATATTCTTGGTTGGCTTTACCATTCTCAATTAAGTTTAATTAGGGGGTTGACTATTGTTGCCTTGGATGCTTCCAGATTAATAGGGCCTTTGTCTTTTGCTTCTGTCATTGTAGGGGCAGCATCTGATTCAGACCCAGGCTGACGTGAAACCCATTTCAGAACAGACATTTCAACCTCCAGCTGACAGGATTACGGATATAGAGCAACACACACCCCTAGGGACTCTGGATTTATAAGGATATCACTTTATTTTAATCCTCACACTTGCATATTCTGTACTGGTTTTTATGGATTGTGTATATTGCTCAGCTGAATTTTAGAATTTCCCAGTAAATTGTTCCACCCAGCCTACTAGAATACTTGAATAGCAGGCAAACTCAATACCTAGGATTACTTCTGCTGTTGCTTTACAGTACAGGAACTACACTTGAAACCTTAAACTCCTACACTGAAGGCATATAAAGTTGGATTTGCTTGGCTAAGAATACTGCAAATAACTAGGAAACCCAACCATCAATTAAAAAATCTCTACATTATAATACAAGAAACACAAAGTATTATAACAATACAATCCCACCAAAATTATAAATCCATCAGAAATGACTCCCAATGAGACTGTTTTAGATGAAATGCCTGCCAAAGATTTCAAAAAAATGATTTTACCTATACTCAAAGAAATAAAAGAAGAAAACAAACTCCTAAAAGAGAACACAGGAATCCAGTTGAATGAAATGCGGAAGTCATTACAAGACATGAGTAAGGAAATAGAAATACTGAAGAAAAACCAAGCAGAAATACTAGCACTGAGAAAAAACACAGTAAGTCAAATTAAAAACTCTGTAGAAAGTCTCACAAGTAGAATGGATGAAGGAGAGAATAGAATATCTAAACTTGAAGACCACGTGGCAGATATAATACTATTAGGCTTAAGGTCACAGATAACATCAAACCCAATTCTGACGGGTGACTTCCATACCAAATTCTCATCAACTGACAGGTTATTCGGGCAAAAAATAAACAGAGAGACATATGGATTAATGATGTCATGGAACTAATGGACTTTAACAGATATCTACAGAACATTCCATCTAAATGCTGCAGAGTACACATTTTTCTCAGCAGTACATGGAACATTCTCTAAAACAGACCATATATTAGGACACAAAACAAATCTTAACAAATACAGGAAAACTAAAATAATTCCTTGTACTCTATCTGACCACAATGGGATTAAACTACAAATCAGCATCAAGAAAAACTACAGAGCATATACAAATTCATGGAGACTAAACAATACAGCTATTGAATGAAGAATGATTAGTCTTTGAAGAAATAAAAAATGAAATCAATAAATTCATAGAATCAAGTCATGATGAGAATATAACATACCAAAACCTTTGGGACACAATGAAGGCAGTCCTAAGAGGGAAATTTATAGCCTTAAGTGACTGAATTAAGAAACTAGAGCATTCACAAGTAAACAATTTAATGCTTCACCTTAAGGCCTTAGAAGAACAACAAGGCAAACCAAAAATCAGCAGATGGGAAGAAAGAACAAAGATTATAGCAGAAATTAATCAAATAGAAACAAACAAAAAAAAAAAAACCCAAAGAATCAATGAAACAAAGAGTTGGTTCTTTGAAAGGATAAACAAGATTGATAAACCCTTAGCAAACCTGACCAGAAGAAAGAGAGAAGAGACACCAATGAATAAAATTAGAGATGAAAAAGGCACCATTACAACAGATAGCAAAGAAGTTCAGAAAATCATAAGGGCATACTTTAAGAATATATACATCTCTAAGTTTGAAAATCTGAAAGAAATGTATGATGATTTGATTTATATGACCAAAATTAAATCAAGGTGAGATTAGCCACTTAAATAGACCTACAACAAGTATGGAGATCTAAGTGGTTATAAAAAGTCTTCCAACTAAAAAACAGTGGTAAATGCTTTTAATCCCAGCACTTGGGAGGCAGAGGTAGGAGGATCGCCATGAGTTCAAGGCCACCCTGAGACTACAGAGTGAATTCCAGGTCAGCCTGGGCTAGAGCGAGACCCTACCTTAAAAAAAAAAAACAAAAACAAAACAAAAAACAGTCCAGGCCCAGATGGATTCACTGGTGAATTTTAGCTGACTTTCATGGAAGAACTAACACCACTGCTTGTCAAACTTTTCCATAAAATACAAAAGGAAGGAATTCTACCAAACTCCTTCTATAAAGCCAGCATCACCCTTATACCAAAACCAGACAAAGATAGAACAAAAAAAAAGTTACAGACCAAACTCCCTCATGAACATAGATGCAAAAATTCTTAACAAAGTACTAGCAAACAATACAAGATTACAGAAAAATTATTCACCCTGACCAAGCAGGCTTCATCCCAGAGATGCAAGAGGGATGGTTCAACATATACAAATTGATAAATGTAATACACTACATAAATGGGCTGAAGGACAAAAATCACATGATCATCTCAATACATGCAGAAAAGGCATTTGAAAAAATCCGACATACCTTCATTGTAAAAGTCCTACCGAAACTGGGAATAGAAGAACATATCTCAACATAATACAGGCTATTTATGACATACCTACAGCCAACATAATACTAATTGAGGGAAAACTTGAAGGTTTTCCACTAAAATCAGGAACAAGACAAAGGTGTCCACTGTCCCCACTCTTATTTAATATAGTACAGGAAGTCTTAGCTATAGCAGTAAGACAAGAGACACACATAAAAGGGTCACAAATTGGAAAGGAAGAGATCAGATTAGCATTATTTGCAGATGACATGATTCTATACATAGAGGACCCTAGACTCTACCAGCAAACTGTTAGAGCTGATAAAAACACTTTTAGCAATGTAGCAGGATACAAAACACACAGGAATCAGTAGCTTTTCTATATACTAACAACAAACATGCAGAGGATGAAATCTAGGAATCTCCCATTCACAACTGCCTCAAAAATAAATAAATAAAAAAAGTACCTTGGAATAAACCTAACCAAGGAAGTAAAGGATCTCTACTTTAAAACACTCAAGCAAATTGCAGAAAACATTAGGAAATGGAAATATATCCCAGGTTCTTGGATTGAAAGAACCAATGTTGTGAAAATGTCAATATTACCAAAAGCAATCTACACATTTAATGCAATCCCCATTAACAGTCCAATGACATTCTTCGTGGAAATAGAAGAAAACAATCCTAAAAATCATTTGGAAGCACAAAAATCCTCAAATAGCCAAAACAATTTTAAGCAACAAAAATAAAGCTGGTGATATCACCATACCCAATATTAAGCTATATTACAAAGCCATAGTAACAAGAACAGCACGGTACTGGCACAGTCAGGTCAATGAAACAGAATAGAGGACCCAGATATAAATCCAAGTTTCTATAGCCATTTGATTTATGACAAAAATGCCAAAAACATCCATTGGAGAAAAGATAGCCTCTTTAACCCTTTCACATGCCTTTTACACTAAACATCAATTATATGTGCCCCATGGCTAGAAGTAGGTAGTTAGAGCTTATATTACTCTACTCTTCAAAATGACAATGTTCTCTTTATAGACAAAAGAGAAACAAACATATCCAAGCTACTGACCTTGGCATATATTTGCTTGTTTTACGCCAGGAAAATCCATTTACAGCTCGAGGGTGGGCCAGATAAACAAAAGAAAAGTCAATTTCTCCTTGGGACTGCTTTTCTGTGCTTCCATCTGGAGACGTAACAGCTGGCCGCCAGTTTTCTACATTATACCACACCTTTAAAAGACAGTCATCCTAGGGAAACCATTAGAAAACATCAAGATCAGAATTAAAAGTCAAATAGTAAAGGTAAGTTTTTCTCCCCAACAGGAGAAAGTTGGGTATGTTTGGACATAGAAAAAGTGAGGTGAAGAAAAATCTCTAAAGTTCCGACATATTTCTGTCGGCATTCCTTAACTGTGGTATAGGAACTGAAGTGTGCAGATGTGGATATTCTCTGTTCAGGGAATATGTTTGCCAATGACTATATTCTATATAAAGCAATTATTCAGGAAAAATGAAAGTAAGGACTTCTTTTTCTTTGACTCAAATACCAAGTAAGAAAGAATGCTCCTACCTGAATTTAAGGATGCTAATTACTGGGGAGAGGGGTATTTAAAGAATTATATGATTTTTGTTTGTTTTAATTTTATTTTTATTTACTTATTTGACAGAAAGAGGCAGAGACAGAGAGAGAATGGGAATATGAATGTATCAGGGCCTCCAGTCACTGCAACCAAACTCCAGACACATGCACCACTTTGTGGTGTCCTGGAGAGTCGATTCTGGGTCCTTTGGCTTTGTAGGCAGGTGCCTTAACCACTAAATTATCCCTCTAGCCCCTTATATGATTTTTTAAAGAAAATACTGAAATCATCATAACTTCTTATTAATATTACATAAAATAGTCTGTGCACAATCTAGTTTGTAGCTAAATTGGGAAATTAGTACCTGATTTTGCTTGTAATCAATATTTGAGTTTCAATCAGAATAAACACCACCATTTACCTCAAAAAATGAAAAAAAAAAACCACTGGATTTTTGGAATATCTCACACTTAAGTTACTCAGTTTCTAGAAGACTTTGAGCCATGAGAACAATTATTTCAGACCACCATTGATTCCAGAATGGCACTATGAACCAAGAATTAAAAATAATTTCAGCCGGGTGTGGTAGCACATGCCTTTAATCCCAGCACTTGGGAGGCAGAGGTAGGAGGATCACCGTGATTTAGAGACCACCCTGAAACTCCATCATGAATTCCAGGTCAGTCTGAGCTACTACTGCTAATAATAATGATAATTTCAAGGAAATATACTTTTGAAATCAACAGATAATATCAAATGTATACTGAAGAAATGGTCCCGAATATCCTTCTGGCAGGCATGTAGTCTTAAATTTTAAACATAACCTAACAGACACTTCAGGTAAAGGCACTGTAAACACAACCTGTCTCAAGTTTGGTAACTGACTATATACTCTATGGAAGGCACTCATCAGTCACTTTATATAGATGTTTAAGTTAACACCATGATTTGACCTATGAGGTAGGTGCTGTTATCCACATTTCACACATGAAAAAGAGAGGCTCAAAAATTAGCCAATTTGCCCAGCAAGATAAAGCTGATAAGGGTATATTTACACTAGATCTACTGCTAAGTATGTCTTTTCCACTATACCATAATGCTTTTTACATTGTAATATTCACTTTTTCTAGTAAAAATTTTTATAGAAAACAATTTCCAAGATAAATCAAGGAATGAAATGAATTAATGTTTATGAAGTTTACAAATAAAATAATGTAACAGTAGTTTTTTCATATCTTACCTTTCCAGCAGTGGCAAAAAATTCTCCATCTGGTGAAAATTTCATTAAATGAACTTGAGAAGCAGTTCTATAAGGAAAAATTTGCATGGAAACTAAGTAAAATATTCAATATTCTCAAAATTATATGTTAGCAATTTCTTCAAACAGAAATTTTGTGTTAAGAGTTCTACACTTTAATTTTTCTTAAGAGCTGGGTTTCCCAGGTTGGGTCTGAACGCTCAGGCTCAAGCATTCTTCCTACTTCAGCCTCTCAGGCAGCGGGGACTACAACAGTGCCATATGCACCTCTAAAGGTAGAATCTTTAAGAACAATTTTTTTTGTACTTTTCGAGGTAGGGTCTCACTCTAGCCCAGGCTAACCTGGAATTCACTCTGTAGTCTCAGGGTGGCCTCGAATTCACGGAGATCCTTCTACCTCTGCCTTCCGAGTGGTGGGATTAAAGGCGTGCACCACCACGCCCGACCCTAAAATTTTTATTGTTGTTGTTGTTATTGGTGTTAGGGACTGAACCCCCAGGGGCTTTCACAAGCTAAATACATGCTCTGCCATTGAGTTATACCCTAGACCCCTCACTTTCACATGTATTTTAAAAAATTAACATGCTACTAAGATAAATTTAAATATAAATATATCTGTATCCAAGTCAGGTATGGTGGCATATGCTGGTCATCCCAGCACTCAGGAGGCCGAGGCAAGAAACTGAGTGTGAGGTCACTCTGGTCTATGAGCCCCTGTCTCAAGAAAATAAAAAAACTGCAAACTCTGTTTCCTTAGGCGTTTTGGGGCAGATCTGAATTCCAACTCAGAGGTACGCAGAGAGGTCTGAGCTCAGGGCTCCTGCCTGCTGCAGTGCCCTGCTGCTGCTTGTGGTGTTTGCTGGCCTTTGGTGGGTCTCTGTGCTTGGATGTGTGGAGGCAGCTTCTTCTGCCACTGACAGAACTTCCCCTGGATCTGTATGCTTGAAATAAACCCCTTCCTCTCATTTAGAAACAAAACAAGGGCTGGAGAGGTGGTTTAGCAGTTAAGCATTTGCCTGAGAAGTCTAAGGACCTCCATTCAAGGCTTGATTCCCCAGGACCCATGTAAGACAGATACACAAGGAGGCGCATGCATTCTCTCCTTTTCTGCCTCTTTCTCATTCTGTCTGTCACACTCAAATAAATAAAAATAAGCAAAAATATTTAAAAATTAAAAAAATAATAATAAAAAGCTTGTTTCCTGAGCTGCACAGAAGTAATGACTTTTCAAGATCTTGAAATCCTAAAATTAAAGTCAAGTTCATTTTCTTAGAATATGAGAGAATAGCTTCATTTTTTAATCTGGAAGTATAATTTCTAGAGCCATGGATCTAAACAACAGAATGATGCCAGGTATGGCAGCATATTTCTTTAATCACAGCACTAGGAAGGCTGAGGTAGGAGGATTGCTGTGAGTTCAAGGGCAGCTTGAGACTATATGCCAGGTCAGCCTGGACTAGAGTGAGAACCTACCTCAAAAAACAAAAACAAACAAACAAAAAAACAGAATAATTACTTTTCCTATAGCTTCTCTTCAATACTTGAAACTCTGTTTGACTAGAGAGCTAAAGGAGAAAGAAAGTAACTATTACACTGCAGCAATTTCCAGACAATCATAATTTCAGGCAAACTTTATCTTCATTGGGGTACTCCTTACCTAATCAAAGAGCAAATGTGAGTTAATAGGGACTGAAGGTAACCATGGTTTCAGCTAGCCAGAGACACCATCTAGTGGCTTGTGTCCCCATCTCAAAGGACCTTTGGCTCATTTTCCTTCATTACCTTGCCTTATCACCTATACACACTGACCTCAAAACACTCATCACCATCATTGCGTTGCTTTCCTTTTCTTTATACAGATTCATGCTTACATAGAACTGTACAAAACTCATTAACAAATAGGCTTTATTAGAACTTATTAACAGCCAGGCATGGTGGCACATGCCTTTAATCCCAGCAAGGGAGGCAGAGATAGGAGGATCGCTGTGAGTTCGAGGCCACCCTGAGACTACATAGTGGATCCCAGGTCAGCTTGGGCTACAGCGAGACCCTACCTTGAAAAACCAAAAAAAGAGAAGAAAAGAAAAACAAAACAATACAAAAACTTAACAAACAATAACTATTTTGCAATTCTTCTCAAATACAAATAACTTTTTTCAAATTTTAAGTGTAATAAACACATATTCAAATATATATATTCAGTTTAGGGATGAAGATATGGCTTAGCAGTTAGGGTACATGCCTGCAAAGCCAAAGGACACAGGTTCAATTCCCCAGGACTCATGTAAGCCAGATGCACAAAGTGGTTCGTGCATCTGGAGTTTGCAGGGCCTGGAGGCCCTGGCACACCCATTCTCTCTCTCCCCCTACCTCCCTTCCTCCTTCTCTCAAATAAATAAAAGTAATTTTTTTTTTTAATTCAGTGTGTCTTACAGAAAATCCTAATAGGAGCTAACCACATTTCAAGTGCTCAAAAGCAGTAAGTGTTTAGTGAGTATCATCCTTAACACTGTACCTCTATATAGTGGACATTCACCTATTGTTCCCTACCCCCCCCCACCCTTGGTTTTTCAAGGTAGGGGCTCACTCTAGCCCAGGCTGACCTAAAATTCACTATGAAGTCTCAGGGTGGCCTTGAACTCTCAGTGATCCTCCTACCTCTGCCTCCTGAGTGATGGGATTAAAGACATACACCATTATGCCCAGCTTCACCTATCTTTTATTGTGTTCATTTTGTTGCATAGAAATTCAAATTATTCCTCTGACATTTACATTGACAACAGATTTCTCCTTCACAGGGCTAATTTGTACCACTGTGAAATGCTATCTTATATACTGAATATCCATGTGTAATTTAGTCTGATCCTGGTCCCTAATGTCTATTCTTATGTTAACAACATAATGTCTGATCAATTGTAACTTTAGAATTCACTGCATTATACTGCAGTATAGCAGTGTATAGTATACACCACTATGTTATTTTCTTTCAGAGATTTCCCAAATTCCTCCTTATTTGTCAATTAAATGAAGTTTTAAACTGTGGTCAAAAGTAGAAATGACAATGGAATTTCATAAAAGGTTATGACATAACCTTTTATATTGACATAAGTGGGTTAATATAGAGAAAAAGACATTTCTTCATACTAGGAAGCCCTCCATTCAAAAGCATAAAATTTTCTCCTATTGCAAATTTTCATTTAATGAAATCCATATAAATTTTATACACTATTATACTTCTAGTTATTTTCTTTGACATCTTAAGAATGGATCTTTGGGGCTGGAGAAATGACTCAGTGGTTAAGGCACTTTCCTGTGAAGCCTAAGGACCCAGGTTTGACACCCCCAGTACCCATATAAGTCAAATGCACAAGGTGACACAGGTATCTGGATGGAGTTCATTTGAAATGGCTGGAGGTTCTAGCATGGCCATTCTCTATATCTGCCTCTTCCCCGCCTCCAAATAAATAAATAGAAATGGATATATGGAACACGGAAAATAGTGAATTATTTGTATATAAGAAAATGCATGTCACAGACTAAAATAGTAAAACCACACAGAACAGGTTTATCGGTTTAATTCCCTAATTAACTTCTTACTTGCAATGCCAAATGCATCTCCATTCTCCAAAGTTAAGATCTGTTTTATCTGGATTTCCAACTTCAGTTTGCTTCTGCACATTAGTATTGCACCAGAGTTGTAAACAGCCAGACCCAGTTAAAAGACGATTGCCTAAAAAAATGTATTATTTACAAATTATTTAGGTTATTAACTGTGAGTTAAGATATTTGCTCAAGAATCTCAGTTAGTAGTATAAAAATAATACAACTCAAAAAAGTAAAAAATAAAAAGAAACTAGGAAAATGGGGAAGAGGGCTCATTTTTAATTTTGTTGAATGAAACATCTTGGTAATATTATCTCTAAATTCAACAAATACTTAATAATCATCTATGAACCAAGCATTGTGCTAGGGCCAGGAATACAATGACAAAGTACTGTCCTTTTTCATGATGAGGTTTTTTTTGTTTGTTTGTTTTTTCGAGGTAGGGTCTTGCTGTAGCCCAGGCTGACCTGGAATTCACTATGTAGTCTTAGGGTGGCCTTGAACTCAGGGCAATCCTCCTACCTCGGCCTACCCACTGCTGGGACCAAAGGTATGCACCACCATGCCCGGCTTTTTGAGTTCACATTTTAGTAGAGAAAGAAATCAAAGTATTACGCTCCAGTATAAACACATTGCGACATGAGAGGAATGCAAAGTTTTAGGGAGAAAAAAATGATGTATACATATAGTGAAGTCGGAAATGTAACCTGGCTCTAATGAAGTAGTAGAGAAGACAGGCATCAGAACAAAGATGAACAAAGGCATGAAAGCATTCCAAACTCATATTTTTCATGCCTCCCCAAAGCCACTTAATCTAGTGTAGTTAAGAAAAAAAGGTATACAGAAGGGCTAGAAAAAAAAGGGATGCAAATGAGTGATTGTAGAAGGATATATAATGTTCTTCTCTGGCCTCTACACGTGTGCACATGGGGCATGCATATCTGTACACACACATGAACACACAGAACACCTGGCAGGATATTACGAAGTATTTTCCATGGTTACAATGATTTGGGTGTGGTTATACACAGCTAGAAGTAGGTTTTAAAGGAAAAGGGAGAAAAACAAAAACAAAATCTCCAAATGGTCTGACTGACATTTCTGTTCTAATCAACATTTCTTAGGGTATTTTATTTATGTTATAAAAACTAAAACTGTTTCCTCTACTTAAACTCATGATTTCTATGTCTATGATCCAAAGATAATTTCTGTTCTAGATTCAAAATTTTACTTACTGTTATGATATCAAATATCTCAAATTGCACATGCCCAAACAATACCAATGTTCTATTACTGCTAAGTCCTGTATATAACATTCCTTTTGTTGTGGTATGGATCTCTAATCCAACTGTCAAGTAATTCTCTATGGCTATGGGCTATTTTAGTTCATATTCATGTATTCCTTTTACTATTCATTAATTTAATATTTAGTACCCAGTATGGTAAAGATACCAAAATCAATTATTTCTCAATCAGACTCCTGTTAATGTATCCTCCCCAAAGACCACGCTGTCTCATGTCATACCCACTCACCATGGCCCTTCTAACATTCACTGCTAGCAGACCAATACTGCTAACATAGTGACCTTTTTCAAAAATTACAGTTTTTAAAGGTGATGGTATAGCTCAGTGGTACTGTATGTGCATGCATGAGGCCCAGGATGCAGTCCACAACACCACACAAAAGCAAACAGCATTAAAAACTCTAATAGTTTTAAAACTATTAAGGGGCTGGGAAGATGACTTAGTGGATAAAACACTCACTACTCAAGTCCGACTATGCAATTCCCAAACTCCAAATAAAAAACTAGAAGCCATCATGGTGGTCTGTTGTAATCCAGTATGCTGATAAGGGAGACTGGAGGTAGAGGCAAGAGATTTGTCAGAAAACTCACACCAAGTGCAGCACTCAACAACAGAGAGAAAAGGGGATTGGGGTGAAAATGGTCTAAAACGAGGTAGAAGGCAAGGACCAAACACTTGCCCCCCAACACAAACACACATACATACAAGACACATCACACACAAAATAGTTTTTAAACTATTTAAAAAAATTAAAGCCACGTGTGGTGGCACATGCTTTTAATTCCAGCTTGCTGTGAGTTTGAGGCCAGCCTGGGATAGAATGGGTGCCAGGTCAGCCTGGGCTAGATTGAGACCCTAACTCAAGAAAAACCAAAAAAGTTAAGGCTCTGAGTGTAACACAAATAGTGTGTGTCCTTACCATCACAAAGTTAGGGGTTCAATTCACAGTGCACGCACATACACACAATATTCCTTATCATGGCCTGAAAATTCTTCTATAATGTGCTCTAGTTTTATTGTTCACCACTATTCACTGGGACTTATTTCAGCAAAAACTAAGTACTAACACTTATTAGAATATATCTTGTGATTTTCTTTACTGGAATTTTGCTCACTGTGGTAGAATTTGTAAAAATGGCACCCAAAACTAAAGTCTCCCTGTGTCAATGTCCCCTGCAATGTAATGTTCCCACACATTCATGGTAAGTAGAATCCCTTTCTTCTACCTCTTGAGTATCTGGACTCATTCCTTGTTTTGGTCACGTAATGAGGCAAGAATAACACTCTAGGACTTCCAACTCCAGGCCTTCACTATAAAAATCACTGACTGGGGAGACTGCTCAAAGGTTATATGTGCTTGCTTGCAAAGCCTGCTAGCCCAGGTTCAATTCCCTAGTACCCACCTAAGGCCAGATGAATGAAGTGGAGCATGTATCTCAAATTCATTTGCACTGGCAAGAGGTCCTGGCATGCTAATTCTCATTCATACCCTCCCCCCTTTACAAATAAATACATGACGATAATAAAAACAATAGCATAAGCAAGTAATATTTTGTTTCAGCTAATCCTGCTGATTTCTTACCTGTGGGATCCCAAGTTATATTGTGTGCTATTGATTCCAGAAAAAACTGGCCACTTTTCTGCCACTGACTATAAATTTCCTAAAATTAAAAAAAAAAAATCATTTAGTCACTTCAGATTAGCATCTTTTCTGTCCAAAGTATACGTTCATATTTGTTATTTTTATAATAATATACTCAGGTGTTTTTATGAACAAGATGTTGAATAAAGAAAAGAAGGAAGTATATGATAAAGGGTATTACTCAAAGAATTGGAGATCTGAATGTATATTATTAGTATAAGAAGCCAATAACATATATATCACCTTAACTAGTATTCTCATCAGCCTTAAGTGAATAATTACTTACATTTTTAATTTTTATTCCAGTCTAAACTTTAACTTAACATTTTTGTCTATAACTCAGCTAATTTAAGTTTCTTATGTCTCATCTCCACCTGAAATCATAATAGTATGTGAGGAAATTCACAATATGATGAAACACTTCCTTAAACAATATATAAGTAAGGCTTTTCTAGTTCTTAAAGCAGTGTTTTTCAAACACCTTTTCCTTTGCCTACAAATCAGTAAGAAATACAGTTATCTTATGACCCCAAATATATTACATATACATATATAGACATACATGAAACCCAGGACGAGCCTTACTACACGTGATGCTGACATTTCCTATATTTCACTTTCTTTTAAATTAAAGTTGTCTATTAGATTGATTTCCATGCTCAATAACAGAGATCCATAAACATTCTCATTGTAGTCATCCTCAAGCTTGGGCACACTAACAACAACAAAAATAGCCTAAGATGTTCATTAAAAGTAAACAGGAGTGGGGCGTGGTGGCACACACCTTTAATCCCAGCACTAAGGAGCCAGATGTAGGAGGATCACCATGAGTTTGAGGCCACCCTGAGACTACATCATGAGTTCCAGGTCAGCCTGGGCTAGAGCAAGACTCTACTTTGAAAAACCAAAAAGAAAAAAAGAAAGTCAATTGGGTCTTCTGGTCAAGATGGCATACTCAGAACCACACTAGAGCTCCAGGAATAAAATCAGTGTGCCCAAGGACCCAGTTCTGCCTAAATTGAGGTCTCTGCGAAAGAGCTCTTATGGGTGACAGTGTGCAGCTGTGCCCCCATTTCTGCTGCCACTTAAATCTTCTTTGGGGCTTACTGGGGGTCCATCTGAAGCACTGTTGGTGAGTTTCCCTAATTACCACTTAGCTGCTCTGCTCTTACCCTTGACTTGCATGTTACTTTGGTTTCTTTTGTTTGTGTCTTCTGTGGTAAGAGATTCATGAAGTATTTAATGAATGACAATGGCACCAAAAATGGAAATCCCATGGAGTCATTCATATACTATTCCCGGGATAAATGGAACACTTCCCCAAGAGAACATGCCGTAACAGCTGACCCATCAAGGTCCTAAGCTCCATCTTGCTTTCTAGAGAGCCAACCTCATAATGTTGTTGAGATGACTGAATCTGGGGTGACACTTAGAGGAGCTAACCTCATTAAGCAGCTCATGCTGTATCAAAAACACATTAAAGGGCTGGAGAGATGGCTCAGAAGTTAAGGTACTTGCCTGCAAAGCCTAACAACCTGTATTTGATTCCCAGTATCCACATAAAGCCAGATGCACAGAGTGAAACATGCATCTGGAGTGTGTTTGCAATGGCTTGAAGCCTCGGCATGTTCATTCTCATCTTCTCTCTCCCTCTGGCTCCACCCTGCCCCCACCATGGAAATAAATAATTTTTTAATATTTTATTTTTACTTATTTATTTGACAAAGAAAGAGGGAGAGAGAATGGGTGTGCTGGGGCCTCCAGCCACTGCAAATGAACTCCAGATGCATTCACCTCCCTGTGCATCTGGCTAACTTGGGTCCTGGGGAATCAAACTTGGGTCCTTTGGCTATGCAGGAAAATGCCTTAACCACTAAGCCATCCCTCCAGCCCTAAATAAATAATTTTTAAAAACACATTTAAAAAAAAGTCAAGCAGACATGGTGGCACACACCTTTAATCCCAGCAGTTGGGAGGCAGAGGTAGGGGACTGCTGTGAGTTTGAGGCCAGCCTGAGATGACATGTCAGCCTGGGCTAGAGTGAGACCCTACCCTGAAAAACCAAAAGAGAGAGAGAGAGAGAGAGAATATTCCAGAAGATTTAGAGAAAAGGAGTACCACTGTCTATTTTAGAGTTATGCAAAGAACCTTACAACTGCCTTCTTAAGATCATACAGGTAAGCTGGGCGTGGTGACGCATGCCTTTAATCCTACTACTCAGGAGGCAGAGGTAGGAGGATCGCCATGAGTTCAAGACCACCCTGAGACTACACAGTGAATTCCAGGTCAGCCTGGGCTAGAACAAAACCCTACCTCAAAAAACCAAAAAAGTAAAATAAAATAAAGATCATACAGGTAAAGAAGAGTAGAAATGAAAACCAGTCCCATGACTCCTAGCACTGGTCTTTAACTATACTGTGCTGACCCGCATTCATATGGCTTATGAATCACTAGTTGGAACTATCTCCACTAGAGAAAGGGAAAAGAATGTGGTTGGTCTGTTATATTCAAGAGCATTAAAGCCCTTATGAAATCAAGCACATAATCCCAGTATTTACAAACCACTGGTTAACAAGCATTATTGCCTCTGATATATGTTCCTTAAAAAAAAAAAAAAAAAAAAAACATTTATTCATCTGACACTGATTATACTGCATGATATAATAAAAGTAAGAAACGAAGTCTCTGGAAGTATGTTAGGAATGACAGTAAATCAGCCGGGCGTGGTAGCACACACCTTTAATCCCAGCACTCAGGAGGCAGAGGTAGAATAGTCCTGAGTTTGAGGCCACCCTGAGATTACACAGTGAATTCCAGGTCAGTCTGAGCTAGAGCAAGACCCTACCTCGAAAAGCAAATATAAAAAATTTAAAAAATGAATAAGACAGTAAATCATGTAACTTTAAAAATAATAAACATAAAAGGAAGGAAACTATACAAAGGGAGATCTCTAGAACAAGAATAAAATACATCTTACTGTACAATGGTATTTGATACCAGCACTAAAGTACTGTCAAAATTTTAAGTTATTGCCTCTTTAAATTTATTATAAAATAAAAATATCATGGTGGGGGCTAGGGGAAGCACATTAAGACTATTGGTTGGTATAATTTAGTGGTAATTTAATTCCAATGAAAGATTTAAATATATTTTAATATAGAAATTGGATTTAACATGTTCATTCAATTACAGATTATAACATACTATTTACTCGATGATCAATGGTTTTATACACTTTTAACACTAAAGACATTTCAATTTCTAAAAGAAAAATGATAAGTTACTTACCAAATTTTTCTTTTGCTTCGGTAGATTAATTGGTTCAAAAATAAAGATAACATTTCCATAAGATGCTGCAATCTGTTAAAAAAAAAAAAAACAACTTATAGATCTATTAACATTCTTACGGATCAAAATAGCATGTTAAATATATATAATCTTAACTATATAAACACAATTTCACTCACCAATCTTTGAGAATGTGGAACAGAATTTTACTACTGCTTCCTTCTTGTATAACTGCAAATAACTCTCTCTAAACTTATGAGAGATCTCTCTATCTGCATTTATAATACATGTAATAATATCTTCTAACATCCCTATGCTGGGAACTAAAAAAATCATTTACAAACCACTTAGCATACAATAAATATAATATGTATCATAATCATCAATTATTTTCTTCAAACATGTCAATAAAATCTGTCACATACGAAATATGATAAGGTTTTTAAACAAGTTTTAAAGTTATCTATATTAGAAGGTCACAATTCTGTCAAGTATACTTAACTTTTCAAAAATAAAACTTAAGACCTATTCCTTTATCATTTCTCTAAGTACAATTTTTAACATTTATTTATTTTTAAATTTACTTTTTTATTTTGGAGGTGTTGAGAAAGTACTTAAATCCAGGGCTTTGTGCATGTTCTCTATGACTAAATGATAACCCTGATCCCATCAATGAGTCTTTAAATCAATGAAACACCCTTTCAGAGCTGTTTTATGAAGTACCTACTATATATAGTATCTGAAATGAATCCCACATAAACAATATCAAAATACCAGAAATCAGACATGGCGGCAAGTTCCTAAAATCCTAGTACTTGGGAAGTTGAGGCAGGAGGACCATACAGTTCCAGATCAACCTAAACAACGAAAGTTAGACTGTCTCAAAAAACAAACAACAAGGGCTGGAGAGATGGCTTAGTGGTTAAGCGCTTGCCCATGAAGCCTAAGGACCCCGGTTCGAGGCTCGATTCCCCAGGATCCACGTTAGCCAGATGCACAAGGAGGTGCACGAGTCTGGAGTTTCATTTGCAGTGGCCGGAGGCCCTGGTGCGCCCATTCTCTCTCTTTCTCTATCTGCCTCTTTCTCTCTCTGTATGTCACCCTCAAATAAATAAATAAAAATAAACAAAAAATTTAATAATAAAAAACAAAAAAACAACAAAAACCAACTATTCAAAAATTAAAATTCTAGTAGGTAAAAGAGGTAGAGATAGAAAAAGAACATGTGATTTAACAAAGGGGAGCTAAGAAATGAAGGGTATTACATGTGGAAAAAAATTTTGTTCAATAGTATTTTAAGTGGTCGAAGTTCACAGAATGTGCAAATCACATGCACTGAGTTGAGCTGGGAGATTATTAGGTCTGGGCTCTTAAGTGTGAGCTGTTCAAAAAGCAATGGAGTGTTTGTTCTCAGAAAGTAGGCATATTATGAGTACAGGTATAAAGTTAAAAGAGTCACTACATGTTTAGAAGTGACTGACCACCAGCCTGACCTAAAGAAAGTATTCCTCACAACAATAAAAAAAAAAGAACACCAGGCTAAAAAGGAAGCCTTAGCCAGGAGTGGTGGCACACACCTTTAATCCCAGTACTTGGGAGACAGAGATAGGAGGAATGCTGAGAGCTCAAGGCCAACCTGAGACTACAGAGTGAATTCCAGGTCGGCCTGGGCTAGAGTAAGATCCTACCTTGAAAAACCAAATTAGAAATAAATAAATGCATTCATTGAAAATTATTATATTTCCAATATTAACTAGCTCCATGAGTTTAGACGACATATTATACAATAACAGAAGATTACAGAACTCAAACAAACATAAAAAGAATGAATCCATAGAAGAAATGAATTTGCATAGTTCAGTCCAGTATACTACAATTATAAATGGGCCTAATCACCTGTGTTATTTAATGCTATTCTAAACTACATATGCTGCCTACCAATATTAGTATGATTCCTATTAGGAACTACATGGGACTGTGGTTTTTTAAAAACATTTTGTTTATTTGCAAAGAGAGAGAGAGAAAGAGAAAAAGGAAATAGGTGCCCCAGGGCCTCCTGCCACTGGCCACACACTACAAACATGCACCACTTTGTGCATCTGGTTTTATGTGGGTACTGGTGAATTGAACCCAGGTGTGGTCGTTTGAACAGATGGCCCCCAATATATTCAGTGTTTTATCAGTTTGTAGTCTGCATTTGCAGTCACCTGGGTGGAGGTGGTATCACTGGGTGGATTTGGGTCAAGCCCTAAGGTGTGGTTTGAAATTCCAATCTAAAGATATGCAAAGTGTGCCTAGCTGGAGTTCCTGAAGTGTGTGGTGCTGTATGGCTTTTGGCTTTTAGGCTTGTGCTTCTCTGTGTTTGGTCCTGTGAAGATAGGCCAGCTTCTTCTGTCATTATGGAATTTCCCCTGGACCTGTAAACTTCAATAAATCCGTTCCTCTGGAAGTTCATCTCGGCGAACCTGAAGCTGCCTGCTACACCAGGACATCAAGCTTTGCAAGCATGCACCTTTAATCACTGAGCAATCTCCCCAGCCCAGGACTGTATTTAAACTAACCTACAAAAACTATATGCTGCTTCTCTTGTTTTAGTTGTTATTTTATTTTCAAGGTTTCCACCTTTACTTTCTTTCTTTCTTTTTTTTTTCCCTCCGTTTTTCAAGGTAGGGCTGACCTGGAATTCACTATGTAGTCTCAGGATGGCCTTGAACTCACCATGATCCTCCTACCTCTGCTGGGATTAAAGGTGTGCGCCACCACGCCCAGCCACTTTTACTTTCTTAAACAAATTAAAGTCTCAGCATTTTTCTTATAGACTTGAAATTTAACAAAACACCAATTTTAGGAGTTTAATATCCCTTCAATACAAATTCAGAAGTTACTAGAAGATAACCACATGCTTACAAAGAATGGTTACCAAATGACTTGCCTTCAGAAAACAATTTATAAACAGATTAAAGACATTGTTATTTCTTTCATTTTTAAGTAAGCAAGCATTCCCTTGGGGAAGTTTTGTTTGACTGTTTTTGTTTTGCAATGCCAAGAAAGTAAACTTTAGGCTGGCTGTACAGATAATATAGATTCCATTTCTATCTCAATTAATAGAAAAGATTGTTATATTTTAAAATTATATTAGGACAGAATTCCTAAACTGGTTGTGGTGGCTCACACCTGCAATGCCAGGATTCAAAAGACATTCAACAGGCATGAGGAGGACTGCTATAAATTTAAGGTCAGCTTGAGCTATACGGTAAGGTCTAGGCTAGCTTGGGCTGCAGCAGAATATATTGTCTCAAAAACCAAAACCAGGGCTGAAGACATGGCTTAGCTGTTAAGGCAATTGCCTATGAAGCCTAAGGACCCAGGTTCAATTCACCAGTACCCACATAAACCAGATGTATATATATGTTGGTGCATGAGTCTCGAGTTCATTTCCAGTGGCTGGAGGCCCTGGCATGCTCATTCTCTCTCTCTTTATCTGCCTCTTTCTCTCTCTTAAATAAATAAAGAAAAACAAAAGGAATTTAAAGAAAATCCCCCAGACTTTCTGACAGTCTCCAAAATACATTGTAGGGCACCAAAGAAATTTGTAGCTGCCTCATACTTGAAATAATGGAGTCTTTAAGTGAATAGGATATACATACTTTAGAAGTTTTTCTGAAAAAAAAAACATCCAAAACAAATTCACATATTAACACAAGATTACAAACCTTGCCTTGCTGCATTGAACAGTCTACACATCCCACTTGAATATTCCCATGTTTAGCTCCTGGGATTATCTGTAATCTTTCGAAATCACTTCCCAGTATTACAATGTCACATCCAGATGCATAAGCCTAAATAAAGTAAAAAAAAAATGATAAAAGTATCAAAAAACATATTATGTAAAATACCGACATTAAATATTTTAACAAGATCAATTTTTAAAATAGTTTTTATTTATTTTCAAGGTGAGAGAGATAGCGAGAAGAGAAACAGGCAGATAATGGGCATGCCAGGGCCTCCAGCTGCTGCAAATAAATTCCAGATGCATGCCCCACTTTGTGCATCGGACTTTACATGGGTACTGGGGAATTGAACCCGGGCCATTAGGCTTTGTAGCAAGCACCTTAACCATTGAGCTATCTGTGCAGCCCAACAAGATCAATTTTAAATATCTTCAAGAAAGTGTTTCATTGAAACTGTTTTCCTTTCTTTCCATATACAGTTCACCAGAAATGGTCTATCCACTGTATCTGCAAACCAACTCTGAGCCCTTTTTTCATCTTCCCGGAAAGCTGTCATCCCTATTTATGTCAAGATCACCTGTCCCCTGCACTAACTGTTAGCAGTCTGACTGCTACCACGCCTCTCTAATTTGCTTTCATGCAAAGGGCTGCAGTCAGCCTCTCCAAGCAGCTGAGGGGTTTATTTGGCTTAGTTTCCAGGGGAGGTTTCATTATGGTGGGGAAAGCATGGCACAAGCAGAAAGCTGTCACAAGCTGGATGAAAGTAGTCTCTATACCGAACTTGGAGCTGGGCTAATAAACCTCAAGGTCCACTCCAGTGACACACCTCCTCTAGCAAGGCTCCATCTCCCAACCTACCACCCCAGCTGGGTATCAAATGAGAGGCTTAATCACAAGCACATGAGGTCATACGGGATACATTACATTCATACTACCATTCAGAGTGACTTCTAAAAAAAGTTTATTATGGGGCTGGAGAGAGGCTTAGGGGCTCGCCTGTGAAAGCAAAGGAGCAGGTTCAATTGCCCCAAGACCCACATAAAGAAATTAGAAAGGTCACAGTAGACAATGCTTTGGAAAAAGAAGAATAAGGCAAACCAAAAATCAGTAGACAGAAAAAAATGATAAAGATTAGGGCAGAAATTAATGAAATAAAAACAAACAAAAAAATCCAAAGAATCAATAAAACAAAGAGTTGGTTCTTTGAAAGGATAAACAAGGTTGATAAACCTTTAACAAATCTGACTAAAAGAAAAAGAGACACAAATTAATAAAATTGGAGATGAAAAAAGGCACCATCACAAAAGATACCAGAGAAGTTAAAAAAATAACAGGGAGATATTATAAGAATATATACTCCACTAAGTTAGAAAATCTGAAAGAAATGGATGATTTCCTTGATTTATATGACCTACCTAAATTAAATCAAGGTGAGATTAACCACTTAAATAGACCTATAACAAGTATGGAGATCCAAGTGGTTATCAAAAATCTCCCAGCTAAAAAAAATTCAGGCCCAGATGGATTCACTGGTGAATTTTGCCAGACCTTCAGGGAAGAACTAACACCACTGCTTCTTAAGCTTTTCCATAAAATAGAAAAAGAGGAAATCCTACTAAACTCATTTTACGAAGCCAGGCAACCTACAGAATGGGAGAAAATCTTTGCCAGCCATACATCTGATAGAGGATTAATATCTAGGATATACAAAGAACTCCAAAAATTAAATAACAAGAAATCAAGCAACCCAATTAAAAAATGGGCTATGGAACTAAATAGAGTTTTCTCAAAAGAAGAAACACAGATGGCATATAAACATCTAAAAAAAATGTTCTACATCCCTAGTCATCAGGGAAACGCAGATTAAAACTACATTGAGACTCCATCTCACGCCTGTCAGATTGGCTACCATCATGAAAATAAATGCTGGCAAGGGTGTGGAAAAAGAAGAACCCTTCTACACTGCTGGTGGGAATGCAATCTGGTCCAGCCATTGTGGAAATCAGTTTGGTGGTTCCTGAAACAGCCAAAAATAGATCTACCATATGACCCATGCATATGCACAGGGTGCACGAATCTGCACACATGAGTATACACCACATAAAAGTGCATACACCACACACACATACCATGTCACATATAGTGCACATTCAAAAACTAGATATAGGGGCCAGTGTGGTGGCACATGCTTTTAATCCCAGCCCTTGGAGGCAGAGGTAGAAGGATCACCATGAGTTAAAAGGCCACTCTGAGACTAGTGAATTCCAGGTCAGCCTACCTCAAAAAACCAAAACAAAACAAAACAAAAAACTAGGTATAGAAATCAAATACTGAATGATGATTCATATAAATTATTTTTAAAACTTAGTCCAAAAAAAAAAAATTTCAGTACACAGGGCTGGAGAGATAGCTTAGTGGTTAAGATGCTTGCCTATGAAGCCTAAGAACCCAGGTTCGATTCCTCAGAACCCACATAAGCCAGATGTACAAAGCGGCACATGCGTCTGAAGTTTGTTTGTGGTGGCTAGAGGCCCTGGCATGCCCATTCTCTCCCTCTCTCAAATAAATAAATAAAAATAAAAAAACTTCAGTACACAGTTTTATCATTTATTAACGGTGAAAGCAAACTTGCATACTAATGAGATGGACGTGCTTGTTTATCACATAAAAATCAAATATTGAATGAAAATTCAATACTGGTGGACATCTTTAACAATTTTAAGTATGTTGACTTTTTAAAAATCATCAATTCTAGCTGGGCGTGGTGGCACACGCCTTTAATCCCAGCACTCGGGAAGCAGAAGGAGGAGGACTGCCGTGAGTTCGAGGCCACCCTGAGACTCCATAGTGAATTCCAGGTCAGCCTGAGCTAGAGTGAGACCCTACCTCGAAAAACAAAACAAAACAAAAAATCATCAATTCTAACAACTCTACTTTGCATAAATACATAGCAAAAAATAAATGGCGAAGTATGTTTAAGGGCATTTCAGAAATAGTTTGAAATTCTGCCCTAACTCCAAACCAAAATGCATGTAACAATTTTTGATAAAACTCAAGTTAGTAACTCAAACAGCAACTTTTAAAATCAAACATTCTAATACAACATAATCCAAAGGCACACTAATTTGTTACTTACATGCTGAGAAATGACAGTAGGAAAATACTCTTTGTTTTACTTAACTAAATCATAATGTTTTTACAAGAGTGAAAGCTTTGTATGTACAGTAGGCACATTATAGCCATAACATTCAATAGTCTCTCATCTGAGCCAAGATGTTTCAGGTAGCATTCCTTGGCATCGAACAGCATGATGTCATGTGCAATACAGAGTATATATAACGTGTTCAGAACCAAGGCTGAAGTGAAGTCATGTGTCAGAACATAGCCGCTGCCAGAAAAACTTCAGATTCATTACGCATCTGACTTTGAATTAATTTTGGGTCATTGTATTTTCAGAAACCTTCTATTGCCAAATTTTTCTCAACCCCACATTCAGTTATGCATATCCCATAAGGGGACACAATCCACAACAGCAGAAGCTGGGGGTCCAGCTAACTTCTTCTTACTATACTGTTCCAATTATAAGACCATTTCATCATATCACATTTTTAATAGAATGTATCATGATTTATAAGTTGCTTGTTTATTTTCTTTTTTTTCTTTTTTTTTTTTTCCTTTCTTTCTCTAGCTCAGGCTGACCTGGAATTCACTCTGTAGTCTCAGGGAAGCCTCAAACTCATGGCAATCCTCCTACCTTTGCCTTCCAAGTGCTGAGATTAAAGGTATGTGCCATCACATGCCTGGCTTTATTTTCTATTTTTATTGTTGCAAGTTAAATTCTAAGAAGGTAATTTTCAAGTTTATCTTGTTCTCTGCTCTAGCCTTTAACTCTAACAGAAAGACCTAGACTATACCATTAAGTATTTAGTATCACAACAACAGCCACTACAGCCAAACAAAGGGTACATGGTTCAAATCTTAAGTATATTATAGCTCCTTTTTAAAATCTTTCAACAATCAATTACCATAACCCTTGCAACTAAAATTCTTTTTTGATGATCTCATAGTGACTGACACTACCTACACAAGACCTGCATAATAGGAAGAATAGTGATGACATCAAAACAGAAGAGACTAGTTGGAAAGAAGAAGGGACTCAGTGGAAGGGGGATTGAAGACAGGAAGAAGGGGAGTGATGGGAGAGGGTTATGATCATGGTACACTGTCCATATGTATGGAATGAAAAGTTAAAAATATGTATGGAATGAAAAGTTAAAAATAAATAAAATTTTCTTTTGTGTCCTCTTCTCTTCCACATTCTTTGATCATAGGAGTTTCTCCCACTACAGGGCACTTAGGTGTCCTCCTGGATGAACATCTATGGACAGTCAGATAAAATAAACAAAACATCTACTACAAACTACTTTCCATCCAAGCTCTTAAAGTCCATAACTATTTCTTACTTTCTCATCATTTTGCACACACACACACACGCACAGAAATGTTATATTTCATATGTCCTTAGTTCCTACCTGACACATAATATCAGAAAAGGGACTCTAGATAAGATCAGGAAAGGGACTATGGAGTCAAACATTACCAAGAAGAAAACCAAGGCCCAAATAAAGTTAACTGGTGTCTACATTCTTAGTAAACACTGTTTCTGTGCCTTCACTAGTTAAACAGGATTGCATGGAATTAATCCTTAAAAGAATTAGGAATAATGCAGTATGATTCCGATAGCATCACACAGTGGGAAAAACTGAGTCAGCTAACAAACAAGTTCTACATTGGTCTGTTCCCCTACATAAAAATGCACAACAGGGTCCTAAGTTTGTCACTGTATTAGCACGAATGAATTCCAAAAGTGAATTTAAAAATTCATTTGGGAGCTGAAGAGATGGCGGCTTGGCGGCTGAGGGTGTCTGAGAACTCCAAGTCTGAATCTCTAGGTCCCATGTAAACTGCTGGGTATGGTTATGGTCTTGTGTATCTACAAACCCCAGTCCCCTGAGGCAGCACAGACCCAAGAATCATTGGTGCCCCACAAGAACCAGAACCAATAAAGAGGCTGCAGCTCAAAAAAAAGACCTGGCAGAAGAGCAATGGAACAGCACATTCTGCTCTGGCCTCCGCAGGTGAGCACCCTCATATAGGGCACATCATAACACACCCTCCCCCCTCCACACACAAAACACATGGGGAAAGACATCATCAAAGTAGAAGAGAGAATCGCTGGGAAGCGGTTCAATGACAGGATGATGGGAAGGGAGGACAAGAAGGTAATGGGAGGGGATTATGATCAAAATCCATTATATATATATATAAAGCTTATAAACAAGACATTTTTAAAATTAAAATCTGTCCAATATCTAATAATTTACTCTTTGGAATTGAATTTCAATAGACTAATGGTTGTCACTTTTTAAAATACTGTGTTAAATTTTACATGTTTATAGTTTAGGTTTGCTCCCTTATCAACTTTTCAGCTTCCATGACTTCTTAACCTTCCTTGTCTTTTGTTATGCTTGGAATTATTATTTACTTAGTATCAGATATTATATTTCAAATATTTTTGTGAAACATGACTCAAATTTTACCACATCAGTCAAGTCTATATTGATATTAAAGAAGCTCATATGGGGCTGGAGAGATGGCTTAGCGGTTAAGCGTTTGCCTGTGAAGCCTAAGGACCCCGGTTCGAGGCTCAATTCCCCAGGACCCACGTTAGCTAGATGCACAAGGGGGCGCATGCATCTGGAGTTCGTTTACAGAGGCTGGAAGCTCTGGCGTGCCCATTCTCTCTCTCTCTCTCTCTCTCTGCCTCCTTCTCTCCGTCGCTCTCAAATAAATAAATAAACAAACAAAAAAATTTAAAAAATAAAAAATAAAATAAAAAAAAAATAAATAAAAAGAAGCTCATAAATTACTATGAAATATAAGTATTCCATTTGCAGAGTTAGGAAATGCACAAGGTATCCTAGATAGAAAGTCCTTTGGATGGGAAGGATATCAACTTAGCACAATGACCTCCTGACCACTCAAAGACTTACTCAGTTCTGAGTTGCCCTTGATATTTGACTACTGCTGACATTTTATGTTTTTTCAAAGACACTAATAAATAGTGTCAAGTTGACTATCTCTCTTGTCTTAAAAAAAATTAAATCAGCTGGCCATGGTGGAACATGTCTTTAATCCCAGCACTCGGGAGGCAGAGGTAGGTGGATCACCGTGAGTTCAAGGCCACCCTGAGACTACATGGTGAATTCCAGGTCAGCCTGGACTAGAGTGAAACCCTAGCTCAAAACAAAAAAAAGACAAAACTAAACTAAACTAAACTAAAACTAAATGGTGGAGAAAAATGAAAGGAAAGAAAATAATCAACTGTATTCCACATTTCAAGTTGATATTATTTAGGGCTTATACTACAAATCTAAAGGACTTAAGCTCTGACCACTTGAGAACTTCTGGCTGTGGGTGAGTTTTTCCCTCAGCTGGGCTTGGGCTGGCTCAGCCTAGGACCAGACCCAGCCAGGAAAGCCCCCTGGCCCTTATTCTCCACATGAGCGCCTTTATCCCCTTCCAGCTCCCAACATGGCAGGAGCTCCTTGAACTTTCTTTCCTCTTTTCTTTCCACGGTTTTTCCAGGCCTTCCACAAGGGATGTCTAGCCACGTGAGTTCTATATTTCCCTCAATAAATATAATAATTTAATAATTTAAAAAAAGAATTTAAGATTTTACTGTTTAGTTGATGGTGTCTCTTTTTTTGGGGGGGGGGGGATTGAGGTATCTTCTCGCTCTAGCCCAGGCTGACCTGGAATTCACTCTATATACCCAGGCTAGCCTCAAACTCATGAACTCAAGGCCAATCCTCCTACCTCTGCTTCCTAAGCCATACACCACCATGCCCAACTGCTGATGCATATTTTAAAAGCACCAGTAATAAACCATGTTTGTACTTGTTGTACTTGAAAAGTATTTGTATTTGATGGGCTGGAGAGATGGCTTAGCAGTTAACATGCTTGCCTGTGAAGCCTAAGAACCCAGGTTCAATTCCGTAGTACCCATGTAAACCAGATACACAAGGTAGGACATGCGTCCGGAGTTTGTTTGCAGTGGCTAGAGGCCCTGTCTGCCTCTTCTTCTCTCTCTCTCTCCTCCCTCTCCTCCTTGTCAAATAAATAAATATTTTTTAAAATGTATTTGTATTTGAGAGACAGACACAGAGAGACAGAGAAAGAGAGTAAGTGTGGATATACTGGGGTCTCTTGACTCTGTAAACAAAGTGGACACATGCCCCACTTTGTGCATCTAGCTTTATGTGGGAACGGGGAAGCAAACCCAGGCAGGCAGGTTCTGCAAGCACACACCTTTAACCATGAAGCCATTTCCCAGCCCTTGTTCCACCTCTTAACCATTTTGAAGAATTTTTAATGTTTCCTGAAAAATACTGTATATAGAATTAATTAAAAACTCATGATATATATGTATGTGAATATATGTATGTATACATACATATATACAATGAAATGCTATACTGTCACAAAAAGAATTATAAGGACATCTAGGAAACAGTAAAGTGAAGTACAAAAAGGCATAGCATTTTCTTTTTGTTTATGGAACCATAAAAATATAAAATAATATTCTATTGGTTTACCACTATAAAAAAAAATGCTGGAATGATAGGACTAGGGAACAATAAAGCTGGTTACCTACAAAGAGAGGAAGGATGAAGTGAAAAAGACATAAAAAGTGTGCCACAGTTTAATGTGTCCACCAAAATTGATAAGCTAAAAACAACCTCCAAAGAGTGTTCAGCTAAGGAACCTTTAAAACATGATTAGACCATATGGGTTCTGCGGGCTCTGCCCTCACATATGGATTAATGCCATTATTAAGTGATTAAAGGGTGAGTTCCACCAGTCTCACTCATCCTTCCCTTCTCTCCCTCCCCCTTTTCTACCTCCTTCATCTCTGCCCCCATCTCTCTCTCTCCCTCCCTTGGCCCCCCCTCTCGACCTTCTGCTTTCTTCCAGGGAGTGATGCAGACAGATATGGCCCTTTAGATTTCTTGGCCTCTGGAACTTAAGTTTCCTGTTCATTATAAATTGCCCTGTTTGTGATATTGTTTGAACAGCCCAAAACCAACAATGACAATTCCAAGTATAATTTTATTATCAAAGACATTCAAAATTTTAATTAAATAAGTAAGAATGAAGAATAGGGAAAGAGAGAAATAAAGAAGCAAATGGACTAACTCCACTTCAAATTGATACTTTCTCCACATGTAAAAAAAGGAAAGCAGATAGAATTAAGTAAGTTAGCAGAGAACATGGCCATATATTTTTGTTCTTCAGCAAAGTGGAGAGAGGTAAAAATTCTGATCATTTTTGTAGGTCTGTTTATTGTAATAGTAAGGATAATGTAATCCCTAAAATGTTAGATCTATTATAGGAGTAAGCAAATGAGCCAAGGATGAACTATTAAAAGGAAGAAAGAGGGCGGAGAGATGGCTTAGCAGTTAAGGCATTTGCCTGCAAAGCCAAAGGGCCCCAGTTTGATTCCCCAGGACCCATGTAACCCAGATGCACAAGGGGGTGCACGTGTCTGGAGTTCATTTGCAGTGGCTCGAGACTCTGGCACGCCCATTTTCTCTCTCTCTCTCATAAATAAATAATGCTAAAAAAAATTTTTAAAGGAAGATATGATAAGGGAAAGTCACAACAGAGCCAGGTAGGGTCAGACTAGAATGGAAAATACTGGCATAAACTTATGGTTTCCTAAATATACATATTTTAACATTAATATGTATGTCATATGCTCTTACATATATGTATTTGTTAGTTCTATCCACTGACCAAGAAGCAAAGACATCTTAGTAGCAAAGAGCACATTCAGCATCATCTTGTTCCCTAATATCATTCTCCACAAAAACAAACCAAAACACTTACTTGCAAAGCCTGATGGCCTGGGTTAATTCCCCAGTACGTAAAGCCAGATCCACAAAGTGGTATGCAGCAGCAGGAGGCCCTGGTACACCCATCCATTTCCTCCCTCCCTCTTCACCTCCCCTCTCTCAATTAAATTAAAAAATATTAAAAAAAAAAAAAAAAGGAACCAAGGGAGCTGGAGAGATGGCTTAGCAGTTAAGGCATTTGACTGCAAAATCAAAGGATCCCAGTTCAATTCTCCAGGACCCACATAGCCAGATGCACAAGGGGCACACACATCTGGAGTTCGCTTGCAGTGGCTGGAGGCCCTGGTGTGCCCATTCTCTCTCTTTCCAATAAATAAATTAATTAATATGTTAAAAAAGGAACCAAGCACATCTTGTTACACCAGGAAAAAAAAAAGGCTCTTTATTGAAAGAAAGGGGAAAGAGAGAGAAAAGAAAGAGGGCTGGAGAGATGGCTTAGCAGTTAAGGCGTTTGCCTACAAAGCCAAAGGACCCAGGTTCGATTCCCCAGGACCCACATAAGCCAGATGCACAAGGGGGTTCATGCATCTGTAGTTCATCTGCAGTGGCTAGAGCCCTGGCGTGCCCATTCTCTCTCTCCCTGTCAAATAAATAAATAAAAATATGAATGAATGAAAGAGAGAAAGAAGAGTCCAGGCTAGACTTATTAATAGATACTCAATCCAGAGGAAAAGTTGATGAGGATCATGACATCTGCCATGGTCTTAAAAGTGTCTCTCCACAAGCTGCTTACTGGTTACATGGGAGAAAAATAATAAACTAGTTATACAGTGGAGAAATTGTGCAATGTTTTAATGGGTCATCATAATACCACTGATGAGGAACACATATTCCTTGAGAACATGAGTTCACGTATGGAGAATTTTTGTTTGGTTTGGCTTTTGAGATAGTGTCTCACTATGTGCCCTAGGCTGCCCTGGAATTTGCAGTCCACTTAGTTTACCCACCCAAGGTGCTGTAATTACAAGTATATGCGATTATGACTTGCTCTACCTATGCAGAATTTTGGGTAAGAATGAAGAAACATGAGGCTAATACAAAGTAAGAAAAATCTATGTTTAAAAGAAGTGAGGAAGGCTGGAGGGATAGCTTAGCGGTTAAGGCACTTGCCTTCAAAGCCTAAGGACCCACCCAGGTTCCATTCACCAGTACCCATGCAAGCCAGATGCAGAAGGTGGCACATGTATCTGGAGTTCATGTGCTGTGGCTACAGGCCCTGTGTATACCCATCCTCATCCTATCTCTCGCTCAAATAAGTATTTTTTAGAAGCTAAAAAAATAAAAACAGAAAAAGAAAGAAAGAAGTGGGGAAGTATTGTATTTTCAGTAAAGGAAGGAGGTACTGCTGTTTTTCAAAACTGTCAGTGTTAGAAAAGGGTGTGAGGGGCTGCAGAGATGGCTTGGTGGTTAAGTGCACATCCTATGCAAGCATGAGGGCCTGAAATGCCCAAGTTTGTGTCTCCTAGCACCCATGTAAACAGATGGCCGTGGACATGCACATCTGTGACCAATCCTATGGAGAACAGAGACCACAGAATAGCTGAGGCTCATAAAAAATGACAAGCTCCAGAATTACTAAAGAGAATGTTTTAAAGAAAAACAGGTGGGCCTGCTATGAAGTTAACACTGCCAGGATGATCTTCCACAGAAATAACTGCAGTTTTTTTTCACTATTTAGTAATGAAAGATATGACTGCTTTAATGGTAATACAGTTCTGGTTTAGTCTAAGTTAAGGATGTTTCTAGTTGTGCATGAATGCTGGCAACTTCATACGTTCTGACAATTGTTTAAATATGTAGTGTTAAGCTTAGGTTTAAAATGCTGATAAACTCGGTCTTTGTCATTTGCTTACAAAATAAATGTGGATGTGTTTGGTGCATTCTTTCATGAAAAAAAAAAATGAAATCACTTCTGAGAAGCTGATTGGAGTGAAGCTATGAATTACAGCTGGACCAAAGGAAAAGTTTACTGCAGCTGACGAAGGCAAAGGGAAGAGGGACATCCAGAGAGTGTGCAAAGCAAGAGGCTGTGCTATGGCAAAGCTCATGTGGGCCAGCGATTTCCAAAGGGGGAGTGCATGTGAGGGCATCACTGAGGTGTAGAAGGAAATTTTATCCATTGTTTATGTTTTTCTTATCCCTGACACATTTTTTGTTTAGGAAATGTTTTGAATTCTAATATAAAATATGTTTGATATACCAAAAAAAAAAAAAGAAAAAAAAAGAAAAACAGGTGGGTGAGTAATGGAGGGGGACACTATCTTTCTCCTCTGGCTTCCACAGGCACCCCATCAGCACATACATGTACATACAACACACACACACACACACACACACACAGAGAGAGAGAAAGGGATACTAACTATAGACCTGCTCCTAAATTTAATACTATGTTGGAAGGGTAGAAATGCTTAAAGGACATTATTAAATCAGCTGATATAATACATGAAAGATAGCAAATAATGCTATACCAATGTAATTGTAGAAAGATAATCATTTTACTTCAAGTATGTAAGAGATCTCCAGAAATACACTCAGGTATTAACATAAAATAGCCAAGACATATGTAACTTATTTATAACTGGCCCGGGGGGGGGGGGAATACATACACACACACACACACACACACACACACACACAGACATATATTAAATGTTGGATAAACAATAAAGAAAATAGGGCTAGTTTATTAACAATGGGTAAATCCAGGTAGAGATGTTGGAAAAGGGAACTGGAGACTGGAGAGATGGCTGGGTGGTTAAGTGCACTAGGTGTTCCTTGTGCTAAGTTTTACTCCTTGTGTTTTATTTTGTGTGTATATGCATGTTTATGTGGGGTTGCATGGGTGGTGCACATGCATGTGCGTGTGCATACATGGAGACCAGAGGGCAACATTGTCTTTCTCAATCACTCTCCTCCTCATCCTCTGAGATTGTCTCTTACTGAACCTAGAGCTCACAATTCAGCTACACCAGCTAACCAGTAAGCCCTAGATTCCTACCTCTACCTCCCAGCACTGGGATTACACATACATCACCACATCTGGCACTTTTTGTGGGTTCTGGGGGTCTGAATTCAGATCCTCGTGCTTACACTAATGGATAGAGTTGCTTTGGTGTTGAGAAAAATGTTCTTACATTAGATTGTGGATATAATTATCTTACTCTGTTGATATACTAAAACTAGTGAAATGCAAACTTTAAAAGGGGGAAATTTATAATGTATGGATTATACCTTAATAAAACTGTTCTAAAATATGTACTGTAATGATATTGCAATAAAGTTTTCTCTGGGAAATAAAGCTTTATGACAATCAGCAAATAACCCAGGCAACCAAACCATTTGCTACCAGAGGGCAAAAGTCATGCTTATTCATAAACCCTTCCACCATACACACACACACACACCTCCACTGTATTTAGAAGGATCCCAACTGGAGTAAAAACTCAGTATTTCAGAAAGAACACTTTTATTAAATCTTTTATCACTTATGGTCAAAATCTACCTATGAAACCACATAGGAACAGATGCAGTAAAACCCCAAGTAGTAGTTAAAGGGAAGGAAAAGCACCTCTGAATAAAACTGGTAACATCAAGCCAGGAAAGGTAGTGCAAACTTCTTAATCCCAGCATTCAAGAGGCTGAGGAAGGATTGCTGTGAGTTTTTCATCAACCTGGGCTACATAGCATGAACTTGTCTCTAAAAGAAAAGTTTGCTAAGGTCTAAGTCAGTCCTCAGTCTGTGTTTCTGCTGTTCTTCATTGCCAAGTTAAATACTTCATGGGGTTCTTTCTCTATATAAAAGCAAAACATGGAGCTGAGAACATAGGTCAGTGGCAGAACCCTTGCCCAACATGTACAAAGCCCAGGATTTGATCCCTAGTACCACCAAAAGAAATTAAAAATACAGAGCCGGGCACGGTGGTGCATGCCTTTAATCACAGCACTCGGGAGACAAAGGTAGGAAGATCACTGTGAGACTACATAGTGAATTCCAGGTCAGCCTGGACTAGCATGAAACCCTACCTCAAAAAAAATAAATAAAATAAAATAAAATATAAACCCAGCCATATATACCTGTTGATAGTAGAAACAAGAGTTAAGATGTCTGAGTCACAATGGAAGTGTTCAACCAGGTTTTGTCCTTTAAAAACACTATTTTTCCAGCTGGGAATATAGTTCAGTGGTAAAGTGCAAGCCTAGCATGTGTGAAACCCTTGGTTCAATACTAGTACTAGAGGGAAAAAAAGGCACTATTTTATAGCCAGCTGGGTGGGGGTACATGGGAAGCAATATTGGGAGGGAGGAAAGGATGAGAACAGAAAATTAAAAGCTCACTTCATTACCCTAAGGCCTCCCAAGAAATCACCTGGTGGTGTTTTTTTTTGGGGGGGGGCAGTTGTTTAAGAATCTAGGAGTGTAGGGAAGGGGACACAGTCTGAAAAAAAGCTGTCTAGGCCCTGCCCACAATAAGTTTAGTGCTTAAAACAGCTCTCCCATCACAGATCCTCTTGTCCCATTTGTCCTCACAGTATATACTACTCCCTATTTTCCAGCTGATTGGAATTCAATGACAAGCTATATCTTCTCCTTACAAGGGAGAAGAGAGTGAAAAATAGGAGGAATACTTAATCTAACTAAAGACATTTACAATAAAGCTTTAAGATCTTTTTTTGCAAAGGAAAGTTAGAGTTGCAAAGTTGCTTAAAGAGCATGTGTCTTTAAAAGAGCATAGAAGGGGCTGGAAAGATGGCTTAGAGGTCAAGGTGTTTGCCTGCAAAGCCAAAGGACCCAGGTTTGATTCCCCAGGACCCATGTTAGCCAGATGCACAAGGGGGTGCATGCGTCTGGAGTTTGTATGCAGTGGCTGGAGGCCCTGGTGAGCCCATTCATATTCTCATTCTCTCTCTCTAATGAATAAATAAATAAATTTTTTTAAAGGGCATAGAAGAGATAAAGTATTAGGATTCCTACTGAATAAATGGAGAGAACTTCAGATATTCCTAAAGTTAGGGAGGCAGCTTCTGAAAGGAGAAGGAAAAGTGACAAGACTAGAACCATTCATTAAAATGCCTTGGAAGATATACTTTAACTTTATTTATCTTTTAAAATGATCATTCTGGCAGTGCAGTTTAAGGTAGAGTTAAGCATGACTGCATACAAGGACACAGGTTAAAAGGTGATTTTAGGGTTGGAGAGATGGCTTAATGGTTAAGGCACTTGCTTGCAAAGCCTAAGGACCCAGGCTAGACTCCCCAGAACCCACGTAAGCCAGAAGCACAAGCTGATGCATGTGTACAAGAAGTTCGAATGCAGTGGCTGGAGGCTCTGGCATGCCAATTCTCTCACTCTCATTCGCTCTCACTCTCATAAAAAAAAAAAAAATTAGAAAGGCGATTTCATTGACTTAACTGTAGTAAGGATAAAGACAAGAGCTCTGATAATTATGTAAAACTTATGTGTAAATCTACAGGGTTTGAGCATAGAAGTCAAATGTGGGAGGAAGAAATGGGAGCACAGGAAATGGGATTAACCTTGCACATGAAGAACAGAATATAACTTTCATTGAACCAGGAAGACAGAAAGAATAGATGCTGATATAAGTGGATTGTTTGGGCTTGTAATTGAAAATAAGGATTTTATTACCTGACAGATTCCAGGTGGTTAAGTTTACATGAGTAAGAGACTTGTGCTGGGGGTTTCAGAGGTGAGACAGAGCAAAAATGAGCAGATAGGTGGGAGGATTCCTAGGAAGCTCTGAGGTTCCACTTAAAGTTGGCAAATATAGACTATCTGGGAATGCTCAAGAGCTAGGAACACAGGAACAAGATCACAGAACAGATAAATTTGTGGGATTTGGCCAGACTTGAGCAATGGAAAAGGTTCAAAAGAGTTCAAAAGTATTGGTAACCCAGAGCAATTCATGCCAAATGATCTAAATTATTATACTTAAATGTGTAGCAATAACCATACTAAACAATGAGTAATAAAGACCAAGTTCAAATTCTGATTTCTACATAGCTACCTTCATTCTGTAACATGGTAGGAACTCCTTGATCAAAATACCTCACAAAACTGTGCTAAGAACAAAGGAGTCAATTACTATAAAATTCAAGGACTGAGAGAGTAGGTAGGTCAGTAGCATGCAAGAGACATTTCACTCTCCAGCATCATACACATACATGCATGTGCATGAGCCTACACAAATCAAATTCCAGGACCCATACAGATATTTTATTAAATCTCCAGTTTACTTGTTCTCCAAAGTTTGTGAAAAGTGAAGCAAAGCCATGTTTTTAGTTTGGGGATTGTTTATGGTTCCTTCCTTTGTTTTGCATTTTGAAATCTATAAATTTATATGAAATCTATGCTAACAAAGGGATAGATCAATAAGGTTAATACAAACTGGGGTGCATCCAAAAGTCACTTGAAGTAATTATAGCAAGGCAGTTAGAGTGACTGGGCCGCTGAAAGGAAAGGCAGGAATGTCCTTAAGTCTGCCCTTGCCACTTTGCTAGAGATCAGAGAAGCTGGCTTCTTATCTCTTACCTAAAGACCTCTTTTTCCACAAACAACCTGAGCCCCTCCTGGGAGGGAGAGTTCCCCTTTCCTAGAATTCAAACCCGATCCTGGCATTGTGGTTGGTTAAGCTTAGCCCAAAACTTGGCTTCACTGCTGGCCTCTTCTTGAGTCAGCTCCTAGCCCAGACCAATCAGCCCTCACTCTGGCCGATTGATTCACCTGAGAGGCAAGCACAATAAGGTTCTAAGTAGATGCTTACCAGGTGGTCACTCTTGGCTGGCTCCTGAACTTCCAGATGGTTGTAAGCCTTCCCTCAGTCTCAAGGCTGAGCTAAGGGGAGATATCTCCACCCCACCCCTATTACCACATGGGCTCTCTACCCTCTCTTGCCCTCCCCATGGCAGCAGCTCTCTGTATTTTCTTCTCTTTCTGTCTCTTAATCTAAAAGTGTCTCTAAACCTTACCCTTTTCTGGGCTACAGATTTTAATTCTTTAAATTCTTAAGTCAAGAATCCAGGGTACCTCAAATTTATTGGTGCATTGGCGTATTGGTAAGGAACTCCACAATCCGTTTCAATATCTTCTTATAGACATTTCAAATAGGTTATTAAAATTAATTCAGTCTCTAGAATTTACACTGCCTGATAAGCTAAAAAGCATGGAAATATACCAATAATACTGAGAAAATAGCCTTAAATTTCAAATAGGCAGTGAGCCTGGTTTGGTGACACATTACTAATTCTAGTAGTGAAGAGGCTAAGAAGGGATAACAAGTTCAAGGCAGTGCTACAGAGTAAGGGCAAGGTTAGTCTGGACTATAGAGTGAGCTGGATGACAACCTGTGCTCTGTAGTGAAACCCTATCTCAAAAAATGCCCAACAAACCAGGTGTGGTGGCGCACGCCTTTAATCCCAGTGCTCGGGAGGCAGAGTTGAAGGATCTCTGTGAGTTCAAGGACACCCTGAGACTACATAGTGAATTCCAGGTCAGCCTGAGCTAGAGTGAAACCCTACCTTGAAAAACAAAACAAAACAAAAAAGCCCAACAAGGGGCTGGGAAGATAACTCAAAAGTGGAAGATGCTTGCTTATAATGCCTGCCAGCCTGGGTTCAATTCCCCAGCACCCATGTAAAGCTGAATGCAAAAAAATTAAGAGTGGCGCACATATCTGGCATTAATTTGCAGAGGCAAGTGTACCTAGCATGCATGCATGTATGCAGAGAGAGAGAGAGAGAAATAATTTTTTTAAATACCAATAATAATGTAAAAATACTTTTATAAGACTTCTGTGAAAAAAAACTATTCACAAAAACTTATTAGAAGGGGGCTCGAGAGATCGCTTAGTGGTTAAGGCACTTGCTATGAAGCCAAAGGACCCAGGTTCAATTCCCCAGGACCCATGTAAGCCAGATGCACAAGGTGGTGCATGCATCTGGAGTTTATTTACAGAGGCAGAAGGTCTTGGCACACCCATTCTCTCTCTTTCTCTCTCTCAAATAAATAAAATTAAATTAAAATTTTAAAAAACTTAGAAGGTGCTTTGGCCAGAATATGAAGGATTATCAGCATGCTAAGAAGCTAGAAGGATAGTTCAGTGGTAAAGCAGATACCCAGCATGCTTCAGACCCTGGGTTCAATTCCCAGTACTACAAATAATCAATAACAAAATTACAATACTGGGGCTTATCAAGTAAGTTATTATGCAATATACATATAATTAGTACACCAGCTTCTATTACATCTATAGTTAAGCCAGGATAGTGGCACATGACTGTAATCCTAGCATTTGGATGGCTGAAGTGTCTGAGGCTGGAGATCAGCCTGAGAAATCCTGTCTCCAAAAAAGAAACCTATGATTACAACAATCTATAACTAAACAATTGTTGCAGTTACTTTCTCGTTGCTCAGACAAAGCACCTGACCAAAAGGAGCTAGTGGGAGAAAAGTATTAATTTTAGCTTACAATCTTGAGGGGAAGCTCCATGATGGCAGAAAAACATGGCATGAGCAGAGGCTGGACATGACCTCTGCCACAGCAGGTAGAAAACTGCAACAGGAGAGTGAACCTGGCTATAGCATCCCTAAGCCCACTCCCAAAAACACACCTCCAGCAAGGCACCACATCCCAAATTGCCACCAGCAAGGAAACAAACATGCAGAAATGAGTTTATAGGATACATCTGATTCAACCACAATACCGATGAATGTCTGAAACACGACATAAGATACACCAGCTCTGAGACTGAGCAGGAAGAACTCAGTCAAGTAAGTGCTAGGGAGTGTATCATCAAACATGATTGTTAAAACTGCAAGGTTTTTGTATTCAATATTTCTAATTATTAGCACAATCATTCTGTTTCTTGGAAAGCAACTCCCTTTCATTTCATTCAAAACTACAAAAATAAATAGGAAAAAATCTATTATATGTGCCATCAAAAGGTGCAAAAGCATTAAGAAATCTAGAATCTCATTTATAATTCCTGTGTTCTGTTTGTTTTTCCTCTGGAGGTAAGATCTCAGTCTAGCCCAGGCTGACCTGGAACTCACTCTATAGCCCTAGGCTGCCTTGAACTCACAGTGATTCCCCCTACTTCTGCCTCCCAAATCCTGGGATTAAAGGCATGTGCTACCACACCTGGTCACCATAACACAATAAGTAAACTTACTTATTTGAGAGAGAGAGAATGAATGGGCATGCCAGGGTCTCCTGCCTCTGCGAACAAACTCCAGACACATGCATCACTTTGTGCATCTGGCTTTACATGAGCAGTGGGGTACTGAACCCAGACCATCAGGCTTTGCACAAGCACCTTTAACCACTAAGCCATCTATGTAATATTGTATTTTATACACAGAATGTTTGTTTTTCCCTAAAACAAAAGTTGCCACCAGATCAAGATAAGATCAAAGCTGGGCATGGTAGTTCATACCTTTATCCCCAGCATTCTGAGACTAAAGGAGGGTATGTCTGTGAGTTCAAGGTCAGCCTGGGCTACAGTGAGACCCTGCCTCAAGAAAGAAACAACAGCCGGGTGTGGTGGCGCACACCTTTAATCCCAGCACTTGGGAGGCAGAGGTAGGAGGATTGCCATAAATTCAAGGCCACCCTGAGACTCCATAGTGAATTCCAGGTCAGCCTGGGCTAGAGTGAGACCCTACCTCAAAAAACTAACCAAAAAAAAAAAGAAACAACAACAAAAACAAAGGATGAGCTCACATACTTACACTCTAAAATCAGTAGAAAACTTAAGAGTGAAGGAAGCATTCCAGAAACCAAAGAAGAAATAATTTTGAGCTGGGTGTGGTAGCACACACCTTTAATCCCAGCACTTGGGAGGCAGAGGTAGGAGGATTGCCATGAGTTGGAGACCACCCTGACACTCCAAAGTGAATTCCAGGTCAGCCTGGGCTACAGGGAGACCCTACCTCAAAAAAACAAACAACAACAAAAGAAAAAAAAACATAACAATTTGAAAAATTTAGAGAAACTTTACTAGAAGTAATTTAGACTAAAATCTAAATTACTAAAGCTATTTTAAAACACAGCCATTATAAATTGCAGTGAGATAAGGCTTCTTTGTCCACTATTCATCAATTCAACCAGTATTTAAGGACACCTTTTAGGGCAAAACTTTAGAATGAATTATACCCTTACTTTTATAACAGTTGACATTTTATAGGGTTTTAATATGGTCACCATTAACTTAGAGCTTAGTATCATTTTATTTTATTTTATTTATGAGAGAAAGAATGGGCACACTAGGGCCTTTAGGCACTGCAAGCGAACTCCAGATGCATGTGCCACCTTGTACATCTTGCTCATGTGGGTCCTGAGGAAATGAACCTGGGTCCTTTGGCTTTGCAGGCAAGCGCATTAACTGCTACGCCATCTCTCCAGCCCAAGCTTAGTATTTTTTTTCATGCAAGAACCCTATGAGTAAGTACTATTTCAGTCCCATCTAACAGATGGAAAAAAAAAAAAAAAGAACAGAACTTGCTCAGAAACAACTAACTTTAAGCCCATGTGGCACCACAGACCTTAGTCCTAGTTACTCAGGAAGCTGAGACAGAAGGATTTCAAGTCTTGGGCAATTTGGCAAGCCCCTGGCTCAATAAAAAAGGGGGGAGAGGTGTGGCTATAGCTCAACCATAAAGGGCTTGGTTAGTATATGTAAGGCTCTAGGTTTAATCCCCAGTATGGGGGGTGGGATGAAAGAAAGACAAGACAGGGAGGAAGGAGAGAAGGAAGGGAAGAAAAGACCCTAACTAGAAAAGACCATTCTGGAAATCAAAACCAGGTAATGACTCAACTATTAGGTATCACCACTCCCTCAATCACTGGCTGAGAGCTTACAAAGAAGCTAGCCTGGTTAATGATATAATAAAAACACAAATCAAGTACTGTGAAGTTATGAGAGAAATGGTCATTTTCTATCAGAAGCTTTCTTACTACAGGCAAAGTCCAACTAGCTTGATGCCAGCTAGTATTTAGTAAAGAAAAAATTATATAATAGCAAGATACACTAACCTATATTATATATATATGTAATTGTATATTCTTAAATCTAGAAAACATGAAAACTGGTATTCAATTTAAATTCAATCTAAAATCCATCAAACTAAAATCCTGGAGACAACAGGACTGAATTCCTTGTAAACTTCTAATACAAGTGCTGAGTTATTTGCAAATGTTTAAAAGGAAGAATCAGGAACACTGGACTGTCTTTAGGGAAATCAAGAAGTACCCAAAAAGACAAAAGAGTTCTTCATGGAGGACCGACGATCTCATGTCCCTACCTCGAGTAAAAGTGAGAAGGATTTTTAGTCTCCACACACAATTACCACTAAAAAATATGCTGTCAAAGAATTCGAAGCCTGTGTGGTTGCAGCTGAGTGCGTGCTTCACTCGCACACCAGAGGCCCTTGACTTGCTGTCCATCCACCTCCCAATCAAAAACTCTCAAAAATAAAACTCAAGGAGTAAACAAAAGATTCTGTTTCTAACATGAAAGATGAAAACAGGCAATTTCCAGAGGAGAAATATAGGATGTAGACAAACATTCAGGAAACTAAGGGGAACAGTCTGAAGCAGAACTATCAACTTAAAACAATCAAAGATGACTGGCTGTGGCGGAAAAATTATCAGTCAATCCTTAGTTACTGCCAAATTAAACACAGCTGGGAACTCTGTAGTACACCAAGGTATCTAGTATAATATATATTTCTTTTTTGTGTGTTTGTAAATATACATATAAAAACTTATTTAGTGGTATACATCCAGAGACCTGGGAGAAATCTGCAACTGGCTTTGAGGCAGATGACTAAAGCTTACTTTTGGGAAACAGGGTTTAAAAACAAAACTGAGTAACAAGCTCTATTATTATACAGGGTCTATAAGATGATCATAAAACCCTTGGCACATTAAATGAACTCTCTTGAAAACTAACACAGAGGCAATTCACCAAGTTTTACAGATGAATGCATTTAGGTATATAAATAAACCATCATTATTGCATGCTCTTTGAAGTTCATATCACTGCTTACATAGATTCTGAATGCCTTCCTTAAAAAGTTCTTTACACTGGAGAAAGCCCTCATATAACATTAAGAGAGGGCAGAGAAAGCCGGGTGTAGTGGTGCACGCCTTTAATCTCAGGGTTAGGAATAAATTTCTAATTTTACTGTGTACCTTTGAGTTTTTAAAATTTTGGAGCCCTTTTCCAGAATAAATAATACTCCGCTTTAGGTATTCAGTGCCTAAACTGAGCTTTTAAAGTTGTCAAACAAGTACTTGCTTTCAAATAAACATTGTGTCTTCTCTGTAGAGTGACTCATGCACACCTTACTTTGCACATGACAGTAATGGTCCAGATTTTAATTCTGTTTTTTTATTTTCAAGGTAGGGGTCTCTCTCTAGCCCAGGCTGACCTGGACTCAACTATGTATTCTCAGGCTGGCCTCGCACTCACTGTGATCCTCCTACCTCTGCCTCCCACGTGCTGTGATTAAAGGTGTGCGCCCCCATGCATGCACACCTGAGATTCTAATTCTTAATGTTTATCCAGCCTGAATACTCAGGGGAAGTGAGGAGAAGAGAGAGCTCTGAGGGACTTTGCAGTTGTAGTCTCCGTACAGCTGGGCATTGCTCTCTGTTCTGGTTATTTAAGGAAAGGAAACGGACAGCATCCTTAGGATTTCTCCCAGTGCGAGGTTATAAGACAGTAACGTTGCATTTTCTCTCCTCTTTTTTTTTTTTTTTGAGTTTTCGAGGTAGAGTCTTATGGTAGCCCAGGCTGACCTGGAATTCACTATGTAGTCTCAGGGTGCCCTGACGGCGATCCTCCTACCTCTGCCTCCCCAGTGCTGGGATTAAAGGAGGGCGTCCCCCACCCCCGGTGGGATAAACTTTTTTCCAGTACCTGGGAAGACCAAGGAAAAGCAAATCACTCTGGGTAAACCTTTATCTGAAACTACTACTATCACATAGCAAAAAGGAGTTACAACGGAAGGCAAAAAATTCAGCTTCCAGTCATCGAAGCAAACACTTTAGCCGTTCCTATGGAATTCAAAAACGTGTTAGGAATGAGTGACTTGAAACCTATTTTCTTAAGTTACCCTGTGAACTTGAAAAATAAATGAAAAGGCGCCGTTTTCACTGTGGTTTTACTCTGCGCCGGTATTAGTAAAAATTAATGATTAAGACACCAGTCTTGGGCTGGAAGAATGCCTTAGTGGTTAAGGCGCTTGCCTACAAAGCCAAAGGACTCAGGTTCGATTCCCCAGGAACCACATAAGTCAGATGCGCCAGGTGGTGCATGTTTCTGGAGTTCGTTTGCAGCAGGTGGAGGCCCATTCTCTCTCTGTCTCTCATAAATAAAGACCACACTTAGTTAAAAAAAAAAAAAAAAAAGACACCCACTCTTTTTAACTACGAAGACTCGCTCTGAGAATGTTAAAAAAAAGAAAAAAAAGCAAAACAAATTCCAACTATTTTTTAACCAGTCCATTTAGGCCTACATGCCGCGAGAAAAATAAGAAGTGCCCAGCTTGTTATTCCGCCAAGGGTTTTGGACAAACGAGTCCGGCAAAGGAACCCGGTCCACCCCGGACGCGACGCGAACTTGGGAGTGGAGGCTGCGCGCGGGGCCAGGAACGCCCGCCGGCTCGGCTCTGGGTCTGCGCTCCCGGGCGGCGGGGAGCGGGTCCGGCCTCGAGGCCTCGCAGCGGGCCGGGCCGGACCCGGAGCTCGGGGGTGGAGGGTGGGGGACTCACCGTGAAGCGCTGGTCACCGACGCTGCCCACCGAGAAGCAGTGGTCGCCGGGGTTCACGGCCCCGGTCAGCACCTGGTGCAGGTTCATGTCAGGCGTCTCAGGGTGGCGGCGGGCGCGACGACCAGCTCATGCCCGGGCTCCGCAGCCGCCTCCCTCCGCCCTCCTCAGGGGCGGCAGCGATCGGTGCTCGGAGCCGCAGCCGCTGAGCCAGGCCCCGCGGCTCATCCCGAGCCCGGCGGGCGAAGCCGGAGGGGGCGGGTCGGGGACCAAAGGAAGCGGCCGCGTTCCGCGCACCTGTCACGGCCCAAGGCCCAGGTGAAGCTCCACAGACCCGCGGCCGCGACCAGGAGGACCGCGTCGTCCAAGCAACCTCCACCAAGCCCGGGTCAGCCGGGTCCACAGCGAGACCAGGAGGCGCAGGCAGCGAGCGATCCGCCTGTCCTCCTGACCTGTCCCTTCCCGGCTCCGGTCTCCGCCGCTCCCCCTCCCCGCGGTCTGCGGCCGCTTGCTACGCGTCTCTCAGCACTTGGACGAATATCGCGAGATTTGTGCTAAAGCCACTCATTTTTTTCTTTTTCAAAGCCCGAAAACGACTAGCCAATCATGAGCGTCCTTCCGCCCAGAGCTCCGCCCAGACTGAAGAAAGACCAATGGCGTTGAGGCTTGTGAAGGAGCGCATACTGAGCGCTCCGCAGGACCCTACATAAACATAAGGAGCCTAGGGGGAAGTGGAGTGTGTCTGGATTTTCTTCAGGTTACTTACGACTCAACTGTTGGGCCAGAAAGTAGAACCGGGACCAAGGGTGTTTCCTTGGTCCGGGTTGGACTACAAGTCCCATAAGGCACCGCTCTCCAGGCGATGTACATGTGATCCTTGAAACGTCTATCAACCTTTTGGTGATTATCCCAGACGTAAGCACGTTTCCAACTCGCTGAACAGGATGATTTTTGAAAGGTTTAAATATTTGACAAGTACTAAGTGTGGTATTTCTGGCCTATTTTACAATAGTTTTTTGGGGGGGAGGGTTGTTGAGATAGTCTCTAGTCTCAGGGTGGCCTCGAACTCACAGCAGTCTTCCTACCTTTCGTCCTGAGTGCTGGGATCAAAGGCGTTAGCCACCACGCTCGTCTTAGAATAAATTTAAAAATAATGCTGAGAAGCTGAGAGTGATGAGTGAGGCCCTGGGTTATCTACCCCCAATTTTTTGCTGGAGGTGGAAGGAGGAGGATCATGAGTTCAAAGCCTGCCTGAGCTGTGTAGAGAGACCCTGACTCAAAAAATAAATACAGCACTTGGAAGGCAGAGGTAGGAGGATCATTGTGAGTTCAAGGCCATCCTGAGATTACATAGTGAATTCCAGGCTGGAATTTACATGTATCAGCCTGGGCTAGAGTAATGAGACCCTACCTTGAAAAAACAAAAATAAAATAAATATAAGCTGAGCCTTAATAAGGCTGGGAACTTCAGGAGTCTTCAGGAAGCCTATGTAGCCCCCAATTTGGAACTTCCTAAGAGCCTCCTCCAGGATGAACTGTTTCAATTTGGAGGAAATTTCTATAGAGCAACATCTGTTAGTTTTTTACTTAAATTCATTAAATCTGTGGGTAGTAGTTCTTCAAAAGGTTGAGTTTGAATGCTGCCCTGAGTGCTCACTTCCACAGGTTATTTAATCTCATTTTGCTTTCCATATCTATAAAGTGGAGATAATAGTGAAATTACTTTATATAATCATTGTGAAAGTTAAATGAGAGGAATGCATAACACATACAAAGTATTCCATAAATATTAGGTTATTATTCCTAAACCAAATTAACCTTTCAACATATTTGCTCCAAGACTTTCTGAATAGTGTCCAATTCCTGTTTTAAAGTTCTCAGTAAAAAAGTTCAGGCCTAGATGGATTCACTGGTGAATTTTACCAGACCTTCATGGAAGAACTAACACCAATGCTTCTTAAACTTTTCCATAAAATAGAAAAGGAAGGAATCCAAACTCCTACGAAGCCAGCATCACCCTGATACCAAAACCAGACAAAGAACAGAAAAAAAAAAAGAAAGAAAATTAACAGACCAATCTCCCTCATGAACATAGATGAAAAAATTCTCAACAAGGGGCTAGAGAAATGGCTTAGCAGTTAAGGCACTTGCCTGCAAAGCCTAAGGACCCAGGTTCAATTCCCCAGTACCCATATAAGCCAGATGCACATAGTGGCACATGCGTCTGGAATTCATTGGAGGCCCCGGTGTACCCATTCTCTCTGTCGCTCGTTCTCTCTCACTCCCTCTTGCTCATAAATAAAATTAAATAAATAAGGGCTGGAGAGATGACTTAGAGGTTTTAGAGGTTAAGGCATTTGCCTAAAAAACCAAAGGACCCCGGTTCTATTCCCCAGGACCCACATAAGTCAGATGCACAAAGTGGCACATGCATCTGCAGTTCATTTGCAGTGGCTGGAGGCCCTGGTGTGCCCATTCTGTCTCTCTCTCAAATAAATATATACTTAAAAAATAAAAATATTTTTTGTCTCAACAAAATATTGGCAAACAGAATACATGAATATATGAAAAAGATCATTCACCATGACCAAGTAGGTTTTATCCCAGAGATGCAGGGATTGTTCAACATATGCAAATCAATAAATGTAATACACTATATAAATGGACTGAAGGAGAAAAATCACAAGATCATCTGAGAAATCAAGCTGGAGCTGAGCTGAAAACCTCCTCTCTGAAGAGCAGCTGACGGAAAGCTGGAAAAAGCTGAACTGCATGTAGCACTATGGAGCACAGAAGTCATCAGCAGTGAAAACTGTGGACACTGCAAGCCTTAAGTTTGGCCAACTAGGCCAAATAACTTAACGGGTGCAATAGTGGCATGTCTGTTATGGGGGAAACCAACTGCCCTCCAATTGGACTGGAGGCCTACTCCATGGGAGGGAATACATGCCTGGTCCTGAAAACCTAACCAAGAGCCTATGGCAAAGCCTGGCGTGGTGATGCACGCCTTTAATCCCAGCACTCGGGAGGCAAAGGTAGGAGGCTGAGAGTTCGAGGTCACCCTGAGACTTCATAGTGAATTCCAGGTCAGCCTGAGGTAGAATGAGACCCTGAAAAAATGAAACAAACAAACAAAAAAAGCAACGGAGACAGGGAGGAGATATAATGGAGAGAGGATTTGTGAAGGGGAAAGTGGGGGAAGGGAGGGAATCATCATGGTTTATTTAATTTTGGAAGTTTTCAATAAACAAAGTTTAAAAAAATTCTCAGTGATAGGACTGACACCAAGTTCTGAGGTCTTCCCAGTCTGCATTCAAACCTATAGGAGTAGGTAGACAAAGTTGTCTGTAATTCCTGCATGGCGGAGGCTGAGTCAGAAAGATAAGGAGTTTCAAAATAGACACTGTCTCCAAGGTGTGGGTAAACTTACAGAAATATATAACTAGTAAAAAGCTAAGACAGGGCTTAGCACTTAAGGTGCTTGCCTGCGAAGCCTAAAGACTCAGACTCGATTCCCCAGAACCCACATAAACCAGATGTTTATGGTGGTACATGCTTCTGGAGTTCATTTGCAGTGGTTGGAGACCCTGGAGTGCCCATTCTCTCTCTCTCTTAAATAAAATTTAATAAGCTAGGACAATCTTAAATACTACTGTGATAGAAGAAATTTGACAGAGAAACCAGCTCCAGAAATATATAACTAGTAAAAAGCTAAGACAATCTTAAATATTACTATGATAGAAGAAATTTGACAGAGAATCCAGCCCCAGGTGATGTGCTTTTAAAGCACAGTTTCTATCGTTCAAGCTTTTACCAAGGAAAAAGCATAACCCTGAGTCTCCTCCCAATCTATACAGGTGCATCCTGCTTATAATATGTGTGGTGGTTTGATTCAGATGTTCCCCATAAACTTAGGTGTTCTCAATACTGTCTCCCCAGCTGATAGCAATTGGAAATTAAAGCCTCCTGGAGGCAGTGTATCATTGGGTGCAGACTTATGGGTTTTATAGCTGGTTTCCCCTTGTAAGTGTTTGGCACACTCTCCTTCCTGTTCCTGTTGTCCTCCTGATGTGGGTCAGGGGATGATGTCCATCCTCTGCTCATGCCATCGTTTTCTCCCTGCCATCATGGAGCTTTCCCTTGAGCTTATAAGCCTAAATAAACCTCTTTTTTTCCCACAAGCTGCTCTTGGTTGGGTGATTTCTACCAGCAATATGAACCTGATTACAACATGTTATCTAGTTAATGCAGCCATAGGCAAACTCCCCTGAACTTTTTTTGTTTTTTTGTTTTTTGTTTTGTTTTTTGTTTTGTTTTCCAAGATAGGGTCTCACTCTTGCTCAGGCTGACCTGGAATTCACTATGTAGCCTCAGGGTGGCCTTGAACTCACAGCAATCCTGCTACCTCTGCCTCTCAAGTGCTGGGATTAAAGGCATGCGCCACCACACCCAGCTCCCCTGAACTTTTGTCTCCAGTCATGTAGCCCAGAAATTTAATCCACCAATAGTGTAAAGAACTCAAGGTGATGTCAAACTGCCTGACATTTTGCCTATAAAACCTCTGAACCATCAGAGCTCCATGCTCAAGCTTTGGAAAAGATTCCCCTGGGCCCACACTGCCATGATAATAAACATTCATCATGATTGTTCATCTGTCTCTGGTACTGTTTCTGTGTGCCTCAGTTTCCCATAACACTACCCTATCTTAAATTAAATTTGTCGTGCATATACCTTCACATCTCAATTCCCTAGGTGAGGAATCACAGCCTACCACGATGCATAGCCTAAATGAAGCCTACCCCTGAGGACCATATTTCTTGGTAATGTTAGGGAAATTTTATCTATTCACAAGCCCTTGAACTTCGGCCAATCCTAGGCCACCAATGGATAAGTCCCTGTCTCAAGAAGGCAAACTCTATCTGTAGCCAAGCACACTGTTCATAGATACCTTCTTTCTCTCGTAAATGCCCACTGTGTGGAGTGGAGCTCTCTGAATCTTTACTGGTTCTAAGGGTTGTTAATCCAAGAACCATTCTCCTTTCAAAAAATATTTTATTTTTGGGCTGGAGAGATGGCTTGGCGGTTAAGCGCTTGCCTGTGAAGCCTAAGGACCCCGGTTCGAGGCTCGATTCCCCAGGACCCACGTTAGCCAGATGCACAAGGGGGCGCACGCATCTGGAGTTCATTTGCAGTGGCTGGAGGCCCTGGCGCGCCCATTCTCTCTCTCTCTCTCTCTCTCTCTCTCTCTCCCTCTCTCTCCCTCTTTCTCTGCCTGTCACTCTCAAATAAATAAATAATAAACAAAAAAAATTTTAAAAAAATTTTATTTTTATTTATTTATTTGAGAGGGAGAGAGAGAGAGAAAAAGAGGCAGAGAGAGAGAGAGAGAGAGAGAGAATGGGCGCATCAGGGCCTCCAGCCACTGCAAACGAACTCCAGACGTGTGCGCCCCCTTGTGCATCTGGCTAACGTGGGTCCTGGTGGAATCAAACCTAGGTCCTTAGGCTTTGTAGGCAAGTGCTTGAACCACTAAGACATCTCTCCAGTCCCGAGAATCATTCTTTACTCAGCTAAACTATTAGGTTTAACTTATCTAAAGTTTGTCTTTGAACATTAAAGTGCTCATTAAATGACCTGTCTTACAGGAAGTGGGAGCAGAAAGTTTCAGTTTATGGAGAAAAGCCTTGCTATTCACTTTAGGGGATTTGCATTGTAAGACGGAGGCTCCGAAACTAACACTTGGGTTATAACTTAGTGTTGCCTGGCACACACAAAGCCCTAGGTTCAGCTCCCGCTACCACCATACTCCACTCACTAAAAAAGAACAAAACATGAAATTCACACATTCATAAACTAACATTTTGGTGTGTGTGCTTAACGTGTTCCTATGTGTGTACATGTTCATACATGCGTGCACACTCGTGTGTGTGTCTGTGTGAGTACAGGCTCGCATGTGCTACTGCACATGTATGGAAGTCAGAGGACACCTTTCCACTCGGTCTTCACCTTTCTACCTCCTCTGAGGTAGTTTCTACATCGGGAGTCAAGCTGTGGGTGAGCTCCTCAGGAGCTGTTGGGGGGAAATTCTCCTATCTCTGCCTCCCATCTTGTGGTCAGTGTGCTGTGATTACAGAAGCCTGCCATAGTTGCTAGCTTTTTACATGGGGCCTAGGGATATAACTTGGGTACTCTGACTTGAGCAGCGAGCACTTGATCACTGAGCCTTCCCCTGGTCTTCATTAAATATAAATTTTATTGGAGCACAGCCCTGTATAGTCATTTCCATACTGTCTATGTGGTATCACACTACAAACGCCCAGTTGAGTAGTCTTTGTATATAACCAGAACACTGGAGTTTTTATTTTTATTTTTTATTTTTTTTATTTTTTTTTTGGTTTTTTGAGGTAGGGTCTCACTCTAGCCCAGGCTGACCTGGAATTCACTATGGAGTCTCAGGGTGGCCTTGAACTCACGGCGATCCTCCTACCTCTGCCTCCCGAGTGCTGGGATTAAAGGCGTGCGCCACCACGCCCAGCTAACACTGGAGTTTTTATATTACCTGTCACCGCAAACACCAGTGAGCAGAATCTTTAAGCTGTGCTCTACACAGACAGCCAGCGCTCAGAGCAGAACAGATTGGTATCCCAGAGATCTGCCTTCTTGTTATCTCCAGCCAATCCAATCAAAGGCAGAGAGTCACTCCAGACTGTAGGGTTACCCTCTGGTCAGGTGGGCAGCCTAGTTTCTGAGGTGCATGTCTTGGAGTTTCTCTTCCTGTCTTCTCTAGCACCTTTCCCTCATTATCATCTCTGGGTGCCCCTGAGCTTTGCATTCCTTTCATGGCATTACCTAGGCTAGGGGTTAACTCACAACAAACAAACCATTAGCTGTGTGCCCATGTGGAGCTATTGACAGTGCAGTTTCCTTTCTACAACATGAAGGTCAAATGTGCTCTCAGAACATACAATATGAAAGTGTCTGTATCCATCCCTCCTACGCCCCTATTATTCCCCACTGTCAGTAGTAACTTGTAAGACCCTTAGTATATGAAGACTGGCATCCTGCCATAATGCATTCAATTCATTGTTAGTATGGCTTCTTAGCAATAAAGGAGCTTTCTCGCATAAAGCTATGTACATCAAATTACACCACATGTAACAGGAAGAAGTTATGTTAAGAAGCCACTAAAAAAGAAAAACTAGGGCTGGAGAGGCGGCTTCGCGGTTAAGCACTTGCCTGTGAACCCTAAGGACCCTGGCCCGAGGCTTGATTCCCCGGGACCCATGTTAGCCAGATGCACAAGGGGGTGCACACGTCTGGAGTTCGTTTGCAGTGGCTGGAGGCCCTGGTGTGCCCATTCTCTCTCTCTCTCTCTCTCCCTCTTTCTCTCTCTGTCGATCTCAAATAAATTAATAAAAATAAACAAAAAATATTGCTGAAGACTCCACATACTTGGGCTGCAAGGCCACTGAGAAATTCTGCTGGAACTGAGCTGATAACCTCCTCCATGTAGACCAGCTGAGAGAAAGCTGGAAGAAGCCATTCTACATTTAGTTCAATGGGAGAGAGATATCACCAGTGAAGATACTCAACAGTGGACACTGCAAGCCTTATAATTGGCCAGCCAGGCTAAATGAGCCAACGGGTGCAATAGTGGCACGTCTGTCATGGTGGAAACCAACTGCCCTCCAATTAACTGGAGGCCTGCTCCGTTGGGGGGGGAATACATCCCTGATACTGAAAACTTAAAACAGGGGTAGTCATGAGCCCTAGGGGTGTAACATCTGCTGATGTCTGGAAAAATGTACATACTATGCTTATCAAACTGCCCAGTAAGCACTCTTCTTAATATTTATACCCTTATATTAATGCTACTCTCACTTTGGGTAGAGAATCTTCTCTTTTCAGATGGCAGTGACCTTGGGATGACTCAGAAGGTATCATAGTGCTGGAAAGAAGTGACTGGAGTACTGAGTAACATCTTGGTCACACCTTCCAAGGCTCAGGGTCTAATGTGGAAGAGGTGGCGGAAAGATTGTAAGAGCCAAAGGAAGGGTAGGACTCCTTACAATGTCCTCTCTCCAGACATAAAGTGGCCTGGATATCCATGATCTCATAGTGCCTGACACTACCTACACAAGACCATCATAAGAAGAGGAAAAGATCATGACAGCAAAATGAAAGAGAGACTGATTGAGATGGGGAGGGGATATGATGGAGAATGGAATTTCAAAGGGAAAGTGGGGGGAGGGAGGGTAGCACCATGGGATACTTTTTATAATCATGGAAAATGTTAATAAAAATTAAGAAAAATAAATAAACAAACAAAAAATATTTTAAAAAAAGAAAAGAAAATGTAGGAAGGCTTTTTTGAGGTCTATAAGGTTCAGAAGCCAGGATTTAAGAAAAGATAGATCAAAATTGATAGAACCTCTTTTTTGAAAAAAATCAGAGATAATTTTATGAACTGTCTTAATCTTTTCTTAGAGCTCAGTGATTTTTAGTATGTCCTGTGAAAATAGTACAATGATTGGTGAGTAAGATACTTGTAACACCTCCACTCCTGCAAGGGTGGTTATAAAGCCATAAAAATTTATTATCTGGTCCTGTAGAGAATAACCCTTGGCCTATTCCTCTACTGCTCCACGATACTGAAAATCCTTTTTTTTTTTTTTTTTTTCAAGGTAGGGTCTCACTCTAGCTCAGGCTGACCTGGAATTCACTATGTAGTGTCAAAGTGGCCTCGAACTCACAGTGATCCTCCTACCTCTGCCTCCCTAGTGCTGGGATTAAAGGCATGCACCACCACGCCTGGCTTAAAATCCTTTTTTAAAAAGAATTTATTTGCTGGACGTGGTGGCACACATCTTTAATCCCAGCACATGGGAGGCAGGGGGAGGAGGATCACCATGAATTCAAGGCCATCCTAGAGCTACAGAGTGAGACCCTCCCTCAAAAATAAACAAATAAAAATAACTTATTGATTTGATTGAGAGAAAGAAAGAGGCAGATAGATAATAGGTGGACCAGGGCCACTAGCCACTGCAAACAAACTCTAGACACATGTACCACCTTGTGCATCTGGCTTTACGTGGGTCCTGGGGAATCGAACCTAGGTCCTTTGGCCTTGCAGGCAAGTGCCTTAACTGCTAAGCCATCTCTCCAGGCCCTAAAATCCTTTTCCCTATGTAGAGTTATTACAGTACCTGGCAACTCAGCTTAAGAGCAGAACACTTAAAGTTATCCATCATCTTTGAATACATATTATCTTCCTGACCCCCCACATTGTGGTAGCACAAAGTATGGATACTGGAGAATAGCTGAGAGCAACAGTGATGATATATAGGGCCTGACTTGTAAATGTTTCCATGAAAGAACTATCTGAAAGAGAGGTGAGCATTCATACAAAAAATTCCTTTACCTCTGTCAAAGGACAAAAGTAAATAAATAAAAAATAGTTTAAGGATGGTAAGTGGCCTTATTTTCTATTCTAGAGTGGGCAACATTTCATAAAATAAATGTTTTAGTACTAAAAATAAAGATGACTTTAGTGTAGAATGGTAATTACTAGGGGGAAAAGTTTAGGGGAAATGTGGGTAAAGAGAAAGTACAAAACACAGGTTGAAGAAAAAGTTCTAGGGTTCTGTAGCACACAATGGGATGACTTAGAATGGCTAAGCGTAATCTACTGTATATTTTTATGAAGATCTACAAGACAGGATCCGGAAGGCATCAAACATAACTGGTTCTCGGCCTTAGTACTATCTTCTTAGAAACCTGCCCATGAGAGCAAAGTAGAGAAAGAAGTGAATGTGCAAACTGAAGCCCAAAGAAGAAAGGTGAGGCAAAGGTCCAAGGAAACCAGTTGGTGCCCATGGAGGCAGCAGAAACAGAAACACGTCATGCTGAGCCGGGCTTGGTGGCGCACGCCTTTAATCCCAGCACTCAGGAGGCAGAGGTAGGAGGACTGCCTTGAGTTCGAGGCCACCCTGAGACTACGTAAATGAATTCCAGGTCAGTCTTGGCTAGAGTGAGACCCTACCTCGAAATACCAAAACCAAAACAAACTATAACAAAAGTAATACGACACCACGCCATGGAACTGTGTGCCACTGTGGTTGAACTTGCCTTGCTGCACCTGGAACATCCACCACCACGTGATCACCAAGACCACCTCTGAGAGACTGGTCTTGCCTACAACCAGAGCAGTGCCCGATGGTCCTTTGCCTTGGACCTGTGGCATTCTGGACGAGTTCTGTTTTCAATTGTGATCAAGTGTAACACATGTACAATAAATTGTCTCTTTTGCTGCTGGAGCTGAAAAAAAATGCATAAAGAATTGATGAGAGGGAAATTATAATTATCATATTTGACCTATACATGTTGTGCATATGTGTTGAAAAATCATGCTGAACCTCACTAATATGTACAATTAACTTTATGTATATATGTATATATATACATATGTAGATACACACATACACACACATATATATATTTAAACTAGGGTCTCGCTCTAGCCTAGGCTGAACTGGAATTCACTATGTGGTTTCAGGGTGACCTCAAACTCATGATAATCCTCCTGAGTGCTGTGATTAAAGGTGTGCACCACCATGCCCAGCTCTCAATATATGGGTTTTTTAAGTAGATTATTTCAATAATTCATGCTAATGAGGTTGGTTTTAGAAAATAGAGACAAAAAAATAAGAAAAATAGCCCAACTGGTCATTTCCAAGTTTCCTTTCTTCTAAAGATAGAGTGGCAGGACAATAATAAAACACCTGATTGTTACTTCATTGGCGATTACTTCTCTTGTGGTCAAGGCATAATCAACTATATTATCATGGAAATTGAAATTGGCCTATTCAAAAAATTCAGCTGTTTTTCTAATCTGGATTTCTTGGGTCAAATATAGCTTCATAGATAGCTTCAGCTTGGGAAATGTTAACACCACTAATTCCATTTCTGTTGGCAGCCTGCTTTGTACAGGAGTTTCATCCAAAACAATGACTCTCTGTTCTTTTTAACACCTACAAGCTGTTCTTTTTTTAAAAAAAAAAAATATTTTAAGCCGGGTATAGTGGCCCACGCCTTTGATCCCAGCACTTGGGAAGCAGAGGTAGGAGGATCACCATGAGTTAGAGGCCACTCTGAGATTACAGAGTGAATTCCAGGTCAGTCTGGGCTAGAGCGAGACTCTCCCTCAAAAACCCAAATAATAATAATAATATTTTATTTTTTCTTTGAGAGAGAGGGAGAGAGAGAGAGGGAGAGAGAGAGAGAGAGAGAATGTGCATGCCAGGGCCTCCAGTCACTGAAAAGAAACTCCAGATGCATGTGCCAGTTTGTGCATCTGGCTTTCGTGGGTACTGTGGAATCAAACCTGGGTCTTTAGGCTTTGTTGGCATGCGCCTTAATGGCTAAGCTGTCTCTCTAGCCCCGGCTTTTTATAATATTTTATTTATTTATTTATTTGAGAGAAGCAGCAAGAGCAAGCTACTCTTCATAGATTATCCCTCAACATCGGGCAACTCTGCTTAATAAAGCTCTGCTCCATAATAAATTCATTCCTGGGCTGAAGAGATGGCTTAGTAGTTAAGGCACTTGCCTGCAAAGCCTAAGGACTCAGGTTCAGTTCTCCAGAACTCACGTAAGCCAGATGCACATGGTGGTGCATATGTCTGGAGCTTGTTTGCAGTGGTTAGAGGCTCTGGCACGCCCATTCTCTCTCCCCCCTCTCATAAATAAATAAATAAAAACAAAATACTAAAATAAAAAAATAAAAAAAATCATTCCTGATCTCTGTTATAACTTTCCCATAGCTCGCACCCTCTGAGAAGATTAAGGAGCTAAGAAGATGCTTGTTCCTCATCCTCCCCTTCCTTGTAGGTTTAGGAGGCCTGCCTCTCTCCTGCTGCATGGAAGTGTGTCCTCCTGCCCAGAGAACACAATTCCACTCTTCTAACACAAACAGTCCAAGAGAACGGTCTAAAGTATAGATGGGCTGCATCATTCTGACCTTTGAATGCTCAAAGGCTGTGTGATCTTGTGTTATTTTCTTCCTTAGTTTGTAAGAAATAAAAGAAAGATGGTTTCTCAAGGTAAGGTTTCACTTTGGCCCAAGCTGACCTGGAATTCACTATGTAGTCTCAGGCTGGCCTCGAACTCTGGGCAATCCTCCTACCTCTGCCTCTCAAGTGCTGGGATTAAAGGCGTGTGCCACCACGCCCGGCTAAAAAAAAAAGTCTTTTTTTTAAAGTTCTATATATTTTACATTACTGCTATCAGCAAAATAGCTTAGAAACCCATGCTGTTAAGTGGTTCCTGGTACCAGAAGACTAAAGAGACATTACTCCCGAGGAGAGGAGTTTTTATGAGAGTAAGCGATTCATGATACTGTAAAGAAAAGTAAACAGGCCAATTTGTGAGATCCTTAGAATGAAAACAGCATATAAGAAGCCAGCTCAGATTCAGAAGTAATGGGGTTCTTCCCTCATCTCTGATTGTAACAAATCTTTATCATCACCTTCCACCCTGGGCTCACCAATAAGACCCTGTCTGTCCTCCTCAGGCCTCTGGCATGGAGCCATAGCTGAGGACCATAAGCCTCTGCCAGCAGAGAGGAATGTGAGGATGAACTACGAGAACAAACTGTGGGAACAAACTATGGGAAGAAATACAGGACAGAACTCTGAGAATATTTCTTACGGACCTTGCAATTTTTATTTATTTTTGGATTTTCAAGGTAGGGTTTCACTCTAGCTCAGGCTGACCTGGAGTCCACTATGTAGTCTCAGGGTGGCCTTGAACTCCTTCCTACTGTTATGCCCAGATCACGGAGTCCCCAAAGACCACCGAGAGTCTGACACGTATGCAACAGCAAAGAACTTTATTTCGGGCTTAAGCTCGGACTCTTAACTTCACGAGCTCAGTGGATCGGACAAGAGCCCTGAGCAGCAGGGCGGGCAGGTTTTTTATAGGGATTTGAACAAAGAAGTAGGGGAATGGTTAGTTACATAATTGGTTGATTTAAGCAGTAACTGCACTTGTATTTTTCTGATAGGCTTAGGACACTGGTGGGCAAAGCTGGTGGGCAGGGGGCTAGGGGGATTCCAAGCAGATTAGGTAAACTTTATTGTAATTGGCTATGTGTGTTTGAGGAACTTTAAATAAACTTATTTTAAGCAAACTTATCTATGACCACAGGAACGCATGGTACAGACAGTCTATTCCCCCTTATCAGGAAACTGACCTTGCCAGGAAGCAGAAACTTAGGCCTATTGATGATTCTGAGGCTTATTATGTCTTCCTGAGTCCTTTACCTACCTCTGCCTCCTGAGTGCTAGGATTAAAGGCATGTGCCACCACACCTGGCTTAATCTTTTTTTTTCTTTATGAGAGAGATTGAGAGGGAGAATTGTCACGCCAGAGCCTCTGGCCATTGCAATCAAACTCCAGACATGTACGCCACCTGGGGCCTCTGGATAACACGGGTTCTGGGAAGTCGAACCTGGGTCTTTAGGCTACGCAGGCAAGTGCCTTAAGCCCTAAACCATCTCTCTGGCCCACAAATCGCTTTTTTTTTTTTTGAACTATGTATTTATTTGTAAGTAAAGAGAGAAAGTATGGACATGCCAGAGCCTCTTGCCACTGCTAATGAACTCCAGTGCATATGATATTATGTGCATCTGGCTTTGTGTGAGCACTGGAGGATCAAACTCCAGTTATCAGGCCTTACAAGCGTTTTTATCCGCTGAGCCATCTCTCCAGCCGCATAAATAACTTTGTGATATTATTGCTGTTAGGTGTTGAATTCTTTACTTGTAACTTGCTTTAAAATTAACCTTACAACTGTGTGATCCACCTGCTTAAAGCAAGGTGTCTGGGTTTTCCTCTTCCTTGGTGGACCTTTGGCCGGAGCAGCACAGATGATCAATACTGACAAGCAATGTTTACAGATGCTGACCGATCTTAAGATATGCATTATGCTCCTCTCCTCAGAGGCCTGTCTGGATTCTCGACACAGAACAAGCATACTGATTAAAAAGTGCTGACCAAGGCCTGGAAGAATGGCTTAGTAATTAAGGCACCTGCCTGCAAAGCCAAAGGATCCAGGTTCAATTCTCCAGGACCCACGTAAGCCAGATGCACAAGGTAGCACATGTGTCTGGAGTTCGTTTGCAGTGGCTGGAGGCCCTGGCACACCCATTCTCTCTCTCTCTCTCTTTCTCTCTGCCTCATTCTCTCTGTCAAATAGATAAATAAAAATATTTTTTTAAAAGTGCTAGCCGGGCGTGGTGGTGCAGGCCTTTAATCTCAGCACTCGGGAAGCAAAAGTAGGAGGATCATTGTGAGTTCGAGGTCACCCTGAGACTACATAATTAATTCCAATCAGCCTGAGCCAGAGTGAGATCCTACCTTGAAAAACCAAAATGAATAAATAAATAAATAAACAAATAAATAAAGTGCTGACCAAACCAAGCGTGGTGACAAACTCTAGACACATGTACCACCTTGTGCATCTGGCTTTACGTGGGTCCTGGGAATCGAACCTAGGTCCTTTGGCCTTGCAGGCAAGTGCCTTAACTGCTAAGCCATCTCTCCAGGCCCTAAAATCCTTTTCCCTATGTAGAGTTATTACAGTACCTGGCAACTCAGCTTAAGAGCAGAACACTTAAAGTTATCCATCATCTTTGAATACATATTATCTTCCTGACCCCCCACATTGTGGTAGCACAAAGTATGGATACTGGAGAATAGCTGAGAGCAACAGTGATGATATATAGGGCCTGACTTGTAAATGTTTCCATGAAAGAACTATCTGAAAGAGAGGTGAGCATTCATACAAAAAATTCCTTTACCTCTGTCAAAGGACAAAAGTAAATAAATAAAAAATAGTTTAAGGATGGTAAGTGGCCTTATTTTCTATTCTAGAGTGGGCAACATTTCATAAAATAAATGTTTTAGTACTAAAAATAAAGATGACTTTAGTGTAGAATGGTAATTACTAGGGGGAAAAGTTTAGGGGAAATGTGGGTAAAGAGAAAGTACAAAACACAGGTTGAAGAAAAAGTTCTAGGGTTCTGTAGCACACAATGGGATGACTTAGAATGGCTAAGCGTAATCTACTGTATATTTTTATGAAGATCTACAAGACAGGATCCGGAAGGCATCAAACATAACTGGTTCTCGGCCTTAGTACTATCTTCTTAGAAACCTGCCCATGAGAGCAAAGTAGAGAAAGAAGTGAATGTGCAAACTGAAGCCCAAAGAAGAAAGGTGAGGCAAAGGTCCAAGGAAACCAGTTGGTGCCCATGGAGGCAGCAGAAACAGAAACACGTCATGCTGAGCCGGGCTTGGTGGCGCACGCCTTTAATCCCAGCACTCAGGAGGCAGAGGTAGGAGGACTGCCTTGAGTTCGAGGCCACCCTGAGACTACGTAAATGAATTCCAGGTCAGTCTTGGCTAGAGTGAGACCCTACCTCGAAATACCAAAACCAAAACAAACTATAACAAAAGTAATACGACACCACGCCATGGAACTGTGTGCCACTGTGGTTGAACTTGCCTTGCTGCACCTGGAACATCCACCACCACGTGATCACCAAGACCACCTCTGAGAGACTGGTCTTGCCTACAACCAGAGCAGTGCCCGATGGTCCTTTGCCTTGGACCTGTGGCATTCTGGACGAGTTCTGTTTTCAATTGTGATCAAGTGTAACACATGTACAATAAATTGTCTCTTTTGCTGCTGGAGCTGAAAAAAAATGCATAAAGAATTGATGAGAGGGAAATTATAATTATCATATTTGACCTATACATGTTGTGCATATGTGTTGAAAAATCATGCTGAACCTCACTAATATGTACAATTAACTTTATGTATATATGTATATATATACATATGTAGATACACACATACACACACATATACATACACACACATATATATTTAAACTAGGGTCTCGCTCTAGCCTAGGCTGAACTGGAATTCACTATGTGGTTTCAGGGTGACCTCAAACTCATGATAATCCTCCTGAGTGCTGTGATTAAAGGTGTGCACCACCATGCCCAGCTCTCAATATATGGGTTTTTTAAGTAGATTATTTCAATAATTCATGCTAATGAGGTTGGTTTTAGAAAATAGAGACAAAAAAATAAGAAAAATAGCCCAACTGGTCATTTCCAAGTTTCCTTTCTTCTAAAGATAGAGTGGCAGGACAATAATAAAACACCTGATTGTTACTTCATTGGCGATTACTTCTCTTGTGGTCAAGGCATAATCAACTATATTATCATGGAAATTGAAATTGGCCTATTCAAAAAATTCAGCTGTTTTTCTAATCTGGATTTCTTGGGTCAAATATAGCTTCATAGATAGCTTCAGCTTGGGAAATGTTAACACCACTAATTCCATTTCTGTTGGCAGCCTGCTTTGTACAGGAGTTTCATCCAAAACAATGACTCTCTGTTCTTTTTAACACCTACAAGCTGTTCTTTTTTTAAAAAAAAAAAATATTTTAAGCCGGGTATAGTGGCCCACGCCTTTGATCCCAGCACTTGGGAAGCAGAGGTAGGAGGATCACCATGAGTTAGAGGCCACTCTGAGATTACAGAGTGAATTCCAGGTCAGTCTGGGCTAGAGCGAGACTCTCCCTCAAAAACCCAAATAATAATAATAATATTTTATTTTTTTCTTTGAGAGAGAGGGAGAGAGAGAGAGGGAGAGAGAGAGAGAGAGAGAATGTGCATGCCAGGGCCTCCAGTCACTGAAAAGAAACTCCAGATGCATGTGCCAGTTTGTGCATCTGGCTTTCGTGGGTACTGTGGAATCAAACCTGGGTCTTTAGGCTTTGTTGGCATGCGCCTTAATGGCTAAGCTGTCTCTCTAGCCCCGGCTTTTTATAATATTTTATTTATTTATTTATTTGAGAGAAGCAGCAAGAGCAAGCTACTCTTCATAGATTATCCCTCAACATCGGGCAACTCTGCTTAATAAAGCTCTGCTCCATAATAAATTCATTCCTGGGCTGAAGAGATGGCTTAGTAGTTAAGGCACTTGCCTGCAAAGCCTAAGGACTCAGGTTCAGTTCTCCAGAACTCACGTAAGCCAGATGCACATGGTGGTGCATATGTCTGGAGCTTGTTTGCAGTGGTTAGAGGCTCTGGCACGCCCATTCTCTCTCCCCCCTCTCATAAATAAATAAATAAAAACAAAATACTAAAATAAAAAAATAAAAAAAATCATTCCTGATCTCTGTTATAACTTTCCCATAGCTCGCACCCTCTGAGAAGATTAAGGAGCTAAGAAGATGCTTGTTCCTCATCCTCCCCTTCCTTGTAGGTTTAGGAGGCCTGCCTCTCTCCTGCTGCATGGAAGTGTGTCCTCCTGCCCAGAGAACACAATTCCACTCTTCTAACACAAACAGTCCAAGAGAACGGTCTAAAGTATAGATGGGCTGCATCATTCTGACCTTTGAATGCTCAAAGGCTGTGTGATCTTGTGTTATTTTCTTCCTTAGTTTGTAAGAAATAAAAGAAAGATGGTTTCTCAAGGTAAGGTTTCACTTTGGCCCAAGCTGACCTGGAATTCACTATGTAGTCTCAGGCTGGCCTCGAACTCTGGGCAATCCTCCTACCTCTGCCTCTCAAGTGCTGGGATTAAAGGCGTGTGCCACCACGCCCGGCTAAAAAAAAAAGTCTTTTTTTTAAAGTTCTGTATATTTTACATTACTGCTATCAGCAAAATAGCTTAGAAACCCATGCTGTTAAGTGGTTCCTGGTACCAGAAGACTAAAGAGACATTACTCCCGAGGAGAGGAATTTTTATGAGAGTAAGCGATTCATGATACTGTAAAGAAAAGTAAACAGGCCAATTTGTGAGATCCTTAGAATGAAAACAGCATATAAGAAGCCAGCTCAGATTCAGAAGTAATGGGGTTCTTCCCTCATCTCTGATTGTAACAAATCTTTATCATCACCTTCCACCCTGGGCTCACCAATAAGACCCTGTCTGTCCTCCTCAGGCCTCTGGCATGGAGCCATAGCTGAGGACCATAAGCCTCTGCCAGCAGAGAGGAATGTGAGGATGAACTATGAGAACAAACTGTGGGAACAAACTATGGGAAGAAATACAGGACAGAACTCTGAGAATATTTCTTATGGACCTTGCAATTTTTATTTATTTTTGGATTTTCAAGGTAGGGTTTCACTCTAGCTCAGGCTGACCTGGAGTCCACTATGTAGTCTCAGGGTGGCCTTGAACTCCTTCCTACTGTTATGCCCAGATCACGGAGTCCCCAAAGACCACCGAGAGTCTGACACGTATGCAACAGCAAAGAACTTTATTTCGGGCTTAAGCTCGGACTCTTAACTTCACGAGCTCAGTGGATCGGACAAGAGCCCTGAGCAGCAGGGCGGGCAGGTTTTTTATAGGGATTTGAACAAAGAAGTAGGGGAATGGTTAGTTACATAATTGGTTGATTTAAGCAGTAACTGCACTTGTATTTTTCTGATAGGCTTAGGACACTGGTGGGCAAAGCTGGTGGGCAGGGGGCTAGGGGGATTCCAAGCAGATTAGGTAAACTTTATTGTAATTGGCTATGTGTGTTTGAGGAACTTTAAATAAACTTATTTTAAGCAAACTTATCTATGACCACAGGAACACATGGTACAGACAGTCTATTCCCCCTTATCAGGAAACTGACCTTGCCAGGAAGCAGAAACTTAGGCCTATTGATGATTCTGAGGCTTATTATGTCTTCCTGAGTCCTTTACCTACCTCTGCCTCCTGAGTGCTAGGATTAAAGGCATGTGCCACCACGCCTGGCTTAATCTTTTTTTTTTTTTTTTTTCTTTATGAGAGAGATTGAGAGGGAGAATTGTCACGCCAGAGCCTCTGGCCATTGCAATCAAACTCCAGACATGTACGCCACCTGGGGCCTCTGGATAACACGGGTTCTGGGAAGTCGAACCTGGGTCTTTAGGCTACGCAGGCAAGTGCCTTAAGCCCTAAACCATCTCTCTGGCCCACAAATCGCTTTTTTTTTTTTTTTGAACTATGTATTTATTTGTAAGTAAAGAGAGAAAGTATGGACATGCCAGAGCCTCTTGCCACTGCTAATGAACTCCAGTGCATATGATATTATGTGCATCTGGCTTTGTGTGAGCACTGGAGGATCAAACTCCAGTTATCAGGCCTTACAAGCGTCTTTATCCGCTGAGCCATCTCTCCAGCCGCATAAATAACTTTTGTGATATTATTGCTGTTAGGTGTTGAATTCTTTACTTGTAACTTGCTTTAAAATTAACCTTACAACTGTGTGATCCACCTGCTTAAAGCAAGGTGTCTGGGTTTCCTCTTCCTTGGTGGACCTTTGGCCGGAGCAGCACAGATGATCAATACTGACAAGCAATGTTTACAGATGCTGACCGATCTTAAGATATGCATTATGCTCCTCTCCTCAGAGGCCTGTCTGGATTCTCGACACAGAACAAGCATACTGATTAAAAAGTGCTGACCAAGGCCTGGAAGAATGGCTTAGTAATTAAGGCACCTGCCTGCAAAGCCAAAGGATCCAGGTTCAATTCTCCAGGACCCACGTAAGCCAGATGCACAAGGTAGCACATGTGTCTGGAGTTCGTTTGCAGTGGCTGGAGGCCCTGGCACACCCATTCTCTCTCTCTCTCTCTTTCTCTCTGCCTCATTCTCTCTGTCAAATAGATAAATAAAAATATTTTTTTTAAAAGTGCTAGCCGGGCGTGGTGGTGCAGGCCTTTAATCTCAGCACTCGGGAAGCAAAAGTAGGAGGATCATTGTGAGTTCGAGGTCACCCTGAGACTACATAATTAATTCCAATCAGCCTGAGCCAGAGTGAGATCCTACCTTGAAAAACCAAAATGAATAAATAAATAAATAAACAAATAAATAAAGTGCTGACCAAGCCAAGCGTGGTGACACACACCTTTAATCCCAGCACTAGGGAGGCAGAGGTAGGAGGATCACCATGAGTTTCACACCACCCTGAGGTCAGCCTGGACTTGAGTGAGACCTTACCTCCACAAACCAAAAAAAAAAAAAAAAAAAAAAAAGTGCTGACCATAGCATTGAAGACACTGAGGTCAGTAACTTTGTGGGCCTACAGATCTGGCGAAGGCAACAGGTGGGCTAATGTGATCGGTTTTGTGATAAGAGGACATGTGTCTTCTGGATCAGCAGAGTCCAGTAGGTCACACCCCTGAATCCCTTCCTTTAACAAATTTTAAGGATTATCCAAGGTTGAAAGTTCCTTACCTTTGGCTCGTACAGTGTACTAACTTGTTCATGTATTACTGGTTTTTGTCTGTTTAATGAAAGTGCTAATGAGTATCTGTATGCAGAAGGGAGGAAGCCACAACTATGGTGACATCAGAGCAGAAGTGATAGCAGATGAGGCAGGTTTACTAATGGCTTAAACTAAATGTCTCTTCAGTTTCTTTCCTCAGGCAGTTGCTAGAGGCATCTTGCCCACTCCTGGGATGGGCGTACCAGGGGTTAGCTCTCTCACCTCTCAGGCTCTGCTCTTAGAAGCAGTTTACCCACTTCTGGATAGGAAAGTTCCAGAGGCTAGTCTTTTCTAAATTCAGAGCTATGCTGCCCCCCCCCAAAGAAATACAGCAGGGGAAGTTATGAATAAGAGAAGTCCCTAATGTAGTAACTATGGCTGAAGTAGATGGCATATGTTGCTGGAATTTTACATTGGTGAAATTATAAACTCATTACATCATGAACATAACAATATGAGGGACCTCTGTGCAACTAAGACCTGGGGTGCTACAGAAACTTGTTTATACTGCCAACAACCCTCTGTAGAGAAAAACAGCCTCAAGAATACCATAACTGCATATCTGAGCAGTGAGTTGTGATTCTACCCAACATTTACAATCTTGTCACTCTAGAGCAAATAATTTAAGCATCTCCAGAGTGTGGAGTTGTGCTACTGAAAATACTTGGCTCGCATTCAAAAGCCAAGTTGAGAGAGTTTTCCATCCATAGCATTAAACAAAATAGTTCTTTATAAAAATTACTAGCTGAAAGCCAGGCATGATGGCACACGCCTTTAGTCCCAGCACTTGGGAGACAGAGGTAGGAAGATCACCATGAGTTTGAGGCCACCCTGAGACTACATAGTGAATCCCAGGTCAGTCTGGACTAAGTGAAACTCTACCTCGAAAAATAAAATAAAATTACTAGTTGAAGGGTGATGTGGCTGGGACACTGCTAGCATCACTTTGTCTGTCATTTGCAATTTTCAGAGTGTGTTGACTATAATCTTGTTGCTTATATGTAATGTACATGTGCTTATATATGAAGCTTGGAACTCAGTATCCTGGACAGAAATAAAACTGGACCCTTGGGAATATTTGGGATATGTGCCAGCATTAATGATCTGTATAAATAATTGAGAAGTAGTCGCTTAGAACAAGTTCATAGTCTATGCCATCATCCTCAGCACTCTTAATACTACATTCTGCAAATGTCTTTCTTTCTTTCTCCTTTTTTTTTTTTTTTTGAGGTAGGGTTTCACTCTAGCCCAGGCTGACCTAGAATTCACTTTGTAGTCCCAGGGTGGCCTCGAACTCACGTCGCTCCTCCTACCTCTGCCTCTCCAGTGCTGGGATTAAAGGTGTGCGCCACCACGCCCAGCTGTGCAATTGTCTTTCTTTTGTGTCAGGGACTTCTTTTTGAGGCAGGGTCTCATTCTAACCCAGGTTGACACGGAACTCACTCTGAAGCTCTCAGGCTAGCCTCAAACCCATGGCAATCCTTCTACCTCAGCCTCCCCAGTGCTGAAATTATAAGCATAAGCCACCATGTGTGACTAAATGCCAGTTTTTAGTAAGGTGCTTTGAAGAAACATAGTAGAAAACAAAATTGGGAAATTACTCAGTTCCTTTCCTTGGGACATGGCAATGTTGAATATTTTTTAAAACTTTATTTTTATTTATTTATTTGAGAGAGAGAGAAAGAGGCAGAGAGAGGGAGAAAGGGAATGGGCCTGCCAGGGCCTCCAGCCACTGCAAACAAACTCCAGACACATGCCCCCCCCCCCCCGTGCATCTGGCTTACGTGGGTCCTGGGGAATCGAACCGAGGTCCTTTGGCTTTGCAGGCAAATGCCTTAACCACTAAGCCATTTCTCCAGCCCCAATGTTGAATAATTATAGAATGAGACTTTGGGAAGGGGGCTAGCTGCTTTTTATTGAGAACAATTGTTCAAGTTTTTGTATTCAAGGATTGCATTCATATTACTAATGCTTGTTTTTGTCTGACCATTCCACTTGATCATTAACTAGAGAACCTCTGCTCTTAGGAAATCCTGTAGAATATTGTACAGTTGAACTTACTGTACGTGTTCTCAAAACCAGGTCAGGCCGGATTGCTGACTTCCTCACTCTGGGTCTCCTGATCCCAGATGTATCCTGGAATATATTTAAATAGAAATGGGGTATTACCAAACAGTTGCTAGGAAGAAATGTTACATGAGGGGCATAAAAAAAAAATGCCATTCCCAAGCTACTATATGCCAGGGAGCAGTATATTTTGTGTTAACATAGACTCGACAGATTGATATCCAAAGGCTGAGCCCTGAGCGCAGCCGGGGCCTTGTCTTAGATACATTTTAGTCTCTCTGTGTCTCATAGAGGGTGATACTCATATTCAGATTGGTTACTTTCAATTTATTAAGCAGAGTTTACTGAAAAAATGGAATTTATCAGACTGGAGAGATGGCTTAATAGTTAAGGCACTTGCCTACAAAGGCCTAAGGATCCATGTTTGACTCTCCAGATTCTACGTAAGCCAGACGCACAGGTGACACAAGTGCACAAGGTCGCACAAGCACACAAGGTGGCACACACATCTGGAGTTCTGTTGCAGTGGCTGGAGGCCCTGGAGCACCAATTCTCTCTCTCTCTCTTTCTCGTGCTCATTAAAAAAATGGGATTTAGGGCTGGGTGTGGTGGCGCACACGTTTAATCCCAGCACTCGAGAGGCAGAGGTAGGAGGATCACTGTGAGTTCGAGGCTATCCAGGTCAGCCTGGGCTAGAGCGAGACCCTGCCTCAAAAAAAAAAAAAAAAAAAAAAAAAGGAATTTATCACAATTGCTTATAAGGCGGGGGGGGGGGGGGGGGGGGGGGGGAGGGGAGGGGAAGAAGATAGAATCAAGGATGCTGACCAGCCTACCCGAGATAGATGTTTCTTGTTTTTCCTTCCTTCAGTTTCCCAGAGCCCTCTTTAGCATCAGAAACCCTGCTCCCTTTTATCACAATACAGTAACATGCTATTCCAAGTTACTCCTGGGCACATTCTGGGCTAGCCAAGGTCATTATGTGTACAGACACATAGCTGTTTTCTCTGTTCTGAGGGCCTTTTCCAGGGACTAACTTACCCCATGATTTGAAGTAGGTCACATGTGCGGCTGGATGTCGGTGAGGGTCCAGGCCAGGTACATTCTTTTTTGTTGTGGTTGTTGTTTATTTTATTTATTTCTTATTTATTTGAGAGCAACAGACAGAGAGAGAAAGAGGCAGAGAGAGAGAGAGAATGGGTGCGCCAGGGCCTCCAGCCACTGCAAACGAACTCCAGACGCATGCGCCCCCTTGTGCATCTGGCTAACGTGGGTCCTGGGGAATCGAGCCTCGAACCAGGGTCCTTAGGCTTCACAGGCAAGCGCTTAACCGCTAAGCCATCTCTCCAGCCCTAGGTACATTCTTTTTTTTTTTTTTTAATTTTTTTTGTTTATTTATTTATTTGAGAGCGACAAAGAGAAGGAGGCAGAGAGAGAGAGACAAAGAGAGAGAGAGAGAGAGAGAGAGAGAGAGAGAGAGAGAGGGAGAGAGAGAATGGGCGCGCCAGAGCTTCCAGCCTCTGTAAACGAGCTCCAGATGCGTGCGCCCCCTTGTGCATCTGGCCAATGTGGGTCCTGGGGAATTGAGCCTGGAACCGGGGTCCTTAGGCTTCACAGGCAAGCGCTTAACCGCTAAGCCATCTCTCCAGCCCCGTAGGTACATTCTTAATAAAGGCCGTGTGCATTGCCTGAGCCAAGCAGCATCCTGAATTGCTAACTATTTCCCATGCTTGTGAGCCTTACTTGTGCTGTGGGAGGAACCTTTTTCCATGGGTGGATGTGAACGTAAGTTTTTGCACTGCAGTGAGGGCACATATGACAGAACAAAATGTGATTGAAGCAAAGCCAGTTTTGGTGAACCTACGAGTGTACTGGGGTTAGTTGCGGAGCAAGGTGAGGGGCTGCGTGCAGGAGTATGGACGATTCAAAGGCAGCTGCCTTCACTGAACAGCCCACCTGGGCACAGGTGAGGACTCAAGGAAGTCGCGTCTCTCAAGCACACTGCATAACCCGCAGGCAGCAAGGCTGGGCCTCCAGTCTCTTCCCCAAGCACTTGTTTTCCCTTTCTATAATCTTAGGGAGGGATCTTACAATCTTTTTTTTTTTTCTCAGACTTGTAGACTTTCTGAGTTTCCTGAGCTTCCTTCCTCTTCACAGGAGGGAATGTTTCAATTGTTACCCAACACTGCTCAGTCTGTCCTGCGACAGTCGTTTACTATTCCTTTAACCTTGGGAAGTGGTCATGGGATGGGTGAAGTTTCAGTTTTCCCATACTTGACTTCCTCCAGTTAAGATTCAGTTTTTCCACACTTGATTTCTTGAGTCTCCAGGGCCTCCCCCACTCTCTTCAGGAGGAAATAGTTCAATTCTGAGGCAATTGCTATAGAGAGATGTTGTAGAAGTTTTCTGGAAAGATCATTCCAATGCCAATATGAGTGAAAGTAAAAGGAGTTTATTTACTTGGGTGGGGGGGCAAAAGCTTGAGGTAGCCCTCCAAAGAAGCTCTGACCTTGAGCTGAGATTTTATTTCTATTGTGTAATTTTCACAGCCAAGGGGAGGGGGAAGTGAACAAACATGATGTGGCAATTTGCACATCAGTCATTCCTGTAGTCAGGCCACCCTAACAATGAACTCCATATTTCGTTTTAGTCTAAGCCATTTTTCCTTCTTATGTTCCTCTGGGCCCACTCTGGACAGTCCCTTCCCTGGGATTTTTCCATCTGCTGAATAAGATAAATTTAGTTCCTCAGCAAGTAACTCTTACAGTAACTCAGTGAATCAGTTCAACTTTTAGCTTCTTTTCCACCACGCAACAACCTATAAGATAAGCACTTGGGAAGATGGAGAAGCTAAGGAAGAAGGATCATGAATTCAAGGCCAGCTTGAGCTATGTAGAAAATTTCTATCTCAAAAAAAATGGGAAAAAATGACGAGGATAAAATATATGTGAAGAGCAATGATAAATATATGTTGTGATTTTTGTTTTTTTGAGGTAGGGTCTCACTGTCGCTCAGGCTGACCTGAAATTCACTATGTAGTCTCAGGGTGGCCTCAAACTCATGGCAATATTCCTACCTCTGCCTCCCGAGTGCTGAGATTAAAGGTATGTATCACCATGCCCGGCTTTACCATTTTGTTTTTTTTTAAATATTTTATTAATTTATTTGAGAGAGAGAGATAGAGAATGGGCACACAAGGGCCTACAGCCACTGCAAATGAACTCCAGATGCATGCACCACCTTCTGCATCTGGCTTATGTGGGTACTGGGGAATTGAAACTGGGTCCTTTGGCTTTGCAGGCAGGCGCCTTAACTACTAAGCCATTTCTCCAGCCCCATTACCATTTTCATGCATATCACTGTACCTTGTTCATATTTACTTCTCCACAACCTTTCCCAGTCCCCTTCTTCTTCTCCCCTCACCTCCCCCCCCCCACCTTCAACTGCGTTTCATTAAGTCTTTATTCTATAGAATAGGAGATAGGAATTGGCTAGAAGGCACTCTAACAGTGATGGTGACAGGACCTTAAAATAAACAGCTTTCTCCTTGACTAAATGGAGAAATTGTCCTTGGTCCTACAGGTCATTACACTTTACTACAGGTTAGAAATGTCAGAAGGGTCTGGACGTTTCTTTTCTTTTCCTTTCTTTTTTTTTTTTTTTTTTTTGGTTTTCCAAGGTAGGGCCTTGGCCTTTTCTTATCTCTTCCCCCTTAGAGAGTCCTCCCACTTCTTTCTAAGAAGGCCTTTCCCTAGAGAATTAATATTTTTTGGAAGGGCTGGAGAGATGGCTTAGCAGTTAAGATGCTTGCCTGTGCAACCCAAGAACTCACATTCCAGTCTCCAGGTCCTACCTAGCCAGGCGCACAGTGACACAAGTGTGCAATGTCGTACATGCACACAAGGGGGCGCACACATCTGGAGTTCCTTCACAGTGGCTGAAGACCCTGGAGTACCCATTCTCCCCCACCCTCTCAAAAATAAATTAACAACAACAACAACAAAAGGTTTCTGGGAAGATTGCCCTTTTCTAAGAAATCCTGACCTCAGACACCTGATGTCAGAACTAGACTGGCTAAATCAGCTGCCCATCTATGGGGCTCATGAAAAAAAAAAAAAAAAAAAAAACACCAACCTAAGTTTCAAGGTGAACTTCCTTTTATTTTGGAACAAATTTTTCACGTAGAAAAACATATTACAGCCAGCATGAGAATTCCAGTTTTCTGTGTCTTTGGGAAATATTAGCATGTGAATTAGCAGAGGGAAAAGCACCAGAGACTGCAGAAATGCAGGAGTGCCACTCCTACAAAGCACTTCACACTGGATCTCCAGAATTAGGCTCCATTGTTCCTACTAGCGTTTTTTAAAAATAAAAGTGAAGACATGAGAGAATTTCACAGAAAAGCGTCTAATGAAATTCTGTACAAACGGAAGAAAGAAGGCAGAGTTCAGCAGACAGATTACTCATTTAGCCAGTGTTTGCATTCTCTGTATCCCAAAGTAAGGAGGAAGAGAACATTTATAAAAAGAAAATTCTGTAAGTAGCTCTCTAAAAGTCTTGATTGCTGTAGCTGAAGTTGCCAGAAAGCCAAGTGGTCGGAATACCTTTCCCTGTGTTCCAGAGAATACTGCTCTCTTCCCTGTGTGGGACTTTGGATCACAGTTCCTGGACCAAAAGCATTTATACAGAGAGAACGCCAAGGTTGAAAATGGTATTTAATTAAAGCACATCTGAAGCAATTAGAGATTTTTTTTCTTTTTGTTTTTTTGAGGTAGGGTCTTGCTCTAGCCCAGGCTGACCTGGAAATTCACTATGTAGTATCAGGATGGCCTCGAACTCACGGTGATCCTCCTACCTCTGCCTCCCGAGTACTGGGATTAAAGGCGTGCGCCACCACACCCTACTTTTTTTTTGAGGTAGTGTCTCACTCTATCCCAGGCTGACCTGGTACTCACTCTGTAGTTTCAGGCTAACCTCGACTCGAACTCACAGTGATCTTCCCACCTCTGCCGCCCGAGTGTTGGCATCAAAGGTGTGCACCACCATGCCTGGCTCAGAGAGTTTATATTGTAGGTTTTTGGATTTTTTTGTGTGTGTGTGTGTATCTTTTGTTGTTGGTGATTTTCCTCTTGTTCTTCTTGCTTTTTTTTTTCACTTTCTGAATCCTAAGAACTAGAGTGTGGTAGTTTGAATGTGATAGTTTAAATGCATGGCCCCACAGACTCAGGTGTTGGATTAAAATTGAGCTTGCAACTTCAGCCCCTAGCAGGCAGATCCCTGCTAGAGGGGGCGTGTCAGTCGGGCAGCTCTTGGAGTCCAGCCCTACAAGGTGTGTTCAGAGCAGGCTGAGCTCTGGTGGTTCCTGCTTGCTGGTGTTGGTGCTTGCCTGGTGCAGTGTCTCTCTGCTTGGATCTATGCAAGGGAGGCAGTCTTCTTCCACCACTGATGGAGTTCCCCCTGGACTTAATAAGCCTGAAATAAACACTTTTTCTCCCTTAAGCTGTGTCTGATTGGATGTTTGTCCCAGCAACAACAAGGAGCTGAGTGCAACATAGAGTTAGATAAAAGAATTATCCTTTCCTTTTTAAAAAATATTTATTTATTTATTTGAGAGAGAGAGAGAGAGAGATAGAAATAGGCAGGGAGAGAGAGACAGAGAATGGGCATACCAGGGCTTCCAGCCACTGCAAAGGAACTCTAGATGTGTGTGCCCACTTGTACATCTGGCTTACGTGGATCCTGGGGAATCAAACCTAGGTCCTTTGGCTTTGCAGGCAAGTGCCTTAACCACTAAGCCATCTCTTCAGCCAAGAAATGTCCCTTTCTACATAGGAAAAAATTATTTCTGCCATATATATATATTTCTGGAAAAAAAATCTCATAGCTTGTGTTTTTGCCAAAACTAAAATAAGGCTGGGAGATGGTTCACAAAGTGACACATGCATCTGGAGTTTGCAGCTGCAAAAGGTACTGGCACACCCAGTTCATTCTCTCTCTCTCTCTTTCTCTCATTCACTCATTTTCTTTCTTATTTTTTTCTAATTTTTTTTGTTTTATTTATTTATTACGGAGGGGGGGGAGAGGGCGAGACAGAGAGAGAGAGAGAGAGAGAGAGAGATAGAGAATGAATCCATCAGGGCCTACAGCCACTGCAAACAAACCCCAGATGCATGCGCCACCTTGTGCATCTGTCTTACGTGGGTACTGGGGAATGGAGCCTTGAACTGGGGTTCTTAGGCTTCATAGGCAAGCGCTTAACTGCTAAGCCATCTCTCCAGCCCTCCCTTTTTTTTTGAGGTAGGGTCTCACTCTAGGCCAGGCTAACCTGGAATTCACTATGGAGTCTCAGGGTGGCCTCGAATTCACAGCAATCCTCCTACCTCTGCCTCCCGAGTGCTGGGATTAAAGGCATGCGCACCACACCCGGCTCATTTTCTTTCTTTTACACATATACACACAAACAAAATAAATTTTAAAAATTGAATATGTAGGGTGATGTTATTACATGTTCCTAATTTTCTATTATAGGCCATGTGATTTGATGTCTGGAATGGTACACAGTTGCTTTGTATTCCTCTATGAGAAGTTTTTATCCTGGGGGGATAAAAGAGGAAGAATGCTTTGAAGCTTTTTCTTAGAAGAGTAAGAATTGAGACAAGCCACTAATTAGAGGGTTAGATGTTTAAGGAAATGATATTTTACTAATGTATCAAAATAGGGAGAAAATAACATAATAAGCCATTGTGTAGGTAAGGCCAAGTCTATTTTTAGTGTCTGAATTTGAAGTAATTATAGAAGATGTTTGGACAGATGGGACTGAAGCTCAGGAATGATATCATAACTCCTAATACAAAACTGAAAGATTCTATAAAGTGTCAGGAGTTCAGCCTCAGAAGGAGAAGTACATTTCCAAGTGAAAAAAAAATGAAGAAAGCAGACAACAGTGGGGAGCCAAGAACTAAGGTGTGGTGACAACCCGATAGTATTAGTGAGGGGATGTGAATTGTCTATTGTCATCAGGTGGGTCTGAGGGGCATTAAGGGGTTTTAAGACATGTTTTACTAATACATTAGGGGAGGGAGGATGCTTTTCAGGGACTATAAAGAATTAAAATAAAAGAAGACAACTTGGATTTAGGACGTCATTAGAGACTCTTGTGAATGGAATTTTAGAAGAGGATTATGGTAGTTTGGATGTATTCAGGTGTTGTTAAAATTGGGTTTGCAGGGGCTGGAGAGATGGCTTAGCGGTTAAGGTGTACGCCTGTGAAGCCTAAGGACCCAGGTTTGATTCTCTCCAGGTCCCACGTAAGCCAGAAGCACATGGTGGTGCATATGACTGGAGTTCGTTTGCAGTGGCTGGAGGCCCCGGTGTACCCATTCTCACTCTCTCTCTCCCTCTGTCTGTCTCAAATAAATAAATAAAATAGATAAATAAAATGTTTAAAATTGAGTTTGCATCTTCTGTCCCTAGCATACAGACTCCTGCTAAAGAGGGCGGGGCATGTGTCACTGGAGTCAGATCTGAATTCCTGCATACGATATGTAGCGTGAGCTCTGTTGAGACCCATACTGTTTGTGGAATGTGCTTACTTTTGGTGGTGCTGGTGGTGGGTTTTTTTTTCTCTCTCTCTTTCTGGATCTGTGAGAGGTGTCCAGTCTCTTCCACCATTATGGAACTTCCCTCGGATCTGTGAGCTTCAAATAAACCCCTTTCTCCCTTAAACTGTGTCTGATTTGGAAGTTCGTCCCAGCAGCATGGAACGGATTGCAACAAGGGTATAAGTTGATAAGACATTGTGTTAGTAGTTACTTTCCTCACTGCTGTGATCAAACACCTGGCGAAGCAGGCTCGCTGTTTGGGGGTGCAGTCATGGCAGCTGGGGAAGCTCGTCCCAGCTTGCTGGATCAGGAAAAGAGAGAATGGGAACAGAGTCAAGGTTGGGCTATAACCTTCAAGACCTGCCCCACGTGGTCTGTAGCTAGGTCTCATGCTCCAAAAAGTCCATAACCTTCCAAAACAGCGTCATCCGCTGAGGGCCCAGAGTTCAAGCTGGGAGACATTTCAATCAACCCATAATGGACACAAAGAGATGTGGGTCCCTGGATCCTCAGGTCCGCGGTTCCCCAAGGCTCCGGGTGACCATGGAGAGAGAACGGGGTCGTGGGCATGACGAAAGAACCACTTTCCCGAGGCAATCTCAGTGAACAGCTCACGTATTTGTTAGGGAAATGAGGTTCTGAGCAGTTGAGAGCGGGAAGAGGGTCCTAAGGGGATTGGTGGGTTCAAAGGTTGTAATGCATTTGAAAAAAAAATAAAAACTAAGCTGGGCGTGGTGGCTCACGCCAGCACTCAGGAGGCAGAAGGAGGAGGATCACTGTGAGTTCTAGGCCACCCTGAGACTACATAGTGAATTCCAGGTCAGCCTGGACCAGAGTGAGACCCTAGCTCAAAAAAAAAAAAAAAAACAAAACAACAACAACAACAAAAAAAAAAAAACTATGGTCTCGTAGGCATTGATTAGAGAACAAGTCATTTCTAGCATTGGCTCTAGACCACTGTCCTGAAGAGTCTAATTAGTTTGTTTCTCTGACCTTGATTGCTACTTTTAAGTAAGGAGGCTTTAAGCATGCTGGTTTTCCTAAACTTGCCAAGTCCTGCTGCCTGTCTAGTCAGTAGTCTTGCCTTGCCCTAACCTCTAGGTGTCTGACCACATTGCTTAGCTCACCCCATTACTTCACACTTAATGTCTATCTCTTTCAGATAGGGTAATGTCAGATCTAGCTCTTTGGTAGCTTAGTGGTAGAGTTCTTGCTCAGCATGCGTGAGGCTCTGGGTTCCATCCTCAGCACCAAACTAAAAAAAACAAAGCAAATGAAAAAAAATTTTGGTGCAGGAAACACCAAAAGTTATTTTTTTAAAACCAAGGCTGGCTGGGCGTGGTGGTGCACGCCTTTAATCCCAGCACTTGGAAGGCAGAGGTAGGAGGATCGCCGTGAGTTTGAGGCCAGCCTGAGACTCCATAATGAATCCCAGGTCAGCCTGGGCTAGAGTGAGACCCTACCTCGAAAAACAAAACAAAACAAAACAAAACACCAAGGCTGGGGGCTGGAGACATGGTTTAGTGGTTAAGGCACTTGCCTGTGAAGCCTAAGGATCCAGGTTCATTTCCCCAGTTCCCATGTAAGCCAGATGCTTAAAGTGGCATATTGCAGTGACTAGAGGCCCAGGAGTGCCCATTTTCTCTCTCTTTATTTCTGTGCCTCCCCCCCCCCGCTCTCAAATAAATAAACAGGAAAAAAAAAAAACAAAACAAGGCTGGAATGGAGAGATTTCTCAGGAGTGAAAGGTGTTTGCTTGCAAAGCCTTATGGCCTGGGTTCGATTCTCCAGTACCCAAGTAAGCCAGATGCAAAGTGGCACATGTGTCTGGAGTTTGTTTGCAGTGGGAAGAGGTCCTGGTATTCCCATTCACTCTCTCTTTCTCTCCTTGCAAGTAAAAAAAAATATTTAAAAAATATAAATAACCAAGGCTAAAGGCCATCTCTCCAGCTCAAATTTGCTATTTTTGATTCTTTCTACAAAGTAGTATATAAATGCTTCTTAAAGAGGGAACACAGGGCTGGAACCATGACTAAGTGGTTGAAGTTACTTACTAGGTTGCAAAGCCGAACAACCCAGGCTCAACTCCCCAGTATCCACATAAAGCCAGATGCACAAAGTGGCACATGTGTTTGGAGTTCATTTGCAGTGGCTGGAGGTTCTGATGCATCCATACTCTCTGTCTCCCTCTTTCTCTCTCACTCACACTCACTCTGTCTTTCAAATAAATAAAAATTAAAATTAAGAAAGAGGAAGTATGAATTTGTAGTATGTGAATTGTGTCTCAATAAACCTGTTTTTTAAAAAGCGGTGAATGTCTCGGGAGGCAGAGGTAGGAGGATTGCCATGAGTTCGAGGCCACCCTGAGACTCCATAGTGAATTCCAGGTCAGCCTGGGGCTAGAGTGAGACCCTACCTTGAAAAACCAGAAAAAAAAAAAAAAAAAAAAAGCAGTGAATGTAAGAGATAAAATAGAATTACAAAAGTATTGAGTTTACAATTAATATTCATATGAACATGAAAACTAATGGTTCTACACAGGATGTTTATAATAGTTTTATATTCCTCTCTTCCTTTCCCATTGAAATTAGGTTGTTTCAAAGGTTTCCACTGAACCTATTCAATTTCTAGCATTCATTTCAAGGGGAGCATAACCATATGTTTACTGACCATCCCGTGGAAACATGGTGAGTCTGTTAAATATTTTTTTTTTTCGAGGTAGGGTCTCACTCTAGCCCAGGTTGACCTGGAATTCACTATGTAGTCTCAGGCTGGCCTCAAACTCATGGTGATTCTCCTACTTCTCCCTCCTGAGTGCTGGGATTGAAAGCGTGTGCCACCACGCCCAGGCCATGGTAAATATTTTAATGTGTAACTAATACATACATAATAAACTATGCTACCAGCAGTGGATTAAATAATAACAAAGGTATTCCAACATGAATGTTAGACAGTGAAGTGTGGGTTTTCCTCTGATGAGCACACATTAGTTACAAAAGCAACAAACTTCTGTCCAGACAGCCTACAGGAAGGTAGAAAAGTAGAAAGGAAAGGTAGAAAGATATTTTTCATTTTTCTTTCTAAAAAATATATTTTTAAATTATTTTATTTTGAGGGAGAAAGAGAGAGAGGCAGATAGAGAGGACAGAATGGGCACACCCGGGCCTGTAGCCACTACAAACAAACTCCAGATGCATATGCCCCTTGTTTATCTGGCTTATGTGGGTACTGGGGAACTGAACCTGGATCTTTAGACTTCATAGGCAAACACCTTAACCACTAAGCCATTTCTCTGGCCCATCATTTTCACTTTCTACTTCTCTTTTATCAGCAAAGAAATCTTTCTAGCAAACTTTCTATAATACTTTAATGGCCAGCCCAGGTCCCACTGAAATCTCCTAGCTTCAAGGAAGCATATAGACTTTTCGAGAAAAGTTTAGGAAGGGAAGAGACTGGAAATGGCTGTTGGGTAAGCAAGCACGTTGACTGCTACATTAATCTCTGGGAGAAAAGTACAATAAAATGAAGAAAAGACAGTGGGTGTGATGGCACATGCCTGTAGTTCCAGTGGCTCAGAAGATCAAGGTGGGAGAAACTCTTAAACCAAAAGTTTGAGGCCAGCCAGGCAACATAGCAACATCCTACCATCAAAATAAATAAATAAAAAAGATGAGAGAGAGAGAGAGAGAGAGAGAGAGAGAGAGAATTGTTTGATGATCTTTTAGACACGAACAGGTCTAGCTAGCCACTTGCCCTGACGTTCCATCTCTGCATCCTAACAGATGGGATTACAGGAGGCCCACCACACCCAGCCATGGGCACTGGGGGTCCAAATGCTAGTCTGAAGGCTTGCATGGCAAGTGCTTTAGCCACTGAGCAATCTCTGCAGCACCTTGAGTGTTTTGTTTTTTTTTTTTAATTCTTTTGTACAAGTATAAGCTTACCTGGATCCTGATAACCTTACTATTCATTAATTGCTCAGGACTTAGCTCTAAGAAAATAATGATAAATATCTTCAATTGCATTGAAATACTTTCTCCAACTATAATATAATTCCTAAAAAATTTTAAAACTTCATTTTGGATAAGCATGCATTCGTACTATATCTATTTCTAATCAGATGTTACTAATATGGTCGGAGTTATGTTTTAGTATTCAGAATATTTGCCGATGGCCTATTTTTATGCTTGAATAGCAAATATGTATTCATATATATATCTGAATTTATAACAGTATATTGTACATATGTATATGTTTTTCACTACAGGGGATTGAATCCACGGTCTTGTACATTCAAAACAAGCTTTCTAATACTGAGCTACACCCCAGCCCTTTGTTTTATTTTTTGTATATGTTATGTTTTCTTTATCCACTCATCTGTTGATGGGTACATATTATTGACTATTATGAATAGTGCTACAGTAAACATGGCAATGAACATATCTTTGTTGCGTGACTTTCTTTCTTTCAGGGATAGACATGGGAGAGATAGAACGCATGGGTAGTTCTTTTAATTTATTATTTTTTTTAAGGCATGTGCCACCATTCCTGACTTAAAAAATATTTTATTTATTTATATTTTTTTGAAAGAGGGAGAGAGAGGCAGATAGAGAAAATGGGCGCACCAGGGTCTCTAGCCACTGCAAATGAACTCCAGATGCATATGCTACCTTGTGCATCTGGCTTCCATGGGTGCTGGGGAATGGAACCTGGGTCTTTTGGCTTTGCAGGCAAAGTACTTTAATCACTAAGCTATCTTTCCATCCCTCTATTGATTTTTTTAAAGGACTCCCCACATGGTTCTCCACAGCAGCTGTACTCGCTAAGTACCTTCCCAACAACAGCGAATGAGATTTTCTGAGAACTGGGAAGTGTTCCCCTGAATTTATCTTAAGTGGGCAGTGTCTTTTATTATTATTATTATTATTATTTAGAAACTTCGTATGGACACTTCATGTGTTAGTACCATTCCCTTCCTCCCTGCCCCCCATTCCATGATAGGGAGTCAGCTGTATTTTCTTGTCATGTTGATAGATTTTGGTTGTCCCCAGTTTTCACTGTCTTATTTTACCCCTGGAGTTCTAGCATGGTTATGAATCCACCATCTTGACCAGAAGTCTCTTGTTTTAGTTTTACAATATCTTTTTTTTTTTTTAAATATCTTTTTAGTACCTGGTGTGATGGTGCATGCCTTTAATCCCAGCACTCAGGAGGCAGAGGAAGGAGGATCACTGTGAGTTTGATGTCACCCTGAGAATACAGAGGGAATTCCAGGTCAGCCTGGACTAGAGTGAAACCCTACCTCCCTACCTCGAAAAACCAAAAAAAAAAAACAAAAACAAAAACAAAAACAAAACAAAACAAAAAAAAACTTTTCATATAACTACAACCAACATTACATGTTGTAATCTGATGGTTTTCTGATTATTAAATAGCACTATTGTTAGTAAACACTATATATGAAGAGATGTGTTAGAGTAAACCAGCTGGACCACATTTAGTAACTTGACACAGTATACATTATTATATAAATACTAATATAAATATATTTGTATAATAAAGCCAGGTGTGGTGCCTCATGCCTTGAATCCCAGAAGTCTGGCAGCTGAGGTTGAAGGATCACTGTGAGTTCGAGGACAGCTTGGGGCTACAGAGCAAATTCCAGTCAGCCTGGGTTGGAATAAGACCCTATCTTGAACAAACAAACAAAAATAGTAATAACCACTTCATGTGTTGTTCAGGAGTGTGGACTTACATGATGAGCACGGTCTGTGGTAAATGCTCAGTATACTTCTCTGGTCTTACCTATCAGTGGCATAACTAGTGGGTTTGGACAGAAGGTAGTGTAGGACAGGTAACATAGGATATGCCATGTAACTTTAAGCAAGGCACTTTACAACACTGTGATTCTGTTTCTGGAACTAGGGAATGGAAATAACATTGCAAACTATTTGTAAACAAGAGTATAAAAATTTTAAATTAAGAAATGCTAATTTATGTATCTTATTAAAACTTCTAGTGATGTTTATAGTCCAGATGATAAGCATCATTAGTATTTTGTATTTATGGTGTTCCTTCCACTCAGGCATTAATAAGGCATTTGAAAGGTGAGCAAGCTTACAGCAACCTGCCCAAGGTTATGACTTTGGTTAAAACAGCGACAGCAGGAGCAGGTATGTGAAAACTCGTGGACAGTTACAGAAGAAATTCATTTCTCTGAATAATTTCACGTTTATTCCTAAGCAGTGGACACTAGCAGCTGTTCCACTAAGAAGTAACTGGGACTGCCTGGATCTGCTGCGTGAGCTGCTATGGCTGGTCTCTGGGCCACTTGAAAAATTAGAACCTTTCTTCTCCCTTCCAATGCCAGGTTATGACAAAGGACTCAGATCCCTACACAGTTAACAGCAAGGAAGGAAGGCGATGCAGTGGAGGGAATGGAACTCTTGATTGTTAAGGTACATTGCTTTGACCCACAATTCTCAAGATGTGAGACTCAGGGTGGAGAGACAGCTCAGTGGTTAAGTGTTCTTCCTGCACAAGCAGGAGGACCTTAGGGGGCCTGAGACCACCCGAGTTTGAATCTCTAATATCCAAGTCAAGTAGCTGGGTGTGGCCATGTGCTCCTGTAACCACAGTTCCACAGAGGAGCAGTGACCTGGGAACCACCGGAGCTTGGAAAAAAACAGTAAGCTCTGCTATTAGTAAGAGACTCCAGTCCAAGTAAGAATAGGTAGAAGAGTAATGGTGTGGACACACAATGCTCTGTGCTAGCCACCACAGGGGCCTCACAGCAGTTAGCACCTGGGGGGCTGTAAAGGCATGTACACATGCACATACCATAGACACAAACACCACACACACACACACACACACACACACACACACTGAACTTCCTTATTATAACTAGCATAATTTAGGGCTGTTTACAGCAGCAGTTAGGCTCTTAAGCCATACTGCCTACATATGGATTCTGGCTTTGGATGTTCCTAGCAATATAAATTTACTCCCTCTAGGGTCTTAGTAGGGATGACAAAAATAGCACCTGCTTTGTGAAGTAGACCAACACCTGGACTGTACTAAAGTTTCATTTAATGCCCCATTGTAGGCGGCCCAGCTGAATGGTAGAAATGGGCGAATGAAGCTGGTTTGGACTAAAATAACTTATGAGTAGTTACCATTAAGATACCAGGTGTGTGTGTGTGTGTGTGGAGGGGGGGGGGGCTGGAGAAATGGATTAGTGGTTAAGGCATTTGCCTGAGAAGCCAAAGGTCCCAGGTCTGATTCCCCAGGACCCATGTAAGCCACATGCATAAGAGGGAGCATGCATCTGGAGTTCGTTTGCAGTGGCTGGAGGCCCTGGTGCACCCATTCTTTCTTTTTCTCTCCCATCTCTCTCTCTCATTGCAAATAAATAAATAAACATTAAAAAAGATGCCAGTGTATATCATTTCATAAATAAACAATTTTTTCTTCCTCGTGATTAAAATTCCAGAGTAAGTGCGTAGGCTTTTAAGTCAGCCATGACCTATGGTGTCCTTGCCTTGGTTTCTCTATGTGTAAAACAGTTAAAAATAGTACCTCTTCATGAGGTTGTTTAGATGAGAGTTATTTCAATAATAAAAGTAAATTGACTCCCCCTAAAAATAACTGACTGCTGCTCCCACAATGCATAAGCCACAATCCCACAGGGAATACTTGCAACCTGACTGAGATGCACCCCTAATGGAATGGGGGCAAGAACGAGGGAATTTTAATCACGAGGAAGAAAAAAAATGATGTTAATGGTACACATGATGTATCTGTACATAATATGTTGTTAATAATAATAATAACATAATTTTAAAAATCATAAAATAAAAAAGGGAAAATGACTAGGGCTGGAGGGATGGCTTAGTGGTTAAGGTGCTTGCCCGTGAAGCCTAAGGATCCAGGTTTGATTCTCCAGGTCCCATGTAAGCCAGATGCACAAGGTGGCGCATGCATCTGGAGTTCATTAGCAGTGGCTAGAGGTCCTGGGACGCCCATTCTCTCTTTCTCTCTCTGTCTCTGTCTCTAATAAATAGATAAATAAAAATAAATATATATTTTTAAAGTAAAATGATTAGACTCATTTTCTACCCACCATTACTATTATTATTAATATTAGTAGTAGTGTTAATGGTTGTCAAAGGTATGTGTCTTCTCTGATATTTTTAGGTTTAACTATCATTATCAGTAATTTAAATGTGGTTAGAGTTGGGAGTTCTTTTTTTTTTTTTTTTTTGGTTTTTCGAGGTAAGGTCTTGCTGTAGTTCAGGCTGAATTCACTATGTAGTCTCAGTGTGGCTTCGAACTCTCTGTGATCCTCCTACCTCTGCCTTCTGAATGGAGTGCTGGGATTAAAGGCGTGTGTCACCACTGCCCCTCTCAGAGTTGGGAATTCTTAGTGTAGATTTTGCCAAAAGTAAGTAATCCTAGAGTAAAGCTCTGTATGTTACCCAGTGGGCACTCCCTTAAATACCACACAGTACATGATTCTGTAGAAACACTGGACATTTAACTCTCCCCTGTGTCCTCACAGCTTAGTCTCTAGGAAGGCCTGGTTTGCTTTACTGTTTCATGTTTTGAGTCTGTTTAGTTGAAGGAGATTGTTGATGCAGTCACAAGGTCAGTGTCTAATCTAGTTTTGATCTGAATCTGTCTGAAGCAGCTGAGAGAAGCCATAGCCAGTTGGCATTGGAGTAGACACTGAGAAAGTATGGAGGGTTTGGGGAAACATTTTTAAGTGAGAGGAAAATAATAGAATCCTGTTTTCTTGAATTTAAGTGCCTTTCATGTACTCAGATTTAACCCAGGCTTTCCTGGGTTAACTCTGACACAATTTTAGTTAGCACTTTCCTTTGTCAAATTTACTCTGCTTGAATCTTATTGTTGTCTTAATAGAGTAAAATTAATTTTGGTATTAGTTTAAGCAAAATGCAATAATGAAGGTAAATGCTTTGCTTCAGTCTTCCTCAAAGGCATTCCAAAGTGAAAAGAATTTTGCATTATGAATTGCTCTCAAATATTCCGATCACTGCCATCTATCACTTAAAGCTATAAATGCTTTTAAAATTATATTCATAGCTTTCCAAAAGGTTTCAGCAGAAAAAAAATTGTGATGAGTTCCCAAGGGGAAGTGCAATTGTGCTTACCCATTAATAGACTTACAATAGATTGTTTATTGAATTCCCTTTCTCCTCACTCAGCTTTTAATCCAAATTTTATCTTCATGTGTAGTGGATCAAGGGTGTTGCTATGGCAACATTAGGACTCAGGGTACTAAAACGTGGCCAGGTCAGAATGTAGCTATCTTCTCTGTGTGTCCACTGTGCCTTCTTTATGGCATCTACTGTTTGTTAGCTCTCTGCTATTTGTTTGGTTATTACTAGGAGACAGCCGCTAAAAGTTCCCCTGTCTGGATGCCGTGGAAGGAAAGAGGACGGAAGGAAGAAAGGAAGGAAAGAAGAAAGGAAGGTAGTGCATGTGTTAGAAGTGGGCCTAGGCAAATGTCATTGTCATACTTTCAATCTCTTATAGAATCCTCTGTGACCTGTCGTTTTGTAATGCTATCAAACCTCTTAATGATACTAGTCTTAAGAGCAGCAATTTCAAGATATTTCCTTTATTGTCATGAGTGGATTCAGTCATGTAAATCCCCAAGAGTAGCAATCATCTAGTCAGTTGGAAAAAATTTCTTTTTTTGTTCATTTTTATTTATTTATTTAAGAGCGACAGACAGAGAGAGAAAGAGGCAGATAGAGAGATAGAATGGGAGCTCCAGGGCCTCCAGCCACTGCAAACGGACTCCAGACGCGTGTGTTCCCTTGTGCATCTGGCTAACGTGGGTCCTGGGGAATCAAGCCTCGAACCAGGGTCCTTAGGCTTTACAGGCAAGCGCTTAGCCGCTACGCCATCTCTCCAGCCCTGGAAAAAATTTCTTAGTGGAGAATTTAAAATAGGCTGCACTGAATAATTCAAGCATCTATCTACTGTACTTGGTCTTGCCCATCCTCCTGTGTGATTTTTATGTCTGTTAGCACTGAGATCAATACCTTAAAAAAAAAAAAAAAAGCACATTACTTTCCCTCTGTACTCTAACCCTTTTATCTACAGAAGCTGAAAGTTTTAATTTTGGAACCACATGTGTTCTTTTCACTATGGAGTCTATTAAATAATACATAATGACTCACAATGAAGTAGAGCTGTCTCCAAAAACCAATTGAATACATTCTGTCTGACTGCAAGATAGCACAATTCATTAACCCGAGGCACAGAATGACATTTACTATGTGTTTTGCAGTTTTAAGAACAGGGTTTTCCAGGGCCCGGGGAGATAGTTCAGCAGTTAAAGGTCCAATTGCCCCACACTAACTTAATGCTGCTGGCAAAGTGGCTCATGCATCTTTGATTCCAATGTGCCTTTGACAGTGGAGAATCCGAAGCTTAGGCCAGTATGATGTCTTTGCAGTTCGGCAGTTCCTTTGCAGCAACAAGAAACCCTGTCTCAAAGAAGGTAGAACAGACACCTTTGAAGTTGTCCTCTGATCTCCACACATGTGCCAGCACACACACACACACAGTACAATTTTCTCAAAAGATTCTGTTGTTGATCTTCAACATAGTTCAAGAAAATGTATTGGTTATTTTTTAGTTATATCTTTTTCTGGGGGTGTTCTTGTACTTTGTTTTGTTGGGGGAGCAGGGTCTCACTACGTAGCTCATGCTGTTCTTGAACTCATGGTCTTCCTCTTTGAACCACTCGAGTGCTGCAATTTCAGGGGTGCTTCATGCCTAGATCTACTTGCACTTTTCCTTAGTGAAGATCCTCTACCCTGCCAACACTCGAGTTTTATACTTTTGAGAACTTCCCAGTAGGTCTGCCCAGGTTTGTCTCACTTCTTAGTCCTTCTCTGTTCTGCAGCCTATCCAGGTCCCAGCCTGTGAATACTTTTACAGCATAAAGAATTATTCTATGCAATTCCAGCTACTTGGGAAGCTGAGGCAGGAACATCAGAAGTTTATGGGCAGTCTATAACTATACAGTGAGTTCAAGGCCAGCTTGGGAAACTTAGTGAGACCTTGCCTCAAAACAGTGAAGGAAAAAAAAGAGGGACTGAGGTTATAATTCAGTGGTGGAGTACTTGCCCAGCAGGCATGGAGGCTCTGCATTAAGTTCTTCAGTATAGAAAGAAAGAAAAAGAGAGAGAAAGGATGGCTGGAATAGAGACAGCGCAGCACTAAAGGCACTTGCCTGCAAAGCCTAACAACCTGGGTTCGATTCCCCAGTTACCTATGTAAAGCCAGATGCACAAAGTGGTGCATGCATCTGGAGTTTCTTTGCAGTGGCTGGGGACTCTGGCACACTCTCATTCCCTCTGTGTCTCTTCTCTCTGCTTGCAAATAAATAAGTGAAAAATAAAAAAAGAAAGGAAGGAGGAAAAAGGAAGAAAGAGAGACAGCAAGGAAAAGAGTGGGAGAAGTCATATTTGTATAATGATGTTGGGGAACAATTCAATACAATTTGTTGAATTATATCACATACCTTGTGATATACTGGATGTAAGAGTGGTTCATTAAACTGAAACTTCAGTTAACCAGTTATTCAGTGAAATTGGGCTAGCCTTGATTATGTAGGTCATTCTTAGACTGTCCTAGAGGAAAATGTTTTTGAGGTAATCATGAAGGAAGTTATGTGACCTTATCCATAATGAATCCTCTACTGGGACTCTGTGAAGGATGTGATGGCAAAGATATGTATTCTCTGTAAATGTTATGGGTCCCCAATAACATACTTTTCTGTTGAGGTGTTATACTAACTTACTTACTTTGTTTTGTTGGTTCCATAACTATAAAGTCATATTTACAGAATATGTGCTAACCAAAAGAAAAGGTGTTTTTTATTTTTTGCTGTCAAATACTGTAACCAGGTGACCAGGAATTTGATTAAAATCTGCTATTTGCTTAATACGCAATTCTTCTTCCTGCTCTCAAGGTTTTCACCACAAGGGTATAGAGTCCTATGACAATGTCAAGCATTTCCAGATTTATTGGATCACCTATGTTAATATTTTTCACTCAGAATGCTTTACCATATTTCTTGGCTTATTACTCATTTTAAAATTCCAGTGCATCAGCTAGGTACTTGAGAGGCAGAGGTAGGAGGATCGCCGTGAGTTCAAGGCCAGCCTGAGACTACATAGTGAATTCCAGGTCAGCCTAGTGAGTGAGACCCTACCTCAAAACACCAAAAAAGAAAATTTTTTTTCCCCAGTGCATCAAATGTTTATCTAATATAGTATCTTGCTAGCACAATCTTATAATTTGTATGGGCAGGATTATCTTGGGTAAAACAATTTTGAGGTGTACATGAGAAATAATTTAAAAATTTTAGGATTGTATTTAAAACATTGATACTTTATTTCTGGCATGTGTTGTCATGAGAAACAGGACAAGGAGATAGCTCTGTTGGTAAAGTGCTCTTCCATCAAACATGAAGACCTAAGTTCAACCCCCAGAACCCATCTAAAACACCACGCACGGTGGCACACACTTGTTATCCCAGTGCTGGAGAAGTGGAGAAGAGTGGATCCCTAGGGCTTGCTGGCTAACCAGTCTAGCCCGTTGGCAAGCTCCAGACCAATGAGAGACTCTCGCAAAAAAGCTGTATAGCAGGGCTGGAGAGAAGGCTCAATGGTTAAAGCACTTGCCTGCAAAGCCTAAGGGCCCAGGTTCAACTCCCCAGTATCCATGTAAAGCCTGATGTACAAGATAGCACATGTTTCTGGAGTTCGTTTACAGTGGTTACAGCCTCTATCATGCCCATATTCTCATTCTCTCTCTTTCAAATAAATAAATAAAATATTTTTTAAAAGAAAGCTGAATAGCTGGGTGTGGTAACATACACCTTTAATCCCAGCACTTTGGAGGCAGAGGTAAGAGGATCTCTGAGAGTTCGAGGCCACCCTGAAACTACATAGTTAATTCAGAGGACAGCATGAGCTAGAGCGAAACCCTACCTTGAAAAAAAGAAAAGAAAAGAAAAATCCAAGTTTAAACTCACACAATATATTTTTTTTAAATGAAAATAGGTTTAGAAAGATAGATTAGCAGTTAGCAGTAAAAGCACTGCCTGTGAAGACTAAGAACCCAGGTTCATCTTCCCAGGACCCACGTGTGTTTGTGTGTATGTGCACGTCGAGACAGAATATCTTGCTACAGTGGCAAATGAATGTGGCCTCTGCTGTAGGCACATCAGGCTCGCAGGTGCATGTGCCTTTTGCACCTGGCTTTATGTAGGTGCTAAGGGGGAATTGCTTTGACTGTGGCAGGTTCTGCAAGCAAGTGCCTTTAACAGCTGAGCTGTATGCCCTGCTCTCCTTTCTCTTTTTCCTTTGTGGTGATGAGGAGTGAATCCAGAGACTTGTATATGCTCCATATGCCCGACAAGAGCAACACCCCTCTGCTAACTTAAAAAAATTTTTTTATTTAATTTATTTAAAATTTTTATTTATTTATTTATTTTTGGTTTTTCGAGGTAGGGTCTCACTCTGGCCCAGGCTGACCTGGAATTAACTATGTAGTCTCAGGGTGGCCTCGAACTCACGGTGATCCTCCCACCTCTGCCTCCCGAGTGCTGGGATTAAAGGCGTGTGCCACCACGCCCGGCTTTAATTTAATTAATTTATTTGACAGAAAGAGAGAGAGAGAGAGAGAGAGAGAGAGAGAGAGACAGAACGGGTGTGCCAGGGCCTCTAGCCACTGCAAACAAATTCCAGACGCGTGCGCCCCCTTGTGCATCTGGTTTATGTGGGTCCTGGGGAAATGAACCTGGGTCCTTTGGCTTTGCAGGCAAATGCCTTAACTGCTAAGCCATTCCTCCAGCCCCCTCTGGTAAGTTTTTAAAATAAGATATGTCATTCAAATTTTTGTAGTGGGCTGGAGAGATGACTTAGTGATTAAGGCGCTTGTCTGCAAAGCCAAAGGATTCAGGTTCAATTCCCCAGGATCCATGTAAAGCCAGATGGACAAGGTTGCGTATGCATCTGGAGTTTGAGTGGCTGAAGGCCCTGGTGCACCCATTCTCACTCTCCCTAACTGCCTATTTCTCTCTCTTTCTCAAATAAATAAATCTTTTTTTTTTTTTTTTTTTTTTTTTTTTTTTTTTACAAAAAAAAGTCTGTAGCATAACAGACAGACATGGTGGCACATGCCTTTGGTCCCAGCACCTGGGAGCTGAAGTAGGAGGATTGGTGCAAGTTCAAGGCTAGCTTGGGGCTACAGAATAAGTTCCAGGTCATCCTGGGCTAGAGTGAGCCAGACCTTACCTTGAAAAGAACAAACTTAAATTAAATTAAATTTAAAAGTAAAAATTTTGTAGCTTCTGTAAGCTTCTTGCCATTTCATTACATAAAGTAAATTAAAAGAAACACTCACAATTGGGTTTAATTTAACATTTTTTTCCAATTAAAAAAATCCACAAGGGGCTGGAGAGATGGCTTAGCGGTTAAGCGCTTGCCTGTGAAGCCTAAGGACCCCGGTTCGAGGCTCGATTCCCCAGGACCCATGTTAGCCTGATGCACAAGGGGGCGCATGCATCTGGAGTTCGTTTGCAGTGGCTGGAGGCCCTGGCGTGCCCATTCTCTCTCTCTCTATCTCTGCCTCTTTCTCTCGCTGTCTGTCGCTCTCAAGTAAATAAATAAAAATACAGAAAAAAAATCCACAAAAAAATTCAAAAAAAGAGGAAAAAAAATCCACAGAATATCTAGAGCCTAGCAAATGAAATTAATTAGTAAAATCTCTCATCCCACTTTGGTTAAGTGATATTAAACCTGCCTGCAACATAGATTTTCCAAGATCAACAAATGTTAGCCTTCTAAAATTATTTTGACTAAACAGAAAGTATAGTACAATGTGCAAACAGTACATTTGAATGACTGAAAACTTAAATAAAAAGAACTTTTTTTTCAGTTTCAGATTTAGAGGAAAACTGAGATGACTATAAATTTACCATATACCTTAATCATTTACAATAGTATAGCCTATTTGTTATAATTATTGGGTTAATAATCGTATACTATTAATTAAAGTTCCTGGCTTGTTGGAAAAAGACAACAGAGGTCAGGTGTCATGTTCACCATATCATTCCAAGGTGCTAGCTGTCGTTGAATTACTTGTCTATCACAGTGCTTGTTGGGCTTCTCCAATAAGAAGTTATTGTTGGGCTGGAGAGGTGGCTTAGTGGTTAAGCGCTTGCCTGTGAAGCCTAAGGACCTCGGTTAGAGCCTTGATTCCCCAGGACCCACGCTAGCCAGATGCACAAGGGGGTGCATGCATCTGGAGTTCATTTGCAGTGGCTGGAGGCCCTGGCGTGCCCATTCTCTCTCTCTCTCTCTGCCTCTTTCTCTGTTGCTCTCAAATAAATAGATAAAAATAAACAAAAAAAAATTTTTTTTAAAGAAAGGAAATTTAAAGTGACTTTTTCTTCTGCTGCTCACTCCTGATAGCAAGACAGTCTTGGAACCCACTCCAAGCTTTACTGGCTGGAAGAAAATCCAGGCTTCTGATGACTATAATTATCCTTCAAGTAAGTTTGTATGCACCTTGTTGAGTGGTTAAAGCAAGGGTTCAATTCCCCGGCCACCCATGTAAAGCTGGACTCAAAAAGTGGCACAGATGTCAGGGGTTTGTTTGTAGCAGCAAGAGAAAACACACACACACACACACACACACACACACACACAATTTCTTCAAGAAAGGTACTTGACTATGGTAAGCATAAAGTGAGCTGACTTCTTTAGTGTTGTTTCTGAGTTATTATTGTCCCCTGAAATACTCTTTTTCCCATTAAAATGTTTTTACAAGTATAAAGTTTCAAATACAACAGAGCCTTCTGGTTAAAGACCTAGAATGAGGGAGTGAGACATGAGGACGTTTGAAGGAACATTCTAGGCAGAAGGGATTAAATACGAACTTCCGGAATAAACCTAGCCTGTCTGAAGGAAAGCAAGGCCAATGTGATTGTTTTTTTTTTTGTTGTTGTTGTTGTTTGTCTGTTTGTTTGTTGTTTTTTGTTTTTCGAGGTAGGGTTTCACTCTAGCCCAGGCTCACCTGGAATTCACTATGTAGTCTCAGGGTGGCCTCAAGGTCATGGCGATCCTCCCACCTCTGTGCCGGGATTAAAGGCGTGTGCCACCACACCCGGTGAGCCCAGTGTGATTGAAGGGGAGAGGTTTGGAAGAGTGGCAGGTGGTAAGGAAAAAGTCACTTAGGGGATCAGGTCACGTAAACCCTGAGAGATTATTATAGAGTTTTTGGTTTTGATTGTTTGGCCACAGAAGTGACAGGATTTGACTACATCTAAGTAGGATCACACTGGCTGCTGGGTAGAGAGTAGCTCTGAGGCAGAAGCAGGATTGCCAGGATTTAAACACCACTAAAAAAAGAGTAGGTTTTTCAATGTTTTTTAATTTTTATTTATTTATGAAAAAGAGAGAGAGAGGATGGGCATGCCCAGACCTCTTATCACAGCACACAAATTCCAGAGGCATGCACTGAGACATATGTATCACTTTGTGTGTCAGGCTTTACTCTGGTACTGGGGAATCGAACTCATAATGGCAGGCTTTGCAAGCAAGTGCCTTTAACTGCTGAGCCATGGAAAGAAGAGTTTTTACCTACATTATTTACTTTGTATCCTTACTTCTTTGTAATGTGCAATAGCATCACATAAGTACTATTACTTACTCACAAGTGGATATTTTCACACATGTGCACCAGAACATGATATGAAATATATTTCCTCCTGTGGCTCAGGGCCAAAGGGATTAAACAATCATCTCTTATAGCTTACCCAGTCTTGGATCTCAGGAAAGGGATTCTCTGAGAATTGACATTTTAAGTTAAGAACTGAAAGCCGGGCGTGGTGGCGCATTCCACTCTGGAGGCAGAGGTAGGAGGATCGCTGTGAGTTCAAGGCCACCCTGAGATTACATAGTGAATTCCAGGTCAGCCTTGCCTGGAGTGAGACCCTACCTCAAAAAAACAAAAAACAAAAACAAACAAACAAACAAAAGAACTGAAGAAGAAACAGGAGCAGGTGGCAGTAAAAAGACTTTTTTTTTTCAGCAGTTGTAAATTTAGGACACTTTACCACATGTCTAGTACTTGAAACCCCCCACAGGTGTTTTTGTTTGTAGAAGGAGTAAAATTAAAGCCATTGTTAACCACACTCACTTTCTGTTTCTTATTATGTATACTGATTTCCTGTAACATTTGTCCTACTGAAAAACAGCACATAGCACTCATTTTTTAAAGGTATAAATCTTTGGGCTGGAGAGATGGCTTAGCAGTTAAGGCATTTGCCTGCGAAGCCTAATGACCTAGGTTCGATTCCTTAGGTCCCACGTAAGCCAGATGCACATGGTGGCGCATGCGTCTGGAGTTCTGGAGTTCGTTTGCAGTGCCTGGAGGCCCTGGTGCTCCCATTCTCACACACACACTCTCTCTCTCCCTCCTTCCCTTTCTCTGTCTCAAATAAATAAATAAAAATAAATCAGATTTTTTTTAAAAAGTATAAATCTTTGAAGAAGTTTTCTATATTATATCAAAATAATGGGGAAAATCAGTAAGCTTAAAGTTAATATTTAGTTTGTTTTATTTAAATGAGTAAGAAGATTCATGAATATCTTTTTTTATTTTTAAAGATTTTTATTATTTATTGGAGAGAGAAAGAGAGGAGAGAATGGGCACACTAAGGCCTCATGCAAATGAGGTCCAAACATATGTGCCCACCTTATGCATCTGGATTACATGGGTATTGGGGAATCAAACCTGGTTCCTTAGACTTCACAGACTAGTGCCTTAATCTCTAAACCATCTCTCCAGCCCGATTCATGAATATCTTAAGTAGTCTACATTTTCTGAGGCTCTATCTTTTCCTCTCTATGGCCATGATTCAAGCCTGAAAAGGCAGAATGTGATTTCTCTCTACATGTGTTGGTGTGAGTTACACCATCTTCCCAAGAAACTCACATTGTTTCTCTCCCAACTCTTTACCCCATATTCACAGCACTGATTTATCTTATACTGAGTCAAATTCTTTTGTTGTGCTAGTGATTCTCATTGCATATATATATATATATATATATATATATATATATATATATACACACATATATATATAGTCACACCTCATAGTCACAGTCAAATTAAGTGTATAATTATTCATTTAAAGGACTTTGCATCTAAGCATATGTCAGTATATTTTCTAATGGTAGTTTAGTGTCTCTTATGCTTTAATATTTGCTGTTTTGTGGAATGAAATTAAAATATTTAAGCATGTAGTTAAAATAATACAATTTATGCTACAGCAGAGTTCTAGCTTTATTGACTTAGATTTGTAACAACTAACTCAGAATGAACTAAAAACTATTTAACCTGTTTTAAAGAACTTTAACAGTTGTTTCAAATAACTATTTTTTTGTTGAATTTTGAGACAGGGTGTTGTATTGTAGCTCAAGTTAGCCTCAAACTCACTACACGGACAAGGCTGGCCTTAGCCTCATGGCAACCCTCTTGCCTCAGCCTCCCAAGTACTAGGATTATAGGCATGAACCACCATGATCAGCTCCTCAAATAGCTTTTATTCTTATTTTATTTTTTAAGATTATTGTAATTCAATATGTGTACATGTATATCTATGTATGCACATGAGTGTGGAGGCTAGAAGACAGCCTTAGTGTGGACACTTATGAACACTATTCTCCTTTAAAAAGTTTAAAAATATATATTTATTTATTTATTTATAAGCAGAGAGAGAGAGAGAGAGCCACTTTGTGCACCTGGCCCTATGTGGGCACTGGGGAATCAAACCTGGGCCATTAGGCCTTTCAAGTAAGCAATTTAACTGCTGAGCTATCTCTCTAGCCCCCATCTTTTTAAAGGTAGGGTCACAATGTAGCCCAGGCTGTCCTGAAACTCATTACGTAGCCAAGGACCTCAAATGCTTGGTGGTCCTCTTGTGTCGTGGTTTGAATGTGAAATGTCTTCGGTAGCCTCACGTGTTTGTGATTAAGCCTCATACCCAGTCTCCAACTGGTGGAGCCTTTGGGTGGTGGAGTCTTGCTGAAGGAGTAAGTCACTGGGGGTGGACCTCAATGTTTATTAGTCCAGCCCCACTGGGTATTCTAAGCAAGTATCTTTAGCTGTTAAGCCATCTCTCCAACCCCCGGACATGGGCTGTGAAATCAAATAGACTTGGTCTTAGGACTGACTTAATTTTCCATAAAGATTATTTGTATTATTTGTATTTATGTTACTTTAGAATAGTTAGAATTCTTCATATATCCTGGATCCAGTTGCTTGTCAGGTGATTTGCAACTACTTTTTCCCATTTTGTTTGTTGCCTTCCTTCCTTCCTTTCCTCTTATTTTATTTATTTATTTAATTTATTTATTTGTGAGGGAGGGGGAGAGAGACAGAGAGAGGAGAGAGAGAGAGAATGGGTGTGCTAGGGCCTCTAGCCACTACAAATGAACTCCATACCCATGTACCACCTGGTGCATCTGACTTATGTGGGTCCTAGGGAATCGAACTTGGGTCCTTAGGCTTTGCAGTCAAGGGCTTTAACTGCTAAGCTATCAGCCTGCCCTGTTTCCTCCCCCTCGCCTTTTTTTTTTTTTTTTTTTTTTTTTTTTTTTTTTTTTCCTGGTTTTCTGACGTAGAGTCTCACTCTAGCTCAGGCTGACCTGGAATTCACTATGTAGTCTCAGGGTGGCCGAGCACTGGGATTAAAGGCGTGCACCACCACGCCTGTATTTTGCCTTCCTTTCTTAATGATGTCTTTTTGCAGCACAGCATTATAAAAATCTTATCTGTCCAATTTTTTTTTTTTTTTTTTTTTGAGACAGGGAGGGTTTCATGTACTCCAAGCTGGCTCCAAATTTGCTATGTAGCTGAGGTTGACTTTCAACTTCTGATTCTCCTGCCTCATTCTCCCCTGTACACTACTAGGCCCAGTTTACATTGTACAGGGCACGGGGCTCAGGGTTTCATGCTTGCTAGGTAGACATTCTTCCAATTGGGCTACATCCGCAGCCCTTTAAAAATATTTGTTTAGCCGGGCATGGTGGCGCACGCCTTTAATCCCAGCACTCGGGAGGCAGAGGTAGGAGGATCACCGTGAGTTCGAGGCCACCCTGAGACTACATAGTGAATTCCAGGTCAGCGTGGGCTACAGTGAGACTCTACCTCGAAAAACAAACAAACAAAAAAAAGACATGAAGATAGTAGGGGGACTAGTTGGGAAGAATAAAGGGTTCAATGGGAATAGGAGGGGGACCAGAGGAAATAATGGGGGTGAATATGATCAAAATACATTATATACAAGTATGAAATGCCCAAAATATAAACAAATATATATATATATTTTTTTGGTTTTTCGAGGTAGGGTCTCACTCTAGCCCAGGCTGACCTGGAACTCACTATGGAGTCTCAGGGTGGCCTCGAACTCACGGCGATCCTCCTACCTCTGCCTCCCGAGTGCTGGGATTAAAGGCGTGCGCCACCACGCCCGGCTTTTCATGTCTTTTAATGTGTGTGACCTAATGATTTTAATTAGGGTTGCTTACATGAGCATGGGTGGGGCGTTAAGTTACTGCAACAGTGGCTACAACACTGAGGAAAATAACTCCTCCTTCCCTAGCTACTATTAACTGCCAATAGCTCCTTAGGGAGGATTGGAGCCTCATGAGCCCCGTGGTCATCCTAGACAGATCTTGAGGGCCCAGTCTTGTGCCGCTAACCAGTGCTGTTGTGAGTCCACGAGCGTAACAGCCATGCCGTGTCCAGAAGACCGTTTCACAGCCCTCCTCCCCATCCTCCAGCACTCACATTCTTTCTACCCCGTCCTCCAGGATGTTCCCTGACCCTTGGAGTGGGTGATATGGGTGTTCTGTTTAAGGCTGAACAGTCACTGAGCGGTCACTTCTTCTCAGCACTTCCACGAGGCATGAAGTCTCTGTATTAACTGCCACCCACTGCCAAAAGATACGTCTGTGATCAAGGCTGAGAGAAGCACTGGTCTATGTGGATATGCATAAATATTTAGGAGGCAGTTTGACAGCATGTCCGCTTAGCAAGCCACTCTGGTAGGTGCCCCCCTCCGGCCTTCGGCCTCTCCAGCTAGGGTGCTATACGCTCAGAGCTTGCTCTGTGAGGATTCACACAAATGCAGTAAAGGCTTTGTGTGTTTCCCAGAGCAGGACCAAAGCATTCCTTTTGGTCCATAACCCAAAAAGTACATTACTGTTGACTCAAAGCTGACAGCCTTGCTGGCAACTGCCCTCGACGGTCACAGGGATGACTGCTCTCTGTGGAATTTCAAAATGTCGTCTCAAATACATCAATTCAGCCAAATCAGAAGAATTCAGCTTCCCCCAAATTCTGTGGCAGTGTCTGTTGCAAGTACATTGCAGCACCGCCCCCTCCTGCTCCCAGCGCTGCTCCCTGACGGGAGAGATACTCCCGAGTCCACCTTGAGGTTAACCTTCCGCATCAAATCTCTATCCCCAGTCTGTTTTCTGAAAGAACTGATCTAAGACCAGCAGTTCATGGTTCGCGTATGTATCTATTCCTAGGACTGCAATATAAAACTACCGCAAACGGAGTAGCTTAGGCAACAGAAGTTTGGACGTCGACACGTCGAGGGTTTACTGTGTGTTGACTAGAAGACACATGGGCTCCAAAGGGGTACCATGATAAGACAGGGCAATTAAGGGGTGAATATGAGCAAAGCACAATGGCATGCATGTCATAATGAAACCTGTTATTTTGTATGACAGCTAAACATAAGACATTATTGGGAAAGCCAATTAAAATACATTTTTGTCCTTTTTATTGGCATGGAGAATCAATCCCAGGGCTTCACATAGGCCTAGGCATATGCTCTACTACTAAGTAACTTCTCTACGACTGAGCAACAGAGGGACTATGAGTAGTCTCTGTATTCATATTTAGTGATATAGTTGGGCTTGCATTTCACTTTTTGCTTTCTATATATACATATTGTGTCTTCTTTGTTCCTCTGTTTCTTTTAATTGCTTTTATTTGTATTAAGTGGATAATTTCTGTCTCTGTTTGTGCTGCTATTCTAAATCATCATAGGCTAGCCGGTCTGCAAGTTAAGGGAGCTTGTTTTTCCTGGTCTGGAGGCATTCTATTTCCAGTAACGCCTTGTTGCTGCCTCTCCTGGGGGTGGGGTGGGGGTCACTGTGTCTTCACATGACAGAAGGCAGATGGAAAAAAGGTCTAAACTAGTTCCTTCCTTAATTAGGCACTGATCCATTTCAAAAATACTCCACCTCTTAAGACAGACACAGTGGGAATAAACTTTCAACATGAACTTTGAAGTATGTACTTGGAAATCATAATTTTTAATAACTTGATTTTAATTTCAATAATAATTTTCCCTTCTCTATTTTAAAAAAATTTTTAAATTTATTTTCATTTATTCATTAGAGACACAGAGAAAAAGAGAGAGACAGAAAGTGAGAACGGGCATGCCAGGGCCTCTGGCTACTGCAAACGAACTCCAGATGCATGTGTGCCTGCGCACATGGGAGAATTGACATGCCAGGGCCTCCAGCTACCGTAATCGAAGTCCAGACCCATGTGCCACCTTGTATGCACGTACGACCTTGCACGCTTGTGTTACCCTGTGTGTTTGACTTACATGAGATCTGAAGAGTCGAACATGGGTCTTTAGGCTTTGCAGGCAAGCACCTTAGCCACTAAGCTATCTCTCCATCCCCCTTTATTCTCTCTTATTGCTATTTCCTTAGTGGTTGCTGTAAAGGTTACCATGCACATCTTAATTTCTTAGCATCAGATTTAAATTTATACTAACTTAATCTCAGTAAGATCTAGGAGTGTTACTCTCATATAGAATATAGACTTATTTTGTAGTATTATCATTACCAGATTGCACCTTTCACACATAAAAGTGATTATGAACCCAACATTACATTGTTATAAATACTTTACATATCTTTATGTCTTTTAAAGCTAAGAAAAGAAAGGAGAATAAATATATATTTATAGCTGTTATTTTTCTTAGTCCAATACAGCTCTCTCTTATTTATACTATCTATACTTCCTTTATACTATTTTTTAAAAAAATCATTTATTTATTTATTTATATGAAAGAGAGTGAGAGAGAGAAAGAGGCAGAGAGAGAAAGAGAAAGAGAGAGAATGGACACTCCAGGGCTTCTAGCTACTGCAGACAAATTTCAGATGCATGTGCCATCTTGTGCATTTGGCTTTACATGAGTACTGGGGAATTGAACCTGAGTCCTTATGCTTTATAGGCAAGCATCTTAACTGCTGAGCCATCTCTCCAGCCCCCTATTTTTTTTTAAATATACCACATTCCTCTATGCTATCAGCTCAACAATTTATTGTATACCTATTATTTTCTATAACTGCTTACATATATTATCATATTGTTTATGTTTAAGGAGCATGTTTTAATATATATATGTTAAGTAAAATAATTATTATAGTCGAGCAAATTAACATATCTATTCCCCAATGTTATTACTTCTTTATTTTTGAGTAAAAGCATCACTTTTATCAAACTTTCAGTATAAAAATAAAATATTATTGACTATAGTCATTATGCTATGCATTAGATCTCTAATTTATTGTATCATACAAAACTACAACTTCGGGGCTGGGGAATTGGCTTAGCGGTTAAGGCATTTGCCTGTGAAGCCTAGGGACCCCGGTTTGATTTCCCAGGACCCACGTAAGCCAGATGCACAAGGGGGCACATGTGTCTGGAGTTTGTTTGCAATGGCTAGAGGCCCTGGTGTGCCCATTTTCTCTCTTTCTATCTGCTTCTTCCTCTCTCTCTCTCTCTCTCTCAAATAAATAAAAAAATTTAAAAAACTACAACTTCGTATCCTTGATATATCTCTCCTCATTTCCTTTCTCTTCCTCCCCCTGGTGACACTACTCTGTTGTCTTTATGTGTTTGACTTTTTTAGCTCCTATACATAAGTGAGAGTATTTTTCTTTTTGTATTTGGCTTCTTTCATTTTGCATAATAATCTCCATGATCACTCATGCAGCTTAATTAAAACAGCAGGATTTTCTTCTGTTTTAAGGATAATGAATATTCCATTACATATACCTCAATCTTTAAAAAATTATATTTATTTATTTGCATTTGTGTGTGTGTGTGTGTATGTGTATACCAAGACCTCTTGTGACTGTAAATAATTATTGGATGCTTGTGTCACTTTTTTGCATCTGGCTTTAAGTGGGCAACTTGGGACTTGAACTTGGGTTAGCAGGTTTTACAAGCAAGCACCTTTAACCACTGAGAAATCTTCCTAATCTCCTATACTCCCATTAAAAATTTGTTATTTATTCATTTGCAAGCAGAGAGAGAAGAGAGACAGACAGAGAGAATAGGTACACCAGAGCCTCCAGGTGCTATAAACAAACTCTAGATGCATGTGCCACTTTGTGCATCGCCTTTATGTGGGTACTGGGAAATTCAACCTGGGTCATTAGGCTTTGCAGGCGATCCCCTTAATGGCTAAGCCATCTCTCCAGCCCTGCTATACCTCAATTTTTATACACAATTGATAAATTGATACTGTGTTTTGGTTGAGAGGAGAATAAACATCTATTCATATTATCTTTTATACTTGCATATCATAAATAAAAACTTTATTCTTCTACTAGAAGTACCCCCAGTAGTTTTAGCTTCTTGTATGCATGATATTTTAGTATGTATAAATGCATTCAAAATATACGTTCATACTAATGCTAATAATTCCAATCAAATAGCACAAGGTTTTTTTTTTTTTTTTGGCCTCCTTCACAGCGTATTTGTATCTGTCTTCTCCCTCAAGGACAGCCTGAGCTCTCAGGAGATTAGACACTGATTCATTTCAGCCATCTGGCAGAGTTACCCAGCAGGACTGAGTCTCAGCTGCTCACAGCACTGATCGCTTGTGCAGGGAGCATACCACCTAGCCTTAGATTCTTGTCTCAGGATGTGCTTCTTGGGAAACCCCATTCACCTATGCCGGGGATCCCAACTACTGAGGAGGGCTCCTGTGAAAGCTCCCAGGTTCAAAGCACAGTGTTCCAGTGACAGAATCACAAGCTATATATAGGAAGGGAAATACAGCATATATTCAGTAAGAAAAAATTACTTTCTCCTCGTTATGTTTTAACATTAAATTCTTCCATTTTATTATAAAACAAAATGCTGATTTTATTTATGAGTTAAATTATAGGGCATACAGGTAAAGGAAAGAAAATGGGAAGGAAGCAAAGAAGGGAGCAGGCAGGAAACAACAGAGGAGGAGAGAAAAAAATCCATTTTCAGGGTAGATATTCTATCTTTAAATGGACTTTGTGAATCATGTACATTAGCAGGGTATCACTTGACCCATAGATTCATGCTCAGAGGATAAACAAGGGAAGCTATGAGCACGCTGTGGTTTTGATCTCAGATGAAAAAGAGAAGAATGTTTCTCCAAATGAGCTTCTTGTGCCAGATAGTTGATTTCAAAAGATCTCTTATTTTTTGCTGCTTAGTTTTAGGATAGTAAGGAATAAAACAGAAATCTTCTAAGATTAATAAGTTTACTAAGAATGGATTCTGGGCTGGGGAAATGGCCTAACAGTTAAAGCATTTGCCTGCAAAGCCAAAGGACCCCCATTTGATTCCCCAGGACCCACGTAAGCCAGATGTACAAGGGGGCACATGGCATCTGGTGTTTGCTTGAAGTGGCTGGAGGCCCTGGCATGCCTTCTCTCTTTCTCTCTATCTGCCTCTTTCTCTCTCTCTCTCAAATAAATAAAACATTTATAAAAAATTGATTCTTTATGTGATATAACAAGACATCTTGCAGCCTTTCAAAGGGTAAAGAAAAATGTAACTAAGTCTACTATAGAGAAAGGCAAATGCATGATGTAGATACCTGACATAAAGCTATCTGTTTTATTTAAATTTTATTTATTTATTTAAAAAAGAGAGAGAGAATGGATACACCAGGGCCTCTAGCCACTGCAAATGAACTCCAGATGCATATGCCACTTTGTGCATCTGGCTTTACGTGGGTACTGGGGAACTGAACCTGGGTCGATAGCCTTTGCATGGAGCTATCTCTCCAACCCCAAGAGATCTGTTTTAAAGAAACAAATTATAACCAGGAGGCTAAGGCAAAATGATTAGTTGAGCCCATGAGTTTGAGACAAGCTTGGGCAACGTATTGACATCCCTCTAATATTAAAAAAAAGCAAGATCAATAAAAATACATTATAGTTTAAAAATTAACTGGAAAATTTAAAAATGTATAGGGTCACAAAATATTCACAATAGAACTTCCTACATATAGTCAACTTCAGTTTTTTAAAAAGTATTTTATTTATTAGAGAGAGAGAGAGAATGGGTACTCCAGGACCTCTAGCCACTGCAAATGAACTCCAGACACATGCACCACCGCGTGCATCTGGCTTTACATGGGCATTGGGGAATCAAGCCTGGGTCCTTTGCCTTTGCAGAGCTTTAACTTCTAAGCCATCTCTCCAGCCCAGTCAACTTCATTTTATCAACAAAATTGGTAAGAGAGATCTAAAATTCTCAGAGTGCAAATGCTTTTTGATTTATTTGTTTATATAGAACTCTTTTGTTCAGAAAGAGCATCTTTGGGTAAAGAACAGTAAGTGCTGTTATTTATCATGTTGTCCTTTAATTCAAACAATGCATCTGACTGAAAAGGTTTCATGTAATTCCATTGCCAGGGCCTGGGGTATGATTTCCCTTCTAGTTGGAGATATTTTTCTCCTAAATACCTACCTGTGTCTGGGGTGTTAGGAATGGATCCTTCATTTGGAGCCATTTACTTATCTGAGCTTGCCGTTTTGATAAATGAATCTCCGAATAAGTAAGTCATGGGAAACAACTTGGAATCTGCTACGTGTGTAGGATTCCGCTGTTTTCTTCACTCAACACCAGCTTTCCAATTCCTTCCTGAGTTCTGAGATTAATAAACAAAATCTGGATTCAAATTGTGCTTCTGTTTTTTGTTTTGTTTTGTTTTTTTTTTGTTGTTGTTGTTAAGTAGAATCTCACTCTACTGACCTGGAGCTCACTCTGTAGTCCCAAGCTGGCCTCAAACTCACAGTGATCCTCCTACCTCTGCCTCCCAAGTGCTGGGATTAAAGGTGTGTGCCACCATGCCCGGCTCTTCTACTTTAAAAAAAAATCATTTTATTATTTTTCTCTGTGTGTGTGTGTGTGAGAGAGAGAGAGAGAGAGAGAGAGAGAGAGAGAGAGGGAGAACTCGTGCACCAGGGCCTTTAGCCACTAAAATTGAACTACAGACACGTGCATCATCTTGTGTGCATGTGCAACCTTGCACACTTGTGTCACCTTGTGCATCTGGCTTACATGGGACCTGGAGAATCGAACATGAGTCCTTAGGCTGTATAAGTAAGCGCTTTAACTTCTAGGCCATCTCTCCGGCCTCTTCTACTATTTTTTTTTTTTTTTTTAGGTAGGGTCTCACACTGGGCCCAGGCTGACCTGGAATTCACTATGTAGTCTCAGGGTGGCCTCGAACTCATGGCAATCCTCCTACCTCTACCTCCCGAGTGCTGGGATTAAACGCATGCGCCACCACGCCCGGCCCTCTTCTATTTTTGATGAATAATTAAAAACAAGATGCACTGCCCTGTACAGTAGTAACAGATGCCAAAAGTCCTTTTTAGGCTATATGAATGAACTGTCTGGGGTTAGGGGCTGTTCTTTCCTCACCAGTGGAGGGGGCGAGCTGTGAGACAACTGTGGTCTGAAGTACCTATGGTTTCATTTTTCCCATTGGGAAAAGCTATATCTACAACCAACTTCACACAGGGGTCAACGAGTAGTGTTGCTAGATGACTGACACCAAATTCAAACCACTTAGTACCCCAGTTCAGCTTTTGTCTTTTGCTTCTAAGTCCACTCTCATCTTACCCTATAAGGGAGTGGGGAGCAGGGACTGATTTTCTCTTGAAGCACAGCAAATGTGTACATTCGGGGCTGGAGAGATGGCTTAGCGGTTAAGGCATTCGCCTATGAAGCCAAAGGACCCAGGTTCGATTCCCCAGGACCCACTGAAGCCAGATGTACAAGGGGCACGTGTGTCTAGAGTTCATTTGCAGCGGCTAGAGACCATGGCATGCCCATTCTCTCTCGGTCTCTCTTCTCTCTCTCTGTCTCTCTGCTTGCAAATAAATAAATAAAAATTTTAAAAATGTATACATTCATTTGCACCTTCAGCCTACTTAATCTACCTAATCATCTCTTTGTAAGATGTGCAGACTGGGAGGCCCCTCTGCTCGTGATATACACCAAGTGCCATTGCAGATGTTTGTTAGCATCCGGGGCTTACAATGTGATATTTTACTTCCCTGATCTTTAGTTTTCTCATCTATTGAAAAAGAACTTATAATACTTAACTTGCATGATTGTTTTGGAAGATAAAATTATTTATCCAGTTCATATGTGAAGTGCCATTGAATGAACTTGCATGTCAATGGTTGCATACAAATAATTCACTGTTGAGAGAGTCATGGTGTCCTGCAAAGGACGTGACTTTACATCCCAGCTTGGTTACTTAGTGCCTTCATGACCTTGGGTTTGTCTTTATTAGCGTCTCTGAATTTAAAAGTGCAATATGATTATTAAATAGTCCTTTGACTGGGATGGAGAGATGGCTCAGTAGTTAAACACACTTGTTTGTAAACCCTGATGGCCTGGGTTTGATTCCCTAGTACCCATGTAAAATCAGATGCACTAAGTGACACATACATCTGGAAATCATTTGCAGTGGCAAGAGGTCTGGGTGTGCCAATATATTCATTCATTCTCTCTCTCTTTTTCTATGTTTGCAAATAAAGAATAAATAAAATATTTTTTTTAAATAGGCAGTTGACTATAAAAGTGTAAAGTGGGCTGGAGGGATGGCTTAGTGGTTAAGGTGTTTGCCTGCTAAACTAAGGGACCCAGGATTGATTCTCCAGGACCCACGTTAGCCAGATGCACAAGGTGGCGCACCCATTCTCTCTCTCCCTCCCTTCCTCTTTCTCTGTCAAATAAATAAATATAATACAATAAAAATATAAAAGTGTAAAGTATCTGCTTGGAGCTGGGTGTGGTGGCACATGCCTTTAATCCCAGCACTTGGGAGGCAGAGGTGGGAGGATCGCCAAGAGTTTGAGGCCACCCTGAGACTACGTAGTGAATTCCAGGTCAGCCTGGGCTACAGTGAGGCCTTACCTTGAAAAAAAAAAAAAAAAGTATCTACTTGATACCCAGTCCAAGTTCAGTACATCTGAATTTGCCTTTCACCGTTCAACATCTTATTTTCCTTTTCCTCTTCCTCTTCTTCCTTCCTTACTTCCACTCATGCTTGCTTGCTGTCTTCTTATTTCATTCTAACATCTCTGGACTCTTCCCTACACAAATTCCTTTCCTTCCTTCCTTCCTCCCTTCCTTTCCTCTCCTCCTTACTTCCTTTCCTTTCCTTCCTTCCCTTCATTCCTTCCTTGCCTCCCTTACTTTCCTTTCCTTCCATCATTTCTTCCTTCCTTCCTTCCTTCATTTCCTTTCCCTTCCTTTAATTCCTTCCTTCCTTTCATTCCTTCCTTGCTTGCTTTCCTTTCCTTCCTTCCTTGCTTTCCTCCCTTCATTTCTTTTCCCATCCTTCCATTACTTCCTTTCATTCCTTCCTTCCTTTCCTTTCTTTTTCTCTTCCATCCTTTCCTTTCCTTCCTTCCTTCCTTCCTCCCTTCCTTTCATTCCTTCCTTCCCTCCCTCCCTCCTGCCTTCCTTTCCTTCCTTCCCTACCTCCTTCCTTTCTTCCTCCCTTCCTACCTTTCCTTCCTTCCCTCCTACTTCCTTCCCTCCTTCTTTCCTTCCTGTCTCCAAGTTGAGGTCTTGCTCTTGTCCATGCTGACCTGGAATTCGCTCTGTAGTCTCAGGTTGGACTTGAACTCACGGCGATCCTCCTGCCTCTGTCTCACAAGTGCTGGGATTAAAGGCGTGCACCACCCCAGTGAGTTTCTTTTCTCTAGGTTTCTTTGGAGAGTAGCTGTAATTTGGAGGATGTATTAAACCGTTCAGTAATGCTAGTGTATCATCCAGATGTAGTCTCCCCGCCTGCCTTTCTCAGTATCTGAGAGGGGGTGTCATTTCATACAAAGGGCTGACTGCTAGTAATCTTTTCTTTTTTCTTTTCTTGGTCTTTCAAGGTAGGGTCTCACTTTAGCTCAGGCTGACCTGGAATTCATTATGTAGACTCAGGGTGGCCTCGAATGCACGGTGATCCTCCTACCTCTGCCTCCCGAGTGCTGGGATTAAAGGAGTGTGCTACCATGCCTGGCTTCCTTTCTTTTTCCTCCCTCCCTCCCTTCCTTCCAACCCAACCCAAAGTAGCTGATGGAAGAAAAGTATTTATCTTGGCTTAAAGTCTCAAGGGGAAATCTCAATGATGGCAGGGGAAAGTGTGGCATGAGCAGAGGTTGAACATCATTTCTGCCACAGCAGGTGGAAAGCAGCAGCGGAAGAGTGGGCTGAACTCTGGCCAGAGGGAGTTGGCCAGAACAACCCTAAGCCTGCCCCCAACAATGCAAATCCTTCAGCAAGGCTTCAAACTGCCATCAGCTGGGAACCAAGCATTCAAGACACCCTGGTTTACGGGGGATCCCCTGGTTCAAAGTACCACAAGGCATTACTAACTTTCAGATGTCAAATATTCACATCTTACTAAAATGAATTTTCTACATTTTGGGGGGAGTGGGGCTCTGGACTATTTTGTATTACAGACACTACTGTGGTAGTTTGTGTAGAGAGCTGGATGTGATGCTCTGCACTTAGGAAAGGGTCCTGCACGGGGCAGAGCCACAATCAGTAGGAGCTTTGACATAGGCACAGCCACGTCTGTCCTCAGCTGAAGTGGGCAGAGTCACCAGCAGGCCTGGAGCAAGGCACAGTCACTCCTTACTTCCTCCTCTTCGATGGTGTGTGCCGGCCGGACCTTGTGCAGAAGACAGCACGTGCAGGAAAAAAACAGTCTGCAGCTGCCTCACCCCTGCACCATATGAATTTGATCCCTGTTCCCACACTTTTTCTGTATTTGATAAAAAAAAAAAAAAAAGAAAAAGCCGGGCATGGTGGCGCATGCCTTTAATCCCAGCACTTGGGAGGCAGAGGTGGGAGGATCACCGTTGAGTTCGAGGCCACCCTGAGACTCCATAGTGATTTCCAGGTCAGCCTGAACTAAAGTGAGCCTCTACCTCGTAAAACCAAAAAATAAAAAAGAAAAAAAGAAAAAGTAGTTGCCAAAGCTTTTCTGTTGTGTGTAAAATAAATCAACACTGGTTAGATGGGGCTGCGATTGCCTCAGCAGAGCCTATAGACCACCTGATCCCAGCTTTTACTTTATTACTTGTGTCTGTCTTTTTCTCCTTCTTCCTCTTCTTGCTCTTCCTCCTCCTCCTCCTCTTTTCTTCTTCTTCTTCTTCTTTTTTTTTTTTTTTTTTTTTTTTTTTTTTTGTTTTTTTGAGGTAGGGTCTCACGCTGGCCCAGGCTGACCTGGAATTCCCTATGTAGTCTCAGGGTGGCCTCGAACTCATGGCGATTTCTTCTACTTTTTGAGGTAGCATCTTTCTCTAGCCCAGGCTAACCTGGAATTCACTCTGCAGTCCAATCCTCCCATAAACTGTTTGGTTTGGTGTTCATCTCGGCATTGTGAAACTGACTACTACACCTACTAATTTTTATTGTGTGCTGTATCGCCTCAGATTAATTTTGGTTTGGCTGAATATATGTATGGAGGAGTATAAATATTTTCAGTTGTCAACTTTTGGTCTGCTTATGTATTAGCTGTGGGTTATTATCTGTGTTTTCACTTTTTTAATTTTATTTCCGGTGGGTATATGTGTTCATGTGTGTGAATATGGGCATGCATTTCAGTAGGCTAGAGGACAACTTTTGGGTCTTGGTCCTACACTTCCATCTTGTTTAAAATAGGGCCTGTTCGGGCTGGAGAGATGGCTTAGTGGTTAAGTGCTTGCCTGTGAAGCCTAAGGACCCTGGCTCGAGGCTCGGTTCCCCAGGACCCACGTAAGCCAGATGCACAAGGTAGCGCATGCATCTGGAGTTTGTTTGCAGTGGCTGGAGACCCGGGTGCGCCCATTCTCTCTCTCTCTCTCTGTCTGTTGCTCTCAAATAAATAAATAAATATAAACATAAAATAGGGCCTCTTGTTTTCCTTGCTGTTGCGAGGACACCTTCTGGGTGTTGGTCCTCATCTTCCACTGCACTTGAGCAGGCTCTTTCAAGGCTGTTGTTGACCTCTTCTCTGGTCTGTGTGCGAGCATCATGGAAATTCTCCGGTCTCTGTCCTCCAATCTCACTGTCAGTGTGCTGGGGTGACAGAAGCCTGCCAGAGCTTCTGGCTTTTGCATAGCGTCTAGGGATACAGATTTAGGCACTCAAGCTTGTGCCGTAAGTACTTGATCCATCAGCCATCTCCCCAGTCCACTGTGTATGTTGTTAGTATGGGGAGGGTTTTCAGGGGTTAGGGAGGTAGCTCAGTGGTTAGAAGGCTTGCTTAGTATGCACAAGGCTATGAGTTTGGTATCAGTAGAAAGGGGGGGCAAAGAGAAAGGGAGAAAAGGAAGAAAGAAGCAAAGCAAAACAGCTTGGTAGGCATGTGGGCTCACATCTGTAATCCCAGCATTTAGAAGAATGGAAGCAGGAGGATCATGACTTTTTCGAGATCAGTCTGAGCTACATCATGTGTTTGAGGCCAGACTGGTTTAAACAGAGAGAACATACTGGAAAACACCAAAGCAAACACATTTTAAAGACTTTCAAATGGCAAGTCACAAGTCAATTGAGACTATAACTGTATATTTAAGGCCCAAATTAATTGCTGTCTGCTGATACGTTACATTACTAAATTCTAACTCTGAAACTTGTATTCAAAAGCTATTATTTGAATGCAAGAGTGAATGGTTTTCCTGTTTTTTTTACAAAAAGAAAGTTTAGGAGAGAAACATAATACTCAGAGGAGAAACATTTCAGCTTGCTATTCCCTGAGCTATTCTTAAACTGCTCTTACACCTCTTCTGAAGTAAATCAAATAAACTACCCATGATTTGCTCATATAATAGCGTTTCAGTGAGTAAGGGCTTTGTGTGTAACACGTCGCCAAAATGTAAAACCCAAAATTCCCCATGCATGACTGCCACACTGAATGCACTCTTATATGCTGACATCTGATATGCTTACATTATTTGAATACTTCTTTTTCTTCAAACATCCTCTTTTTTTGTAACAGCCACATCTGCCTGAGCAATTTTGTAAATTTTAAATTTCCTTCTGCAAAAAGTTTTAAAGATATTTATGTTGCTTACGCAGTATTACCATGATTTCTTTAGAAACTCAAAAAAATACAGTAAAGGGCTGGAGGCCTTAGCGGTTAATGTACTTGCCTGCAAAACCAAAGGACTCAGGTTTGATTCCCCAGGATCCATGTAAACCAGATGCACAAGTGGCACATACATCTGGAATTCATTTGCAGTGGCTGGATGCCCTGGCATGCCCACTCATTTTTTTTTCTCTCTCTTAAATAAATAAATAAATATAAAATATTTTAAAAAATACAGTTAAATGGAAAGAAATTGAATTATAAGCATATGTAAAGAGAATTTATGGCAAGCACATATTTTTGTAGGTTTTAGCTCAAGGTATTTACGTAGTCACTGCTAGAAGAAACAATGGTAAAATCATCTCTACTGAGTCATCAGTAAATCTTTAATGGATTTCTTATGAAATGACAACTCAAGAGCAGAAATTCTAATCTTATTTCCTTCTGATGTAATTTGATGATGTCAAATCTTTCATTTTATTCTAAGCTATTTTGATGTTGTACCTTACAAAAATGGGGAAACTATTAATAAATAAACCACTCACACATAGTGGGAAGAATGAAAGGGTCTGTGTGGTGGCGGAAGGCCAGGAGACAGGCCTTCCTCCAGCCTGGTCAGGGAGAGGGGCCATGTGAATTGAGACAAGCTACTTCTGCAGAGGTCTCACTTGGCCTCACCTGTCAGGAACAGGTGAAAATGCCTATGTGAGTTACTTTGCCAAGCTGCAGGGAAGAACAATGAGTAATAATGTTGCTGACAGGATTTTATAAATGGCAATGTGTGACATAAATGTAGGCTATCATTTCAGAGAAGAAAGCAGGGCTCTGACCCAGTCAGTACCTGTGCTGTGGCAGGGACTCAGTGTAAGGCTGCTGAACATCAGACTGTGTAGAGTGTGTCCACAGTAAGGCTGTAACATGGTCACTTTCTGGGACTTTCTAGGATGGCATTGTAATGCAAATCAATGCATGCTTATTTTAGACATCTGATTCTATCTCCATTAAATCACATATGTGCTACTTCAACGATTTATATTGGATTTAAGAATGATCGGATGTTCCCTTCCCATTTCTTTTACTACTGATTCTTACCCTCCTAAAAGTAAATTAAAAATAGATGCTTATGGATGAACTAGCAGTCATCTTTGTGTTCCAGACTCTGTGGAACCCTATAGTGTACCTGAAGGGATCTGAAAAGATCACAGGACACTAGGACATTGGCATCAGCTTGGGAACCACTGGAGAGGAGTAGTGGACATCCCCAAAGACAAATGTCTATTCGTCATTTCTTTGTGGAGCCTACCCATCCATTGTCTTTGAACTTTGCTTCTCTCCCCACCCTACCCCTTCCCATCCCCATTGAGAAGTGAGTGCTTTCTTTAGCAATACTGGCAGTAGTTGAATTGGGAACCATCCCAATCTCCTTATGTTTTTTTTTGGTTTTTGGTTTTTCGAGGTTGGGTTTCACTCTAGTCTAGGCTGACCTGGAATTCACTCTGTATTCTCAGGGTGGCCTGGAACTCACAGCAATCCTCCTACCTCTGCCTCCCGAGTGCTGGGATTAAAGCCGTGTGCCACCACGCCCGGCTCCAATCTCCTTATGTTTGCAGTGACTAGAGGCCCTGGTGTGCCCATTCTCTCTCTCTGTCTCTAATAAATAAATAAAAAATCTTTAAAAAAATGGGGGATGAGGGAGATGGCTGAGCAGTTAAAGGCACTTGTTTGCAAAGCTTGCAGGTCCAAGTTCAATTTCTCAGTATTCCTATAAATTCAGATGGAAAACATGGTGCAAGCATCTGGTGTGCACACGTGCGCATGCACACACACACACATGTGCAAATAAATTAAAATATCAACCCCCCCAAGACAGCTGGGTGTGGTGGCACATGCCTGTAGTCCCAGCATTTGGGAGGCAGAGGTAGGAGGATTTCCACGAGTTCCAGGCCACGCTGAAATTATAGAGCGAATTTTTATGATGAACCCTACCTCAATCCTCTTCCTTCCCCCCCAAAAGGAAAAGAAGTGGTTTTGGGTAGTGAATTGCTGCCATGACAAAAGTACCCATGGCACATGAAAAGAAGACATAAGATAGCCATGGGAGTATACAGCTCTGCTCCCAGCACTTGGCCAGCCTGGGCTAAACAAGAAGACCCTGCTCAAAAAACAAGCAAACCGGCTAGAGAGATGGCTTAGTGGTTAAGCGCTTGCCTGTGAAGCTTAAGGACCCTGGTTCAAGGCTTGATTCCCCAGGACCCACGTTAGCCAGATGCACAAGGGGGCGCATGAGTCTGAAGTTCGTTTGCAGTGGCTGGAGGCCCCAGCGCGCCCATTCTCTCTCTGCCTCTTTCTCAAATAAATAAACAAACTTAAAAACAAACAAACAAGCAAGCAAGCAATCACCATCAATATCCCCAGGCAATCTAATAAAAACAGGGCTTATCAACTGTTTCACTGGGCTGGAGAGATTGCTTAGCATTTAAGGTGCTTGCCTGGGAAGCCTAAGGACCCAGCTCCCATGTAGATGCACAAGGTGGTGCATGGCCCTGGAGCTCGTTTTCAGTGGCTGGAGGCCCTGGTGTGCCCATTTTCTCCCTGTCTCTTCCTTCCTCCCTCTCTTTCCCTCCCTCTCTCAACTCAAATTTAAAAATGTTTTTAACAAATGGAGAAAAATCTGTTATCTTCTCATGAACTAAACCTTGTTACTTTATGCATATTATAGCACTTCACAGCTTCTGTGCTCATCTAGATCTCCCAAGGAGTGACAGTTTGTTTCCTTAGGTCACACCTAAGACAAACCAAATAATTATGAATGTCCGCGGAGGGTTCTTTCTAATCACCCTAAACACTGAGAAACCCCTGCATGGAGAAGTCTGTAGACTCGAAGTCAGGGAACTCAGCGTTGTTCCTGTTTGGCGGTCCATCTACCTTTCTGAGCCTGTCTTCAGCGTTGCGACAGCAGGGATCATACATCAGATCTGATTTTCAGTTCAAGTTGCAAGATAGAAGTTCCTGTATAAGTGCTTGTGGCTACAGGTTCTGAGGTTTCTCCAATGATTCCAATGGAAGCTAGGCTGGGAGATGACGATGCTAGACTGGGAAGGTACTGTGTTAGACTGGAAAAGTACTGGGCTAGGCTGGGAGAGTACTGTGCAAGGCTGGGAAAGTACTAGACCAGTGCTAGACTGGAAAAGTACTGACCTAGGCTGGTACTGTGCTACACTGTATTCTAGTTTTCATTCTGGTGTAAAATTAGCTGTTTGGAGCAATACAGTTAATTTTTAAATTTTTGTTTCATTCAATAGTTAAATTAAGAAGTCATAGTTTGGCAGTTAAGGCGCTTGACAGCAAAGCCAAAGGACCCAAGTTTGATTCCCCAGTACCTAGGTAAAGCCAGATGCACAAGGTGGTACACGGGTTTGAGGGTCATTGCAGTGACTAGAGGTCCTGGCCCATTCTCTCTCTCTCTCTCCCTCAAAAAAAAAAAAAAAAAAAATTAAAGAAATACAATATTGTTCTATTACTGTTCATGGCTAAATCTACTAATCACACTGGAGGACCAAGATAATCTTGATTGTAAAGCAACTCACGAGACTGACAAAAACCTAGTTGAATTCTTGTTTAAATGTTGTATATTGGTGTAAGTAACATGAAGCTTTATTAACTGAAGTCCGCACCCATTTTTGAGAAGCGACGTTTCTATCTACATTCTGTTAAAAAGCTAAGGTAGCAGGCTGTATTGCTGTTTTCCAGCAGCTGTGAAAACTTGGGTAACACAGTGTTTCTTTTCTCAACCATAAAACATATTTGTAAGCCTGATCCAGCTCTGTTGTTGCCTCTTGGTTCCATTGACCTCAGACTGTCATTTTAACAATGATTTGTTGTCAAAAGTGAAATGGTTCCTTTTAATTTTTATTTATTTGACGGGGGGGGGGGGGAGATACGGAGAGAATGTGCTCTCTAGGGCCTCCAGGCACTGCAAAAGAACTCCAGATGCATGTGCCACCTTGTGCAGCTGGCTTACGTGGGTCCTGGGGAATCGAACTTGGGTCCTTAGGCTTTTCAGGCAAGCGTCTTAACCACTAAGCCTTCCCTCCAGCCCTTTAAATGGTACTTTTGATGCCGGAAAGAAATACCAACGTACAACACGGGGTCAGCAACACCTGCCCTTCTAGAGCAAGGAATTCACCAATGAAAGCGGGCAGCCCTGAGCCAGTTTTCAGCGGTTGCAACCCTCCTTGGCTGGCCTTGACCAAGGGCCCCAGAGGCTGCAGTGGCCGCGCGTGTGCACGCTTCTGGAGAATGCTGCAATCCCTCCGATCTCTGGAATTCCCTTTAGCTTTAAGGGAGGTTAATAAGGAAAAAAAAAGTCACATTCAGGTTTGGCACCAGGGGCGCTGGAAAAGACTGTCTCCTTTACCTGTCCCAGCTCCCCTACCTATGCTGACGTTTCCGCCTAGGAGAGGAGACGCCTCGAAGGGCACTGACCAATGGGCTCGCTCCTGCCCGCAGAGGGGCGGGACCTCGAGCCCGGATTCGGAGGCCCGCCCCTCCGTACGTGGCGTGCGTACGTGCGTGCGTGGCGCCATGCGGCGCGGGCCGGTTTCCCCGGCGTGTGGCGCCCCCCGGCGGCAGCGCTTCCTCAATGCGACGGCCCGATGAGCACCGGCCATGGAGCCGCAGAAAGAGGCGCCGACGCTCCAGGATGCCGTCGCTCGGTTGCCGGGGGCCTCGATGCCTCCGAGGCTCGATGAAGAAGAGCGGCCGGAGGGCGGTGCGTCGCTAGAAGCCGACGGCGCGGGAGCAGACGGGCTGTGGGAGCTGCCCGTGGAGTACGCCGAGCGCAGGCCCGAATGCAGCCGCTGCAGGTGACCGCGGGGGACGGGGCGGGGCCTGGGGCCCGCGCGGCCGTCGGAAGCTGCGGCGCCCCCTGCCGGGGAGGCGGACTCGGGCATGCTGCGCCGCGCCCAGGGGAGGGAGGCTGGTGCACCTTGCAGTCACTCTGAAATGCCTGGCACGCCTCTTGAGCAAAGCAGCCCCTTACCTGGGCTCATGGTTATTTTAACCTGACTTTCTGCAAGGCTTTGAGCATATCATGGGATGAAAAGACATTGATTCCGTTTCCAATAAACTTAAAGGGGTACTTACAAGGCGTAACGACATTAATACTTGTACAGTGCTTTAAGCGTCTTGGTCATCTCAGAGTAAAAATACATAAATTTGATCAGAGCAGAGGGGCATTGAAAGTTCTGACTTTATTTACGAATATTGAGTGCCTGCTGTGTGCAGGGACTATTCTAGATATAGAAATTCAGAGATGATGGCTGGGGAGGTGGTTTAGTGGTTAAGGCGCTTGCCTGTGAAACCTAAGGACCCAGATTCAACTCTCCAGAACCCAAGTAAGTCAGATGCATGTGGTGGCACATGGCGTCTAGAGTTCGTTTGCAGTGGCTAGAGGCCCTGGTGCACCCATTCTCTCCCTCTCTCTCTCTCTCTGTCATAAACAAATAAATAAAAAAAGAAAAAAAAAACAGAGATGAATAAAACATACTGTCCTTACTCTGCCTAGCTTGGGCACTTAGAGTTTATTAGATGGGTGGCCACGAACACCGGATGTTCAGAAAATACTTGGCTGTTTAATTACTTTTTGGTGTTACTTCAGCATGGTGGTGTGGTTCAGGATTGCGAGGTTTGCCTCCCCTGTTAATGTAATCTCATGCTACATAGCTGTGCCAGTCTTTACCACTCCCCTGGACCAGGCACATTTGTCGTGGTTATCGAAGGTCTTCCACAATCCCTTGTCCTTCTTGTCCTTATCGATTTAATAGGTAGTGCCTTGTGTTAGTCAGCTTTCTTTTGCTTTGACAAAGTGAGATCCTTACAGGGGGAAAGGTTTGTTTTGTCTCAGGGTTTCAAGTTCCCACTCCCTACTTGGTTGGTCCTGTGGGGTTGGGTCTGCAGTGTTCTGGCAGGTACTGAGGTAGAGGAGGCTTGTTCACTTCTGGGCAGAAAGGAGCTAGGTTCTCAAATTCCTGCTCAGAGGCATGCCACTAGTGACCTAATTTCCTAACACCAGGCCTCACCTCTTCCATAGCGTTTTGAGCTCAGGATCAGGTCTTTGACTCATTGGGCATCTGGGGCATGCTTCAGGTCTGAATGGTAGTGTGACCCTGCTTCTTCACTTTAAAATCAGCCTCCAGTGCGATGAAATCCAGTTGTTCCTTTTCACATTTTACTAGGATCAGTTGGTAACATTCTGCACTCACTCTTGAAACTTGGTAACATTTCTGTACTCTTCAAGCCCTCTTTCTTCAGTTTCTCTTTGATTTATGTGACTTTGCTGTTTCAGTCTTCTTTGCCTGTCCTACCCAAAGTGTAAATGTTGTACTTCTTCAAGTCTTGATTCTGGGGTCTCTTCTAACCCTACACAAGTCCCAGCAGTGACCCATGAACTCGGATTCATGACAGTTTATCATCGGTACCCCAGTTTCTGTAGCCTGAACCTTGTTCCTGAGCACCAGACTTGTTTATGCACTGTTTACTATTTATTGAGTGCTCTGCTAATCACTGCCAGTACAGTGAAGTAAATTTCCATGTGAGTGTTTATTCTCTTCCCAGATCCAGCAGACAAATGAACACATATAATTATGTTCTGGGCAGGGGAGAGTAATAGTGGAAGGAATGGGATGCTGTGTCAGCAAAGGTCTCAGGAGACAACATTTATATTGAGCCTTGGAGCTGAGAATGGTCAATTCAAGAGAAAAGCATCCCAGAAGACAGAAAGTGGTTGAATGCCGTTGTCACTTAAATACTGGGAATATTTTATCTTGTACATTTTGACCTTTTTTCCATTGGATTGTCATAACTCAGATAATGGATTTTGAATCTTAAGTATATTTTATTTTCTAGATGTACTGAGTATGGATGGCTTCCAGTTTACCATTATCTGGCTTACCATTTTTCAACTTCACTGTAGTATAAAAGTGACAAGCATTTGGAAGAAATGGTACTTCACATGTTCAATTTTGGTCTCTTTCTGGGTTAGCAGTATGTGATATAATGCTGTTCTGAGATGCTGGGCAGCAGCAGTGGGCCGCAGCTCCCTGTCAGCTCTCTCAGTAGTGCCACCGATACTCTTCAGTGCACTTTGTTGTTAAGTTACAATTTTAGGTAAGTTACATTTATGCAGTGCATTCCAATTTACAATATTTTCAGTCCACTATGAGTTTATAAGACCTAACCACATTATAAGTAGAGGAATATCGCTGTAGGTTATGGAGGATGGATAATTTGTGACTAGAAGGAAGTGGGTACTTGAATGAACAAAGGGGTATATAAATTTTTGGGGGGCTGGAAAGATGGCTTAGTGGTTAAGGCATTTGCCTGCAAAGCCAAAGGATCCTGGTTCGACCCTCCAGGGGCCACGTAAGCCAGATGCACAAGGGGGCGCATGCATCTGAAATTTGTTTGCAGTGTTTGGAGGCCCTGGTGCACCCATTCTCTCTCTCTCTCTCTGCCTCTCTCTTTCTCTCTGCCTCTTTCTCTCTCTGAAATAAATAAATAAAATACATTTAAATTAATTTTTTTAAAAAATTTTATTAACAACTTCCATGATTATAAAAAATATCCCATGGTAATACCCTCTCTCCCCCCACTTTCCCCTTTGAAACTCCATTCTCCATTATATCCCCTCCCCGTCTCAGTCAGTCTCTCTTTTATTTTGATGCCATGATCTTTTCCTTCTCTTATGATGGTCTTGTGTAGGTAGTGTCAGGCACTGTGAGGTCATGGATATCCAGGCCATTTTGTGTCTGGAGGGAGCACGTTGTAAGGAGTCCTATCCTTCCTTTGGCTTATATTCTTTCTGCCACCTCTTCCACAATGGGCCCTGAGCCTTGGAAGGTGTGATAGAGATATTGCAGTGCTGAGCACTCCTGTCACTTCTTTCCAGCACCATAATGCCTTCTGATTCATCCCAAGGTCACTGCCATCTGAAAAGAGAAGCTTCTCTAACCAAAAGTGAGAGTAGCATTTATATAAGGGTATGAACATTAAGAGAAGTGCTTACTGGGCATTTGATAAACATAGTATATACATTTAGTCAGACAGCAGCAGACGTTATACCCCTAAGGCTCATGACTACCCCTGTTTTTTGTTTATTTTTATTTATTTGAGAGGTGGAGAGAGAGAGAGAGAGAGAGAGAGAGAGAGAGAGAAAATGGGCACACCAGGGACTCCAGCCACTGTAAACGACTCCAGACGCATGTGCCCCCTTGTGCATCTGGCTAATGTGGGTCCTGGGGAATTGAGCCTCAAACTGGGATCCTTAGGCTTCACGGACAAGCGCTTAACGGCTAAGCCATCTCTCCAGCTCACCTGCCTATTTCTATATCCTCTCTTTCTCCCTCAAATAAATAAGTAAAAAAAAAAAAAAAAAAAAAAAAAAAAAGATCTGTAGTCTCCTGGCTGGAGGAGATGTCACTGTGGGTGGATCTTAGGGTCCAGCCCTAAGGCATATCTGAATTCCAACCCAAGATATGCAAAGTGCCCGAGCTTTGCCTGGAGTACAAGGAGTGTGCTTGCTCATGGTGTTGGTGGTGGCTTTTCTCTCTCTCTGCGTGGACCTGTGAAAGGGGGCCAGCTTCTTCTGCCATTATGGAACTTCCCCTGGATCTGTGAACTTCAATAAACATCCCTTCCTCCATAACTGTGTCTGGTCTGAAAGTTCATCTCAGCGACCTGAGGCTGTCTGCTACACCAGTGGATAACAAAGACAATGACAGTCACATATCCTGTGTTCGCGTGCACGCGCGCGCGCGCGCACACACACACACACACTCACAAATGAATGCTTGGATTATAGTTGTTTTCTGTTACATTTGGCTAATACTTTAGATTATAATTCATTTCAACATTTCTGTGGTTTGCTTACTTTTAGTGGAATTCCTTCCTTTCAAAATCTCTTTTCTTCCTTGGCATGATAAGTAATTATATTGTTCTAATTGGAGAGAACTCAGTTGTAGGAAAATGGACAGTATTTAGGTATTATCAGTAATATATAAACTAATTGGGCTGGAAAGATGGCTTAACGGTTAAGGTCTTGCCTGCAAAGCCAAAGGACCCAGGTTCAACTCTCCAGGACCCACGTAAGCCAGATGTATAAGGGGGTGCACACATTTGGGAGTTCATTTGCAGTGGCTGGAGGCCCTGGCGCGCCCATTCTCTCTCTCTCTCTACCTGCCTATTTCTGTATCTCTCTCTCAAATAAATAAATGAAAGTAATATATAAAAATGTATGAACTAATTAATGCCTCTTTATATTTTACTTCATTAGGCTGAGTTTTACTAGCCTTGGGTGAATGTGTTTACATTTGTGTTTGCAATAATTTTGAAAATGAATCATTTTTATATATTTATTTGTTTTCTCGAGGTAGGGTTTCACTCTCTCTAGTCCAGGCTTACCTGAAATTTACTATGTAGTCTCAGGGTGACCTTGAATTCACGGTGATCCTCCTACCTCTGCCTTCTGAATGTTGGGATTAAAGATGTGTGTCACCATGCCCAGCTGAAAATGCACTCTTAATTTGATCAATGTGTCACAATTATTTAGCCACTAACTTGAATAGATTTGTTTCTCTAAACACACTGCTATAATTGTCACCACCTAGAGAGCTATAGAAATGGGGTTTGTTCTGGAAGTGCAAACTCAGCTTAACTTCCCAGCAGAATCTTACTAATTAGGAAGATAATGCATCTTAAATATAAATGGAATAGTCTTTAAAAGATCCCAGACAGTCAAGGCACAGAATTGTAAACTTACTGTTTTTTTTTTTTTCTTTTTTTTGTGGTAGGGTCTCATGCTAGCTCAGGCTGACCTGGAATTCACTCTTAGTCCCAGGGTGGCCTCAAACTCATGGTGATCCTTCTACCTCTGCCTCCCAAGTGCTGGGATTGAAGGCATATGCCACCATGCCTGGCACTTACTATGTTTTTTTTTTTTTTTGGATGGGTGTGTATCATATTTACAAAACCTGGTTATTTACTCCTTAGTCCCCTTACTGACCCCATTCCTAAATATAATGAATTAATTTTTTAAAAGGTAAAGGCAAAATCTTGGTGGATCTCCACTGAACATGTGCCGTCAGCACTACTGGAGATGAAATGGAAGGCTGAGTGTCATGGGAGCTGGCATTTGCTGAGTTACTTGGTAAAATCCAGTTCAGCAAATAGTTTTGGAGAACCTAGTTCTACATATATAGAGAGAAAGAAACGGAGAGAGAGAGAGAATATGGGCGTGCCAGGGCTTCTAGCCACTGCAAATGAACTCCAGATGTGTGCCGCCTTGTACATCTGGCTTATGTTGACAATAGTAACCATCACAAATGTTGCTGTTTTCTTGATGGATCATACGTGTTTAACTTCTTTTTAAGATGGTTACATATAGGGTGGTATTGGAACACATAAGAAGGTGCACCTAACCCAAGTTTTGTTGGGGTAGGCACAGGGACAAGGTAGAGTGAATCTTGGAAGAGACATAGAAACTAAGACAGAAGGATTAGTAAACACACACACATATATATGTATATGTATATATATGTCTATCTATGTATGTATATACACACATATATGTGTATGTATATATATTTTTTGAGGTAGGGTCTCACTGTAGTTGAGGCTGACCTGAAATACACTATGTAATCTCAGGGGGGCCTCGAACTCACAGCAGTCCTCCTACCTCTGCCTCCCGAGTGCTGGGATTAAAGGCATGCGCCACCACGCCCACCTGTTAGTAAGCATATATAATTTTAAAGATTTTATTTTTATTCATTTATTTATTAGAGAGAGAGAGAGAGGAAGAGAGAGAGAGAGAGAGAATGGGCATGCCAGGGCTTCCAGCCACTGCAAACGAACTACAGATGTGTGCCCCCCCCCTTGTACATCTGGCTTATGTTGACAATAGTAACCATCACAAATGTTGCCATTTTCTTGTTGGATCATACATGTTTAACTTCTTTTTAAGATGGGTATATATAGGGTGGTATTGGAACACATGAGAAGGTGTACCTAACCCCAGTTTTTTTGGGGTAGGCACAGGGACAATGTAGAGTGAATCTTGGAGGAGACATAGAAACTAAGACAGAAGGATTAGTAAACACACACACACACACACACACACACACACACACATTTTGTTGTTGTTGTTTTGTTTTTGTTTTTGTTTTTGAGGTAGGTTCTCACTCCAGCTGGGCAGACCTGGAATTCACTATCCAATGTCAGGGTGGCCTCGAACTCACAGTGATCCTCCTACCTCTGCCTTCCGAGTGTTGGAATTAAAGGCATGCGCCACCATGCCTAGCTGTTAGTAAGCATATATGTTTTTAAAGATTTTATTTTTATTCATGTATTTATTAGAGACACAGAGAGATGGAGAGAGAGAGAGAGAATGGGCACACCAAGGTCTCCAGCCATGGCAAACGAACTCCAGATGCAGGTGCCACCTTGTGCATCTAGCTTATGTGGGATCTGGAGAATAGAACCTGGGTCCTTAAGCTTCAATGGCATGCGCCTTAACTGCTAAGCTATCTGTGCAGCCCTAGAAAACATATTGAATCTGAGTTCTAATACTTAAGGTTAATAAGGAAAATAGGGGTGTTGCAGGAGAAGAAGATGTGTTCCTAAAAGAAGGTCCATGTATGGAAGTGAGTTTTTAGAACACAGCAAGCTGGAGAGTTTAGAAGGCAGAGCTTTCTGAGAGAGGAGGCAGCGGAAATCAAAAGCCAAGCTTTCTGAGGCAGAGGGCAGCCGAAATCCATGCCAGAGCTTTTGGAGCGAGAGGAGGCTCACGGAATCCAAGGCAGAGCTTTTTGAGAGAGAGGAGGCTGTTGTAATCCAAGGCAGAGCTTTCTGAGAGAGGAGGCTGTTGTAATCCAAGGCCGAGCTTTCTGAGAGAGAGGAGGAAGCCATAATCCAAGGCAGAGCTTTCTGAGGGAGAAGAGGCTGTTGTAATCCAAGGCAGAACTTTCTGAGAGAGGAGGCTTCCGAAACCCAAGGCGGAGCTTTCTGAGAGAGAGGAGGCTGTTGTAATCCAAGGCAGAGCTTTCTGAGACAGAGGAGGCTGCTGTAATCCAAGGCCGAGCTTTCTGAGGGATAGGACGCTGCCTATATCCAAGGCAGAGCTTTCTGAGGGAGAGGAGGCTTCCTAATCCAAGTCGACCTTTCTGAGAGAGAGGAGGCTGCCGAAGTCCAAGGCCAAGCTTTCTGAGAGAAAGGAGGCTGCCATAATCCAAGGCAGAGCTTTCTGAGGGAGAGGAGCCTGTTGTAATCCAAGGCAGAACTTTCTGAGAGAGGAGGCTGCCGAAATCCAAGGCGGAGCTTTCTGAGAGAGAGGAGGCTGTTGTAATCCAAGGGAGAGCTTTCTGAGAGAGAGGAGGCTGCCGATATCCAAGGCCCAGATTTCTGAGGGAAAGGACGCTGCCAAAATCCAAGGCCCAGCTTTCTGAGGGAGAGGACGCTGCAGAAATCCCAGGCCCAACTTTCTGAGGGTAAGGACGCTGCGGATATCCAAGGCAGACCTTTCTGAGCGAGAGGAGGCTGTCTAAATCCAAAGCAGAGCTTTCTGAGAGAGAGTAGGCTGCCGAAATCCAAGGCCGAGCTTTCTGAGAGAGAGGAGGCTGCCAAAATCCAATTGCCCAGCTTTCTGAGGAACAGGAGGCTGCCGATATCCAAGGAAGAGCTTTCTGAGGGAGAGGATGCTGCCCAAATCCAAGGCCCAGCTTTCTGAGGGAGAGGAGGCTGCCCAAATCCAAGGCCGAGCTTTCTGAGGGAGAGGAGGCTGCCTAAATTCAAGGCCGAGCTTTCTGAGGGAGAGGAGGCTGCCAAAATCCAAGGCCCAGCTTTCTGAGGGAGAGGAGGCAGCCGAAATCCAAGGCCGAGCTTTCTTAGAGAGAGGAGGCTGTTGTAATCCAAGGCCGAGCTTTCTGAGAGAAAGGAGGCTGCCGTAATCCAAGGCAGAGCTTTCTGAGGGAGAGGAGGCTGTTGTAATCCAAGGCAGAACTTTCTGAGAGAGGAGGCTGCCGAAATCCAAGGCGGAGCTTTCTGAGAGAGAGGAGGCTGTTGTAATCCAAGGGAGAGCTTTCTGAGAGAGAGGAGGCTGCCGAAATCCAAGGCAGAGCTTTCTGAGGTAGAGGAGGCTGCCTAAATCCAAGGCCGAGCTTTCTGAGGGAGAGGAGGCTGCCCAAATCCAAGGCCGAGCTTTCTGAGGGAGAGGAGGCTGCCTAAATCCAAGGCCGAGCTTTCTGAGGGAGAGGAGGCTGCGTAAATCCAAGGCCGAGCTTTCTGAGGGAGAGGAGGCTGCCGAAATCCAAGGCCCAGCTTTCTGAGGGAGAGGAGGCAGCTGAAATCCAAGGCCGAGCTTTCTTAGAGAGAGGAGGCTGTTGTAATCCAAGGCCGAGCTTTCGGAGAGAGAGGAGGCTGTTATAATCCGAGGCAGAACTTTCTGAGAGAGGAGGCTGCCAAAATCCAAGGCGGAGCTTTCTGAGAGAGAGGAGGCTGTTGTAATCCAAGGGAGAGCTTTCTGAGAGAGAGGAGGCTGCCTAAATCCAAGGCAGAGCTTTCTGAGAGAGGAGGCTGTTGTAATCCAAGGCAGAGCTTTCTGAGACAGAGGAGGCTGCCGTAATCCAAGGCCGAGCTTTCTGAGGGATAGGACGCTGCCTATATCCAAGGCAGAGCTTTCTGAGAGAGAGGAGGCTTATGAAATCCAAGGCCGTGCTTTCTGAGAGAGAGCACGGTGTTGTAATCCAAGGCACAGCTTTGTAAGAGAGGAGGCTGTTGTAATCCAAGGGAGAGCTTTCTGAGAGAGAGGAGGCTGCCGATACACGAGGCCCAGCTTTCTGAGGGAGAGGACGCTGCCAAAATCAAAGGCCGAGCTTTCTGAGGGAGAGGACGCTGCCGAAACCCAAGGAAGAGCTTTCTGAGGGAGAGGAGGCAGCCCAAATCCAAGGCCGAGCTTTCTGAGGGAGAGGAGGCAGCCGAAATCCATGCCGATCTTTCTTAGAGAGAGGAGGCTGTTGTAATCCAAGGTCGAGCTTTCTGAGGGAGAGGAGGCTGTTGTAATCCAAGGGAGAGCTTTCTGAGAGAGAGGAGGCTGCCGATACCCGAGGCCCAGCATTCTGAGGGAGAGGACGCTGCCAAAATCAAAGGCCGAGCTTTCTGAGGAAGAGGACGCTGCCAATGTCCGACGCCCAGCTTCCTGAGGGAGGGGAGGCTGCCTATATCCAAGGCAGAGCTTTCTGAGGTAGAGGAGGCTGCCTAAATCCAAGGCCCAGCTTTCTGAGGGAGAGGAGGGTGCCAGAATCCAAGGCAGAGCTTTCTTAAGAGAGAGGAGGCTGTTGTAATCCAAGGCAGAGCTCTCTGAGAGAGGGGGCTGTTGTAATCCAAGGCAGAGCTTTCTGAGAGAGAGGAGGCTGCCATAATCCAAGGCCGAGCTTTCTGAGAGAGAGTAGGTTGCCGAAATACAAGGCAGAGCTTTGTGAGCGAGAAGAGGCTGTTGTAATCCAAGGCAGAGCTTTCTGAGAGAGAGGAGGCTGACGAAATCCAAGGCTGAACTTTCTGGGAGAGAGGAGGCTGTTGTAAGCCAAGGCAGAGCTTTCTGAGAGAGGAGGCTGTTGTAATCCAAGGACGAGCTTTCTGAGAGAGAGGAGGCTGTTGTAATCCAAGGGAGAGCTTTCTGAGAGAGAGGAGGCTGCCGATATCCAAGGCCCTGCTTTCTGAGAGAGAGGAGGCTGTTGTAATCCAAGGCAGAGCTTTCTGAGAGAGGGGGCTGTTGTAATCCAAGGCAGAGCTTTCTGAGAGAGAGTAGGTTGCCGAAATACAAGGCAGAGCTTTCTGAGAGAGGAGGCTGTTGTAATCCAAGGCAGAGCTTTGTGAGAGAGAGGAGGCTGTTGTAATCCAAGGCCCAGCTTTGTGAGGGAGAGGGCTTCTGAAAACCAAGGCTCTGCTTTCAGAGGGAAAGGAGGCTGCCAACATCCAAGGCAGAGCTTTCTGAGAGAAAGGAGGCTGTTGTAATCCAATGCAGAGCTTTCTGAGAGAGAAGAGGCTTCCGAAATCCAAGGCAGAGATTTCTGAGAGAGAGGAGGCTGCCAAAATCCAATTGGCCAGCTTTCTGAGGAAGAGGAGGCTGCCGATATCCAAGGAAGAGCTTTCTGTGGGAGAGGAGGCTGCCCAAATCCAAGGCCCAGCTGTCTGAGGGAGAGGAGGCTGCAAAAATCCAAGGCCGAGCTTTCTGAGGGAGAGGAGGCTGCCTAAATCCAAGGCAGAGCTTTCTGAGGGAGAGGAGGCTGCCGAAATCCAAGGCCCAGCTTTCTGAGCGAGAGGTGGCAGCCGAAATCCAAGGCCGAGCTTTCTTAGAGAGAGGAGGCTGTTGTAATCCAAGGCCGAGCTTTCTGAGGGAAAGGAGGCTGCCATAATCCAAGGCAGAGCTTTCTGAGGGAGAGGAGGCTGTTGTAGTCCAAGGCAGAACTTTCTGAGAGATGAGGCTGCCGAAATCCAAGGCGGAGCTTTCAGAGAGAGAGGAGGCTGTTGTAATCCAAGGGAGAGCTTTCTGAGAGAGAGGAGGCTGCCGAAATCCAAGGCAGAGCTTTCTGCGAGAGAGGAGGCTGACGAAATCCAAGGCTGTGCTTTCTGAGAGAGAGCACGGTGTTGTAATACAAGGCAGAGCTTTCTAAGAGAGGAGGCTGTTGTAATCCAAGGGAGAGCTTTCTGAGAGAGAGGAGGCTGCCGATACCCGAGGCCCAGCATTCTGAGGGAGAGGACGCTGCCAAAATCAAAGGCCGAGCTTTCTGAGGGAGAAGACGCTGCCAATGTCCGACGCCCAGCTTCCTGAGGGAGGGGAGGCTGCCTATATCCAAGGCAGAGCTTTCTGAGGTAGAGGAGGCTGCCTAAATCCAAGGCCCAGCTTTCTGAGGGAGAGGAGGGTGCCAGAATCCAAGGCAGAGCTTTCTTAGAGAGAGGAGGCTGTTGTAATCCAAGGCCGAGCTTTCTGAGAGAGAGTAGGTTGCCGAAATACAAGGCAGAGCTTTCTGAGAGAGAAGAGGCTGTTGTAATCCGAGGCAGAGTTTTCTGAGAGTGAGGAGCATGACGAAATCCAAGGCAGAGCTTTCTGAGAGAGAGGAGGCTGATGAAATCCAAGGCAGAACTTTCTGAGAGAGAGGAGGCTGTTGTAATCCAAGGCAGAACTTTCTGAGAGAGGAGGCTGTTGTAATCCATGGGAGAGCTTTCTGAGAGAGAGGAGGCTGCCGATATCCAAGGGCCAGCTTTCTGAGGGAGAGGACGCTGCCGATATCCCAGGCCCAACTTTCTGAGGGTGAGGACGCTGCGGATATCCAAGGCAGAGCTTCCTGAGGGAGAGGAGGCTGCCTAAATCCCAAGCAGAGATTTCTGAGAGAGAGTAGGCTGCCAAAGTCCAAGGCCTAGCTTTCTGAGGGAGAGGAGGCTGCCGTAATCCAAGGCAGAGCTTTCTGAGAGAGGAGGCTGTTGTAATCCAAGGCTGAGCTTTCTGAGAGAGAGGAGGCTGTTGTAATCCAAGGCAGATCTTTCTGAGGGAGAGGAGGCTGCCGTAATCCAAGGCAGAGCTTTCTGAGAGAGGAGGCTGTTGTAATCCAAGGACGAGCTTTCTGAGAGAGAGGAGGCTGTTGTAATCCAAGGCAGAGATTTTTGAGAGAGGAGGCTGTTGTAATCCAATGCAGAGCTTTCTGAGAGAGAGGAGGCTGATAAAATCCAAGGCAGAGCTTTCTGAGAGAGGAGGCTGTTGTAATCGAAGGACGAGCTTACTGAGAGAGAGGAGGCTGTTGTAATCCAAGGCAGAGCTTTCTGAGAGAGGAGGCTGTTGTAATCCAAGGGAGAGCTTTCTGAGAGAGAGAGAGGAGGCTGCCGATATCCAAGGCCCAGATTTCTGAGGGAAAGGACGCTGCCAAAATCCAAGGCCCAGCTTTCTGAGGGAGAGGAGGCGGCCTAAATCCAAGGCCGAGCTTTCTGAGGGAGAGGAGGCTGCCTAAATCCAAAGCTGAGCTTTCTGAGAGAGAGGAAGCTGCCAAAATTCAAGGCCCAGCTATCTGACGGAGAAGAGGCAGCCTAAATCCAAGGCCGAGCTTTCTGAGAGAGAGGAGGCTGTTGTAATCCAAGGCCGAGCTTTCTGAGAGAGAGGAGGCTGCCATAATCCAAGGCAGAGCTTTCTGAGGGAGAGGAGGCTGTTGTAATCCAAGGCAGAACTTTCTGAGAGGGGAGGCTGCCGAAATCCAAGGTCGAGCTTTTGAGAGAGGAGGGTGTTGTAATCCAAGGGAGAGCTTTCTGAGAGAGAGGAGGCTGCTGAAGTCCAAGGCCGAGCTTCCTGAGGTAGAGGAGGCTACCAAAATCCAATGGCCGAGCTTCTGAAGGAGAGGGGGCTGCCGAAATCCAAGGCAGAGCTTTCTGAGAGAGAGGACGCTGCTCATATACAAGGCAGAACTTTCTGAGGGTGAGGAGGCTGCCTAATCCAAGGCCGACCTTTCTGAGAGGGAATAGGCTGCCGAAGTCCAAGGCCGAGCTTTCTGAGGGAGAGGAGGCTACCAAAATCCAATGGCCGAGCTTTCTGAAGGAGAGGGGGCTGCCGAAATCCAAGGCAGAGCTTTCACAGAGAAGAGGCTGCCGTAATGCAAGGCCGAGCTTTCTGAGAGAGAGTAGGTTGCTGAAATCGAAGGAAGAGCTTTCTGAGAGAGAAGAGGCTGTTGTAATCCAAGGCAGACCTTTCAGAGAGAGAGGAGGCTGACGAAATCCAAGGCCGAGCTTTCTGAGAGAGAGGAGGCTGTTGTAACCCAAGGCAGAGCTTTCTGAGAGAGGAGGCTGTTGTAATCCAAGGGAGAGCTTTCTGAGAGAGAGAGGAGGCTGCCGAAACCAAGGCCCAGATTTCTGAGGGAAAGGACGATGCCATAATCAAAGGCCCAGCTTTCTGAGGGAGAGAACGCTGCCGATATCCAAGGCAGAGCTTTCTGAGGGAGAGGAGGCTGCCTAAATCCAAGGCAGAGCTTTCTGAGAGAGGAGGGTGTTGTAATCCAAGGCTGAGCTTTCTGAGAGAGAGGAGGCTGTTGTAATCCACGGTAGAACTTTCTGAGAGAGAGGAGGCTGCCGTAATCCAAGGCAGAGCTTTCTGAGAGAGGAGGCTGCCGAAATCCAAGGCAGAGCTTTCTGAGAGAGAGGAGGCTGTTGTAATCCAAGGCAGAACTTTCTGAGAGAGAGGAGGCTGTTGTAATCCATGGCAGAGCTTTATGAGAGAGATGGCTGTTGTAATCCAAGGCAGAGCTTTTTGAGTGAGAGGAGGCTGCCTGAATCCAAGGCAGAGCTTTCTGAGAGACAGTAGGCTGCCGAAGTCCAAGGCCGAGCTTTCTGAGTGAGAGGAGGCTGCCTAAATCCAAGGCAAGCTTTCTGAGGTAGAGGAGGCTGCCGAAATCCAAGGCCCAGCTTTCTGAGGGAGAAGAGTCAGCCGAAATCCAAGGCCGAGCTTTCTGAGAGAGAGGAGGCTGTTGTAATCCAAGGCCGAGCTTTCTGAAAGAGAGGAGGCTGCCATAATCCAAGGCAGAGCTTTCTGAGAGAGAGGAGGCTGCCGAAGTCCAAGGCAGAGCTTTCTGAGCGAGAGGACGCTGCCATAGTCCAAGGCCGAGCTTTCTGAGGGAGAGGACGCTGCCAATGTCCGAGGCCCAGCTTCCTGAGGGAGAGGAGGCTGCCTATATCCAAGGCAGAGCTTTCTGAGGTAGAGGAGGCTGCCTAAATCCAAGGCCCAGCTTTCTGAGGGAGAGGAGGGTGCCAAAATCCAAGCAGAGCTTTCTTAGAGAGATGAGGCTGTTGTAATCCAAGGCAGAGCTTTCTGAGAGAGGGGGCTGTTGTAATCCAAGGCAGAGCTTTCTGAGAGAGAGGAGGCTGCCGTAATCCAAGGCCCAGCTTTCTGAGAGAGAGTAGGTTGCCGAAATACAAGGCAGAGCTTTCTGAGAGAGAAGAGGCTGACGAAATCCAAGGCAGAGCTTTCTGAAAGAGAGGAGGCTGCCTAAATCCAAGGCCCAGCTTTCTGAGGGAGAGGAGGGTGCCAAAATCCAAGGCAGAGCTTTCTTAGAGAGAGGAGGCTGTTGTAATCCAAGGCAGAGCTTTGTGAGAGAGAGGCGGCTGTTGTAATCCAAGGCAGAGCTTTCTGAGAGAGAGGAGTCTGTTGTAATCCAATGCAGAGCTTTCTGAGAGAGAAGAGGCTTCCGAAATCCAAGGCCGTGCTTTCTGAGAGAGAGGAGGCTGCCAAAATCCAATTGACCAGCTTTCTGAGGAAGAGGAGGCTGCCGAAATCCAAGGAAGAGGTTTCTGAGGGAGAGGAGGCTGCCCAAATCCAAGGCCGAGCTTTCTGAGGGAGAGGAGGCAGCCGAAATCCAAGGCCGATCTTTCTTAGAGAGAGGAGGCTGTTGTAATCCAAGGTCGAGCTTTCTGAGGGATAGGAGGCAGCCGAAATCCAAGGCCGATCTTTCTTAGAGAGAGGAGGCTGTTGTAATCCAAGGTCGAGCTTTCTGAGAGAGAGGAGGGTGCCGAAATCCAAGGTAGAGCTTTCTGAGAGAGAGGAGGCTGACGAAATCCAGGGCCGTGCTTTCTTAGAGAGAGGAGGCTGTTTACTCCATGGTAGAGCTTTCTGAGGGAGAGGAGGCAGCCGAAATCCAAGGCCGATCTTTCTTAGAGAGAGGAGGCTGTTGTAATCCAAGGTCGAGCTTTCTGAGGGGGAGGAGGCTGTTGTAATCCAAGGCAGAACTTTCTGAGAGAGGAGGCTGCCGAAATCCAAGGTCGAGCTTTTGAGAGAGGAGGGTGTTGTAATCCAAGGGAGAGCTTTCTGAGAGAGAGGAGGCTGCTGAAGTCCAAGGCCGAGCTTCCTGAGGTAGAGGAGGCTACCAAAATCCAATGGCCGAGCTTCTGAAGGAGAGGGGGCTGCCGAAATCCAAGGCAGAGCTTTCTGAGAGAGAGGACGCTGCTCATATACAAGGCAGAACTTTCTGAGGGTGAGGAGGCTGTCTAATCCAAGGCCGACCTTTCTGAGAGGGAATAGGCTGCCGAAGTCCAAGGCCGAGCTTTCTGAGGGAGAGGAGGCTACCAAAATCCAATGGCCGAGCTTTCTGAAGGAGAGGGGGCTGCCGAAATCCTAGGCAGAGCTTTCACAGAGAAGAGGCTGCCGTAATGCAAGGCCGAGCTTTCTGAGAGAGAGTAGGTTGCTGAAATCCAAGGAAGAGCTTTCTGAGAGAGAAGAGGCTATTGTAATCCAAGGCAGACCTTTCAGAGAGAGAGGAGGCTGACGAAATCCAAGGCCGAGCTTTCTGAGAGAGAGGAGGCTGTTGTAATCCAAGGCAGAGCTTTCTGAGAGAAGAGGCTGTTGTAATCCAAGGGAGAGCTTTCTGAGAGAGAGAGGAGGCTGCCGATATCCAAGGCCCAGATTTCTGAGGGAAAGGACGATGCCATAATCAAAGGCCCAGCTTTCTGAGGGAGAGGACACTGCCGATATCCAAGGCAGAGCTTTCTGAGGGAGAGGAGGCTGCCTAAATCCAAGGCAGAGCTTTCTGAGAGACAGGAGGCTGTTGTAATCCAAGGCTTAGCTTTCTGACAGAGAGGAGGCTGTTGTAATCCAAGGCAGATCTTTCTGAGGGAGAGGAGGCTGCCGTAATCCAAGGCAGAGCTTTCTGAGAGAGGAGGCTGTTGTAATCCAACGACGAGCTTTCTGAGAGAGAGGAGGCTGTTGTAATCCAAGGCAGAGCTTTTTGAGAGAGGAGGCTGATGTAATCCACTGCAGAGCTTTCTGAGAGAGAGGAGGCTGTTGTAACCCAAGGCAGAGCTTTCTGAGAGAGGAGGCTGTTGTAATCCAAGGCAGAGCTTTGTGAGGGAGAGGGCTTCCGAAAACCAAGGCATAGCTTTCGGAGGGAGAGGAGGCTGCCAACATCCAAGGCAGAGCTTTCTGAGAGAGAGGAGTCTGTTGTAATCCAATGCAGAGCTTTCTGAGAGAGAAGAGGCTTCCGAAATCCAAGGCCGTGCTTTCTGAGAGAGAGGAGGCTGCCAAAATCCAATTGACCAGCTTTCTGAGGAAGAGGAGGCTGCCGAAATCCAAGGAAGAGGTTTCTGAGGGAGAGGAGGCTGCCGAAATCCAAGGAAGAGGTTTCTGAGGGAGAGGAGGTTGCCCAAATCCAAGGCCGAGCTTTCTGAGGGAGAGGAGGCAGCCGAAATCCAAGGCCGATCTTTCTTAGAGAGAGGAGGCTGTTGTAATCCAAGGTCGAGCTTTCTGAGGGAGAGGAGGCAGCCGAAATCCAAGGCCGATCTTTCTTAGAGAGAGGAGGCTGTTGTAATCCAAGGTCGAGCTTTCTGAGAGAGAGGAGGGTGCCGAAATCCAAGGTAGAGCTTTCTGAGAGAGAGGAGGCTGACGAAATCCAGGGCCGTGCTTTCTTAGAGAGAGGAGGCTGTTTACTCCATGGTAGAGCTTTCTGAGGGAGAGGAGGCAGCTGAAATCCAAGGCCGATCTTTCTTAGAGAGAGGAGGCTGTTGTAATCCAAGGTCGAGCTTTCTGAGGGAGAGGACGCTGTTGTAATCCAAGGCAGAACTTTCTGAGAGAGGAGGCTGCCGAAATCCAAGGTCGAGCTTTTGAGAGAGGAGGGTGTTGTAATCCAAGGGAGAGCTTTCTGAGAGAGAGGAGGCTGCTGAAGTCCAAGGCCGAGCTTCCTGAGGTAGAGGAGGCTACCAAAATCCAATGGCCGAGTTTCTGAAGGAGAGGGGGCTGCCGAAATCCAAGGCAGAGCTTTCTGAGAGAGAGGACGCTGCTGATATACAAGGCAGAACTTTCTGAGGGTGAGGAGGCTGCCTAATCCAAGGCCGACCTTTCTGAGAGGGAATAGGCTGCTGAAGTCCAAGGCCGAGCTTTCTGAGGGAGAGGAGGCTACCAAAATCCAATGGCCGAGCTTTCTGAAGGAGAGGGGGCTGCCGAAATCCAAGGCAGAGCTTTCACAGAGAAGAGGCTGCCGTAATGCAAGGCCGAGCTTTCTGAGAGAGAGTAGGTTGCTGAAATCCAAGGAAGAGCTTTCTGAGAGAGAAGAGGCTGTTGTAATCCAAGGCAGACCTTTCAGAGAGAGAGGAGGCTGACGAAATCCAAGGCCGAGCTTTCTGAGAGAGAGGAGGCTGTTGTAATCCAAGGCAGAGCTTTCTGAGAGAGGAGGCTGTTGTAATCCAAGGGAGAGCTTTCTGAGAGAGAGGAGGCTGTTGTAATCCAAGGCAGAGCTTTGTGAGGGAGAGGGCTTCCGAAAACCAAGGCATAGCTTTCGGAGGGAGAGGAGGCTGCCAACATCCAAGGCAGAGCTTTCTGAGAGAGAGGAGTCTGTTGTAATCCAATGCAGAGCTTTCTGAGAGAGAAGAGGCTTCCGAAATCCAAGGCCGTGCTTTCTGAGAGAGAGGAGGCTGCCAAAATCCAATTGACCAGCTTTCTGAGGAAGAGGAGGCTGCCGAAATCCAAGGAAGAGGTTTCTGAGGGAGAGGAGGCTGCCCAAATCCAAGGCCGAGCTTTCTGAGGGAGAGGAGGCAGCCGAAATCCAAGGCCGATCTTTCTTAGAGAGAGGAGGCTGTTGTAATCCAAGGTCGAGCTTTCTGAGAGAGAGGAGGGTGCCGAAATCCAAGGTAGAGCTTTCTGAGAGAGAGGAGGCTGACGAAATCCAGGGCCGTGCTTTCTTAGAGAGAGGAGGCTGTTTACTCCATGGTAGAGCTTTCTGAGGGAGAGGAGGCAGCCGAAATCCAAGGCGACCTTTCTGAGAGGGAATAGGCTGCTGAAGTCCAAGGCCGAGCTTTCTGAGGGAGAGGAGGCTACCAAAATCCAATGGCCGAGCTTTCTGAAGGAGAGGGGGCTGCCGAAATCCAAGGCAGAGCTTTCACAGAGAAGAGGCTGCCGTAATGCAAGGCCGAGCTTTCTGAGAGAGAGTAGGTTGCTGAAATCTAAGGAAGAGCTTTCTGAGAGAGAAGAGGCTGTTGTAATCCAAGGCAGACCTTTCAGAGAGAGAGGAGGCTGACGAAATCCAAGGCTGAGCTTTCTGAGAGAGAGGAGGCTGTTGTAATCCAAGGCAGAGCTTTCTGAGAGAGGAGGCTGTTGTAATCCAAGGAGAGCTTTCTGAGAGAGAGAGGAGGCTGCTGATAACCAAGGCCCAGATCTGAGGGAAAGGACGATGCCATAATCAAAGGCCCAGCTTTCTGAGGGAGAGGACGCTGCCGATATCCAAGGCAGAGCTTTCTGAGGGAGAGGAGGCTGCCTAAATCCAAGGCAGTGCTTTCTGAGAGAGGAGGGTGTTGTAATCCAAGGCTGAGCTTTGTGAGAGAGAGGAGGCTGTTGTAATCCAAGGTAGAACTTTCTGAGAGAGAGGAGGCTGCCGTAATCCAAGGCAGAGCTTTCTGAGAGAGGAGGCTGCTGTAATCCAAGGCGAGCTTTCTGAGAGAGAGGAGGCTGTTGTAATCCAAGGCTGAGCTTTCTGAGAGAGAGGAGGCTGTTGTAATCCATGGCAGAGCTTTCTGAGAGAGGAGGCTGTTGTAATCCAAGGCAGAGCTTTCTGAGAGAGAGGAGGCTGCCGATATCCAAGGCCCAGATTTCTGAGGGAAAGGACGATGCCAAAATCGAAGGCCCAGCTTTCTGAGGGAGAGGACGCTGCCCATATCCAAGGCAGAGCTTTTTGAGTGAGAGAGGATGGCTGCTTGAAGTCCAAGTGCAGAGCTTTCTGAGGAGAGAGGCTGCCAAATCCAAGGCCGCTTTCTGAGAGAGAGGAGGCTGCCAAATCCAAGGCCGAGCTTTCTGAGAGAGAGGAGGCTGTGTAATCAAGGAAGTTTCTGAGGAGGAGGCTTCGAAATCAAGGCAGAGCTTTCTGAGAGAGGAGTCTGTTGTAATCCAAGGGAGAGCTTTCTGAGAGAGAGGAGGCTGTCGAAATCCAAGGTCGAGCTTTCTGAGAGAGAGGAGGCTGTTGTAATCCAAGGCAGAGCTTTCTGAGAGAGGAGGCTGTTGTAATCCAAGGGAGAGCTTTCTGAGAGAGAGGAGGCTGACGAAATCCAAGGTCGAGCTTTCTGCGAGAGAGGAGGCTGTTGTAATCCAAGGCAGTGCTTTCTGAGAGAGGAGGCTGACGAAATCCAAGGGAGATCTTTCTGAGAGAAAGGAGGCTGACGAAATCCAAGGTCGAGCTTTCTGAGAGAGTGGAGGCTGTTGTAATCCAAGGCAGAGCTTTCTGAGAGAGGAGGCTGTTGAATCCAAGGCAGAGCTTTCTGAGGAGAGGAGGCTGCCGAAATCCAAGGCGAGCTTTCTGAGGAGAGGAGGCTGCCTAATCCAAGGCCAGCTTTCTGAGGAGAGAGAGGCTGCCGAAATCCAAGGCAGAGCTTTCTGAGAGAGAGGAGGCTGCCGTAATCCAAGGCAGAGCTTTCTGAGAGAGAGAGGCTGCCGAAATCCAAGGGATAGCTTTCTGAGAGAGAGGAGTCTGCGTAATCCATGGCAGAGTTTTCTGAGGGAGAGGAGGCTGCGGTAATCCAAGGCGGAGCTTTCTGAGAGAGAGGAGGCTGCCGCAATGCAAGGCGGAGCTTTCTGAGAGAGAGGAGGCTGTCGCAATGCAACTCAGTGCTTTCTGAGTGTGAGGAGGCTGCTGAAATTGAAGGCAGAGCTTTCTGAGAGGAGGCTGCCGTAATCCACGGCAGCGCTTTCTGAGAGAGAGTAGGCTGCCGTAATGGAAGGCAGAGCTTTCTGAGGGACAAGAGGAGGCTGCCGAAATTGAAGGCAGAGCTTTCTGAGAGAGAGGAGGCTGCCGTAATCTAAGGCAGAGCTTTCTGAGGGAGAGGAGGCTGCCGTAATCCAAGGCAGAGGTTTCTGAGGGAGAGGAGGCTGCCGTAATCCAAGGCAGAGGTTTCTGAGGGAGAGGAGGCTGTCGCAATGCAACTCAGTGCTTTCTGAGTGTGAGGAGGCTGCTGAAATTGAAGGCAGAGCTTTCTGAGAGGAGGCTGCCGTAATCCACGGCAGCGCTTTCTGAGAGAGAGTAGGCTGCCGTAATGGAAGGCAGAGCTTTCTGAGAGAGAGGAGGCTGCCGTAATCTAAGGCAGAGCTTTCTGAGGGAGAGGAGGCAGCCTTAATCCAAGGCCAAGCTTTCTGAGGGAAAGGCGGCTGCTGAAATCCAAGGCAGAGCTTTCTGAGAGAGAGGAGGCTGTCGAAATCCAAGGCAGAGCTTCCTGAGGGAGTGGAGGCTGCCTCAATCCAAGGCAGAGTTTTCTGAGAGAGAGGAGGCTGCCTAAATCCAAGTCCGACCTTTCTGAGATAGGAGGCTGCCGATATCCAAAGCAGCGCTTTCTGAGAGAGAGGAGGCTGCCGAAATCCAAGGTGGAGCTTTCTACGGGAGAGGAGGCTGCCGAAATCCAAGGCAGAGTTGTCTGAGGGAGAGGTGTCTGCCGATATGCTAGGCAGAACATTCTGAGAGGGACGAGGCTGCTCATATCCAAGGCAGAGCTTTCTGAGGGGAAGGAGGCTGCCGATATCCAAGACAGAGCTTTCTGAAGGAGAGGAAGCTGCCGAAATCCAAGGCCGAGCTTTCTGAGAGAGGAGACTACTGAAATCCATGGCAGAGGTTTGAGAGAGGAGGCTGGCGAAATCAGTGGCAGTTGCATTTTGAAAGGAAAGTTAGGTAACTAGAAATGAATGAGCCAGCTAAGGTTCATTTCATAGTTGAAAGGTGTTGGCAATTTTGAATTTTACAGTTGACTTTTAGGTGTATAACCTATACTCTTTACTTGCTCTATTTTTGACCTAGTTAGTCTGCCTTACCCCTCCTTAGGCAACCTGGACCGTGATATGATGGTATGCCCTGAGTGGGGAGTGGCTTGACCCTCCTTTTCCAGAAAGGTGCTCGAAACCTCTCTTCCCACTTTGTTCCTTCTCTGGATTTGGTTTTAGCTTGAGGACAAGTCACAGGCCATGTTCAGATTAGTGTTCACTGTCTTTTACACTCTGCTTAAGGGGACAAACAGGAGAGCATGCGCACAAAGTGATTTGGACCTCAAGACAAGTTTTTCTTTAGTACTTTCTTCCCTAGTGAAGCACAACGCTGTAAGGATTATGAGAAATCACACTTATAAATTTTGCACAGACTTATTATCCACCAGTCCATCTGCTAGGGATGAACCAGGCCTACGTACTTTAATGACCTGGTAAGGTTGATGATACTGACCACTGTGTTTTATTTACCATTCAGTTTTAAGTGAAAAGGAGAAAGAGATAACAGGCAAGTTGCAGTTAGGTCTCTAGCTCCACTCTGCATAGCTCCCAAGGTCAAGAGGTAAGTGAATGGAAAAGGAGAGGAAAGAAAGTGGGAAGGGGGAAGAAGGAGAGTATAGATGGTTAAGAAGCGTGCAGGAGCCAATAACTGGCAGCCCACAAATGTTCTTTTGAACCTTGTTTTATCAGCTTTTAAGTTGGTTGCTAATAGTTAAAAATCAAGGCTTCTGAGAGAGTGGGAAGGTCTAGCAGCTAAGGCCCTACCTGAGCAGCAGTTGATTGCACTGAGTGTTGGCTGAGCCCTTAGATTGGATGGTCTGTACATGTTGCGTGTCTGTCGTTGTAGGTCCTGGTTATTCCCCTTAACTCGTGTTTGGTTTGCTGCCAGACCCAACACCTATAGGCATTTGTATCTTGATTGTGGGTCTCATGGACATTGTTGTGGTTGTCTGAGAAGGAATGTCAATCAGTCTATACTTTGGTAGGAAAAGTGAAAAATTCTAATTTTTCTGGGTCAGTTTCTAATGATTGAAATTCGTGAATTGATACCAGTACTTAGAATTGACAAACTATTTCTTTTAAATTTTATTTATTTATGTATTTATTTATTTGAGAGAGAGAGAGAAAGAGAGAGAGAGAGAGAGAGAGAGAAATGGGCATGCCAGGGCTTCCAGCCACTGCAAATAAACTCCAGATGCATGCACCACCTTGTGCATGCTTACATGGGTACTGGGGAACTGAACCTGGTTCCTTAGGCTTCACAGGCAAGCACCTTAACTGCTAAGCCATCTCTCCAGTCCTGACAAAGTATTTTTGTAAACTTAAAATCAACTACTTTATTGATGATAATTTTTATGGTAAAAACAGTGTTTTGGCAAGTGTAAGTTTTTATACATATCAGAAGCATCATATTCCTAAGGGAAAATTATTAATTTGTTTTTTTTCTGATTGTGTAGAAAGCATGCTTTTTTAAAAAAGTAGTTTGTTAAAAATAAATATGCAAACTTACTGATTTATAATACTACTGTGTAAGCTAATCCTATGTTCAAAGTTGAGCAAAGATGATGTATGTCAATAGAGAATTTTTTTCCTTAATCTTAATTAAGTCTCCAAAGAGGAGTGACCATTTTTACAAACCACATTACAGCTTTCTAAATGTTTGATTTACTTTCCCTAGGAAAAACAAAAATATTATTTCCCTGAGATAGATTTTCTTCAAAGAACATCAAAGCACATTAATTCCTTAAGTTCATTTGCTCCAAATTAGTAATTCATAATTTCATTACTACTAATGGAATTAAGATAATATGTTTTAATAAGTAATCTAGACTAGAATTTGGTACCATTTAAAAGGAGTTCACAAGTTTCAAAGTACTTTTACATGTACATTTTTATCTACTCCATGAAGTAACCTTGTAATTTAGATAGTCTTTCTCTTTTATGGACTGTTAGTGGCAGGTGACTGACAGGAGGCAGAGGTGCTCTGGCCTTCACAGTCCCACTACTGCAGCACGTAGTAATGAATTACACACAGCGAGCAGTGTGACTGCCTTTATCTTGCTTTTCTTTTTTTAAAATAATTTTTATTGGGAACTTTAATATATGGACATACTGTAAATTGGTCCTGTTCCCATTGGCTTATCTTCTTTTGCCCCCTCTCCCCCACACCGATTCCACTGAGGGCTCTCTTAAGTGGGCTTCTCTGTGTTCACTGTGGTGGGGTCATGAATGCACCGTCCAGTCTCTGTGGTGGGGACAATGCCTTAGAAGACTCTGTCCTATGCTGTGGCTCTTTCATTCTTTCTGCTCCCACTTCTGCAGTGTTCCCTGAGCCTTGAGAGGGCATTTTATAAGTCTCCTTTAGTGGGGAGCTCATAGCAGCCTTCAGTTTTCTGCTTTGATGATTTTTTTTTCTTCAGGTAGGGTTTCATTTTACCCAGGCTGACCTGGAATTCACTATGTAGTCCCAGGCTGGCCTTGAACTCATGGCCATCCTCCTACTTCTGCTTCTCAAGTACTGGGATTAAAGGCATGCACCATGACGCCCAGCTTTTGATGAGTTTTGAGTCTTCTCAGGGTCTACTGCCATCTCCCTGGAGGAGGTTCTCAAGGTTCCTTTGCCTCAGAGCAATACTCATTTAACCTGCCAATTCCTGTGTAAAGTTTTATGGATCCTGGGGTGATAGAGTTGACTCATCCAGGGCTAGGCTATTGATTTTCTTTTCTTGTCATTTTGCTGGATCTTGGGTCCTACTGGTATTTGCCACCATGTGGGACCAGAGTGACCCAGTTCACTCTGCTCCCGACAGGTATGGGCAGGCTTTCTACACATGGGTCTGGGCTGGGAGCTCGGGAGCAGGCCAGAGCCAAGCCCATCTAGTCCTCCTTGCTCCAGGCAGATGTAGGGGGCCAGCCTGCACGTGTGTTACTTTTCGTTGCATATGATACATATTTATAGAAAGGTATTTCTTTGTCTTTTTCTTTACAAATTTAATTTAATTTTTCACAGATTATACCCTTTTATTCTCTTTCCTCTGTTCCCATTTCCCTGGGGCCCTCTGTGGGGTTGTGGGATTAACTGTGGGGTCATGAAGGCCTCAGTCAGTGCAGTGGGATAGTGGGGGGCCCATGCCTCAGGGTTTTCCCACCCACTCTGTGGCTCTTACAGTCTTTCTGCCTCCTCTTCCTCAATGTTCCCTGAGCCATGGCAGGCCTATTGGCAGTCTGATTTAAAAATATGGAACACTTCATGAATTTGCGTGTCATCCTTGCGCAGGGGCCATGAAAATCTTCTCTGTCGCATATGTGCTGGCGAAGCGAACACTGTCTTTTTCTAATTCATAGGTTGTCTTGCATTTCATTTGGCTATAGATAACTTTAGTTATTTTTGAAATGAGCAGGTTTTATTTACTGTATTTTTTAACCTCACCAGTGTTGGGGTTACAGTGTGTGCCACCCATTGCAGAACTTTATAATGGAACATGGAGATACCTCATGTTGCAGTCCGGTTTGCATTGCTGGTAGAAATCACCCAACTAAGAGCAGCTTCTGGGAAAAAGAGATTTATTTTGGCTTACCGGCTTGAGGGGAAGCTCCACGATGGCAGGGAAAAACGATGGCATGAGCAGAGGGTGGACATCACCCCCTGGCCAACATAAGGTGGACCACAGCAACAGGAGGGTGTGCCAAACACTGGCAAGGGGAAACTGGCTTTAATACCCATAAGCCCGCCCCCAACAATACACTCCCTCCAGGAGGCATTAATTCCCAAATTTCCATCAGCTGGGAACCTAGCATTCAGAACACCTAAGTTTATGGGGGACACCTGAATCAAACCGCCACATTCCGCCCCTGGCCCCCATAAACTGATAATCGTACATGATGTAAAATGCAATGCATTCATCTAGCTTTAAAAGTCCCCATAGCTTTTATCAATTCCAATGATGTTCATTCATCCCCATAGTCTAAGATCTTTTAACTGAGCCATAATACCAAAAAATAACCTCAAAAAACCCAGAATGGCACAGAATAAATCTCACACTGCAAAAGATGGCATTGGGCATAGCAAAGAAACATTCAGCCAATACAAGATTTAAAACAACCAGGGCAAACATTAAACTCTGTAGCTTCAAGTCCAACAACTCTTGCCAGTGACAAATCTCCAAGTCTGACAATTCTAACCAGCAACAAGTCTCTGGCATTACAATTCCGCCCCTCCAGCTAGGCTACTCACAGTCCTGGAAAACTTCATCAGGGCCGGCAGCTCTCCTTGGCAGCCATCTCATGGTCCCGGCATCTCCACTGGGTCTCCACTGCAATCCTGGGTTCATCCTCATGGCCCCATGGGGTCTCTATGCAGGCATCCAGCAAACCTGCTTCACACTGCCCATGGCCATTTCCATAACACAAGACCGTGTTGCAAACTCAGTGACCCTCTTTCCTGCATTTCTTATACTCCACGATACCAGGTAGGGTGCCAGTTTGTTAATCCAGGGGGGAATAAAGCAGACTTTGAAGAACAGGACACTCCTTGAGCACTCAGGCCCCTTCAAAAGAGTCTACATTCTTCCTGTTACCCCAGCACAGGTCAGCTAGCCCAGTCTCAAAGGTTGTAATCTCTCAGTTGCAGCTGAACGGGCAATAGTTCACCCAAAGATTTTTCTTTCTGTGCCATATCCCTCTGCTCACACCAGTTCATTTCTACGCAAAGCAACCATGCACAACTTCTCAGGACATGGGCATAAGAGCAAGCTTTTCACACAAACTGATAGCCCAGTCCAGGCACAGCTCTTTCTCACCCTCATAAGCCAAACCTCACAGACCATAGTTCTTACTGCATCCAGCTCTTGGAGCTCAGACCAGAATAGTCCATCAAGCTGTACTTACAGCACTGCAAGGTATCTCTTAGGCCAAGGTTTCAAATCCTCCCACATTCCTCTTGAAAATCAGCTCCAAAAGGCCAAAGCCACACAGTCAGGTGTCTAGCAGCAATCCCACTCCTCGGTACCACTTTACTGTTGCAGTCCTGTTTGCATTGCTGGTAGAAATCACCCAACTAAGAGCAGCTTCTGGGAAAAAGAGATTTATTTTGGCTTACCGGCTTGAGGGGAAGCTCCACGATGGCAGGGAAAAACGATGGCATGAGCAGAGGGTGGACATCACCCCCTGGCCAACATAAGGTGGACCACAGCAACAGGAGGGTGTGCCAAACACTGGCAAGGGGAAACTGGCTTTAATACCCATAAGCCCGCCTCCAACAATGCACTCCCTCCAGGAGGCATTAATTCCCAAATTTCCATCAGCTGGGAACCTAGCATTCAGAACACCTAAGTTTATGGGGGACACCTGAATCAAACCGCCACACCTCATAACCCTTCATGACTGCCATTACCCACTCGCATGTCTCAAATAACAGTCCAGTGATTGTTTTTTACTTTTTCTTTACTTTTTTTCTAACTTTGTATCTGAGAGTGTTATGCATGCTCAAGCCTTCACTTTTTCCTCCAGATCCGCCTTCAGACTCCACAAATAGTTGTCTACAAATATTTGGGTTCCGGTGGTATGCTTTCTAGGGCGTAAAGCAGTTGGATGGAGTTATATCTTTTTCGTTGTTGTGTGCGAGGCAGGCTCTCACTCCAGCCTGGGCTGACCTGAAAATTCCACTGTAGCTCCAGGCTGGCCTCAAACTCACGGCAGTCCACTTACCTCAGCCCAGAAGTGCTAGAACTAAAGAAGTGTGCCACCAAATAGCCTGGAGTTACGTCTTAACACGTCATTGGACATATATGGACTTATGTACTTATGTGGACTCAATTAAAGTCGTGTATGCTGGAATGAGAGCTGTTATAGCTCTGGCCCTGATTTTTCTTGGGAAAGTTACTTTATCTCAAGCCTCAGAGTCATCTTTAAATTAGGACAGTAATAGTACCCTTCTTTGATAGTGCTTTTGAAAATTAAGTCAAGATTAAGTATTTAGCATAGTGTCTGTAATGTAAAGAATGTATAAGAAATGTTAAATTCTCTCTTTTACCTTCTCTTCTTCCTCTCATTTTTCCTTTTTCTTTTTCTGTGAAATATTATTATAATTGATGAAATTAGTATGTTAGTATATTTACCTAATACTAATCTAGTATTTAGATTTTCCAAATTCAGAGGTCAAGGGCAAGTTAATAATTTTTTGTATGTTAATCTACAAGTCACCACAAATCAATTGACCTATGATGGAGAGTTTTGTTATTCTGCCTCTTTCAGCAGCATTCACTTAGTAGCTGTACATAATGTCACATTGATAAAAACTACTTTAAATAAACTAGCTTTTTTTGGGGGGGGGACAGGGCAATGGCATTAAATCCATGGCTTATGCATATTATTATTACATATGTAATAAAATGGCACTAAGACTAAACCTTAATGGGGTTTTCATATTTTGTGTCAAGAACATTTCTCAATTCCTTTCTTTACTCTTTTGAAAAAATAGATATGTAAATAAAATTGGGTAGTTATTGCTACAAAGCCTGCATTTTAAAATATAGGCAGTTTTTAGACATGTAAGAATAAAATGAAAGTGCTTCCCAGTCACATGATCTTCTCACTCTGCTGTTCATCGTAGATGCCTCTGCTTCCCTCCTTGTTTGTGTGGGTGGATGTTCCTGCACTTCTCTTCAGCCAGTGGGAAGAAGCATAGGGTTCTGTTGCCCACACTGGACACAGAGGCTCAGGGGCTAGAGATGTAGCTCAGTGGTAGAGCATTCATGCTTTTCTTGCATGCTGAAGGCCTGGGTTTGGTCCTCAGCACTGAGGGGGAAAAAAAGTAAATCATGTTGCTATTCTTTTTTTTTCCTCAATTTTTATTAACATTTTCCATGATTATAAGAAATATCCCATGGTAATACCCTCCCTCCCCCCACTTTCCCCTTTGAAATTCCATTCTCCATCATATCCCCTCCCCATCTCAATCAGTCTCTCTTTTCTTTTGATGTCATGATCTTTTCCTCCTCTTATGATGGTCTTGTGTAGGTAGTGTCAGGCACTATGAGGTCATGGATATCCAGGCCATTTTATGTCTGGAGGGAGCACGTTGTAAGGAGTCCTACCCTTCCTTTGGCTCTTACATTCTTTCCACCACCTCTTCCACATTAGACCCTGAGCCTTGGAAGGTGTGACCGAGATGTTACTCAGTACTCCGGTCACTTCTTCCCAGCACCATGATACCTTCTGAGTCATCCCAAGGTCACTGCCATATGAAAAGAGAAGATTCTCTACCCAAAGTGAGAGTAGCATTAATATAAGGGTATAAATATTAAGAAAAGTGCTTACTGGGCAGTTTGATAAGTATAGTATATACATTTTTTCCAGACATCAGCAGATGTTACACCCCTAGGGCTCATGACTACCCCTGTTTTAAGTTTTCAGTATCAGGGTTGTATTCCCTCCCATGGAGCAGGCCTCCAGTCCAATTGGAGGGCAGTTGGTTTCCACCATGACAGACGTGCCACTATTGCACCTGTTGGCTTGTTTGGCCTGGCTGGCCAATTATAAGGCTTGCAGTGTCCACTGTTGAGTATCTTCACTGGTGGTATCTCTTTCTCCCATTGAACTACATGTAGAATGGCTTCTTCCAGCTTTCTCTCAGATGGTCTACATGGAGGAAGTTATCAGCTCAGTTCCAGCAGGATTTCTCAGTGGCCTTGCAGCCCAAGTATGTGGAGTCTTCAGCAATACGGGTCTTACCATCTATTCCTGGTGGGAAACCAAGGGCCTCGGCAGTGGCCTATAATGTTTTGGGGCATCAGGGACGTCCCTGGCCAACAACTCACTGGAGGTATCCCATCCCTGGCACTGAAAATTTTCTAACAACGATCTATGGCTCCTGAGTGTTCCATTGTCCAAAACCGGAGGATTCCATATGATTTATTTGCATCCTCTTAGATTTTGATTAGCCCTCCCTCCACCTTTCCTTTACTCAATCTCTTCCCCTAACCTTACTTTGGGCCTTTTCACCCCCATTAATCTATTCTTCTACTTACATATATACAATATCAACCTATTAAGTACCCTCCTCCCTTCCTTTCTCTTCCCTTTATATCTCCTTTTTAACTTACTGGCCTCTGCTACTGAGTTTTTACTTCACACAGAAGTCCAATCATCTGTAGCTGGGATCCACATATGAGGGAAAACATGCGGTGCTTGGCTTTCTGGGCCTGGGTTACCTCACTTAGTATAATCCTTTCCAGATCCATCCATTTTCCTGTAAATTTCATAACATGTTGCTATTCTTTTCTTTACTCATGAAGTCATTGTTTATTCAATTTTTAAACATTTTTAAATTTATTTTTTTTAGACACACACACGCACAGAGAGAGAGAGAGAGAGAGAGAGAGAGAGAGAAAGGGAGGGAGAATTGACATGCCAGGGCCTAAGCCACTGAAATTGAACTCCAGATGCTTTAGCCAGCTAGTGGGCATGTGCTGCTTTGTGCTTGCCTCACCTTTGTGTGTGTGGGTATGTGGGATCTGAAGAGCTGAACATGGGTTCTTAGGCTTTGCAGGCAAGTGCCTTAACTGCTAAGCCATCTCTCCAGCCGTGTTTATTCAATCTAGTACCCGCACTTGGGGGTAAGAAAATGATTAAAAAATTCCTTCCTTTAGAATTTATAGAGAATTAAATATGAGGACTGGAGAGATGGCTTAGTAGTTAAGGCATTTGCCTGCCAAAGCCAAAGGATCCTGGTTCGATTCTCCAGGACCCACGTAAGCCAGATGCACAGGTGGCACATGTGTCTGGAGTTTGTTTGTAGTGGCTGGAAGCCCTGGCTCGCCCATTCTCTCTCCCTGTCTCTCTCTGTGCCTCTTTCTTTCTTTCAAATAAAATATATTAAAAAAGTTTTAAAAAGAATTAAATATGAGAGAAAACAGGTATACATGATATTTAAGACACATTATGGATGTATAGAACAATAGTTTGCAGAGGAAGTACTGATTAATTTAATACTAAGAAAGCTATTTGACTTTTTAAAAATGTGCTGTTGATTGAAACCAAGGCCTTATACCTGGTAGGCAAGAACTTCCCCACTGACCTCCACTTCCCAGCTTGCTTCATCTGTCTGTCTGTCTTGACCATCTGTTGCAGTCCGGTTCATATTGCTGGTAGAAATCACCCAACCAAGAGCAGCTACTGGGAAAAGGAGATTTATTTTGGCTTTCAGGCTCAAGGGGAAGCTCCACAATGGCAAGGAAAACGATGGCATGAGCAGAGGATGGACATCACCCCCTGGACAACATAAGGTGGACAATAGCAACAGGAGAGTGTGCCACACACTGGCATGGGGAAACCGGCTATAACACCCATAACCCCGCTCCCAACAATACACTCCCAAATATTCCCAAATATCCATCAGCTGGGAACCTAGCATTCAGAACACCTAAGTTTATGGGGTACACCTGAATCAAACCACCACACCATCTGACTGTATACTTACTTACCTGCCCACCCTGTCTGTCATCTCTCTAGAACATGAAATGGATCATTGATTAACAGAGTATAGATGATGTCAGTTCTTAGTTGATTTGCCATTGCAGTTGGACAAAGGCGCTTTAGGTTTTTCAGGCATCCAGCCACTCAGAAATCATCTTTTTTTTTTTTTTTTTTCGAGGTAGGGTTTCGCTCTAGCCCAGGCTGACCTGCAATTCACTATGTAGTCCCAGTAATCCTCCTACCTCTGCCTCCCAAATTCTGGGATTAAAGACGTGAACCACCATGCCTGGCTCACAACTGTTTTTCTTACAGAGTGAATTCCAGGTCAGCCTGGGCTACAGCACTACCCAATCTTGAAAACCCAGACCCAGACTCTAGACCCCAGACCATTCTAAAAAGAAGAGATTTTAGCTGGGTGTGGTGGTGTACACCTTTAATCTCAGCACTTGTGAGGCAGAGGTAGGAGGATTGCTGTGAGTTTGAGGTCAGTCTAGGATGACAGAGTGAGTTCCAGGTTAGCCTGGGTCGCAGTGAGACCCTACCTCAAAAAAAAAAAAAAAAAAGAACAAAAATCCAACAACAAAAGAAAGAAAAACAGTTGTGAACACTAGTATATGAAAATATCATTGTGATTTATTTATACATGAAACAGTCATAGAAGAGGTTATCTACTTTTCTTCTGTCTGTGGGATGAAAATTTATTATAATATTATGCAATAACTTGTACAGTTTGTTATTTTTATTGGCCAAGTTGAGAATTTTAAAATTTATTTTACAGATAGGTTTGATTCTTTAAAAGACAGCAGGGGTCACTGTGGGGTTTAGTTTTCCAAAGCCTATTTTAAAATTAGTGAGTTGTTGCCATTTTTATGAGTAATGCACTGAAGATTTTCAACTAAAGCCAAGAAAAGAAAGGCTGTAGACTTTTTATTCTTTGATTTTTTTTGTTCTCTATTGTAAATGTAGAAATTTTGTTGAATACTGGAAATTTTGAGGCATACCATTTTTGTGGGATCTACATTTGGTTTGTTTAGTAGATAAAAAAATCCTTGAATATCGTATTTTTTGTAAATGTATTCACTAATCTTTAAAGATTGAGATTATCTTGATTAAAATCAGCATTATGGTAGAAGAGAAAAAGCCTTTCAGTGGATGTTATGCAAGAACTTTAATTAGCTTTTGAAACATGCTTCTGTAGGTCCTAGCATCTCAGATGTATGTCAGATGTGATTTCATTAGCATACAGGCTGTCAGAGCTAACTCGCTCTGAGTGACAGATTACTCTGGATTGCAGCATTCACCAAGGAAGCACGTCAGTCTTGGTCTGACAGGTAACCTACATATTTATTTCTACATCCTTAATGAGAAACGAAAGAGAAACTACTTATTTCATAAAATTCCCTTAGGGAAATTATTTAAAGCTTTCTTTTACAATAATAATAGGCTTTCTTTTAAGAATATAAGTAATATTAATTATGTTAAACAGACTTTGAAAACTATTTTATTTATTTAAAAGAGAAAGAGAGAGAGAGAATGGGCATGCAAGGCCTCTAGCTGCTGCAAACAAACTCCAGACGCATGCGCCACCTTGTGCATCTGGCTTTATGTGAGTACAGAGGAATCAAACCTGGGTCCTTAGGCTTTGCAGACAAGCTCCTTAACTGGTGAGCCATCTTTTCCAGCCCAAGGGTTATATAGATTCTAAAGAAGATAAACCCTGATGAGTGGAAAATGTATAATACATTTACAATATAAGTGTAGACAGTGGAAAAATTTCAGCTCCTATTTTTGGTCATTCTATTAACCTAAAATAATAGCCTTTTTATGTTTGCCTGTAACTTACTAGTTATGCATTAGACCTTTCCTGGTGTCTTATTATTAGTGTTATGAAGGAACCAGGTGAAAACCTATGACATGTTCAAGACAATGACATTGTCAGTGACACATTTTAGTAGTAGTTTTACAAGTCTCTGCTCAATTGATGTGTGTTTACAATTTTTAATACATACATATATATGTATATATATATATATATTATTTTTTGGTTTTCCGAGGTAGGGTTTCACTGTAGCCCAGGCTGACAGGCTGACCTGGAATTCATTATGCCATCTTAGGGTGGCCTCCAACTCTCGGCGATCCTCCTACCTGTCTCCCAAGTGCTGGGATTAAAGGCATGCGCCACCACGCCCAGCCTAAAATTTTGTTTATTTTTATTTATTTGAGAGCGACAGAGAGAGAGAGAGAGAGAGAGAGAGAGAGAGAGAGAATGGGCACACCAGGGCCTCCAGCCACTGCAAGTGAACAAGTGAACTTCAGATGTGTGCGTCCCCTTGTGCATCTGGCTAATGTGGGTCCTGGGGAATTGAGCCTTGAACTGGGGTCCTTAGGCTTCACAGGCAAGTGCTTAACCACTAAGCCATCTCTCCAGCCCTTAAGATATTTTTTATTCCTTAGGCCTGTGTAAATTGTAGTAGTTTGAGTTTTATTTTAAAATGCATAATAATGATTTTCAATGTAATTTTTTTGTTTTTTCAAGGTAGGGTCTCATTCTAGCTCAGGCTGATCTGGAATTCACTATGTAGTCTCAGGGTGGCCTTGCACTCACTGTGTCCTCCTACCTCTGCCTCACTAGTGCTGGGATTAAAGGGGTGTGCCACCACGCCTGACTCAATGTGATTTCTTATAAACCTTTTTTTGTTTTAAATTTATTTATTTCATTAGACAGAGAGAAAGAGGGAGAGAAAGAGAGAATGGGCACACCTGGGCCTTTAGCCACTTCCAATGAATTCCAGACACATGTGCCATCTTGTGCATCTGGTTTATGTGGGTACTGGGGAATTGAACCTGGGTCCTTTGGCTTTGTAGGCCAGTGCCTTAACCACTAAGCTATCTCTCCAGCCCCTCAAAACTTTTGAAATACTTAATTGAGAGAGAGAGACAGAGAAAGAGACAGACAGACTGACTGAATGAGTGTGGGCACACCAGGGCTTCCTGCTACTGCAAACGAACTCCAGATGCATGTGCCACTTAGTGCATCTGGTTTTACATGGGTACTAGGGAATTGAACCCAGGCTGTCAGGCCTTGCAAGCAAGGGCCTTGCCATCTCTCCAGACCCTCTTTTTTTTTTTTTTTTTTTTTTGAGAGAGAGGGAGAGAGATAGGGAGAAAGAGAATTGGCGCACCAGGGCCTCAGCCACTACAATTGAACCCAAGACGTTTGCACCACCTAGTACGCATGTGCCACCTTGTGCTTGCATCACCTTTGTGCATCTGGCTTACTTGGGATGTGGAGAGAGATTGAATATGGGTCCTTAGGCTTCTCAGGCAAGCACCTTAACCGCTAAGCCATCCCTCCAGCCCCAGCCCCTCTTTTTTAACTTTTTATTTAATTTTTATTTATTTGAGAGAGAGAAGAGAGGCAGCAGAATGGGCATGCCATGGCCTCTTGCCATTGCAAACAAACTCCAGATGCTTATACCACCTTGTGCATCTGAGTTTATGTGGGTACTGGGGAATTGAACTCTAGTCCTTAAGCTTCGCAGGCAAACGCCTTAACCGCTGAGCCATCTCTCTAGCCCCTGTGCTGAGCCATCTCTCCAGCCCTTGTGCCAGCCCCGTTTTTTTTTTTTTTCCTGCCAAAGATAGTAGTTCACAGGGGCTGGAGAGATGGCTTAGTGGTTAAAGTGCTTGCCTGTGAAGCCTAAGGACCCATGTTCGACTCTCCAGGTCCCACGTAAGCCAGACGCACAAAGGTGAGGCAAGTGCAAAGGTCACACATGCCCACTAGGTGGTGCAAGCACCTGGAGTTCAGTTGCAGTGGTGAGGCCCTGGTGTGCCAATTCTCTCTCTCCCTCCCCACCCATCTCAAATGAAAAAGAGAGAAAAAAGATAATAGTTCACAGGAAACATTTAAAACACCTTTCTGGCACAGTGGACGAAGGAACTCCACAGAAGCAAGAATCGTTGTTTCCTTCCCCAAGTGTGTCAGTCACACATACAGTTAGATCTGCAGTGGACTTTAGAATAGGGATTGGTTGAATTTATAACTTAATTAATGTATTTTCTATTCAAAATATTTAAACATTTAGGGGTTTAGTTTATACATAGGGGCATTTTTGTTGTTTTGGAAAAATTTCAAAATGTAGATGGCACTTTCCCTGCATGTATTGTTAGTAAGGGGTGGTCTGGAGCAGTTACTCGTCATGCTGGTGTGCGCACAGTATTGTAGGGGAAAATATGAAGAAGATGACTGTTACAGGGGCTGAGAAGATGGCACAGTGGTTGAAGGTGTTTGCTTGCAAAGTCTAGCAGCCCGGGCTGGATGCGAGAAGTGGTGCAAATATCTGGTGTTTGTTTGCAGTGGCAAGAGACTCTGGCATATACACACACATGCACTCACACACGAACACACACACACACATGCCACAAAATAAATAAATGTTTTAAAAGATTAAGGCATCAGATTCAAGTTCTCATAAGGTAAATCACTAAAAAGAATTGTAATTAGAGTTCGGATAAATGAAGACTAAGGTTAATAGAATAACTAGGTAATGATGTTTTATGAGGTTATTAAAGCATCAAGGCAAAACAATTAATTTTGGCTTAAAGTTACAGGGTTTACACAAAGTATTTAGCTGTTTTTTTAGTGTATTTATTAAATTTTTTTTTGTCTGAGGCACAGACTGTCCTTTTTTTAAAAAAAAATTTTTATTTATTTTTGGTTTTCCAAGGTAGGGTCTCACTCTAGCTCAGGCTGACCTGGAATTCACTATGTAGTCTCAGGGTGGCCTTGAACTCTCTGTGATCCTCCTATCTCTGCTTCCTGAGGGCTGGTATTAAAGGCGTGCACCACACCCGCTGACCTTTTTAAAAAAATTTATTTTATTTATTTACTTACTTATTTGAGAGAGCAAGAGAGAAAGATGCAGACAGAGAGAGAGAGTGAGAGAATGGGTGCACTAGGGTTTCCAGCCACTCCAAACGAACTCCTGATGCATGTGCCACCTTGTGAATCTGACTTATGTGGGTCCTGGGGAATCAAACCTGGGTCCTTTGGCTTTGCAGGCAAACACCTTAACCGCTAAGGCATCTCTCCAGCCCCCCCCCTGACCTTTTTTTTTTTTTAAATGAGAGAGTGAGAGCGAGAGAGAATTGGCACGCCGGGGCCTCCAGCCACTGCAGTTGAACTCCAGACATGTGCACTACCTTGTGTGCATGTGTGACCTTGCATGCTTGCATTACTGTGCATCTGGCTTACATGGTACGTAGAGAGTCTAACATGGGTCCTTAGGCTTTGCAAGCAAGTGCCTTAACCACTAAGCCATCTCTCCAGCCCCTTCTCTGCTTTTTTTTTTTTAAATCTCACAAAGAATAACAAATGGAGATGTGACACTCTGGATTTCATTAATAATAGAAATGAATTACTTATGTACTATATTGCACATATGAAAATTTGATAATTAAGAAGATAAAGGAATGGGACACAACACTGTGAGAAGATTTGAGCATCCAGTGTGGAGGTAAAAAGGAATATGAAGGTATTCCTCTCAGATCCCATGTGGTGGGCTTCTGTAATCCTAGCACACTGACTGATGGCAAGATGGGAGACTGAGACTGGAGAATTTCCTGGAAGCTCATGGACCAGTTCAGTGGTAAACAACAATGAGAATGAGAATGAGAAAAGAGAGAGAGAGAGAAAGAGAAAGACAGACAGCCACAGATACACACTGCCTCAAAATGAGGTGGAAGGTGAGGACCAGCCTGAAAGTTATCCTCTGACCTCCACACATGCATGCACACACACATGGGTGTGCACACATATTCCTTCTTATATTGAATGTTGTTCTTTTTTTTTTTTTTCTTTTTTTTTTTTTAAAGGCAGGGTCTCGCTCTAGCTTAGGCTGACCTGGAATTCACTGTGTAGTCTCAGGGTGGCTTCGAACTCATAGCAATCCTCCTACCTCTGCCTCCCGAGTGCTGGGATTAAAAGCATGTGCCACCATGCCTGGCTTATATTGAATGTTTTTTAAGATCCTGCTATGCTAGTGCTAGGGATGTAGTAAAAAGTTAGGCCAGAAAAGCCGGGCGTGGTGGCGCACACCTTTAATCCCAGCACTTGGGAGGCAGAGATAGGAGGATCGCCGTGAGTTCAAGGCCACCCTGAGACTCCATAGTGAATTCCAGGTCAGTCTGGGCTAGAGTGAGACCCTACCTCGAAAAACCAAAAAAAAAAAAAAAAAAAAAAGGAAAAAAAAAAAGTTAGGCCAGATCCTTGTCCTGTACCTTACTGTAGGGAAGAAAACCTATGTTTTGATAATAAGATGCCAAATAGTGATAAAATAGTATGCAGAAAAATTAGGGTAAAGGGCAGTAGAGTTAAGAGTGGGAGAAGTGGATCATTTTATTTTATTTTTTAAAAAATATTTTATTTTTATTTATTTATTAGAGAGAGAGAGAAAGTGAGCATGCATGCATACAGGTGCGTGCCAGGGCTTCTAGCCACTGCAAACAAATTCCAGATGCATGTATTACCATGTGCATCTGGAATACGTGGGTTCTGGGGAATTGAACCTGGGTCCTTAGGCTTCATAGGAAAGCACCTCAACTGCTAAGCCATCTCTCCAGCCCGTGGATCATTTTAGAAAGGGGCATTGGAGCAGATGAAATGATGATTTAAGTCCTACAGACATCTGGGGTTAGATGACAGGCAAAGCACCAATAGCTAGACATTTTGGTCAATAAACAACTATAGGTCACACTTGATGTCAGAAACATATAGAACGAGAGTGAGTGACAGTGTGCATCAGCGCAGTCTTCAGCGTTTTCTTTCTGCTGGTGTCTTTGTGGCCGTCCTGCATAGCAGGGCAGCTTAGGTAGAAGGTGATATATTCCATGCTGGGAAGCTATAGGAGCCCATTTAATAGCTTCATATCGACAGGAGCCGGCATTTCGTAACTCTGTAGTGAGTTTCTAGGCTTCCAATTTGTGGAAACCCAAAATATGGTGTCCCCATCAGGTGTTTATAGTTCTCTAGGCAATATGCAGTCTACCAGTCAGGGGTTGTTTTAATCACATACAGTGTTGCCTAGTGATAGAGTTGTCAGTTGCTCTGACAGCAACCGTGCCAGTTAGGGAAGGTCATATTTTATGAGGAAGAAAATGATTTTGCTGTAGTTCTTTTGTTCACTTCTTTGCCGCTTATTATTCTTTGATTACTGCATCCAACAAAAGTTCAACGGGTTGTGCCAGTGTCAGCTGCAGAGAAGGCAAAGGAGGCTGTATTCTTATGAATGAATTAAGGCCACTTACTTGAACAAAAGAAACCCTGTTGGGGTGAATGTTTCTAGGAACTTGCATCTCAGATTGTCTTCCTGTCACCCATCCCTTCACTCTCACCCACCAACAGCATCACCCAGGAACTTGTTGCAAATACAGAGTCTCAGGGTTACTGAATTGGGGGATTGGGTTCAGCCCTCCAGGTGACTGTGTTCCGAGGCAGTTTGTAGAACTCCGTACTAGAGGGCGCAAAGTAACATGAAAAGTCTGTTCTAAGAAGGTTCACAATCCAGTGAAAGCAGAAGGGGGACTTTCTGGGCACAATGAGGTGGAATCTAATGAGGGATATGAAAAAGGAACAATGATATACGTGTCATCATGAACCCAGTATTTTGTATACTAACAAGAAAAAAAAAAAAAAAAAAAAAAGAGCCAGGCGTGGTGGCGCACGCCTTTAATCCCAGCACTCGGGAGGCAGAGGTAGGAGGATCGCCATGAGTTTGAGGTCACTCTGAGACTACACAGTGAATTCCAGGTCAGTCTGGGCTACAGTGTAATCCTATCTTGAAAAGTCAACCAACCAACCAACCAACCAACCAACCAACCAAACATGGCTTGCTGTCTGGAAGAAATGTAGGTATGAAGATAAAATATTGCCTTCTGTGGTTTATTAGGGTTCTCTGAAGAAGCAGAATGAGAGAATGCATGCGTATTATAAAAGAGATCTACTAGGGTAACTTACAGGATACAGGCCAGACATTGGCTCTTTGCAGTAGCACAGGAGAACCTAGTAGCTGCTCAGACCATAAGGCTGGATGCCTGGGAAGTCCCAATCTAGTACTGAAGGACCAGAGAATTCCTGCAAAGCTGCTGGTCTGCAGTCTACATGTGAAGGCTGATGAAACTGATTCCAGTGCCCACGGAGAATATCTTAATGGGGTAGACAGACTCATGCACCGGTTAGTAGCAAGGGCAGCCAGGCAAAAGGCACCGTGCCTTCTGGGAGCTTTCTTATGTACAGTCCATCACCGGAAGGGCTGCCCGCCCAAAACCTTACTCCACCAGTCCTTACTGGAAATGTCCGCGTAGGCCTGGCCAAGAGGTGTGTCTCTTCATTCCTGATCTGATAGACTAGCAACAGAATTTAATGGGCACAAGTGGCATGGTGTTAAAATAGAAGTGTCAGGTCAATGTAATGGAAGCATATATAAGTATAAATAAAGTCAGTGAGTTAAATTCAAAGGAGAAGAGAGAGAGGAATGTTTCAGAGCACGAATGGTTTGGTTCTGGTTAGATACTGTCCTTAAAATAGTGTTAAGTAATATACAGATTGATGGGTTAAATCGACTGACTGACTTTCTCACTGCTGTGATCAAATATCTCACTGGAAGCAACTTAAGGAAGAAAAGTTTATTTTGACCAAAAGTTTTTTAAAAATATTTTTGATCTATGTCGTCTGTCTATCTATCTATCTATCATCTATCATTTATGTATCTATGTACTCTATCTATAATCTATCATCCATATGTCCACTTATCATCTATTATCTACCTGTCTGTCTCCATCTATCATCTTATCTATTTCCAAGCAGAGAAAGATAGAAGAGAGGCAGAGAGAATGAGAATGGGTGTGCCAAGGCCTCTAGCCACTGTAAACAAACTCCAGATGCAAGAGCCACTTTGTGTATCTGGTTTTATGTGGGTACTTGGAAATCAAACCCTGGTAGTTAGGCTCTGCAGGCAAGTGCTTTGACTGTTGAGCCACCTCTCCAGCCCTGGATCTTTTTTTTTTTTTTTTTCTTTTCTTTTCATTTTTTCAAGGTAGGATGTTACTGTAGCCCAGACTGACCTGGAATTCACTATATCATCTCAGGCTGGCCTTGAACTCACAGTGATCCTCCTACCTCTGCCTCCCAAGTGCTGGGATTAAAGGCGTGAGCCACCATGCCCTGCTGGATCATTTTTAATTCACGATTTTGATAAGATTAATATAAAAAGTTAGAATCTTGAGTTTGTTTTTTTTTTTTTTTTTTTTTTTTTTTGGTTTTTCGAGGTAGGGTCTCACTCTGGTCCAGGCTGACCTGGAATTCACTATGTAGTCTCAGAGTGGCCTCGAACTCATGGCGATCCTCCTACCTCTGCCTCCTGAGTGCTGGGATTAAAGGCATGCACCACCACGCTGTGCTGAATCTTGTTTTTTAGAGTTTGAATGTAAGTGTGCTGTTCATCCTTATACTGATAGAACAACCCTTTCTTACATCAGGCACTAATCTATATTTTTATTTGTATATTCAGATCCATTAGTCCCTGTCTGCTCCTCTTTTGTGCTATTTTGTGTTTACTCTTGTGACCACAGAGAGATTTTCCATCCCTGTCAGTCCGTTTACATTCATGGTGGGAAGTTGAACGTGGAACAGACCACTAGGACTTTAGTATACTGGTGTGTTTCCTGGATTCTCGGCCCATAGAGCATTTCCAGGTTTATCTGAAAGAGGAGATGGACTGTGTTTACCTCTGCCCGAGACCGCCTAGATCAGAGCTGCTTAAACTTTTCCACCTGCTTGGCCGGGTGTGGTAGCGCACTTCTTTAATCCCAGCACTCGGGAGGCAGAGGTAGGAGGATCGCCGTGAGTTCGAGGCCACCCTGAGACTACATAGTGAATTCCAGGTCAGCCTGGGCTAGAGTGAGACCCTACCTTGGGGTTGGGGGGGAGGAATGAAAAACTTCTCCACCTGCCATTTTTTCCCCCGAAAAGTATTTACTCACAATAAATATATAAAATAGGTATGCAACTCAAAACATTTTCTGATAATAAATCATAACATTATTTTAAAACAATTCTTTGGTATACATATAATGTTATCATTTGTTAAGGGTGAAAGTAAGTTTACATATGAGTGAGATAGAAATTCATATTTTAAAATAAAGAATTAAATCTTGGCTGACTCTTTTATATGGCAGGACTGTGCTACAATGTGCATCTGGCAATGTGGGTTCTGGGGAATCCAACCTGGGTTCTTAGGCTTCGCAGGCAAGTGCCTTAGCCGCTAAGCCATCTCTCTAGATCTTTTGTTCTTTTTTGAGACAGGGTCTCATGTAACATGTAGGCATGTTTGGCTTTGAACTCCTGATTGTTCTGTTTTTATGTTGCTGGTGCAAGGATAATAGTCCCAATAATATATAATACTGTTGTGTGCCCAACACTTTGTGCCAAAATTCATATGATTTTTACATGACGTACAAGTTAGCAACTCAGCAGTTTTATGTGAGTTCTGGGGATCAAATGCAGGACCTCATGCTTGCAAGGCAAACTTTACCAACTGAGCTATCTCTCCAGTCAAGAATGTTTGCTTTATAAAACTGAATGGGTAAAATGGAATCTCAAAGCAGTTTTAATTTGTATTACCCTCATGTCTAAGAATGGTGAATACTTTTGTTTTTTCTAGGTAAGATCTCACTTTAGCCCAGGCTGACCTGGAATTCACTATGGAGTCTCCGGGTGGCCTTGAACTCACAGCAATCCTCTTACCTCTGCCCCCGAGTGCTGGGATTAAAGGCGTGTGCCACCACACCCGGCTGTGAATACTTTTAAAATGTTTATTGCCATTTTTATTTCTTCCTTTGAACTGTTTGTTCATTAGCTCATTTATTTATTGGATAATTAATTTTTCTGGTAATTAATTTTTGCAGGACTTAGTATATTACAGATATCAGTCTCCTACTGGAGATACAGTTGGCAAAGATTTTCTGTCATTCTGTCTGCTGTCTCTTCACTCTGCTCAGTGTTTCCTTTGTTGTGTAAAAACTTCTTAATTTTATGTAATCTCACTTGTCACCACTTGGGTTATTTCTTGTGCTGCTGGAATCCTTTTTAGAAGATCTTTGCATGCCTATATCTTTTGAAGTGTTTTGTCTATATTTTCCTGTAGCAGTTTGGTTCAAGTCTTCCATTAAAGTCTTTGATCCATTTTGAATTGATTTTTGTGCAAAATGAGAGAAACTGTATATATCCAGTTTTCCCAGCACCATTTGTTGGAAAGGCTGTCTTGTTTCTAATGCATTTTTTTCTGGCACCTTTGTCAAAGATTAGACGGGTGAGAGATGGCTCAGTGGTTAAAGATGCTTGTTTGTAAAGCCTGCTGGCCAGGCAGTTCCTCAGAACCCACATAAAGCCCAGTGCATAAAATGGTGCACACATCTGGAGCTTGTTTGCAGTGGCAAGAGACCCTGGCACACCCATTCTGTGTCCCTCCCTAGCTCCCACCACTCCTCTTCCCCCTCACAAATAAATACATAAGTAAATAAAAATATTTAAATAAATATTAGATGGGTGTAATTGTGTGAGCTTATTTCTGGGTTCCCTTTTTAATTCTATTGGTCAGTGTCTGTTTTTGTGCCACTACCATGCTTGTTTTGTTACTATGGCTCTAGTATATTTTCAGATCAAGTATCTTGAGTATTAATCATGCTGTTTTTTTTTTAAACTTTATTTTCATTGATTTATTTGAGAGTGAGACAGAGGCAGAGAGAGGGAGAGAGAGAATGGGCGTGCCAGGGCCTCCAGCCACTGAAAATGAACTCCAGATGCATGCGCCCCCTTATGCATCTGGCTTACGTGGGTTCTGGGGAATTGAACTGAGATCCTTTGGCTTTGCAGGCAAACGCCTTAACTGCTAAGCCATCTCTCCAGCCCCTGTTTTTTTTTTTTTATTATTATGGCTCTGTAATATAGTTTCAGATCAGATAATATTATACCTTAAGAATTAATCTTTCTGTTAGGATTGCTTTAGGTATTCCAGATGTTTGTGAATTTTCAAAAAATTTTAAGTCCGTACATTCATTTTCACAATATTAATTAAGCCAATCCATGAGCATAGGAGGTCTTTTCATATTTTAGTGTTTTTTTGCAGTTTAAAAAATTTTTTAGTCTATTGCCATACTACCCCGAATGCGCCTGTGATGACTTTGTGTCAACTTGATCTGTTTAGGAATCCACAGACATTCCTCATAAGTAGGTCTCTGAGATTGCCTCTAGGAAGGATTATCTAAAAGGAGGAAGTCCTTCCCCCAAGGTGAGCCCTTCCCCCAGAGTGGGCACCCCCTCTCGGAGGGGGCTTTATCTAAGGAAGCTCTGGGAAGCCAAGTATCCCCTCCTCCCGCCTGGTTGCGGCGCTGCCTGCTGTCATCCAGTATGGACTGAAGACCAGTGTGGACTGGAGAGCAGCGGCTCTCCTGGAAGCCTCCAGACCTTCAGTGTCAAATTGGGACTGCTGAGGCATTCAGCCTTGTGGACTGAGCAGTACCAGATTCCTTGACTCTCAGGCCTGCAGATTGCTATTGTCGGGCTGCTGTAAACTAACCCAATAAATTCCCTTTTAATACAATTCATTATCTGTTCAGTTCCTCTAGAGAACCCTGACTAATGCAGCACCCAATGTCATCTGATCTTGGAAGCTGAAAATTTTCACTGTAGAGGTTCATCTCCTTGGTTAGGCTTATTCCTAGATAATTAATTAACTAATTCTTTTGGGCTGGGGAGATGCTCAGCAGTTATAGGAGCTTGCTTGCAAAGCCTGGTGGCCTGGGTTCAATTCCCTAGTATGCACACAAAGCCAGACTCAGAGTGACGCATGTGTCTGGAGTTCGTTTGCTGTGGCTGGAAGCCCTGGTGTACCCATTCATTCTCATTCTGTCTCAAATAAATAAATATTTATTTAATTTTTAAAGCTATGTGAATGAGCACACCAGGGCCTTCAGCCTCTGCAAATGAACTCCAGATGCATGTGCCACACCTGGCTTACATGGGTCCTGGGGAATCAAACCTGGGTCCTTTGGCTTTCCAGGCAAGTGCCTTAACCACTAAGCCATCTCTCTAGTCCCACACCTGTTTTTTTATGTGGTGGATTGGACTAAACCTGGGGTTTTGTGCATGCTGGGCAGCATTCTGTCAACTGAGGTACCTCCCTAAATCCGGTTTACAAGAATTCTGTTGAGAACTTTTCAGGGTGCTTTCATCAGGAAACTTGCTCTATAGTTTTTGTACCAGTTACTTTCTCATTTGTGTGTACAGATACCCCATCAAAAGCAATTTATGGAAGGTAAAGGGTTTAATTTGGCTTACAGTTTGAGGGAAAGTTTCATCATGGTAGGCTGGAGTAGTGGCAGAGCTGGTCACATCTCACCAGAGTTGGGAAACGGAGTGAACAGCAATTGGGGTATGCAACAACTCAAGGCTCATCCTCAGCGATCACTTCCCATGGCAAGGATCCACCTCGGAAGGGTCAAGCAGCGCCACCTTCTGGGGACCAACTTTTAATCATATACACCTGTTGGGGCCATTTAACATTCAGACCACAACAGTTTTCTTTCTTTACTATGTCCTTATCTAGTTTTGGTATCAGGGCAGTGCTCACTGCATCCAATGAGTTTGATGGGGTTTCTTTTTTTTTTTTCTTCCTTTCTTTTTTTTTGCGGGGGGGGGGGGTTCAAAGTAGGGTCTCACTCTAGCCCAGGCTGACCTGGAATTCACTATGTAGTCTCAGGGTGGCCTCGAACTCTATTTTACGGAACATTTTTTTTGTTGTTGTTTTTTCGAGGTAGGGTCTTACTCTAGCCCAGGCTGACCTGGAATTCACTATGGAGTCTCAGGGTGGCCTCGAACTCACGGCGATCCTCCTACCTCTGCCTCCCGAGTGCTGGGATTAAAGGTGTGCGCCACCATGCCTGGCTATTACAGAACATTTTGATAGGTCTTGGTGTTGCTGTTCTTTGAAGGTTTGGTAGAATTTAGCAGTGAGTCCATCTGGTCCTGGCTTTTCTTTGCTGAGAAACTTAGCACCGCTTCAATCTTATCAGCTGTTAGGCCTTTGTTTTAAGTTGTTTATACCCTCTTGATTTAATTTTGATAGGTCATTTTTGCTTAGGAACTTACCCTTTCTAATATGTTTTTCCAGTTCTGTGAATGTAAGTTTCCAAAACTTTTCCTGGTGGCTCTCTGGATCTCATTGGTATATCTGTAGTAACTGCTTCCTTTTCACTCCTGATCTGGGTCTTCTCTGTCTTTCTTTTGGCTAGTTTGGCCCTGGGATTGTCAGTCTTGTTTATTATCTCAAAGAATCTACTATGATAGATTCTGTGCATTGTTTGTTTACTCTCCATTTCTGCCCTAATCTTTATTAATTCCTGCTATCTACTGCTTTTTGTTTGGATTGTTCTTGTCTTTTAAGACCCTTAGGAGCATCTTTAGGTTACATATTTGAGGTCTTTCTGATTTTGATGTCAGTTCTCCTATCAGTTTTCCTCATAGAACTGCCTTATTTCTATCACAGAGGTCAGTTGTGCTCTCTGTTTTCTTCGACTCTAGGAATCTTTATATCTCCTTCCTAATTTCTCTGAGGACCTCTGGTCATTCAGGAGTGATTGTTTAGTTTTGATGTATTTTTGTAGTTCCTGTAATTTTTTTTTACTATTGACTTCTAATTTCATTGCAATGTAATCTAGTAAGATACAAGAAATTTGATAAGACATGCTTTGTATCCTGGAATGTGGTCCATTTTATAGAAGGTTCCATGAGGGTGTTAGGAATGTGTATTCTGAATCTGCTGGATAGGGTATTTTATGTATATCAGTTAAGTCCATCAGGTTTCTTTGTTGATAATTACTCTAGATGACTTACATAGAGATAAGAGTGGGACATTAAAACACTCACTATATCAAGACTTATCTGATCTTTTGTGTGTATTTTATGAAATTTGGAGCTCCAATGTTTAATGTATATTTATTTATAATTTCTCTCTTTTTTTTTGTTTTTTGAGGTCTTGGAACTCTCTCTGTAGTCCCAGGCTGGGCTTGAACTCACAGTGATCCTCCTACCTCTGCCTCCCAAGTGCTGGGATTAAAGGCATGTGACAGCACACCTGGCTTATATCTCTTAATTAATTGTCCCCGTTATTAATATGTAGTAGTCTTCTTTAACTTTTTTGCATAATTTTAGCTTGACTAGATATGAATCAAGTTTTTGGCTTCTGTTTACTTGATAGATTTTTTTTTCCATCCTTTTATCTCAGTCTGTGGGTGTCTTTACCAATGAACAGTGAGGTATGATTTATGAATTGAGGCCATTTGTGTTTAAGGTTATTACTGAAGGATACTTCTCTTTTTTAAGATTTATTTATTTGTGAGAGAGAGAGAGAATGGGCATGCCAGGGCTTCCAACCACTGCAAACAAACTCCAGATGCAGGTGCCACCATGTACATCTGACTTATGTGGGACCTGGAGAATCAAACCTGGATTCTTAGGCTTCGCAGGCATGCGCCTTAACTGCTAAGCAATCTCTCCAGCCCTGAAGGATATTTCTAATTCATATAATTTTCTTGGTTGTTTTTCTGGCTGTTTGGGTTACTTTTGCTTCCTTACATATTAGTTTTAGGAATTTACTGATTGACTACATTGGATCTGATGTATTCCTTCCTAGCTTTTCTTCGTTTGTCTATTCCTTTTATGAACTTTCTGTCCTCTGCTCTCATGATTGGGACTGTCTTTCTTCTGCCTTTGTGTGTAGGCTTATTTTTTTTGTCATGAGTATTTTAAAATATTTTATTTTTATTTATTTATTTGAGAGAGAGAGATACAGAAATAGGCAGGTAGAGAGAGAGAGAGAGAGAGAGGGAGAGAGAGAGAGAGAGAATGGGCATGCCAGGGCCTCCAGCCACTGCAAATGAACTCCAGATGTGTGTGCTCCCTTGTACATCTGGCTTACATGAGTTCTGGGGAGTTGAACCTGGGTTTGGCTTTGTAGGCAAGTGCTTTAACCACTAAGCCATCTCTCCAGCTTATGTTATGAGTTCTTTTTTTTAAAAAAAGATTTTCTTTATTTATTTGAGAGAGAGGAAAGAGGTAGATAGAAAGAAAGAGAGAATGGGCACGGCAGGGCCTCTAGCTGCAAACGAACTCCAGATGCATGTGCCCCTTTGTGTATTTGACTTACGTGGGTCCTGGGGAATTAAAGGGTCCTTAGGCTTCACAGGCAAACACCTTAACTGCTAAGCCATTTCCCCAGCCTCTGTCATGAGTTCTTGGTGCTAAATGAAAATTAGAAATGTTGCTTCGTGAATTGAAGGACTCTGATGACTTAAAGAATATTCTTTTACTAAAGACAGCCTATACTTATTGAGGTACTTTAATTTGATTTATTTATTTATTTATTTATTTATTTATTTATCTTTTTCTGGTGCTGGGGCTCAAAACCTAGGGCCTAGTGTGTGCTAAGCAAGTGCTGTACCACTGAGCTATACTATACCCAAGACCATGATCTATTATGGATGGGAAAGAATTTACTTAAATCTCTTCCTAAATGTTTATGTCTAAAAAGTCTGAATGATTGAACTCAGTTTTAGTGTTTCATTTTGTTTTATTATTTATTTATTTATTTGACAGAGAAAGGTGGGGGAGAGAGAGAATGGGCGCACCAGGGCCTCTAGTCACTGCAAACGAACTCCAGACATGTGCGCCCCCTTGTGCATCTGGCTAACGTGGTCCTGGGTGTCGGCCAAATAGCAGCAATGGTCAGCTCTGGAGTGTGACGCTGATGGGACACCGTTCAGCAGGGTTGCGGTGTCCAAGACGTTCTTTGGCAGGGCCAAGAAGTCTTTCAGTGACCTCCTAGCGTGCCTGTTGTCTGACAGTTTGTGCTATTGCTATCTTTTCCTTGGATTTTTGGAATTATTATAAGTTTTTTACTACTTATTTTGCTTTCATTATCCTCTTCTCAGTAGTAATAGGGGAATCCAATTCAGATGTGTTTATACAATCACCAATGATTAAAACAGGAAAATAATGTTTCTTCAGAAATTTTGAGGCTGTAATGTTTAAACAGGTAAAACTGTTTATGGATCCTGAAACTACAACTAGTTTGAATGTACAAAGTTTCTTAACACCACAAATGTATATTTCACCTAATGAGACATGTTCCTCGCAATGCTATGTCTCATGCCTTACCAATTGTTCCCAAGAAACATTACTTATGATTACAGGAATTAATGGACACATTTCCTGAACCAACAGATGACTTACTAGAAAAGGAGCCTGAAATGCTAGGGAGCAAAAGTAAATATCTTTCAAATAATCGGCTTGGGCCCCACAAGGAAGTAAAACAGAATGTGTAACTTTCACAGTTAACAGTAGAGTTGGGTTGGGCTCCTAAAGGAAAGACATCAATGCAAAACACTGGTTGGATAGATCAACTTCTATCATATACAGGGGCATACATTAATGGAGCAAGGATGGTCTGGAGAGATGGAATAAGAGTTAACTATCAAAATCTTCCTTTCATAGAGAGACTTGCAAGGTCAGGACCAAACTGTATAATGGAGCAACAAAGAAAGGTCATAGACAATTAAGTCAGTATTGGATTAGAAATAGAGAAATTTACTGTTATTCAGGCCACAAGATAATATTATGTAGAGTGGCTAACACTGCTCTTTCTGAGGTCAAAATGACTATCACTTTATAGCAGCAAGAGCTGCCTGCCAGGGCTCTTGGCTAGTTTCCATGAGCCTGGGTAAGATATTAACCAGCTTACAATCCTTGACTTTCTTGTTTAAGATGTCAGAATGTCTATGGGGCAAGAGGTTTGTGAGTTAAGCAGAAACAGGGGAAACCAAGGGAAAAGAGGAATATTATGCAAGATTTCTTAAAGAATAGAAGCTAGATGAATAAGTTGCTATGTCTTGCTTATAAAAAAATAATGCATTGTAAAAATATAAATAAAGAAGCAGAGCTTTGCTCTGCATCCAATATGCTTCACCTGAACCACTGGTCCACATCATTTCCTCACAACGCCGAGTTTTACAACCCCGCTGAGGCTGGACCTCGGCACCTGGGGAGTCGAACTTGGGTCCTTTGGCTTTGCAGGCAAACGCCTTAACCGCTAAGCAATCCCTCCAGCCCTAGTGTTTCATTTTGAAAAGTATATATATATATATATATAGCTTTAGCAAACGTTTTAAGAAATAACAAAATGGAATTATGTTGAAGCATTATGATATTGTCCTATTATTGTATTTTAAAAATTTACTGGTTCTCTTTACTTTTTTGCTGTTTAGCCGGCCCCAGAAAGTGTGTTTATGTCCATTTCTACCAGTACACCCACTCCATATCTCTACCCAATTGTACATAATTCAGCATCCAGCAGAGGTGAGTTAAATTTTACAAACTTTACAGTTCCAGGTAGAATATGAGTACACAGAGAAAGCATGCAGATAAACATGCCCTCCCTCCTAGATGTTAGTGTTTGGAGAAGAAATACATGACAAGCGTTTGCCCTTTAGGGAAGGAAGTTTTGTACGTCGTATGTCAAATACATGAGACATGCTTCATAAGGATTGTGTTATTTAGTGGTATAAAGACTTAGCACACTGATAGTTTGTGGGCAGATGCTGAACTAAGAAAATCATTGCTTTTTAACTTTTTGTCAAAGATTAGGTTCCTAGTTGTTTTTGCTAAAGTAGAAGTTACTTTTGCATTTTAGTCTTACAAAGTGAATATGTAAGTACATTTTCTCATTTGTTTTAGATATATAGAATGAATATATATGTTACATGTATATGTTGTCTGCAAGACATTTTGATTAATACTTTCCTGGGCTGATTAGAATTATACATGTTCCAGTGTGTATGTGTGTTTGTAACTTTGGGTTAGTTGTAGTAAGGAGAGTATGTAAGGCAGCCACATAATTACACCTGATACAAGCTAGTCAGTACATGTAGCAAGTGGACTGAGTGTCAGCCCAGGTTAAACTCAGTATTTAGGGTGCAGGGCAGCTTATGTCCAAGTTGGACTTTCAAAGGAATATTAAGTTTTAAGTTCTGCAACCCACTCAAAATTTTTGACAAAGACATAAAAGAAGTTAATTTGTCTTTTCCCTTTTCTACATGATGAAATACCTTTTTAATTGCAAGTTGTAAAATATTTCATTTGTTGGCAGCTCTTTTTTTCAGACTTAACCATGTGCATTTATTGGAATTCTAATAACTTGGTCACTAGAATTATTTTACTGAATTTAAACTTACAAAGTTGTATAGCTCAAATTTATGTAAAATGATAGCCCTCTGCCCATAGAGGTTTCGTTTAAACACAAGTTTTTTTTTTTTTTTTCTTTCTTTTTCAAGGTAGGGTCTCACTGTAGCCTAGGTTGACCTGGAATTTACTATGTAGTCTCATGCTGGCTTTGAACTCACGGCGATCCTCCTCCCAAGTGCTGGGATTAAAGGCGTGTGCCACCACGCCCAGCTCTAAACACAAGTTTTGATGGTGAATACTGTTTTCATTGTATAGTATATATAGTATGGTGCTTCTTTATTGTTGTTTGGTCGTAGATACAAAATAGCTCTTAAAATGTAGGTGTTTTCATTGATTAGTAGCAATTTTAATATTTTAAGTCATATTTTTTTGGCCATGATAAATCTACAGCTTAGATGATCTATCCTAAACAATGAATGTTATTACCATATTTTATGTGTACTAAAGTCCATTCATATTGCTTTCTTTATAAGCAAAGGGACATCCCATTCTTCATCTAGTTCAGTACTGGGTAACTTTAGCATGCTGTTATCCATAACAGAATATGCCAACTTCATGATTCTCCACAAAAATATGATTGACACTCATTTGAATAGACTCCAGGAGGGAGCTCTGGGAAAAGAAACTAGGTGGGAAAGATGATAGGGAAGTGATGTGATGGAACATTTTGAGTAGGTATTATGCATTGTAGAAAACAAGGTTGAAACAAAAAATGATTTAAAAAATTTTTACAAGAAAGAAATGTTATATTAAACTGCATGGCCTTTGTGAACAATGTGTATTTAGCCATAATAATATAACCATTGTTTATCGATTTAGCTGAAACTATTCCAGGATGTGAGAGTGATCTGTGGAGTAGAATGCTAAGCTCATTTGTGTGAGAGGTTGTACTTACAGAGTGCAGCTATTGATGGTGGGGGCTTTAGAAAGAGATTGCCCAAGTTCAAGTCATTGGTAGCACCTCAAACTCTGTGACCCTGAGCAAGTTAGTTATCCTGTCTGGGCTTCAGCTCCCTCATTAGTAAATGGACACAGTAGAAGTTAGATAGCTAGCTTTCTTCTTTCTTTTCCCCTTCCCTTCCCTTCCCTTCCCTTCCCTTCCCTTCCCTTCCCTTCCCTTCCCTTCCCTTCCCTTCCCTTCCTTCCTTCCCTTCCCTTCCCTCCCCTCCCCTTCCCCCCCCTCCTCCCCTCCCCTCCCCTCCTCTCCCCTCTCCCCTGTTCTCCCCGTGGGACAGTTATATCCATGCACTGCACTGGGACTTACGTGCCTTCATATTAGCTATGATGATGATTATGCATAGTTTAAAGGTAACATATAAAATTGAAAAGTCAAGAAATTCAAGACAGACACACTATAGGAAATATGTAGATAACTCATAGAAGAAATAGCTAAAAAAATGATTGCTTCCTGGAAGTGGTCCTGGGGAATAAATACATCTAGGAACAGCTGTGGCATTTAAAATCTTGAATAACATTTAATTTGATAAATATATGCATTGCTTTAACAAATATTTGGAAGGTAAGGAGGGAAGAATATTACATGAAACAATGGAAATTTCTTAAAACCCACCTATGGCATCGTTGCTAACCACTTGGCTCCATAGGAGTAATGATAGGATAGTGGTAACAAGGTAGTTCTCAGTGTCAGAAGGTAAGATGCTGAAAAAAAGAATCACTAATGGTAATCAAATTGATGGCATTTTCAGAATGTCACTAGCCTTCTCCACTCTGAAGTTATTATTTACTTTTTCCCCCATATTCCGTTCTTTGGAAGGCCAGAAGTACCCCCACACTTGCATGGGAGGGAGGAAGTAAGTGTCACTGTCTAGAATGGGGTGTATTTCCATTACAACACAGTTGTTCTAGAAGGAAGGTGTTTTCTTCCTCCATCATGTATTTGTTTAGTCATTTATATATAACATTTTGGATTATTTATGCTTTGGCTTATAAGCTAATATTACTTATTTTATTGTTCAAATCATTCCAACTACCATTAGGACTTCTTTAAATTGTTACCTGTGTCCTTTTGCTATGCCCATGGTTTCTGGTTTTTTTTTTTAAGCTTTTTCTTGCTTTTTGGTTGAAAGATCTAGTATAAGCTGATATAGTGCACAGTGTAATTACTGTTGAAATACAAAGCTTATCAGATGGCAACTCTAGGTTGAGAGACCCTGTCTCAGGGAAGCAATGTGGATGAGCTGTGGAGAAGGGCACCCGAAGTTCTCTGGCCTCCACATGCACATGCATGGTATCTGCACATTTGCATACTTACATGCTTACACTACACATAATATACCACTGTGTGCACACACACACACACATACAAACTTACCAGAATAAATTATTGAGTTAAACAGAAATTTATGTCTGCTTATCTTCTAACCATTATATAAGTTATTTGATGAGTAAACCTTGTAAGCATACTCAAATAGGTTATAAATGTATGCTTGTATTATGCTTCATACTGATAAATCTGAGAAACATTACCTTCTTAATAAACTATGGTTTTTAGTAAAAGACATGTGAAAATATATAAAGTTATAAATCAAATTTTTTTCATAAAAAATTTGTTTTCACCAGTGCTATGAATGAAACCTAGAGCTTTTTAACCTCCTAAGCCAGCACTTTACCTGAGCTTTACCTGCAGTACATCACAAAAGTTTTAAAATCCATGTTTTAATTAATTTTTCACTAAAGGAAAGCAAAGTGTTGCGGACAGTTCCTCTGCTCACAGCATGCCTCCCCCAGGACAAGTGTAAAGTTATGATTGGTCGTCGCTTCAGTGAAGAAAGGTAAATTTAACCACTAGGGCTGTTGAAAACAGTGCTTTTCTACATGGAGCTTTCTTGGAAACGTTAAAATTATGTCAATGGCAATTGGATAGGAAAGCCTTGATGAGAAAATAGTAGTTAATTTTGGCTAAGGAGTCAACATGAGTGAACAAAATATGAATCACCTCTTGTGGAAATGAGGTGGCCATTACATTCATGACCTCACAGCGACTTGTTACTGGTGTAACCTGCTCCATCATGAAAACGACATCAAAACAGAAGAGGTGCTAGGTGGAAAGAAGGGTTCAGTGGAAGGAGGAGGGGGAACAAGAGAAGGTAAAAGGGAGGGGATTATGATCCAAATGTATCATATACATGTATGAAAACAAAAAAATTGAGAGTTCTGATTCATACTTTAATATTTTATTTATTTATTTATTTGACAGAGAGAAAGAGGGAGGGAGGGGGGGAGAGAGAGAGAGAGAGAATGGACGTGCCAGGGCCTCTAGCCACTGCAAACGAACTACAGACGCATGCACCACTTCGTACATCTGGCTAACATGGGTCCTGGGGAATCAAACCGGGGTCCTTTGGCTTTGCAGGCAAATCCAAAGCCATCCCTCCTGCCCTGATTCATGCTTTAGACCTAATTAAACAAATAGCTAGAGAGTACCTTTCACTAGGAACTAAACAAGCATAGTAAAACTTTTATTTTCTTCATAATCTAATAAAGGTGTCTTAAAATTTTTAGGGATGTTGAACTTTCAACTGTTTGCCGGGAGTCTGGTACATTAATATTATATCCAGGTGCTGAGGCTACTAATTTGGAAGAATTTATTATAGACGCTCCTGTTTATCCTTCCACAATCATCCTCATTGATGGTACATGGAGCCAGGCTAAGGATATCTTTTATAAGAATTCCTTATTCCGACTTCCCAAACAGGTAATCTAATATTTTAATAAAGAATAAGGACAAACGTATAATTGTACCTACTATTTATATTTTTGTTGAAGACTTATATGTATGTCTTCATATATGAACTTAAAGGTATTTATTTGTGTGAATGTATGCAGATAGGCATGTCTATGCTGCATGTGTATATTTATATTGAGTACATTTATACAGAAAATTTCATATGTGTCATCCCTTTTCCATTCCTATTGCTATAGTTCACTGTAGGTTGGGCATTTTGATCCTGAGCGCCTTTCAAATGTTTAAGCAGTAGGTTTTAGAATTAGCAATTTTTACCGGGCATGGTGGCGCACGCCTTTAATCCCAGCACTCGGGAGGCAGAGGTAGGAGGATTGCGGTGAGTTCGAGGCCACCCTGAGACTCCATAGTGAATTCCAGGTCAGCCTGGGCCAGGGTGAGACCCTACCTCGAAAAACCAAAAAAAAAAAAAAAAAAAAAAAAAAAAAAGAATTAGCAATTTTTATGTGTATGAATATTTCTTGTTAAGGCATGTCATATTTACTTAGTAACTAAATTATCTAGTTCGTTATTAGAAATGACTAAATATTTTACATGACACCTTAAAAATATTATTTATTGCTGAGCATGGTGGTGCATACCTTTAATCCCAAGCACTCAGGAGGCTGAGATAGGAGGATCACTGTGAGTTTGAGGTCAGCCTGAGACTACATAGTGAATTTCAAGTCAGCCTGAGCTAGAGTGAGACCCTACTTCAAAAGCCAAATATATATATATGTATGGCTTGGTGGTTAAGATGCTTACCTGCAAGACAAAAGGATCTAGGTTCAATTCCCCAGAACCCATGTAAGCCAGATGCACAAGGTGGCACATGTGTCTGGAGTTCATTTGCAGAACTGAAGATCCTGGTTCACCCATTCTTTCCCCCCCTCATCTTTCTTACCACTTTCTTATTCTCTCTCTCTCTAAAATCAATAAAATGAATCAATAAACAATTATTAAAAAAGAAAATACTTAAAAAAATTATTTGTGAGAATGAGAGAGAGCCTATGCACCATGCCAGGGCCTTTTGCTGCTGAAATGAATTCCAGACACAAAAACTTTGTCAGTCTGGCTTTGTATGGGTACTGGGGAACCGAACTCCAGCTGGCAGGCTTTGAAAGCAAGTGTCTTAAAAAAATTTTTTTTTTTATTGACAACTTCTATACTTACAATCAACCATGATAATTCCCTCCCCTCCCCCACTTTCCCTTTCGCAGCTCCACTCTCCATCATATCCCCTCCCTCTCTGGGTTAGTCTCTCTTTTATTTTGATGTCATCATCTTTTTCTCCTATTATGAGGGTCTCAAGCAAGTGTCTTAACTACTGAACTATCCCCTGAGCCCACATGGTACTTTTTTGGTGCTCATTATTGTAAACATATGGTTCATCCTTTAATCTTTTGATATAATTAGTAATAATATATTTCTTAATAGTGAACCATTTTTGGTGTACCTTGATGACCTCTTTTGATTATTAGAGTGTTTTGATTATATAGCTGAAATTTATATTTTACTTAATGTAATTTAATTATAATGTATGTTTTTCATACTTCCATTAGTAGGTTTGAGCATTAAGGTAATATTAACTTCATAGGATTTTAACTTCACACATTTTAGTATTTCTTTGTAGCCTAGGGTAGTTTAATTTTGAAATTAATTCCTTCTTAAAAATTAGGTGGAGCGTAATTGCAACCATCTGGTCTGGTCATTTAAAAAATGGTAGCTTTAAATCAATCAAACTCTTATATGGAAACTGTTCAAGTTTGGTACTTATATTTGGTCTGTCTTCTTTTATGTTACTTTAAAGAAAATTTTCTCTTCCACCAGGTTAGGTGATTGGCTGGTATATATTAATATAATTGTTAAAATAAATAATTATTTTAACTTAAGAATGTGTTATTTTTCTAACCCTATATACCTGGATACCCACACAGTTACACACAGACATGGGCACTCATACTTTCTCCATGAAGAATCAAAAGAGGTATTTCCTGTTTTATTTATTTTGAGACAAGGTCTTATCATGTTAGCCATGCTGACCTTGAACTTTTAGCTTCTTAAGGGCTGAGATTACAGGTGTGTGCTCTGTGCCTGGAAAGATCTCTCTATTTTATGAGCTTTCAGAAATATAAGCTTTTACATTGTTTATAATGGCAGTTATACTTTACTTTCATTTCATTAATTTTATGTTGATCAATTTTCAGGTTTTTTCTTATTTTTGTTTTTTTGAGGTAGAGCCTTGCTCTAGCCCGGGCTGACCTGGAATTCACTATGTAGTCTTAGCGTGGTCTTGAGCTCATGACAATCCTACCTCTGCCTCCTGAGTGCTGGGATTAAAGGCATGTGCCACCACACCCAGCTTCAGTTTAATTTTAGTTGACATTATGCTTATACATGTTTATGTGGTGCTTCTGATACTGATTCATGTGTCCATTGCTTAGTGACTAAACCAGGGTACTTAGTATATTCCTGCACAAGGCCCCAGGTTTCATTCTCAGCACTGTAAAAATAGATAAAATAAAATAAAAATAAATTAAGGTTGTGAAGGCTGCAGTATTTCCTAAGTAAAACTTTGTTTATATTTGATTGTTGGGGTTGAACTGTTCTATCCATAGCACTGAAGTGACTTGTAATAGTGATTTCTTTATATCTTGGGTTATCAGTGGATTCTTAATTCACAAGTGTTATATTTTTTGATGACTCATATTTATTTTATTGAATTGGGATAAAAGAACATCAACTGCATCTTTTTAAGTATATAAATTATTTATTTTTTCTTTTTCTTTTTCCATTTTTCAAGGTTGGGTCTCACTCTAGTCCAGGCTGGCCCAAAATTCAGTGACCCTCCTATCTCTGCCTCCCTGAGGGCTGGGATTAAAGGCATGCATCACCATGCCCAGTTTATGTATATGATCTCTATATGAATAAGTATATAGTAGGTTTGGGATTATAAAAAGGTACAGTCTAGGGATTGTATTATTTTCATTATTGATTTTAGTATTATTAATTTCTTTTTTCTGTAAATTTAATTTGGTATGCTTGGGCTACATGTCTTGAAAATAGTGTATGTGATGTTCAGACTGCATGCTTTCAGTGGTTTCTCCATGGTGTGCTTCTGCTCTGTCGGTGGGCTCATGCAAGCCATGCACTTCGTGAAGAGTAAGCCAGGACTTTTATTTCAAGTTCTTTCTAGTTAACCAAGATGCAGATACAATTTTAGCTGAGACTCGCCTATATATGTCAAGCAGTTCTATAAATTGGCTATTGTGGTAAGTACTTAGAATAGGCCAGTCCTAATTCCAAGAGCTTTGCATATTACTTAGTCTTTAGATTTCATGAGATGGTAGGTTTGGTTGTCTGAGATAACAAATGAGGAAACTAAGACACAGAAAAAGTAACTTTCTTGAGGTCACCTAAGTGTTTTGTAGCATAACTGCAGTTTGAACTACTTCCAAGTGGAAGCTTTCCAAGTTATTTAGATAGAATAGCTTCTGTCCTGTTTCTAAATGGAAGCCTTCCATGTAAGTCATGAAGATTTATCTCACTTCTTTTATGAGAGGTGGAGATGGAGCCTACTGTACCTCATATTTCTCCCCTGTCCCCCTTCTTGCAACTACAACCATAGGAAAACAGCAAAATACTAAAATGAAACACCAGCTAGATTTGACTGCATAATGGGAAAACAATGTAATTTGTGAATTTATACCTTGATAATTTTATATAGTCATGTGCCACATAATCCTGAACCACTTTTGGTTAAGGACAAATAAGATATTCTACACTGGTCTCTAGGACTGTATTTTCTAGTGACATCAGAGCTGTCTTAGTTTGTGTATTTGTACTGTGTGACTTTTACCTAGTGTTTACACAAGGAAGTAGCTTAATCATGTTCTCAGAATCCCTGTCCTTAAATGAAGCATGAATGTGTTTATAAACAGATAATAAATAAATTGCGTTGAAAAGGTCCTGACTTAAAAAAACATTGAGACAGAGAAGAAGGCATATAAAGATAAAGATAAATAGATAGGTGTTGAGAATGGGTGCACTAGGGTCTCTAGCTACTGGAAATGACCTCCAGACTCATGTACCTCTTTGTGCATCTGGCTTTACAGTGGGTACTGGGGAATCGAATTCAGGTCATTAGGCTTTGCAGGCAAGCACCTTAACTGCTGAGCCCTCTCTTCAGTGTGGGTGCTGACTTTTAAAAGTAACTATAGACTTTATTTTTAGACATCCTTAAAATTATAATTGTATCAGTAATTGTAATTATAGTGAGTTCTGAACTACCTCATCTAACACTAAAATGTTTATTTATTTTAGAGGTATTTTCTTTTTTTTTCTCAATTTCTATTAACATTTTCCATGATTATAAAAAATATCCCATGGTAATACCCTCCCTCTCCCTACTTTCCCCTTTAAAATTCCATTCTCCATCATATCCCCTCCCCATCTCAATCAGTCTCTCTTTTATTTTGATGTCGTGATCTTTTCCTCCTCTTATGATGGTCTTGTTTAGGTAGTATCAGGCACTTTGTGGTCATGGATATCCAGGCCATTTTATGTCTGGAGGGAGCACGTTGTAAGGAGTCCTGCCCTTCCTTTGGCTCTTACATTCTTTCCGCCACCTCTTCCACATTAGACCCTGAGCCTTGGAAGGTGTGACCGAGATGTTACTCAGTACTCCAGTCACTTCTTTCCAGCACTATGATACCTTCTGAGTCATCCCAAGGTCACTGCCATCTGAAAAGAGAAGATTCTCTACCCAAAGTGAGAGTAGTGTTAATGTAAGGGTATAAATATTAAGAAAAGTGCTTACTGGGCAGTTTGATAAGCATAGTATATATATTTTTCCAGACATCAGCAGATGTTACACCCCTAGGGCTCATGACTACCCCTGTTTTAAGTTTTCAGAATCAGGGATGTATTTCCCCCCATGGAGCGGGCCTCCAGTCCAATTGGAGGGCAGTTGGTTTCCACCATGACAGACGTGCCACTATTGCACCCGTTGGCTTGTTTGGCCTGGCTGGCCAATTAGAAGGCTTGCAGTGTCCACTGTTGAGTATCTTCACTGGTGGTATCTCTTTCTCCCATTGAACTACCTGTAGAATAGCCTCTTCCAGCTTTCTCTCAGCTGGTCTGCATGGAGGAGGTTATCAGCTCAGTTCCAGCAGGATTTCTCAGTGGCCTTGCAGCCCAAGTATGTGGAGTCTTCAGCAATAGGGTCTTACCATCTATTCCTGGTGGGAAATCAAGGGCCTAAAGGTATTTTCTGAATCTTGAAAATTTGCCCATTAATATGTGATGATTTTTTTAGTGCTCAGTAAGCCTGCCTCCCAGCTTTTGTGGATGATAATAAATTTATTATATTATTATAATTCATAGAATTTCATAGGTTAACGTAATGTGCCTCTTTTATGAATTATTGACCGGAATTTACTTAAACTAACTCAAACATAAAAGGAAGTAGAGGGCTGGCTAAGTACATGGAAAGATGCTCAATATCACTGATCATTAGGGATATGCAAGTTAAAACCAGCCTGTTATGATGGTAATTATCAAACACTGGAATCTTTGTCCACTGTTGCTGGAATATAAAATGGTGCAGACATGATAGAATGGTGAATCCCTCAAAAATTTAAAAATGGGATTATCATATGATATACCAAAAAACTGAAAACTAGATACTTACATACATGACAGCATTATTCTCACAAATCAAGAGGTGGAAGTAAGCTAACTGTTCATAGATAAATGAATGAAGAAAATGTGGTATGCAGGCATAATAGATTATTGTTCTGATTTTAAAAGAAAATGCTATCAACAAGCTAGAATTGAATCTTATAGACATTATGCTAAGTAAGACCATTCAAAAAAGACAAATAGGACTCAACCTGTGTGCGATGCATAAAGTAGTCTAGTTCATAAAAATTGAGGGTATAATGGTGGCATCTAGGGGGGCTGATGGGAGTGGGAAATAGGGCGCTGTTGTTCGATGGGTAGTATTAGTTTTCTAACATGACAAAGTTCTGAACTTCTGTTATACAACAATGTGAATAGACTGAACACTGTTGAACTACATACTTAAAATGTTTACATAGGTAAATTTTTTGTATCTTTGTTAACCATGATAAAAAAATTGTTCATGGAAATATTTTCTACATTACATGGTCTTCATTATAACTGGAGGTTATAACTTTTCATTAGATATAATAATGCCTTATCTGTAAAGAAAAAAGCATTAATGGTTTTTATAGTTTGAATCTGACTCTACAGTGTGAAATTATCTGTGGAATATTTGGTATGTAGCTAGTGTTATATATATATATATATTTGGCTTTTTGAGGTAGGGTCTCACTCTGGCCCAGGCTGACCTGGAATTCACTATGTAGTCTCAGGGTGGCCTCAAACTCACGGTGACCCTCCTAACTGTGCCTCCCAAGTGCTGGGATTAAAGGTTTGCATCACCACACCCATAGTGCTACTATTGTAGGAAGTAGTGGAAACTTTAGAGAACTGGGATTTAACTGGAAGAAGGCGGTCACCGGGAAATGTATGTTTGGAAGTTGTACCTTGTCCTGGGCTCCTTTCTGTTTACCATCCACCATGAAGTACCCAGCCTCACCTCAAGCCCAAAGTGATGGAGCCACCAGACTACAGAGATATATGAAGCTGTGGCTCAGAATAAACCCTTCCTTTAGTAAGTTGTTTATATCAGGGTTTTGGTCACAGTCATATAAAACTAACTAACACAGTAGTGAACAATTGAGTTAAACATAATTTAACCATAGTAAACAATATAAACAAAGTATAGTCTTCCAAACAAAGATATATAATGTAAGAATAAATTTTGATGATTATAATTTAATGAAAATATACTAACACAACATAAACTAGGCTACTAGTATAGTTTTTGTAAGAAAGAAAAAAGTAGAAGAACATTTAAAAAAGATGTAAAGCCAGGTGTGGTGGCACACACTTTTAATTCCATTCAATAAATTGGGAGGCTAAGGTAGGAGGATCATCATGAGTTCAAGGCCGGTCTGGGCTACAGAGTAAGTTCCAGCAATTAAAAGGTACTTTTTTGCTTGCCTACAGGCCCAGGTTCAATGTCCAAGCCACCCACATAAGCCAGAGGCAACAAGTGGCTTAAGCCTCTGGTATTTGTTTGCAGTGAGAAGAAACACACATTCTTGTGCACATGTGCAAACAAATGTCCCTCCCCCCGCCCCCAAGGTAGGGTCTCACTCTAGTTCAGGCTGACCTGGGATTCATTATGTAATCTCAGGGTGGCCTTAAACTCACAGCGATCTTCCTACCTCTGCCTCCTGAGTGCTGGGATTAAAGGTGTGTGCTACCACGCCTGGTTTAATAAATATTTTTTAAAGCGTAAGGAGTGGTTTCTCCTGGTCTTTCTTTGCCTTCCAACTTTGTATCATGTAAGGACAAAGTGCTAAAGGCACCATCTTGGAATTAGAAATGTCAGATCTGCAGACATGTTTTTGTTATTGGATATTTCATTTTCCATAATTGCAAACAAGTTTCTGTTCAGTACCAATTTCCCAGTCTGTGTTAATTGACACAAATGAATTATTATTATACCTTAATATTAGTCAATTGCTTCTTTAAATATTTCTTGAGGAGGTTAGGGATGTAGTTCAGTGACAGAACATGCGCCAAGCACAGGAGGGCCCTTGGATTCAACCCACGGTACTGCTGTAAGTAAAGAAATGTTTATTGAACACAACACAACATGAAGCCCTTACACAATGAGTAAGACAAGCACAGTTCTTCCCCCTTAGACCTAGTAATCTAAAAGACAGAACATGCAATGAAACATAAGCAAAAAGAATGCAGCAGTGTGATCGAAAGATGACATAGGACAACTGAGGGAGGTCCTTCCAGAAATTCAGGCATAGCTCCATACTAGGAAATAGACATACAGTTCACTAACAATTAAGTCAAAGAAGAGAGGCCCAGCATGCACCTCTCTCTACTTCCTAACTGTCCATGCAGTGTATTATCCCAAGAGTATTTCATGCCCATGTGAATGTGGTGAATAACTCCTTCAAGTTATTTGGCAAGTATACTATAGATTTATTCATGTCAAAGTGTACATAACACTAAAGATGATACTAAAAGTTGGGAAAATATTACTGTAAATTTTAGATGCACTAAACATTAAGCAAGACAGAAATGTCAGAGACCATAAAGCAGCACGCTGGAAAAACCTAACCTCATATATTTAAATTTTTTATTAGACAAAATAAAGTAGGAAAAATGTAAAATTTTAGCTAGGACATGATAAGATATGTGCAACACATGAAACAAAACAGAAAGGTTATTCTATTTGAAAATGGACAACAGTTGAAAATGACAAACCCTTCCTAAGCACTACAAAACAAAATCTGGGAAAATACATAAGAAACTGGAAATTCACAGAACAAAAATATTCCTTTTTTTTTTTCTTTTTGGTTTTTCAAGGTAGGGTCTCACTCCAGCCCAGGCTGACCTGGAATTCACTAGGTAATCTCAGGGTAGCCTCGAACTCATGGCGATCCTCCTACCTCTGCCTCCCGAGTGCTGGGATTAAAGGCGTGCGCCACCACGCCTGGCAAAAATATTCTTTTTTTTTTAAAAAAGTATTTTATTTAGTTAGTTTGCGAGAGAGAGAGGGAGGCAGATAAAGAGACGGACAGAATAGGCGTGCCAGGGCCTCTAGCCACTGCAAACTGCAGGTGCCAGCACCACCTTGTGCATCTGGCTAACATGGGTACTGGGGTCCTTTGGCCTTGCCAGCAATCACCTTAACCACTAAGCCATCTCTCCAGCCCATATATTCTTCTTAAATTAAATTGTTAGTATTATACACAAAGGAATGGGTTTTGTCATGGAACCCACACACATAGGTGCTATTGTCCTTTGTTCTCATTCACTTCCTTCTCACTGTCCTCCTTCATTTCCTCCCTTGCAGTTGGTTCCTTTGCTTCCCCCAGTTAGTTCCCTCTTCTGCTTTGCTACTACATGTATTCCATTGCCCTATTCACCAAGTCCCTTAAGATTTCTTTCTCATTTCTCATGACCTTTCTAGTTTCTGTGAACCACCGCCCTCCAACACACATACACACACTTTTAAATTTAGGTTCTGCATATTAAAGAAAACATGAAGTATTTTCTTTTTTGAGAATGGCTCATTTTAGTTAATTATAAGTTATAATTTTCAGTTGTGTCAAGTTTCCTGAAAATATGATTTCAATTTCCATTCTTTTTTTTTTTTTTTCCCTTTGTTTGAGGTAGGGTCTTGCTCTAGCTCAGGCTGACCTGGAATTCACTATGTAGTTTCAGTTAAAAAAAAAAAAAATCCAAACCTATAATCCAAAAACTTGCTGCAAATTCAAGGGTAGCTTGGGATAAGTAGTGAGTTCCAGACCAGAAAGTATGGAATACAAAGTAAAACTCTATACAGAAATTAAAAGGCTAAATGAGTGATAATAATAAGAATGGAGCTCTAGCCGGATGTGGTGGCGCACGCCTTTCATCCCAGCACTCGGGAGGCAGAGGTAGGAGGATCGCTGTGAGTTCCAGGCCACCCTGAGACTCCATAGTGAATTCCAGGTCAGCCTGGGCTAGAGTGAGACCCTACCTCGAAAAAAAAAAAACAAAAAAAAAAGAGCTCTAGAAAGAGGTAAAAGATGTTGCATTTGCAAATGCATGTTGACATAGTGTATTTAAACACACACACAAAGTGGAAGCAAACACAATGGATTTTAACCCTAAATACTTGGAAGGAATTGGCTTTGTTGGGCTGTTTGCAAAGTGGGCAGTGCAGATTACTGATTTTCACTTTATTTTTTAAAATATTTTATTTACTTACATCTAAAAATATATTTTATTTATTCATTTATTTGAGAGAGAGAGAGAAAGAGACTGAGAGACAGAGAGAATGTGTGTACCAGGGCCTCCAGCCTCTGCAAACAAACCTCAGACGCATGCACCCCCTTGAGCATCTGGCTTACGTGGGTCCTGGGGAATCCAACTGGGGTCCTTTGGCTTTGTAGGCAAGTGCCTTAACTGCTAAGCTATCTCTCCAGCCCTATTTACTTGTTATTTATTTATGAGAGAGAATGGGCACATCAGGGCCTCTAGCCACTGCAAACGAACTCCAGACGCATGCACCACCATGTGCATCTGGTTTACGTGGGTCCTGGGAAGTAGAACCTAGGTCCTTAGGCTTCACAGGCAAGTGTCTTAACCGCTAAACCATGTCTCCAGCCCCTGATTTTCACTTTAAACACCCTGTTTTGTTTCAACAAAAGGCTGAGGGAAAATGCACAACCCTTCTTCGTATTTTTACATTTAAATGTGTTTTAGGTATTACCTAGTTCTTTTTCAGCATTAGCTGATGAGATCACTTAGTAAACATAATTGTAGGAGGATTGCCGTGAGTTCGAGGTCACCCTGATACTACCTAATGAATTCCAGGTCAGCCTGGGCTAGAGTGAAACCCTACTTGGGGGTGGGGGGAAGCAAGTCAGGTGTGGTAGCATACTCCTGTGATTCTTGCATTCAGGAGGCTGAGGCAAAAAGGTCATGAATTCAAGGCCACCCAGAGCTGCATAGCAAGTCCTTATCCTCCCCCTGCCCCCCCCAAATTAACAGCCTTTACTTTTTCTTTCCTTAAAAATGGTGTTTTTTTTTTTTTTACATGTCTCTCATGATAGTGTAATATAAGATGAAATGTTTTGGAATTAAAGGTCTTTTATCATAATGTAAGACAGTTATAACTAAGTTTTTAAAATTCCAAATTCTAGGAAGATCCTGTGTCTTACAATTTTATTGGAAATAAAGGGATATATACATACTGGTATTCTAACACACAGTTAAGTACTGAATTAGAAAGAAATAATAAAAGCAGCCAATTACACAAAAGACAGATGAAAGCTGGGCGTGGTGGCGCATGCCTTTAATCCCAGCATTTTGGAGGCAGAGGTAGGTGTATCGCCATGAGTTTGAGGCCACCCTGAGACTACATAGTGAGTTCCAGGTCAGCCTGGACTAGAGTGAGACCCTACCTCGAAAAAAAAACAAAAAAAAAAAAGAAAAAAAAAGACAGATGAAAAAAATAATATAAAAAAGAAAGTTTCAAAAGGACAAAGTACTTTCTTAACAAGTAGAATACATAGTACTGGGCATGATTATCTCTTGTAAAATAAAATAAATTTAAAAGAATCTTCACACATTGATTAATAAAACAAAGATCTAAACTGCACACAAATATCCCTGGAGGTACAGACATGCATATCTATGTAAGTGAGATACCAACTGTTTAGGCATTAGATATACATATCCAATTAACAGGTCTTATAGAATACTCATTAAAAATCATCAGTTTCCCCTCTCCTAGGGTCTCACTCTAGCCAGGCTGACCTGGAATTCACTATGTAGTCTCAGGCTGGCCTCAAACTCACAGTGATTTCTAAGATTCTAGTGATACTCCTGCTACCTGGTCTGAAAAGGTAGAACAAATCCTTCTACATTCTGCCACTGCACACTTTTGTTTTAAAATATTTTCACTTATTTATTTGAGACAGACAGAGAGAGTGATGGGCACATCAGGACTTCCTGCCACTGCAAGCAAACTCCAGACACATGCACCATGTATATCTGGCTTTATGTGGGTACTGGGGAATGGAACCCAGGGCGTCAGTTTTTTTTTTTTTTTTTCTGAGATAGGGTCTCACTCTAGCTCAGGCTGACCTGGAATTCACTATGTAGTCTCAGGGTGGCCTCGAACTCATGGCAATCCTCCTACTTCTGCCTCCTGAGTACTGGGATTAAAGGCGTGCATCACCACACCTGGCAAAGCCATCAGGTTTTGCAAACATTTGCCTTTGACCACTAAATCATCTCTCCAGCCCATGGTACTGCATGCTTGTGCCTGATTTAATATCTTCAGAGTGAAAATGTCTTAAGTTTAAAGCACTTGGGCCAAATGTTTTAGGTCATAAAATCACAAATTTTAGATAATTTCGAAATAAAACTCAATCCATTTTAATTAGAATATGCTAATTATATTGCATTACATACAAAATCTGAATGCAGGGGATCCAGACTCTACAAATTTTCCTTTAACTATCATTAACCTGTAGACTCCTCATTTTTTTCTAAAATTTTTTTGTTATTTTTATTTATTTATTTTAGAGCAACAGATAGAGAGAAGAAGAGGCAGATAGATAGATAGATAGATAGATAGATAGATAGATAGATAGATAGATAGATAGAGAAAATGGCCACGCCAGGGCCTCCAGCCACTGCAAACGAACTCCAGACGCGTGGGCCCCCTTGTGCATCTGGCTAACGTGGGTCCTGGGGAATCGAGCCTCGAACCAGGGTCCTTAGGCTTCACAGGCAAGCGCTTAACCACTAAGCCTTCTCTCCAGCCCAACTCCTCATTTTTTAAATGCTGAGGATTTATTAGTTAACTTTTAACTCTTTCTAGCATAAAGTTATATAGTAGCTTCCAACAGATTTGAGAATAAAAGTTCACAGTTAAACTCAATGAAATAAATAAAATATTTTTTTTTAAAGGGGGTGCTTGAGAGCTGTAGCAGTTAAGGCACTTGCCTGGGATGCCTAAGGACAGGTTCACTTCCATAGTACCCATGTAAGCCAGATGCACAAAGTGGCACATTTGTGTGGAGCTCATTTGCAGTGACTGGAGACCCTGTTATGCTCATTGGTTCTCTCTTTCCCTGCCTCTTCCTTTCTCTCTCTCCCTTTCAAATAAATAAATTAAAAAAAAACTCAATGAAAAAATGGAAAGAAGTAGCAAGGCAGTGAATTTCATGTGATCTCTAATAACCCTTTTAAAATTATCCTTATACATATAGCTAGATCACAGATCCTATGACATAGTATTCTACCAGTTAAAATGACATATCAAATAGAAGGAAATGTATTCAGATTAACTTGGGTCTACATGTAAATACTATTTACTAAGTACACAACACTCCAACTTATATAATAGAAAGGTTGGAAGGCACAGATAGTCAACAGAAGGCATGGGAATACTCTGTCAATGGAATTATCAATGGCATATCAAGCTCAAAAAGTAAATCACTGATACACAGGCCTTTTGTATTCTGGTTGTAATACTCACCTGTTCTGGTTGTACCCCAAGGTTACTAAAATTATATGGCATACAATTAGTAGTTATTTTACTGTGGCACTAGTAAAAACCCTATTCATGGCTGGAGAAATGGCTTAGTAGTTAAGGCACTTGCCTGCAAAGCCAAAGACCCATGTTTGACTCTCCAGGTCCCACATAAACCAGATGCACAAAGTGAGGCAAGTGTGCAAGGTCGAACATGTGCACAAGGGGGCACATGTATCTGGGGTTCGATTGCATTGACTGGAGGTCCTGACACATCAGTTCTCTCTCTTGCTCTCGTTCCCATGCATTTAAAAAAAAAAAAAAGCCCGGTCTATTGGTCTATTTAAAAAAAAAAAATTTTTTTTTAAACCCTGTTCATTGTTATGTCATATAACAAACAGTAAGTAGAACATGTAATTCAGAACTTGCATCTTGATGAGGCAGTGTCATTCTCTGCTCTTTTAGAACCCTTTATATTATTAGCAACGTTGGAAAGAGAACAAAATTTAAAAGTTTTTTGGGATGAAAAGCACATGCATTAAAAAGTAAACCAAGTCCCAATGTGGATGATAGAAAAGACCTTTTTGGATCTAAATAAAAAGAGTAATGATGAATTTGGTAGATCAGATATACAGCATAAACTAATCCATAATAGCTCTGTGTGGACACAAGAAAAAGTTTTCATGGACTATCTTAGTTAGTGAGCACTCCCAATAGTGCTGTGCTTATCAAGTGAGAAATTAAGCTTCAGCAGATGTTTAAAAGCCAGCAAAGCAGGACTATACATATGCTCCGTGGAAATATGTTCATGAAGAAAACTAGGGGCCTCTACAAACATTGCCATATTCACCTTGGATTTATTCCTACCAAATGTCAAGAGTCTCATGCATAAAATTCCTCCGAGGGAAAAGATTCACTGCCAAATGGTCTGATACATGAGCATTCCAGATGCAAAGGAGGCCGAGTTAATGGATTTGCATTAAGGCTCTTTCATTCCTCAGTTATGAAGTGTGAAGTTCAATTATGGTTACATGATTAAGAGAAAAAAACAGTACTGTCTTCTATAAAGAAAGCAGCACTAAAGACTTAAAATCCTGATATTTCTTTTTTAAAAAATATTTTATTTTTATTTATTTATTTGACAGAGAAAGAGAGAGAGAGAGAGAGAGAGAGAGAGAGAGAGAGAGAGGGAGAGAATGGGTGTGCCAGAGCCTCTAGCCACTGCAAACGAACTCCAGACATGTGCATCCCCTTGTGCATCTGGCTAACGTGGGTCCTGGGGAATCGAACCTGGGTTCTTTGGCTTTGCAGGCAAATGCCTTAATCGCTAAGCCATCCCTCCAGCCCCCGATATTTGTTTCTTTTCTGCTACTGTTCTTCCACCTATTTGGAACAGAAATTCTATTACAGAAGCTGAATGGACCAACTAAATTAAGAGGAACAGCTACATGTTATGCAAAAGACAAAACAAAACAAAACACAAACCAGTGTGTAGATGTGTACTGAGAGTGTGATAAGAAAGTAATAGCGAGGTGTGGTGGCGCACGTCTTTAATCCCAGCACTTGGGAGGCAGAGGTAGGAGGATGGCCGTGAGTTTGAGGCCACCCTGAGACTAGATAGTGAATTCCAGGTCAGCCTGAGCTAGCGTGAGACCCTACCTCGAAAAACCAAAAAAAAAAAAAAGAAAGAAAGAAAGTAATAAATTCAATTTAAAATAAAATTTAGTCAATACTTCAGATAAATTGAGAAATTAGACAAGAACTATTTTACTTACTTTTTATTATTTTAGTTAGTATACAAAATAATGGGTTTCATTTTAATATTTTCACACATTTATATAATTGCACTTTGCATCTATTCACATTACTCTCCCTTGTTTTCCTTTTTCTTTTCACTGGTCTCCTTCCTCCCTTCAAACAGTTGTTTTTCTTACTTTAATGCTTTATACACATATGCATGTTATGTATTTCATATATATACATATATATATAATCTAGATTTTGCTTATTGAAAAAATGTGACATTTATCTTTCTTTTCTCCCCATTACCCTCTCTTGTTTTCTCTTCCCCACCATTTCTTACTTTTTGATCAAGCTTTTATAAGAAAATTTTCAAAAAAGTATATATAATGCTAACCTTCAATAAAACAAGAAATATATAACCAATCATATATATTCACAAATAAACAACTGATGTGTAATAGATTATAGTGTCTAGGGTGTTTCTTTTTTAACTGTTCGCCATGCTTTTGCATCACCCTTCTGAGAATAGCCCTTACTTGCTGAGGAACTTCCTAATTCATGCAGTCCTGCTGTCAGTAATAGCCTCAATCTGCTCCCTAGCCAAAACTTCAGGGCCATCCAGGAGTCTACTCTGGGAAGAAAAAACTACCTTTATAATAGCATAAATAAAATTACAACTAGCTGAGTGTGGTGGTGCATGCCTTTAATTCCAGCACTTGGAAGGCAGAGATAGGAGGATTGCCATGAGTTTGAGGCCACCTTGAGACTACATAGTGAATTCTAGGTCAACCTGGACTAGAGCAAGACCCTACCTCAAAACAACAACAAAACAAAAAGAAAACTAAAATTAATCTGCTGCTTTCTATAGCCAGCTTACAACTGCAGGAAAAAAAATATCCATTTATGATCACAGAAAAATCAGACTGCCACAAGGAAAGCAAATCTCATAAACAGGGCTGAAGTGGCTCAGTGGTTAAGGCATTTATTTACCTGCAGATCCTAATGACCCAGGTTCGATTCCCCAGTGCCCACATAAGCTAGATGCACAAGGTGGCACATGCATCTGGAGTTTGTTTACAGTGGTTGGAGGCTCTGGAATGCCCCTACATTCTCTCTCTTGCGCATGTGCAAGATTATCTACTTCCAAATACATAAACAAAAGATTATAAAAAAATCTCATAAACAAAGCTGCTAGAGAACCAGATCTAGCAAAGCTGAAGACATTCCTACCTATTCTGAGCTTAGTTACATGGTCTATGTCCTACTTCCTTTTTTTTTTTTTTTTTTTTTTTTGAGGCAAGCCCAACAGACTGACCTTTTAAAAAATTAATTAAATTTTTTTTTAATGTGAGAGCAATAGCATGAGAGAGAGAATTGGCATTCCAGGGCATCCAGCCACTGTATCTAACTCCAGATCTCCAGGTGCCTGCGCCTCCTTGTGCGCATATGCAGCCTTGCGTGCTTGTGTCACCTTGTGGATCTGGCTTACATGGGGTTGAAAATTGGACAGCCTTGCTGATTTCTTTTAATGTATATTTGTCCTTGGCATTTAGAAAGGCTACTGGTTTTTATGTGTTGATTTTATATCCTGCCACATTGCTGAAGGAATTAATCACCTTTAGAAGTTTTGAGGTGGAGACTTTTGGGTCACTTATGTATAGGATCATGCCATTTGCAAATAGGGCTAATTTGACTTCTTCCTTTCCAATTTGTATCCCTTTTATTTCTTTCTCCTGTCTTATTTTTAAAAAATATCTTATATATTATTATTATTATTATTATTATTTTGGTTTTTCGAGGTAGGATCTCACTCTGGTCCAAGCTGACCTGGAATTCACTATGTAGTTTCAGGGTGGCCTCGAACTCATGGCGATCCTCCTACCTCTGCCTCCTTAGTGCTGGGATTAAAGGCATGCGCCATCATGCCCGGCTTATATTTATTTATTTATTTGACAGAGAAAGAGGGTGAGAGAATGGGTGCGCCAGGGCTTCCAGCCACTGCAAATGAACTCCAGACATTGCACTCCCTTGTGCATCTGGCTAACGTGGGTCCTGGGGAATCGAACTTGGGTCCTTTGGCTTTGTAGGCAAATGCCTTAACTGCTAAGCCATCCCTCCAGCCCCTCTCCTGTCTTATTGCTTGGGCTAGGACTTGTAGTACTATGTTGAAGAGCAGTGGGGAGAGGGGCCACCCTGTCTTGTTCCTGATCTCAGTGGGAACTCCCTGGGTCTTTCCCCATTGAGTATGATTTGGACTTTAGCTGCTTTATATATAGCTTTTATTGTGTCGAGATATAAACCACCCTTTCCTGTTCTCTCCAGCGTTTGATCACAAAGTGATGTTGTATTTTGTCAAAGGCCTCCTCTGCATCTATTGAGAGAATCAGGTGACTTTTGTGATTAAGTTTATTTATGTGGTGTGTAAATACTCCTTTGTCATTTAAAAAAAATTATTTATTTGCAAGCAGAGATTGAGACAGAAGAGAGAACGAGAGAGAGAGAGAGAGAGAGAGAGAGAGAGAGAGAGAGAGAGAATGGGTGTACCAGGGCCTATAGCCACTACCACTTTGTGCATCTGGCTTTATGTGGGTACTGGGGAATCAAACCCTGGGTTGTTAGGCTTTCCAGGCAGGCGCTTTAACTGCTGAGCCATCGCTCTAGCCCTGATTTTTCTTTTTTTAAAAAATGTTTTATGAATTCGTAGATAGACACCAACATATTATTTGGACCTGTGTCCATTTAGAGTCCTTTCCTTCTTTTACTGTTTATGAATTTTATCATTTAAGATAAATTATAGTATTGATAACCTTGATTACACCAAAAAGCATAAGTAAAATGTCATAAAGAAAACATGTAATCTCATGGTATTAGAATTTCTAACAAACTTTATTGTAAATAATTACAGATTTAATTATATTTGCATATTGTACTTAATGATATACCTAATGCTTAAGGTAATGTAAAATCTATGTAAATGCATAGATATTTAGTCATGATAATTATTTTGAGAATAGTTGTCATTGAAAACTTCTTGCTAGTAAGTGTAGCAGAAAATAAACTTTTGATTATTTTTCTGTCATTAGTTTTAGGTTAGTCTAATCAGTTAACTGTGTTACTTAGTCAACCTTAAAATATTTATCTTTTTTTCTGTGTCAGGAATATCATTTCAGTTTTTAGATGAATAATATTTTACTTTCTACAAAATGAATTTTTTTTTATCCAGTTGTTGTTACAAATGCCACCTCTTTGTCATTCTACTATCTGTGATAACTTCCATTCAGTTTTATTTGTTTTTGTTTTTGTAGAGCTGTGAATCAAACCCAATGCCTGATACATACTGGCACATGAAGTTTTACAGCATATTGTGTATGATGTTTTTTCAGTTAGAGATGTCCTTATCACAATAAATAACTTCTTTTTTATTTTTTAAGAATATTTTTATGTTATTTTAATTATTTATTTGAGAGTGACAGACAGAGAAAGCAGCAGCAGAGAGAGAATGGGCACACCAGGGCCTCCAGCCCCTGCAAACAAACTCCAGACACATGTACCACCTTGTGCATCTGGCTTACATGGGTGCTGGGGAATTGAGCCTTGAATTAGGTCCCTAGGCTTCACAGGGAAGTGCTTAACCACTAAGTAATCTCTCTAGTCCAAATAACTTCTTTTATACTTATATTTTCATTTAATGTACTTGAAGTAGAAACTTTAAAAAATATTAGGCTAGGGCTGGAGGGATGGCTTAGCAGTTAAGGCATATGCCTGTAAAGCCAAAGGACTCAGGTTCAGTTCCCCAGGACCCATGTTAGCCAGATGCATAAGGGGGTGCATGCATCTGAAGTTCGTTTGCAGTGGCTGGAGGCCCTAGTGTACCCATTCTCTCTCTCTCTCCTTCTTTCTCTGTCAAATAAATAAATCAAAATAAAAAAATTAAAAATATTAGGCTAACAAATACTCATAATATCATATGTAGTAACCTATCAACAGAATAGATGAATTGTAGTATATTTGGTAGAATTATTATAAGTGCATAAAAAAACCAAACATCATAACAACATGAATGTATTACATAAGCATAATTAAAAAGTGTTTATTTTTATTTTATTTATTTGAGAGTGACAGAAAGAGAGAGAAAGAAGTAGAGAGAGAGAGAGAGAATGTGCATGCTAGGGCCTCCAGCCACTGCAAACAAACTCCAGATGCATGCGCCACCTTGTGCATCTGACTTTACGTGGGTCCTGGAGCATCGAGCCTTGAACCGTGGTCCTTAGGCTTCACAGGCAAGCGCTTAACCTCTAAGCCATCTCTCCAGCCCACATAAACATAATTTAGATGAATAAAGCTAAGCACAAAAGAGAATGTCTTCTTTTATTCTGTTTACATAAGGTTTTCAACTGGGAACATAGTGGTTTTTGGTGTCAGAGTAGTAATTGCTTTTCCAGGGCAAAATGACAGAACAGATAATGAGGACACTTCTGGATTCTGGTAATATTTCCTTTTTTATTATATATTTTGAGAGAGAGAGAGAGAAAAAGAAAGAAAGGGAGAGAGAAAGAGAGAGAGAATGAATATGGGCACACCAGGGTTTTCAGCTGCTGTGAATGAACTCCAAACACTTGTGTCCCCTTGTGGCACTTGTGTGACATTGCGCACTTGTGTCACTGTGAATCTGGCTACATGGGACCTGAGGATTCGAACATGAGTTCTTAGCCTTCAAAGGCAAGCACCTTAACCACTAAACCATCTCTACAGCCCTGGTAATACTCTCTTACATGATTTGGACATTGTTTACACAGGATTCATTGGGCTGTACCTTTATGATTTGGTACTGGTACGTATATAAGTTTAGTGTCAAGAAAGCGTTTACATATGTAGTTGATTCTTGCTGTTTATAATAGCTAGGTTCCATAAAGTTGCCATAGACACTGGTAACTGAACTAATTTCCCTGAGAAGAAAATACAGGTTTAGATTCCCTTTATCATGAACATATTGTCAGCTGTTCAGTGCATAAGCTTGTTTTATGTGTATCTCTTTGCATGCATATAACTCTCATGCTTGAGTGAAGATTATTTGACAAACATGTTCTCTGTAAGATACAGTGGCCTTCTTGAGCTTAAGAGCACTACATGGCACTTCAGCACCTCACTGGATCAAAGCATGAAATGATCAACAAAAAGGACACAAATTTTAACTGAATAGACTGAAAAGGATACATATTACAGTATGAGAGTTGTAAAGGAGATCTTGAGATCTACCTCAGCTGGGAATATGTGTTTTGGAGAACAAGGCTTTTTTTTCCTTCTTCTTGCTATTCAAATACAGACTGTAAATGATGATGTGTGTATAACTGGTAGTACCTTGAGCAAACTGCGTGTGTGTGTGTGTGTGTGTGTGTGTGTGTGTGTGTGTGTGTGTGTGTATTTAAAAATATTTTTATTTTCATGGAGAAAGAGACAGAATGAGAATGAAAGAGAGAGAAGGAATAGGCACACTAAGGCCTATTGCCACTGCAAATGAACTCTAGATGCATGCGCCACTTTGTTTATCTGGCTTTACATGTGTACTTGGGAATCAAACCCAGGTTGTTAGGCTTTCAAATCATGCACCTTTAACTGCTGAGCTATCTCTCCAGCTCGCAGACTTTTTTTTTTTTTTCCTAAATCAAGTGTGCTATGGAGCTAATAAACATTTTTTCACTCCCAAACCAAATTTTAAAATGTCAATATAAATGAAAAATTTTATGTTTAAAATTAGTGTGGTTTCTAGAATACCAATTTTGTAATTTTTTTGTGCAAGACTATGAGTTTTCAAAAATTACTACTACATTTTTTCATCTTAATTTTTAAATTGCAATTTTTTAAGGTGCTGGTTATTGACTCCAGGGCCTTGCACATGCTAGGCATAGTATCTACTGCTGAGCTATATGTACCTCTAGTAATATAATTTTGCATATTAGGCCTTCTTAGATTTAAAATTTTATTTTCTAATTCTTTGTTGTCAGGGAATTACTGTAATGTTATACATTAATTTTTTTCTCCAGGAGCAACTAATTATTAAGTGATTAACCATAAGATTGTATAATATCATTTTATTAGTAGCATGAAAATACCATGTATCAAGTTCACCTAGGAGATTTAAGATTATGAGTTAATTTTCAGATTAATTTTACTCAGGTCATTTGTAATGATGTATATTTCTTTTTTTAAAAGACTATTCATTTGGTAGTCGGGCATGGTGGTGCACGCCTTTAATCCTAGCACTTGGGAGGCAGAGGTAGGAGGATTGCTCTGAATTTAAGGCTACCCTGACACTACATAGTGAATTCCAGGTCAGCCTGGGCTAGAGTGAGACCCTACCTTGAAAGACCAAAAAAAAAAAAAAAAAAATTGATTCATTTGGGCTGGAGAGATGACTTAGTGGTTGAGGCACTTGCTGGCAAAGCCGAGGTACCCAGGTTCAATTCCCCAGTACCCACATAAAGCCAGATGCACAGGGTCATGTGTGCTTCTGGAGTTCATTTGCAATGGCTAGGGACCCTGGTATGCCCATTTTCTTTCTATCTGCCTCTTTCTCTTTTTCTTGCTCTCAGATAATACATAAATAAAAATCTTAAAAATTATTTATTGTGGCCGGGTGTGCTGGCGCATGCCTTTAATCCCAGCACTTGGAAGGCAGAGGTAGGAGGATCGCCATGAGTTCGAGGCCACCCTGAGACTCCATAATGAATCTCAGGTCAGCCTGGGCTAGAGTGAGACCCTACCTCAAGAAACCAAAAGAAAAAAAAAATATTGGGCTGGAGAGATGGCTTAGTGGTTAAGCGCTTGCCTGTGAAGCCTAAGGACCCCGGTTTGAGGCTCAACTCCCCAGGACCCACGTTAGCCAGATGCACAAGGGGGCGCATGAGTCTGGAGTTTGTTTGCAGTGGCTGGAAGCCCTGGCGCACCCATTCTCTCTCTCTCTCTGCCTCCTTCTCTCTGTCTGTCACTGTCAAATAAATAAATAAAAATAAGCAAACAAAAATAAATAAAAAATTAAAAAGTCCCCATAGTTAAAAAAAAGAAAAAAAATATTTTTTGTGGCTAGAGAGATGGATTAGTGGTTAAGGTGCTTGCTTGCAAAGCCTGACAGCCCAGGTTCAAATCTCCAGTACCTGCATAAAGCTAGATGCTTAAGATGGTGCATGCATCTGGAGTTTGTTTGCATTGGCAGGAGGCCCTGGTGCACCCATTCTCTATTTCTCTCTTTCTCTCCTTGCAAGTAAATAATAAATTTAAAAAGTATTTGTGTGTATGTGCATGGCATGCATGTTGAGGTTAGAGGACAGCTTTGAGGTGTCTGTGCTGCACATTCTTTGAGACAGTGTCTCTGGTCAGACTCCATAGAAATGTCAAATGAGCTGGTCTACGAGCTTTGGATTCTTCTGGCCTTGCCTCCCATTGATGTAATGTACTGGGATCACAGATGTATGTATCATTTTGCATCTGGCTTTAGTGGGTGCTGGGAAATTGAACCCAGGTCGGCAGGCTTTGATTTCAAAAGAGAATACTATTTACCACATTTCCTTTTACATACCTGTTGCATAAAATTGCTTTGAACTTAATTTTCCTCACATAAAAATTAAAAATGTCATTTTAATGGTTTGCACAGCCCACTTTGTTATTACTAGAGGTTTGTGGCCACTGTCCCAGTTATCTATTGTCATATGTGCAGAAGACAATCCGTGCAGCAGGTGTCAGACTGCTCTCCTTAGAACTTACACAGGAATGCAAATAGTAAAGTTTTCTGCCCTGATTAGAACTTGCCTTGAAAGATGAGTAGCTTACTATGTATAAGCTGTCTGTGCAAACAGTTGTATAAAATGAACACCAACTTTCCTCTGGGAGCCTGAACTTTTGGTATATGTCAGGCTGAGGGTACCTATGTTGACTAATCTTCAGTAAAAACTTGGGGCACTGTACCTCTAATGAGCTTCTCCTGGAGCCACAGTACACACTATCACTGTTCATTGCCGGAGGAGTTAAGTTGATCCTGTGTGATTCCGCTGGGAGGGGACTCTTGGGACCTTGTGCCTGCTTTCTTCTGGACTGTATCTTATGTGTTGTTGTTGTTGTTATTATTATTATTATTGGTTTTACTTGGGTTTCTTTTGCTGTCATAAATCTTATTTATGACTTTGACCATGTGCTTGGTTTCTGTTAGGGCTGGAAAATGATTGAACCTGTGGATGGTTGAGGGGGCCCTTAAACACTAACTGACTTTTCTAAAACTTTGTATCTCAGAGCACCAGCTATATTTTTTTTAAGATTTAAAAATATTTTTATGAATTTATTTTCAGATTGAGAGAGAGAGAAAAAATGGGTACACCAGGGTATTTGCCACTGCAAACATACTCCAGATGCATGCACCACTTCGTGCATCTGGCTTTACTTGGATACTGGGGAATCAAACCCAGGCTGTCAGGCTTTATAAGCCAGCACTTTTAACTGCTGAGCCATCTCCCTGGCTCCTAGCATCAGTTATTTTAGGACCCCTTATGATTGAGTCACAGTCAAATGTGATTTTTACAGACTTCACTTTGCATTTTTTAATACTTTATTTATTTATGAGAGAGAGAGAGAGAGAGAGAGAGGAAATCAGGCATACACAGAGAAAGAATGGGCATTCCAGGGCCTCTAACCACTGCAAACAAACTCCAGACACATGTACCACCTTGTGCATCTGGCTATGTAGGTACTGGGGATTTGCAGCCAAACACCTTAACTGCTAAGCCATCTCTCCAGCCTACTTAGTGGTTTTCATAGTCAAGACAGCTTCGTGCAGGTATGGCTGGAAGCTGTGCTCAGCTGGGAACATTACTTAGAGTGCCTTCATGTAGCTTCTCTAATATTAAATGCCAATTTGGAAATGAGAAGTGCATGGTGGTGCACTCCTTTAATCACACAGGTAAGAGGATCACCATGAATTTGAGGCCAGCTTGGGACTACATAGTGAATTCCAGGTAGCCTGGACAAGGGTGAGACCCTACATTGGAAAAAAAAAAAAAAATAGAAAAAAGAAATAAGAAAGCAGATTACCCTAACTAGACAGATCATTTATTCATACATTTATCTTATTCTCTAGACTAGCTTGTATTATTATTATTGTTGTTGTTTTTGTTGTTGTTTTGAGGTAGGGTCTCACTGTAACCCATGCTGACCTGGAATTCACTATGTAGTCTCAGGTTGGCCTCGAACTCACGGCCGTCCTTTTACCTCAGTCTTCTGAGTGCTGGGATTGAAAGCATGCACCACCATGCTCAGCTAGCTTGTATTTTTACTCTTTTATTTACTTTTATCATTTTCATATATGTATATAGTACATTTTGATCATGTCCAACCCCTTCCATTTCCTTCTCTTGTCCTCTCCCATTTGCTGAACTCCCTTTTCTTCCCAACTGAATTCCTTCTACTTTGACATCTTTGTGTGTATGCACGCACCTGCACATGTGATTTAAACAGAGTTGCTCACATGGCCTTGGGCGGGTGGTGGTTACTTACTAGAACATGGACAACTTACCAATAGCTGTACCACTGAAAAAAGTCTCCCCCTTCCCCAGCTGCCATCAACTGCCAGTAAGTCCTCAGGGCTGGGTAGGGCTTCACATGCCCCTTGTCCATCCATGACAGATGTTAATGGGCACAACCTTGTGCACGTAGCCACAACTGCTGAGTCGATGAGTGTAACAGCCATGTCATGTCATGTCCAAAAGACATTATTCCTCAGCACTCCCTCCATCCTCTGTCTCTCACGCTCTTTCTGCCCTCCCTCTTCCACAGTGTTCCCTGAGCCTTGCACGGGATGACAAGGGTATTCTGTTTAGGCTCATTCTCAGAACTTTGACAGTTAGGTCTCCGCAGTAACCACTGCCACTGAAAACAAGGGGCAGAGAGGCTTCTCTGACCGAGGCTAAACATAAACCTCTAGAAAGCAGGCTGGAGTGCTGGGATAAAAAGCAGTGTGGTTTAAGGGAGAAGTGGAAGTGAGTCCAGTTATGAGATACTGTGTAGTTTGGAGAGAAAACGAAATAAAGTAAGCCAGGCATGGTGGCGCATGCCTTTAGTTCCTAGCACTTGGGAGGCATAGGTAGGAGGACTGCCACAAGTTTAAGGCTAGCCTGAGACTACATAGTGAATTCCAGGCCAGCCTGGGCTAGCACGAGACCCTGCCTCAAAAGCAAAATAAAACAAACAAGCAAAAATGAATTAGAAGCTGGATGGAATTGTGGGACCAGTAAGCAGTTTTTCTTTTCCTATATAGGAGAAGCTTAAGCCTGATATACAGCCAGTATAATGAGATGAGGAAGAGGAGGTGGGGTGGGGAGGTGGAGTGGAAGGGGCAGGTCAAATGTATCTTGAAGAGAAAGGATGCTGATAGCATGTTTCCGAGAGGGCCAAAAAGGATGAATGCAAGTTCTTTGAACATTGTTTTTGTGTCGTATGTGTTGTTATCTTAGACAAATACGCACATGTGGAGACTATGAATTATCTAAGTGTTAGCCATTTTACTTCTCAGTGTTGTTCCACTTCTGTATCCTTGCCAGCCTTTGTCAGTGTCTTCATTCAGTTTCAGCCATCTAGTGGCAATACAGTTTATCTCATGGAAGTTTAATTTGCATTTGTATTTTCTTTAGTGATGTTAAATATCTTTTCATGTTTTTATTTATCATTTGTAGTTCTTATTTAGTAAAGTATCTTTCCTTTTGGGGAAGATTGTTTCTTATATAGACCCAAGACCCTGAAATACATTCTGTGTGCAATTTTTTTTATGTGTGGCTTATATATTGTAAATTGTTTATTTTAATCTCTGCTTTGCTTTGTATTTCTTAAATGTTGATTTTGAAGAACACAGTTTTTAATTTTAAGAAAGCCCATCTTATCAAATTTTGTGGTTTTATTATGACAAGATAGTTTTATTAGTGTTGAGCTAAGTTATTTTATTTTATGGCTTGTATAAAATTTGAATTAGGGCTGAACAGATGGCCTAGTGGTTAAGGTGCTTCCCTGCAAAGCCAGAGGACCCAGGTTTGATTCCCCAGGATCCATGTAAACACAAGGTGGCGCATGAATCTGGAGTTCCTTTGTAGTGGCTGGAGGCCCTGGAGCACCCATTCTCTCCCTTTTTATATGCCTCTTTCTGTCTCTCAAGTAAATAAATCAAAATAAAAATTAAAAAATTCAATTGATTCAAGAACTTGTAATCCCTTGATTATCCTGGTCACTTCAACCATTCCGTTAGGTTTGTAATATATGTTGTTTATTTGTTACATAGTAGTGCCTTGATCCAGTGTATCTCCTGATTTGCAGTCCTATCTGAAGTGGTCTCATAATAGGAGATGACTTGTGTGTGCTTTTATCAATTTCTGTACCTGTTAGTGAGCCACATCATTTCCTGATGGTGTGTAAGCCTCTAGCTAATACTGTATGTTTTGGAGGAGTGCATCATGGAAAGATGCTTGCACAGCCACAGCTGAGAGTAGGCTGTGAGCATCAGCGCATGTGCTGTGGGCTTTGTGCAACAGCTGTTGCCGTTGGCACTGGTAATCATAGAGATACACCATATTAAATTGGTCCAGTGGACACAATTAATTCAGAAAAAGGAGCTGCTTGGAAGACAGGCATGCTTGGCATAGTTAGGCAGCTGGTATGATAATATGCCTCAATTATGGGGCATGGTGGGTAAAACTGCCTCTGTTTATGAACTGATGAGGATTGCACAGTGGGAACAGATGGCTAAAAAGAATACGTGACTTTCTAATACCTTGCCTTGCTAATAATGCTTAAAAAAAAAAAAAAGAACTGGAACAATTTTTGTATAAATTTTAAAAATACCCTGAATAAAAATGAAAGGAATTTAGGCAACTTAATCAGAAGGAAGATGACATATTTAAAATCCTTTTCATTGCTTTTAGAGGTTGCTAATGAAATCATCAGTAGTAATTGTTATGTAAACATGCACTCTTACCTTGCAGAACTTCACATTGAACTCTCTGTGCTCTTCTGCTTTGTTTTCCACTTTTTAAATAATCACCTACCCACATTTTAGAAGATGTTTTTGACCTCTACATTTATTTGACTTTTGAATTAAAGAGGACAATGAGAGAGAGAGAGAGAGAGAGAGAGAGAGAGAGAGAGAATATGGGTGGGCCAGGGCCTCTAGCCACTGCAAATGAACTCCAGATGCGTGCACTACTTTTTGCATCCAGCTTTACATGGGTCCTGGGGAATCAAATGTGGGTTGTTAGGCATTGGAGACAAACACCTTAACTGCTGAGCCATCTCTCCAGCCCAAGAAAAGTGTGTCTTTAAGGGGGTACATTTTAATGTTAAAAAACAGTCACTTTCTTTCATCTTGGTTATAAGTAAATACTTATTGGAAATGACTATATTTACCATTTCATTAGTTTGGTGATTAAATTTTTATAAAATAATGTATACACATGGCCAAAAATTCCGAAGATGTTAAAGAACATAGAGTGTATAAGTCTTCCTCCCCCTTCGCTGCCCATCTACCTACGATTCCTTCCTAGAGGCAGCCCACAGGTGAAGGACATTTTCCGACGTTGGCTGCTGGGAGCCTGTTGCTCTAATTTTGTTTTCTGTCTTTGCTTCTGAAACTTTCCCATTTTAAGGGGAGTGGATATTTTCTCCTTTCCTTGTTCTTGTTCTGCACTAGATTACAGAGTCGTCTCCTGTATAAATCTCATGTTGAATGTCTCCGTGCTTTAGTGTCTGTGTGTTGTCTACTGTGATCATTCTTGTCTTTCTACACTTCTCACGTCCTCTGAGTGATGGATTGAGAGTTTTCTTTCAGGTTCGTTGGGATATAGGGAAGTGCTGCTTGCCATTTTCCAGAAATCAGTACTCTTTTGTTAAACCATGAAATCAGCTCCTCATTTATACATATCTTTCCATTTCAGTGCCAGAGAAATACAAAAGAAGTCAACTGTTTCAGGCCATTCCACTGTATAGTCATATCTTTGTAGCTGTCATGGTGTGTCTTTTATGTCCTGCTCATTGCTTTTATGTAAGTGTTGCTGTAGTAAACATCATTTTGCTTGCATATGCATTAATATTTATTTATTGTAGATAATTAGAAGTAAAATGACTGAGTGAAAGAACAGTCATGTTGTAAATCATAGTAGAAACTATAAGGCTTCCATTTTGAATGTCAAACCAATATTTTAGAAGATATGCTTTTTTTCTTATTAACCGAATTGAATATTTAAACTGATTTGAATATTTGAACTGATTATGCAGAAATACCTTATTAATTTTATATTTCCTAGTTTACTGTAAAGAGTGAACATCCTACGAGGTTATATATTAGCTCCCTCTCCTTTCTCCCCTCCCCTCCCCTCCCCTTCTCCTTTCTTCCCCTCCCCTCCCCTCTCTCCACTGCTTCCTTAATTCTTCCTGTTCCTCTTCTTCCTCATTTTCTTCTTCCTCTTCCTCTTTCTCTCTTTTTAAAAGTTAAAATACACACAGGGTGACGTACACCATTGTAATTTTTAAGTGTGTAGTTTAACGGAATGAAGTGCACTCACACTGCACAGCCAGTGCCACTGTCCATCCCCATAAGTTCCTCTCTTGCATGCTGAAACTCTGTACCTGTTAAACAGCAACTCTCCCTTCTCCTTGCTTTTCAACTCTTGGTAACTACTATTCTACTTTCTGTTTTTGTGTCTGTACGATTTTAGCTATTATAGGTACCCACATAAAAGAAGCCATACTCTATATGTCTTAAAAAATTTTTTTTTATTAACAACTTCCATGATTATAAAAAATATCCCATGGTAATACCCTCCCTCCCCCCACTTTCCCCTTAGTATATGTCTTTTTATAACCGTCTTATATTACTTGATACAATGTGTCAGGGATTATCTATGCTGTATTATTTGGTATGATTTTCTGTCTATTTATAACTGAGTAATGCTCCATGAATCAGTTCATCCCATTTTATTCATTGATATGATATGGGAATTTTGGGTGTCTTTGAAAGCATCAGTCTTTTCTTGTCTCTTGGGTGGGCAGTAACTCAGGAGCTAGGGCCCCAGAGGATCAAAAGTCACACAATGTTCTCAGAGCCAGATTCTTGTCTTTATGAATTCTGACAAATGAAATCCGCAGACCAAGAGGTAATATTTAGAAAGAGTTTATTATAGTTTAGGAGGAGAGCTTAGAACTAAAGGAAAGAAATGAAATGCAAACTCCTGTACAACTGCGAAGGAGTGGGATTCCTGGAAAGTGGGAGAGTTATGGGAGCCCCCTGGATGGGTGGCTGGACTGGTCAGTGTTCCCTTGAGGCCAGGTGGCTGAGTGGCATCAAGCTCTTGGGAAGGACTAAATCCCTTTACATCTCTTACTCCCCTAGGACAGGAAGAGATAAGAACAGAGGCACTCAACTCCTCTGATGTGGTTTAAGAAATAGAACAGATAAGAAAAATGCCAGATTGGCTAGAGAGATGGCTTAGTGGTTAAGGCTCATGTCCTTGAAGCCAAAGGACCAAGGTTCGATTCTCCAGGTCCCATGTAAGCCAGATGCACATGGTGGCACATGCATATGGAGTTTATTTGCAGTGGCTAGAAGCCCTGGTGTGCCCATTCCCCCCCCCCCATCTGACTCTAATAAATAAATAAATGAAAATAAAATCTTTTATATTTATTTTTATTTATTTGAGAGCGACAGAGAGAGAAAGAGGCAGATAGATAGATAGATAATGAGTGCAACAGGACCTCCAGCCACTGCAAACGATCTCCAGATGCATGCGCCACCTTGTGCATCTGGCTTATGTCGGTCCTGGGGGATCGAGCCTCGAACCAGGGTCCTCAGGCTTCACAGGCAAGCGCTTAACCACTAATCCATCTCTCCAGCCCATAAAATCTTTTAAAGATGCCAGATTCTCTCTTAAGGGTGTTGCAGTCCGGTTCACATTGCTGGTAGAAATCACCCAACCAAGAGCAGCTTCTGGGAAAAACATTTATTTTGCCATACAGGCTCGAGGGTAAGCGCCACGATGACAGGGAAAATGACAATATGAGCAGAGGGTGGACATCACCCCCTGGCCAACATAAGGTGGACAATAGCAACAGGAGAGTGTGCCACACACTGGCATGGGGAAACTGGCCATAACACCCATAAGCCCACCCCCAACAATACACTCCCTCCAGGAGGCATTAATTCCCAAATATCCATCAGCTGGGAACCTAGCATTCAGAACACCTAAGTTTATGGGGGACACCTGAATCAAACCACCACACAGGGCAAGGACACTTCCTGTATTTAGCCTAGAGAAAGCCATTCACTTAGGGGGTCCTGTCACCCTTCTAGGGTGACCTCACATTTACCTAGTGGTTACCTGAGTTGTCTCCACTTTTTGTCTATGATGAATAATAGTGCTATAACTGTGGATGGCCACGTATTTTTGCAGAACTGCTTCAAATTCTTTTGGTATATAATCAGAAGTAGGATTGCTGAATCTATATGGTAGTTCCATTTTCGATTATTTTGAGGGCCACTAAACTTTTTTATAGTGCTTGTACCATTTCACATCCTCCCACAGTAATAGTGCAGCGGGTTTCTAAAAACCACATTTTTGTCAGTGCTTGTGATTTTTTTGCTTGTATTATTTCATGTTATGATCTATCATGATGGCTGTGAGGTACTATCTCATGTGGGCTTCTTCCTAAAGATTACTATTTTACATTATGTTTGTTTATTTTGCCCATTCAAGTCCTGTGCCCATGTTATTTTATTTTTTGGGGGGAGTACTGAAGATGTAATATAGAACCTCATACATGCGAGGCAAGCATTCTGTCACTGAGCCCCAACTGCTGCCCCTTTCTCCCATTTCTAATCAGGTTACTTGTTGTTGAGTCATTTTTTTAATATATGTACTGGGTAGCATCTTCTTATTAAATATATGATTTATAGACAAGACATATTATTCCATTCTGTGGCCTACCTGTTACTCTATTGTGTCCTTTGATGTAGTTTTAAATTTTCATGTAATTTGATTTATATTTTTTTTCTTTTGTTGCCTGTGCTTTTGGTGTCCTATCAAAAAAAATCTTGACCAAATACAATGCAATGGAGTTTCCCCCTATTTTTTCTAATAATTTTATAGTTTTAGCACTAACATTTAGGTCTTTGATCCATTTGTTTTGTGAGAATTTTTCTGTGTGGTATAAGGGTTAAGGCTCATCTCCATGGTTTTGCATTGTGTATATACCTAGTGTCTACAACCCTGTTTGTGTCTTTTAACCATTGAATGGTCTTGGAATGCTTCCTAAACATCATTTCACAGTGTGTGTGGAAGTTTATTTTTGTATGTTTTTTCCTCTACTGCTACCACATTATTTACTATAGCTGTGTAGTGAGCTTTGAAATCAGGAGGCAAGAAATCTCCAGTACTTCTTTTCTTTTTCAGGTTTATTTGGGTTGTTCAGGGACGCTTGTAATTCCATGTGAAATTTAAAATTCTGTTTATGCCCAAGCCATCACTGGGATCTTGTTAGGGACTGGGATTGTTTTGAATGTGTAGATTGCTTTGAGTGACATTGACATCTTAATATTGTCTTCCAATCAATGAACGTGGGTGTGTTTCCGTCTTTCCGGGTCCTTTTTACTTTCTTCCAGCAGTATGTTGTTACCAATGCCTGCATGTTTTGTACATTTCATTTTTCTGTTAATTTAAGCAATTCAGATGGGTGAGAATTTGATTCTTGGGCTTAATCCATCATCTTGATTTAATACTAGGTTTTTCTGAAATGCTTCCATAAAAAGAAGACTGGAGAGGCAAAGTTGTTCAAGGACATGCTTCTAGAAACTGGCAGGCCACTCTGGCTCAAGAGAGATCTGGTTTATTCTGCTGTCCTGAAAACCTGTCTTGTTAAAAAAAAAAAAAAAAAAAAAAAAAGCAGAAAGTAGGTAATATAAATAATTGATTGGGAACCAGATGCTTAGCTGGAATATACTTGAAAGAAATTTTAGTTCCCTCTGGAATTCTTTAAGATCTGTCAGTGTAATTCTGTGTTGGACTTTTTTGGTCAGTTACTCTGGGGCATATTTGATTATGAATGCTGTTCAGTGTCGAACTGGAGCATCGCTGCTTTGTTTGAACAGCATATAATTCATTACCAAATGCCTTTACTCTCGTCAATCCACCTGCCTTTGTTTTATATGTGACCGACATTGCTTTCTTGTGAGAAATAGTGGGGGTCTGATTCAGTGATTACTGTTAGGCTGTTTTTATAGAAATAGTTTGATTTGGATGATTTTTATGAGTTTTTTTTTTAAAGAATAAGCCCAAGTGTGGTGTCTCATACTTTTAATCCCAGAATATAGGAGGCTGAGGCAGGAGGAACACTGGGAGTTTAAGGCCAGCTTGGGCTACAGAGTGAGTTCCAGGTTTGCCTGGGCTAGAGTGATGCCCTGCCTCAAAAAAACAAAGACAAAACAAAACAACAACAACAAAAAAGAATTGTAAAATTTTGTAAGTGAAGGTTCCTTAGTGCTGCTGCCCTGTTTTCATATTAGGAAGCTGAATCTCAGGAAATGTAAATGGCTTTTGCCAATTGTTAAACAGCTTATTAATTTTAAGTGGGAGTTTTAAAAAAAATTTATTTATTTTATTTTGACATGGTTTCATTCTATAGCCCTGGACTGTCCTCGAACACTGTGTAACTCAAGGTACCTCAGACTCATGACAATCCCTGTGCCTTAGCTTATCCAGTACTGGGGTTACAGGCGTGAGCCACCAAGCCCAGTTTGGGAGAAATTTTACTTAAAGGGGAGCTCATAAATTTTTCAGCCTTTACATTTTATAACTTCCGTGCTTGGTTATTATAAAATTGAATACTTGTAAGGCATTTTTGTTCTAGGGCCCATCAGTTTTCCTTTTTCAGAACACCCCCCCCCACACACACACACGCACACACGGCCACACACACACACACACACACAGGCACACACACCATCTGAGCTTTGTGCATTTCAGATACTTTTACTAACACTCTAGTAGGCTCTCAGGCTATCAAGGGTCGTCTGAGAGAAAGATAAGGGCCTTACTTAGGCATATGTGTTTGAAATAAATTCAGCAGTGATTCTTATTTTTCATACTTGCTGAACCCTAAGCAGAAAGGTTATATTCTAGAATTTATGAGAAAAATGAAAAAGTTAGCATTCCCATTTTCTGAATTTTTAGTTTGAATCAATGAGATAAAGATGTCATTTATGTCTCACCAATGTTTTAGGTTTAAATATTTTTGCTGAAGTAAGGCAAAGTAAAGATTATATTTTTTTGCTGAGCTATAGTTTTTAAATTTTTTGTTTATATGGGCTGAGGATATATGTCAGTGGTTGATAGAGTAATTGTGTAGAATAACAAAGGGGGAATCACATAGTTTCTTCATCCACTTTGAAGGAAGTTTGAGAAAACATGGCTTTGTTAAAATGTGAAGAATGGGCTGGAGGGATGGCTTAGCGGTTAAGCGCTTGCCTGTGAAGCCTAAGGACCCCAGTTTGAGGCTCGATTCCCCAGGACCCACGTTAGCCAGATGCACAAGGGGGTGCACACATCTGGAGTTCGTTTGCAGTGGCTGGAGACCCTGGCGTGCCCATCCTCTCTCTCTCTTTCTCTTTCTCTCTCTCTCTCTATCAGCCTCATTCTCTGTCTGTCCCTCTCAAATAAATAAATAAAATAGACAAAATTTTAAAAAAATGTGAAGAATGTCCCTTTAGCCCAGGATCACCTGGAATTCACTAGTCTCAGGGTAGCCTTGAACTTACGGTTATCCTACTTCTGCCTCCTGAGTGCTGGGATTAAAGGTGTATGCCACTACGCCTGGCTGTCTTTGACTTTTTATTTATTTATTTATTTATTTTGGTTTTTCGAGGTAGGGTCTCACTCTGGCCCAGGCTGACCTGGAATTCACTATGTAGTCTCGGGGTAGCCTTGAACTCATGGAGATCCTCCTACCTCTGCCTCCCAAGTGCTGGGATTAAAGGCGTGCACCACCACGCCTGGCTGTCTTTGACTTTTAAAAAAAAATTTATTTATTTCAAAAAGACAGAAAGAGGCAGATATAGAGAGAAATTGGGCACACAGGGACTTCGGCCACTGTAAACGAACTCCAGACGCATGTGCCACCTTGTGCATCTGACTTATGTGGGTCCTGGGGAATTGAACCTGGGTCCTTTGGCTTCAAAGGTAAATGCCTTAACAGCTAAGCCATCTCTGCAGCCCTTTGATTTTTTAACTAGCATAGGCTTCTACATTGCTACTAGTATTTTTAATTTTTTTTTAAATTATGGCTTATATTTTTAAAGGAATTGTTGGGCTGGTGTATTAGTCAGGGTTCTCTAGAGGAACAGAACTGCTAGAATGAATTATTTTAAAGGGGGATTTATTGGATCAGCTTACAGTAGTCCAATAGCAGTTGCAGGCCCGAGAATCACCGAACCTGGTAGTTGCTCAGTCCTCGTGGCCAGATGCCTCAGCAGTCCCGACCCGGCACTGCAGATGGTGCAGGAAAGCCTGGAGGCTTCCTGAGGAGCCGCTGGGCTTCAATCCACGGGGGTCTTCAGTTGATGCTGGTCTTTCGTCCGCACTGGTCTTCAATCCACGCTGGAAGGTAGCAAGCAGCTCCGGCAGCCAAAATGGACGGGGGGCAGGAAGGAAGGAAGGGACTCTTTTTTCCCAGAGCTCCCTTGTATCAAGTCCCCCTCTGGGCGGGACCGCCCATTCTGGGGGAAGGGCTCAACCTTGGGGAAAGACTTCCTCCTCTAATTGATCCTTCCTAGAAGCAACCTATGGATTACTAAACAGATCAAGTTGACAACACCTTAACTATCACAGCTGGGAAGATGGCTTAGCAGTTAAGCCATTTACCTACAAAGCTTAAGGACTCAGGTTTCATTCTCCAGAACCCACGTAAGCCAGATGCACAAAGTGGCACATGTGTCTGGAGTTCATTTGCAGTGGCTGGAGGCCCTGGCGTGCCCAATTCTCCCTCCCTATCTGCCTCTTCCTCTCTTTCTCAAATAATAAATAAATAAATAAATAATTTTTTAAAGGGAATTGTTTAGTTAAAACATCAGCTGTGTTTGCTAATATTATTCAATTTGAAAAATACGGGCTATATAATTAAAAAATGTAGAGTGTCTGCTAAGCTTTAAATTCTGCTTTTGGTTTTTGGAGTCCTTTGGGTATATACTCAAGGGCAGTATAGCTTAGTCATATAGTAGTTCTATTTTTAGGTTTTTGAGAATTCTCCATACTGGTTTCTATAGTGGCTGCACACATTTTTAATCCTGCCAGCAGTGTGCAAGGTTTTTCTTCCCCTACATCCTCATCAGCATTTGCTACCTGTTTTCTTCTTCCTCCTTCTCATTGTCTCTGTGTGTGTGTGTGTGGGGTGTGAGTGTGGTGTATTATGGGGCCCTCTATCCTCACTTGTCTATCGTGCCCAGTGTAGAATGTAGGGTGCCCTGCTTCGTTACTCTTCTACCAAGGCGTTGTTTTGAGCTAGGATCTCTTAACTGATTCTGGAGCTTTCAAGGCTGTGATGATTCTCGGGTCTCTGCTCCCCTGTGGGATTGGGCTGTGGGATTGGGTTTGCAGGCACATGCGGCCACACGGGTTTGCATGGGATTTGGAGATTGGAACTCTGGCAATCTCAGAACTCCCTCAGGCCCTCATGCTTATGCAGGAAGTGCACTTAACCACTGAGCAATCTCTGCAGTTATTCTCCTCTTTCCCCTGGTCCCCTCCTCCTCCACTCCTTTCCTCTTTCCCCCTCCTCCCCTTCTTATTTATTTATTTATTTATTTTTGAGGCAGGATCTTACTTAGTCTGTCTTGGGCTGGAACTCACTCTATAGCCCATAACACTCATGGTAATCCTTCTACCTCAGCCTCCTGAATGCTGGGGTTATAGGCAAGGGGCAATCCTGTCTAGCTTTTGATGATAGCCTTCTTGCTATGGTGAGATGGAGTCTCAAAGCCATTTTATTTTGTATTTCTCTGATTTCTGAGGATGTTGAACACTTTCTCAAATATTTATTGGTCATTTTTGTGTTTAGTCCTTTGAGGATTATCTATTCAATTTATTAGCCCTTTTATTAATTGGATGGTTTGTGTTTAATTCTTGCAGTTCTTTATGCTGGATATTAATTCCTTGCTTGATGTATGGTCTACAGATTGTTTCCACATTTGATGAACTGCCTCTTTACTTGAAACGTTGCTTTTGCAAGGCAGGAAAGCCTTTTCATTTCATGTATACTCATGTGTCAATTCTTGGGATTATTTTAGTAGTAATAAGGCCCTTTTAAGAAAGTCTTTATTATGTCTGTTTTTGAATTGTTTTGTCTACATTTTGGTTTCAGTTTCAATACCTTACATTAAGTTTTTGATTCATTTTGAATTGATTTTTGTGCAGGGTGAGAGAAATAGATTTAATTTTATTCTTCTAAATGTTGATATCCAGTATTCTCCACACCACCTGTTGAAGAGTTTCTTCAAATGTATGTCTCCAACACCATGTTATTTCCGGGTATCTATTCTTTTGATCAGTGTGTCTTTTTTCTTTATTTGAGAGAGAGGGAGAAAGAGGCAAAGAGAGAGAGAGAATGGGCGCTCCAGGGTCTTCAGCTGCTGCAAACGAATTCCAGACACATGCGCCCCCTTGTGCACATATGCAACATTGCTTATGTGGGGTCCTGGAGATTCGAACATGAGTTCTTAGCTTTGCAGGCAAGCACTTTAACCTCTGAGCCATCTCTCTAGCCCCAGTGTGTCTTTTTTTTTTTTTTTTTTTTTTTTTTTAATGCTGTGACCATTCTGGTCTTGTTACTATCTCAAATTTTAGGGTTGACAACTAAAATTCAGCTGTTCTCAAGGGTGACACTATCAATCCTGTTTATCCAATTTTTTTTGTTTGTTTGTGTTTTTCGAGGTAGGGTCTCTTTGTAGCCAAGGCTGACTTGGAATTCACTATGTAGTCTCAGCTGGCCTTGAACTTCCAGTGATCTTTCTACTTCAGCCTCTGAATGCTAGGATTAAAGGCATGTGTCACTAGGCCTTGTGTGTTTATCTAGTTTTATAGTTGGGGAGGAACTAAAAGAAACTAAGACTCTAAATCAGTTGGTGGAGATTGATTGGTTATTGTCAGACTAAGTGTGATTATCACTACTTTTCAGTATAATCTCTGTTTCTTAATGTTATTCTTGCATTATTGTTAATGTTTCCATTTACTTCTTTGGTGGTTTTTGAAATCAAACCCAAGGCTTATACATGTTAAGCATTCACTAGACCAATGAGCTACATCCCCAGCTATTTTTCCTTTTCTTAAGAATAATTTGTGCTGGAGAAATGGTTTAGTTGTTAAGGCACTTGCCTGCAAGGCCAAAGGATCCAGGTTCAATTCCCCAGGACCCACATAAGCCAGATGCACAGGGGACGCATGTGTCTGGAATTTACTTGCAGTGGCAGGCCCTGGCAGGCCCATTCTCTCTCTCCATCTGCTTCTTTCTCTCTTTCTCTCTTTTTTTTTTCTGTTTATTTTAATTATTTATTTGAGAGCGACAGACAGAGAGAAAGAGGCAGAGAGAGAGAGAGATTGGGCACACCAGGGCTTCCAGCCACTGCAAATGAACTCCAGATGCATGCGCCCCCTTGTGCATCTGGCTAATGTGAGTCCTGGGGAATCGAACCTCGAACCAGGGTCCTTAGGCTTCATAGGCAAGCACTTAACAACTAAGCCATCTCTCTAGCCCTCTCTCTTTCTTAAATAAACCAAATATAATAAAAAAGAATAATATGGGGCTGGAGAGATGGCTTAGCAGTTAAATTGCTTGCCTGCAAAGCCTAGGGACCCAGGTTTAATTCCCCAGTTTCCACATAAGCTAGATGCACAAGGTGGCACATGCATCTAGAGTTCATTTGCAGTAACTAGAGGCCCTAGTGCATCCATTCTCTCTTTGTCTGCCCCCTCAAATACATAAATAAATAAATAAATAAAATATTTAAAAAGAATAATTTAACTGTGGATTTGTTAAATGTTTATTTAGAGAGACATGACACCTTCTTGCAAATTCTTTATTATTATGGCTGTGGCTTCTTAAGAACACAGAACAACATGATTTTTCTATCATTGTTCACTTGCTAATTGAGTCAAGTGTGTGGTGATGGTGGATTGCATATTTGCACAAAAGGAGGAGCTTTTAAGTCACATTAATATGTATCTTAATACAGTGATATACCTTAGTTATGTAGTCTCTTAGTATATCTAAGTTAGTTACCGTATAATTTCTACAGAGGTGATTTATGAATGATAGTATGAAAGCTTTAACATACAATGAATTTCAGATTCCAAGTTTTCTTACATTTCTTACATAAAATTCTTCTCTCAAAGAATAAGTGTCTTTGAAAAAAAATCTAAATAATTTTCAACACAAATCACTACAAATTTTGGACTTCCTAAAGATTTTTGTTGTTGTTGTTGTTGTTATTTTTGAGGTAGGGTCTCACTCTGATCCAGGCTTACCTGGAATTGACTATGTAGTCTCAGGGTGGCCTCGAACTCACAGCTATCCTCCTACCTCTGCCTCCCGAGTGCTGGGATTAAAGGCGTGCGCCACCACGCCCAGCTTTGTTTTTGATGTGTGTGTGCGCACACTGGTGTGAGCCTGCCACAGTGCATGTATGGAGGTCAGAGGATAGCTTTCAGGTGTTGGTACTTGCCTTCCACCTCATTTGAGGAAGCAGGGTCTCTTGTTCATCTCTTTGTTTGCTAGAGAAGGTAAACCTCAAGTTCAGATTTTTGTCTTGTCTTTCTTGCAGCAGGAGGGCTGGGATTACAGATGCTCACACTGTAGCATCTAGCTCTTCTTGAGGCTTTGGGGATCCAAACTCAGGTACACTTGTGTGGAAAGCCCTTTTATCTAGTGGGTCTCCTCCCCCAGCCCTTTCCCAAAAATTTTTGGAAACCAGGTATTTATTTTAAATTTCTCTAACAATGACTTAGAAGTAATTATTGAAGGCATTCATTGTCTCTCTTATGCTTTATTAGTTGATGAAATAGCAAAGTTTTAGTAATTATTAGTAATCAAAATGATTACCCACACTGTGAATTCTTATTTAATCATTTAGTTAGCTTTTATAATTCAATATATTTTTCAACCATTTTTCATTAGTAGAAATGCCAAATAGTTTTACTATACTCATACCTAAAACATTGTCAATGCATTCTTTTCTAATGCCCACAGCAGCAGCAGCACCAACACTGCCATCCCCACCGTCCGTCTCCTTCTCCTTCTCCTTTTCCTTTTCCTTTTCCTTCTGCCTGAAGAGAAGAAGCGTTCAGTGACACACAAGGCACAGAGCAGAAGGGTGTGTGGGACACAGAGGAGGGAAAGAACTGAGGGAGACAGTCATGGATGAGAGCATTTTACTGGTCTAGGAATAACTATCCATGCTTCTTCAGGCATGCTAGAAAAATAGGACAACTGATTTTGATGAATTGCTGTGCTAAGGGTTGTAACCATTACCTGAAATCCCATTTTCACATATTTTAGGAGCAAAAGTTAAAGTTACCATCTACCCACATCTTAATTTTGTTTTATTTTATTTTTTAAAGATAAAAATTTATCTAAAAATTATATAAATCCCTTCCACCACCCTCCTATGTTCCCCTCTCCATCTTTCCATTTGCTGAACCACCTCTTCTTTCCTGCTATTCCCTTTTCCATTTTGATGTCTTTTAAAGTTTTTTTCTTCCACCATCCATGACAACCTGTTGAGGGACCCAATATGCAAGTCTTACGTAGATAACAACAGCCACTGTGAGGTTATGAATGCAGTAACCACTGTGTATCCAGAAGACAGTATCACAAAGCACTCCTCCCATCCTCTGGCTCTTACATTCTTTCTTGCACCTCTTCCATTATAGTCCCTGAGCTGCTGAAGGGTGTGATAGAGATATTGCAAGTGACAGTCAGCTGTCACTTCTCAGTACTTTGATGAGTTTTTACTCCCTGGTAATCACCACCATCTGAAAAGAAACTTCTATAACCCAAAGTGAGAGCAGCCCTAATAAATGGGCATAAACAAGTATTTAAAGGATTATATCCTCTTTTCTAAAGCTTGTATTCACTCTTTTCCGTACTGGAATGCTGTTATTAATGTTTTAGTTTTAGATAAATAGAAAATTGAATATCCTGGCTATATTTTGTTTGCCAGATATATTTACTTTTACTATTCAACAATAGCAATGAAATGTTGTTATTTGTAAGATACACATGCAAGATTTAGTATATCTAAGCCAGTGGCAATTTTAGGAGGAAAGCAGTTAATACTTATAGTATAAACTTTGTAATTTTAAATTTAAGATAAAAATTGGGCTGGAGTGATGGCTTAGCAGTTAAGATACTTACCTGCAAAGCCTAATGACCCAGGTTCGATTCCCTAGTACCCATGAAAAGCTAGATGCACAAAGTGGAGTTCTTTTGCAGTGGTTAGAGGCCCTGACACTCCCATTCGCTCTATCTGTCTGTGTCTCTGTCTCTCTCTGCTTGCAAATAAATAAAAAAAATATTTTTAAAAAGAAAAACCATCCATATATATATTGTTGTTTTTCAAGGTAGAATCTTGTTATAGCCCAGGCTGACCTGGAATTCACTATGTAGTCCTAGGGTGGCCATAAACTCACGGCAATCCTCCTACCTCTGCCTTCCTAGTGCTAGGATTAGAGGCATGCACCACCACGCCCAGCTCCAAAAATCATATTTGATTATTTTTCTTTTGGTTTTAGGTGCAGTTAAAAACTAGTACTTCTAGCCAGTATGTAATTCGGATGCAACCAACGAATAGGTGCCTTTCCACCCTGGAGTGTGCTGCTGTTGCCCTTTCCATCTTGGAGAAGAACCGTGACATACGTGAGGCATGTAGAAGCTATCGGTTGTTTGAAAGTTGGGTTAGATTTTACCGAGAAGTTTTGGCTATGCCTAATTTGTAAGTTTCATGAGTTATGTGACAAGCAGAGTAGATAGAAATTTATGTGTTTTTATAATTCTCTTTCCCCCTCTGGTATTTTACTATGTTAGTTTAGTATTCTAGATTGCATTATTTAAATATTCATACTAAGCTATGCAAACAGCATTTTTAATATGCTGAATTACATGTAAGTAGCACAACATTAAATAGAATTTTTAGGCTAGATTTTTCATTTAGTATTCTCTACCTTTTTTTTTTAGTAGTTTATATTCTCTTATGTTAAACATTTTTCTTTTTAATTACAAGAACATTCTCTAGTAACATTACTTTGTTTGCACTGGTACTTTTATTTGGGAAAATATGGAACATGCTAAGAGCATAAAACAGGTACTCTACTGGGTATACATGCAAACAAAATATGAATGGGTTCATAATCTGTAGTCAACATTCTGTTTAATTTTCATGAAGGTCTCATGACCTTCTCATGACCTTCATGAAAGTCATGTAACTTTCATGAAAAGGTCTCAAGAGCCAGAAGTGTTACAGAGGGACAGAAGCAAGGTCTGAATCCTGTGTTTCTCTCCCTGGTTCTATGCTGTGGAGCAGGTTAGAACTGGAGGTGTGTCTTCTTTCAAATGTTGTCTTTTATAAGTAGACATCTCTTGACCATGTGAGTGGACTTTGTTTAGTCTTGGAAGTTTCATATTTCCTCTCCTCCCTTCTTTGAGGGAAAAAAAATACACCAGTGATGAATCAAACAGGCAGTCAGGTCTCTCCTTTGCCCTTTGTGCCCTCCCCCACGTCCTCAGCTGGGCACATGCGTGCTTGTGTGTCATCACCATCTCCTGTCTTCCTGAGCAAAAACTGCTCAGCAGATTCCACAGCCAAAACCATACTGTTCAAAGTTGCTTTCTGTGCAGTCTGCATTTTCTTTTGTATTTATGTAAAAATTTTCACAGACAACATCAGACCAAAGTCTATCTTTTTTTAAAAAAAAATATTTATTTTTATTTATTTATTAGAGGCAGAGAGCAGGGGAGAGAGAGAGGGAGAGAATGAGAATGAGAATGAATGGGCATGCCAGGACTGTAAATAAACTGTAAATAGACTCCAGATACATGTGCCACTTTCTGTGTCTGGCTTTACATTGGTACTGGAGAATCAAACTCAGGTCATTATGGTTTATAGGTAAGTGCCTTAACCACTGAGCCATCTCTCCAGCCCACTTCCTTTTTTTTTTTTTTTTTTTTTTTTTTTGAGGCAGAGCCTCATTCTTGCTCTAGCCCAGGCTGATCTGGAACTTAGTTTAGCTCCAGGCTGGCCACCAACTCATGGTTCTGTCTCCTGAGTGCTGGAATCCAAGGCGTGCGCCACTACACCTGGCTCAAATGTTTCATGTTCTATTTTTCAGGTATCTATATCTATGATGAAATCTTTCAAAATTAAGAAAGAACTTGTCCAAAAAATGGTATAACATTTTATATGTGGGACAATATCTTAATAGTGTTTACCCTCTGTCAGCATATCTTTATTTTCATGTGTCCACTATTCTTAGTGCTTGATGTAACCAGAAGCAATTACTGATGACATTGACTTCCTAGATTGGATAAGCTTTGTAATATGATATTTTAAAAACAAAAAAGGGATTATTATTATTACCACATGAGACTTGGAAAAATGTTCTATCCTGAGTATACCATGTAAGCACTAGCATGGGTTAGGGTACTGTCATTAGGGCTGGGGAGATGGCTCAGCGGGTAAGAGCACTTGCTGTGCAAGTGCCAGGACCCGAGTTGTATCCCCAGCACTCATGTAAACAGCCAGGTGTGGCCATGTGTGCCTGTAACCTCAGTCCTGTGGGGGTGGGAGGCAAGAGACAGAGTCATGTGTTCACTAATCAGCCATTCTGATGAATGCATCTCCAGGTTCAATGAGAGTCTCCATCTCAAAGAAACAAAGCTGAAGAGTGGTAGATAAGGATGCCTGAGATTCTCCTCGGATATCCGCACACGTGTGCGTGGGACGTGTGCATCTGTGTATGCATGTGTATATACTCTACATGCACACGTAGCACACACACATGCTCAGTAAGAAAGTAGAAAAATGGAACGTCATTGACAGGCACCAGCATCTGGTGAGCTTCTGTTCTTAGGAATGAAGTTGAACCTAAACTCCCAGAGTCATCGTGAGGACCTAGAACCTCCATTCTGTTTGCTTTGGCCTTCAGGAATAATTGTGCTTGACCAGGAACAAAAAATGATGTCTGGCAGTCCCAGGGTGATCTGGGAAGTTCCAGTGTGATGGCTGGTTGGGAATATGAATAGAAAAAATGTCTAATGAAATATCTCAAGTTGCTCATTATTGTAGATGACAAAATTTATCCTCAGTTTGTATTATAGGTAGGTTTCTTTATGGATGAACCCTAAAGCCAGCCTGTTAAAATCTAGTTACAATAAAATCTTAGTATGTTTCTCTGTGCAGCCCAGTCACTATTTGCTGTGACGAGGGATGTTTTCTTCCCTTCCTAAGGAGAAAAGCTATGCCACACATGCCCCCAGTAACCCTCTGTAAAGATGGTGCAAGAGAGCAATAAGTATTCATGGCCTTGTTCTAGAGACATGGGGTTCCTCAAAGGAAAGAACTTCATCAAAACAGCCATCCTAGTCCTTTGATTCTGGAGCAGTTTTCAAGCACCTGGAGGTAGTGTGGCATGAAGGTGTAGCCCTCTGCTCATTACTGCTTATTATCATCAACTCTTGCCAATGGGCAGTTCATATAGTCTTTCTCTGAGTTTTTCTTTGTTTTTGTTTTATATTTCATAGAAAATAGTTTATTCATGGTATTATAAGAGTTAATTGCCACAGTTGTCAAGACGGGCACCCAAAGAGTTTAAACCCTTGACTTCCTTGTCCTTCCTGATTTGTTTTCTCCAGATTGACAAAATGAAAAAAAAAAAATGTCATTTTGAGGCTGGATCTCACTCTAGACCAGGTTGACCTAGAACTTACTCTGTAGCCTAAGCTGGACTTTATCTCACTTCAGCCCTCCAACATCAGCCTTCACAATGCTGGAATTAAAGGCATGGACTACCACTACCATGCCCAATAACAAAACAAATTTTAAAATAAAATGTGGTAACTTTTATTCATCTATTGTAATATTTACCAGGATTTCTTTTATGCCTTTGGAGCCTTCACCATGGGGTTCTTTTTCTTTTCTTTTTTAAAATTTATTTGACAGAGAAAGGGGGGGGAGAGAGAGAGAGAGAGAGAAAGAGAGAATATGGACGCGCCAGGGCCTCCAGCCACTGTAAACGAACTCCAGATGTGTGTGCCCCCTTGTGCATCTGGCTAATGTGGATCCTGGAGAATCGAACCTGGGTCCTTTGGCTTTACAGGCAAATGCCTTAACTGCTAATCCATCCCTCCAGCCAGCATGGGGTTCTTTGTTGTTACAAAATTTTGCTTTATTTAGGAAGTTTTACCTCTAATATTTAAAAAAGAGCTGTGGGGAAAGCTGAGCTTCATGCATCCTTAGTGCACCCCAGCACCATGAATGCTAGGAATGGTTCCTTGCAAGTGTGCCTTTGCAGTTACTGAAAAAAGGATTTTTTTTGGAGATAAAAGAATTTTTTAAAAATATTTATTTGAGAGAGAGAGAAAGAGAGAGAGAGAGACAGAGAATGAATGGGCATGATAGGGCATCTAGCCACTGCAAGTGAACTCCAGATGCATGTGCTACCTTGTGCATCTGGCTTATGTGGGTACTGGGGAATTGAACCTGGGTCCTCTCAGCTAATTCTCCAGGATGAATAAAGGATTTTTAAGACATTGTTTTTCCCTTGTAAACATTTAGAAATAAATAGACTTCTTTGTTCTCCTAAGATATTCTCGTTCTCATGTACTTACATTCAGATCTGATAATTCTTTTTTTTCATTTAGAAACATTGTCATTTATGATATAGTAATGTTTTTAGAACTGTAGTGAATTGTCTTACTGTGTATTATGATAATAAACTTGTGAGGTGGACACTGCTTATTTATTTTGAAGTACATTCTTGCATGTGATAGTTTCACTAAGATAGGCTACATATAACTGCAGTAGTTTCAAATGGCTTAACATGAAAATGCTTTATACCTCTTGAATTTGTTATTGTTCTCAGTGGTATGACCAAATGCCTGAAAAAAGCAACTTAAGGAAGGTTTTATTTTGGCTCACTGGTGATATAGTTTACCATGGCTGGGACATCATGGTTAAAGGAGCACAAGGCAGCTCGTCACATTGCATCCACTGTCAAGAGCACAATGGTGAAGGCTGGTGCTAAGCTCTCTGTCCTCTTCTTACTTGGTGCAGGACCCCAGCCTATAGAATAGTGCTGCCATAATAAGGATATGTCTTTCTACTGATCTAGCCAGGAAACTTCCTCACAGACATGCCCAGAGCTTTATCTCCTAGATCATTCCATATGCTGTCAAGCTGACGATACTACTAGCCATCGCTTCTTCCTCATGCTGTTTGCCCAGTGGGCTTGCTGGAAAGACCTCTCATCATGTAGTCACTTAGGGGTCCAGGTTTATGGAGAGACCATCTTGATGTATCATTCCACTTTCATTAAAGAAAAGGCAAGAGAAGTAGTGAATCATCGTGTTTCTGCCCAGTGCTGATACATTAAGGGTGCTCATATTTCATTAAGATGTGTTACATGAGCATGCCTAACTTCAAAGGAGGTGAGAAAATAAAGTCTCATCATTTCCCAAGATGGAATGCAACTGGATTTGCTAGTAGCCCTAAGTGACTGACACAGAGATGAAGTGGGGATCTGGTCCAGATCTGTTACTTACTAAGTAAATTGAAAGACTCTTCTGATTGGTCATAAGAATGTTAGTATCTGTTATCTTTGAAAAAATCAAATAAGTGGGATAAAGTAGCAATAGACAATTCAGTTGCTGTAGTCTGTGTTTAGTCCTACAGTATGGTACTTCACAACACAGTCTGTCTATTGTGTTTACTGTGTCTATGGAATCAACACTTCATAGAGTAATAAGTATTTTCCTATTTGCTTTCCTGTTTTATTTTTGAAAAAAGAAATACAATCTATAGATTTAGAAATAATTATAAAATTCTTAGAATAGCCATTGTTTTTCACAGTTAAAAACCAACAATAAGAAGCAACCTCTGTGTTTGAGGAAAAAATATAGGTAAATAGAATGAGTTGTCACAGATAATTTGTTTACTGTCCTTTTCTCTCTGCAGACTTTGCTTCATCCTCTTCAGGCTCTGTGCTCATTCCAGCTTCAGCACGGTGCTCAGATTCGCCTCAGCAAGGAGTATCTCCTGAAGAACGGGTTGTATCCGAAGCCAATGCCCAAGAACAAGCGCAAACTCAGGAAGATGGAACTGCTAATGAACAGTGTTAAAATTTAGTACAGTGCTTCTCCTGGTGCTAGTTTACTTGTTACCTTTTCAGCCAGCTTAGGCCTGAGGAGCTTTGACTCCAAAGGATGGCTGCCAGCAATCTTGTGCTGAAGGGGGAAGGAAACCAAACAGCCATAACTACAAGAAACAATTTCAGTGACTATGAAAAGTGAAATTTCATACTGTGTTGGTTTTGAAAATGTGCCTCTAATACATATTTTCATGTTTATAATTTACAAATATGATTAGGTATTGGGCTACACTTACTTACAAAACAAAGAAAATTGTGCCAGGTTGGACCAGTGTTGCTTCAGTGAATATTTATAGATGACTACACATAGGTCAATGAATGATAAAATGAATCCTGCACCAGTTTGCAGCCTTGTGTGTGAACTTTAGAATTTGAAATAAGTTGTAAAACAAAATAATGATAGTCACATATTGAGATTGAATTATTTATTTCACAAGATAATATAAAGGAACGAAGAAACTATTGTTTTAGGGCTAACCTTAATGTCAGCAAATGTAATACATGGTTTCTGTTAATTGCCCAAATTCTTAATGAGTGCATTTAATTTTGAAATGGCATACATTTTCATTTGGGATTGCTTTGGACAAGTTTTTTTTTTATTGTTTATTGAATAGGTTTATTGGTTGTGGTAAACTGATTTTAATGAAGTTTCCATATGGAAATAACTGAAGTAGTATTTTGAGAACATATTTCTCTAAGTTGCTCTATTTAAATATTTTTTTAGAGGGCAAAAACTTTCACTAGGAAAAAGTAAATTCCTCCACCCTGTTAAGAAAATATTTAGTGAGATTTTCATGTAGAATAATAGAAATTTATGTAAAGTGTGTTTGCATCCAAATTTACTCCAGTGAGGTTCATGTTTCGGCAAGGAGCAGGGGCTTTGTTTTGACCTTCATTCATGATGGCTAGAGTTACCTGTATCTAATGTTAAAGTGGAAGAAAAAACTACCATGCAGTTTAAAGGTGAGCTTGATAAGTAAGTGTGTAGACGTACATGAACATGAACATATACTAGTGGCAGTTTCTAACAGTTTTTCATGCTCATTTATTTAATTTTTCACTCTTACTAAGATTAGACTCTTATTGAGAGCTGTAATGCTGGTCACACAGTGCTAACAAAAGTGTGGGGAAATTATGCAGAAACTATTTTAAAATACTAAAATTTAGCTGGGTGTGGTGGTGCACGCCTTTAATCCCAGTACTCAGGAGGCAGAGGTAGGAGGAGCACTGTGAGTTCGAGGCCACCCTGAGAATACAGAGTGAATTCCAGCTCAGCCTGGACTAGAGTGAGACCCTACCTTGAAAAATCAAAAATAAAAAAAACTAAAATTTAGATTTCTGTCTTGTTGGCCATTTGCATTTAAAAACAAGTTAGCTCTTTATACTCTGAATGCCTAATACCAAATAATTATTTGTATTATGATAAAGAAGTAGTATCATGTATAATGTTTTTTAAACAAATGGGTTAAAATCATTTTGCAGTGATCTTTATGCTAAAATTGAACCCAACAAACTTCTTTTAGTGTTGTGATTTCTCCTTAAGAAAAGTCCTTCATGTGACACCATTTACATTTCATCTTCAGTCATCTTGGCCATTTCGATAACTTCTTTGTTTATCTTTTAAAGATCTTCTAGTGTATTTTTCAACACTTAAGATTCATTGTTTTTGGAGATATATTAAATTTTCTGTAAGAAGGTATAGCTGGCTACAGGGGAGATGGCAGATTAGCAAATTTCCTGTGTCTATGAATCTAGAAAAATGCATCAAGTGTATGACTGCAAGAGAGGTGGGAGGTGTGGAAAGACATAGTAGAGACCAGATGAAATCCAGAAATACTAGAGTTTAGACTTGAAAAAAAAAAAAAAGTGGGCCTGTATTAGTTGCTTTTCTTTTCTTTTCTTTCTTTTTTTTTGTTTTTTTTGAGGTAGGGTTTCATTCTGGCTCAGGCTGACCAGGAATTAACTATGTAGTCTCAGGGTGTCCTTGAACTCACGGTGATCCTCCTACCTCTGCCTCCCGAGTGCTGGGATTAAAGGCGTGCGCCACTACGCCCAGCTAGTTGCTTTTCTGGCTGCTGTGATCAAATACCTGATTAGAAGCAATTTACAGGAGGAAGGGTTTACTTCAGCTACAGGTTCAAGTCCATCATGGCGTTGTGGAAGAAATGTGAGGCAGCTGATAACATTGCATCCCCTGCTCAGAAGCCAGTTGTAAAGAATGCTGGTGACCAGCTTGCTGTCTCCTTTTTACTCAGTTTGGGACCCCAGTCCAAAGAATGGTGCTATGCACAGTTCAAGTGGTTCTTCTTAACTCCGTTAACTTATTTCCTAGATCATTCTAGTTTCTATCAAGTTGACAATCAAGCTTAACCATCACAAATCCACTTAATGCCTTTAAAGGCTAATAATGTTCATTGAGTAACACAGAATGCATTCATTCCAACTTCAAAAGTCCCCAAAGTCTTTACCAGTCTGAGCACTGTTCAGAAGTTCAAACTCTCATCTGAACCTCAAAGTAGTGAGATAACTGAGAGCCCCTGTAAAATTAGTAAATTACCTACTTCCTATATTCAATGCCATAGAGTAAACATTTCCATTCCAAAAGGGAGGTCTGGGGACATAGCAAGAACAAAACCTTCAGGGCAAGCCACCAAATTCTGTATCTCCATGGTGGATGTCTGGAGTCCATGATAGGATTGTCTGTGTGACAACAGGCTAAGGTAGCTCCGCCCCTCCTAACTCTTCTGCCTGCACTGCACAGAGCCTTTCTCTTAGGCTAGTTCCACTCTGTGCCTGCAGCTCTCCTTGATAGACATCTTTTGGTTCTGCCATCTCCAACATCCTGGAATCTTTATTACAACTTAGGCTTCATGGTCACAGCTTCAGGAAGTGGCCTTTCTGATTGTGCCACACATTTCCTGGCCTCAGTGGTTCTCTGGAACCATGATTGTGGTGGTTTGACTCAGGTGTCCCCCATAAACTTAGGTGTTCTGAATGCTAGGTCCCCAAGCTGATGGCAATTTGGGAATTAACACCTCCTGGAGGCAGTGTATTGTTGAGGGCGGGCTTATGGGTATGATAGCCAGTTTCTCCTTGCCAGTGTTTGGCACACTCTCCTGTTGCTGTTGTCCACCAAATGTTGGCCAGAAGGTGATGTCCACCCTCTGCTGATGCCATCATTTTCCCCCACCATCATGGAGCTTCCCTTCAAGTCTGTAAGCCAAAATAACCCTTTTTATCCCACAAGCTGTTCTTGGTCAGGTGATTTCTGTCAGCAATGTGAACCTGACTGCAACAGTAAAGTGGTACCAACAAGTGGGATTGCTGCTTGAAATCTGTGTGGCTTTGGCATTTTGGAGCTGATTTTCAAGATGAATGTGGAAGGATTTGAAACATTGGCCTAAGAGATTCCTTGCAGTGCTGTAAGTACAGCTTGATGGACTATTCTGGTCAGAGTTGAAAGACCTGAATGCAGTAAGAACTAATGACTGTGAGGTTTGGTTTATGAAGGTGAAAAAGAGCTTTGCCTGGACTGGGCTAGCAGTAGTTTGCGTGAGAGGCTTGATGTTATGCCTGTGTCCTGAGAATTTGTGAAGGGTTGCATTGTGTAGAAATGGACTGGTGTGAGCAGAGGGATATGGCACAGAAAAAATAAAATCTTTGGGCCGAAACAGCTGCCTGTTCAGCTTCAATTGTATGAGAGATTACAACCATTGAGATTGGTCCAGCTGATTTGCACTGGGGCAACAGGAAGAATGTGGACTCTTTTGAAGGGACCGGAATGCTGAAGTAGTGTCCTTTCTTCAAAGTCTGCTTTATTCCCCCCTGGATTAAGAAATTGGCTCCCTACCTGGTATTATGGAGTCCTAGAAATGCAGGAAAGAGAGGGTCATTGAATTTGCAACATGGTCTTGTGTTTTGGAAATGGTCATGGGCAGTGTGAAGCAGGTTTGCTGGATGCCTGCATGGAGACCCGATGGAACTGTGAAGATAAACTGTGGCACATGCACACAAAGTGGCACACATGTCTGGACTTTGATTACAGTGGCCAGAGGCCCTGTCATGCCAATTCTTTCTCTCTCTCTCTCTCTCTCTTTATCTCTCACATAAAAAGGTCAGTCTGTTGGGCTTGCATCAAAAAATATTTACTTATTTGAGAGAGAGAGAAAGAATAATGGGTGCACCAGGGCCTTTAGCTACTGCAAACCAACTCCAGACACCTTATGCGTCTGTATGCATCTGGCTTATGTGGTGTAGTAGACAGCTTCAGGTTTGCTGAGATGAACTTTCAGACCTGGCACAATTATGGAGGAAGGGATATTTTTTGAAGCTTACAGATCCAGGGGAAGTTCCATAATGGTATAAGAAGTTGGCCCCTCTTAAAGAACCAGGCAGAGAGAGAAAGAGAGAGAAACCTACAAGCCATATCCCTAAAACCACACCACAAAAGGAGCACACTTGAGGAACTCCAGGTATTTTGCATATCTTTAGATTGGAATGTCAAATCTACCACCACACCCTATGGGTGAACACTTCCTCCTGTCAAGTGGCTGGAAATTCAAAAAGTTTTAATAAACTCCTAAATCTGTTGGGAGCATTTATTCAAACTATCACATGTGGGTACTGGAAAATCGAACTTGGGTCCTTAGGCTTCACAGGCAAGTGCTTAACTGCTAAGCCATCTCTCCAGCCCTGAAAACAGCATTCTTACACATTATTCACAGGAATGTAAATAGGTAGACTACTATGGAAATCAGTAAGGAGAGTCCTAAGAAAAGCTAAATATAGAATATGATCTTGCTATACTTCTTAAATATATACTGAAAGCATTAAGTCAGCATCTGTGTTTATTGCATTATTCACAGTAACCGAGTTGTATAATCAGCTAGGTACCTCAGTGGGCGAGTGAATAACTAAATAATAATAAATAGCTAAATATGCACAATTTAGCTTTTTTTCAGTGATGAAGTTGACATGAAATATCATGTGCAGTAAAATGGATGGAACTGATCATGTTCTATGACATAAGCCAGTCCCACAACGACAAGTATCATATTTTTCTCTCTCTCTCTTGTGTGTAATCTAGGGGTGGTGGAGAAATGAAAGTAAAGTCATGGCTATGTGGGATGCAATAACAAGGGGAGAAAGGTAAGGGTGTAAGAAAGAGTAAGAAGATACTATGGCAAAGAACATAATATGCATGTATGGAGATGTAATGAAACTCATTACTTTGTACAATTAATATATGCTGATGAAAATTGAATGCAAAAGTACATGCTAAATTTTCTTAACTATTTTTTGAACTCAACATATTTTCCTTACTAATTAATTAACTTACTTTTCCTTATCTTTTACCGATCCATTAAAAAGTTGGTTTAATGTAGTTGTCTCTGGTGTACTATGCTTCTCTGGTTGCCTTTTCTTTTGAATCAGTTTTAAGCTTAAACTATTTATTGGTGCTAATTTTAATTACTGAAATTTCTCAAACAACATAGTGATATATAAATATTTAACTATAAGCCTAATCTACTTTTTTTCCTGATTAATTCTGTATATAGTAGTTCCTCAACCTTGTCTTTTTAAAAAAAATATATTTATTTTTCTTTTTTTATTTTTTTTTTCAAGGGAGGGTCTCACTCTAGCCCAGGCTGACCTGGAATTCACTATGGAGTCTCAGGGTGGCCTCGAACTCACGGTGATCCTCCTACCTCTGCCTCCCGAGTGCTGGGATTAAAGGTGTGTGCCACCACGCCCAGCTTATTTTTATTTTTTTATTTGCTAGGGAGAGAGAGAGAGAGGGAGGGAGGGAGAGAATGGGCACACCAGGGCCTCTAGCTACTGCAAACGAACTCCAGATGCATGCGCCACCTTGTGCATCTGGCTTACGTGGGACTTGGAGAATCGAACCTGGATCCTTAGGCTTTGCAAGCAAGTGCCTTGATGGCTAAGCCATCTCTCCAGCCCCTCAACCTTGTCTTTCATTCCTGATATTCTCTCTTTTGCTTACTATAATCTGTTGGTGTTTTTCATTTTCAATATTTGTTTGTTTCAAGATTTTATTTTTGAATTGTTTTCTCTTACATTGCTGGCTTTTATATCTATATCCCAGTCCATGTTTTCATTTGGTTGTTACTTCCTCTTTGAAATCACTGATTATTTTTCATAAGAAGACTTTTGAATGCTTTGGATTTCATCATCTTTAGGTTCAAGAGGAGTTTTTTTGCTTTTGTTTTTGTTTGTTTGTTTGTGATGCTCTTACCTCTGCCTCCTGAGCACAGGGATTAAGGGCGTGCATCACCATGCCCGGCCTCAAGTGGAGTTTTCATCTCTTTCAGGCATCCTATTGTCTTGATTTTTCATGTTTCTGGTTTTTCTGTGATGCATTTATGCCTCTGTGGCTTTGAATATCTTTTCTATTACTGAGTAGCCCCACTCCTGAGGGCTCAATCCCCAGGACCAGAGAAGAGAAAACAAATTATTAACCACACCACCAAAGCAACAAGATATAGAAGTACATGCACTGAAAAATCAATTGAAGCCAACTAAGAAACCACCAGTGACCATAGGATAGAAAATGGCAAAAATAATGTGGATTATGCTGTGATCTTTACAGTCATTTAGGAAACATGTAGAAATAGTAAATAGTAAATGAAGGAAAGGGAGTATGCAAAATGGAAAGAGAGAAGAAAGGTTAAATAAAGAAAAAAGAAAGGAGAAGTATGTGATGAAGGAGAGAATTAGCAAGAGAAAAATATGATTACTCAATAATGGAGAAGTTCATGTACAATATTAAACATAAGAAGGGAGCTGGGCGTGGTGGCGCATACCTTTAATCCCAGCACTTGGGAGTCAGAGGTACATGGATTGATCGCCGTGAGCCTGAGGCCACCCTGAGACTACATAGTGAGTTCCAGGTCAGTCTGGACTAGTGTGAGACCCTACCTTGAAAAATCAAAAAACAAACAAACAAAAAAACACATAAGAAGGGAAGTAAGAAATGAAAACTAAGGGCTGGAGAGCTGGCTCAGAGGTTAAGGTACTTGCCCAAAATGCCTAAGGACTCGGGTTTGATTTCCCAGTACCCATGTAAAGCCAGATACACAAGGTGGCACATGTATCTGGAGTTTGTTTTCAGTGGCTTAGAGGCCCTGGCATACCCATATTCATTCTCTCTTTCTCTCTCTACCTGTCTCTCTCTCTCTCTCATTCATAAATAAATAAAATGTTTAAAAAAGAAATGAAAACTAATTTGACAATAATAAACCCAAAATACTACTAAAGTATGGTAGAAAGGAAAAAGTAGGAACTTCTAGTGTTAAAAAAAATAGATAAAATGTTAGAGCAACTTCTTTAAAATTTTTTTCTTTTTTTTTTTTTGAGGCAGGCCCAACAGACTGGCCGTTTTCTTAATGTGAGAGAGTGAGCGAGAGAATGAGCTAGAGAGAGAGAGAGAGAGAAAGAATTGACACATCAGGGCCTCCAGCCACTGTAATCAAACTCCAAACACGTGCACCACTTTGTGTGCATGTGCGACCTTGTGTATTTGCGTCACCCTGTGTGTCTGGCTTATGTGTGACCTGGAGAGTTGAACATGGGTTCTTAGGCTTCGCAGTTAAGTTCCTTCATGGCTAAACCATCTCTCCAGTCCTAAAATTTATTTTATTTTATTTTATTTTATTTATTTGAGACAAAGAGAAAGAGGCAGACTAAAAGAGAGTGAGTATGGGTATGCCAGGGTCTGCCATGATCTGCAAATGATCTCCTGACACATGCGCTACTTTGTGAATCTGGCTGTACATTGGATCCTGAAGAATTGAACTTGGGCCATCAGGCTTTGCCAACAAGTGCCTTTAACTGATGAGCCATCTGTCTAGCCCTGGAGCAACTTCTGTGTCCTCTGCGATTGTAGTCTTAGTTGTAGGTGGGAGGTGAGGCAACCAGTTGAAGGCAGTGGTGCTTTATCAGTCAGGCTCACGCTGAGTCTGGACTGGATGTGTCAGATGTCCCACAGAACTGTCTTCACCAGCAGCTCCCTTCATTTGCATACTAAGAACACCTGCAGGCCCACTTAGCTCTGATAATTTCCTTTTCATAAACCCTTGGGTGGTTCTAACTAGATGTCTCCTGTGTGCCCAGCACTGAGATTTGTACGTTTGGATCAATCTCCATTCTTACAAAATCTGCTCTACATTGAACACTGAAAGCAAGAATGTATCAAGATAAGACTGTGGAGATAGTCTGTGGAGAATAGACTATCAAGGCTTGAGGACAAGGCAAAGGAAATAGAATAGGAGGACAAAAATCAATGACAAGTTCAAAAAATGAATGAACAGAATATGACAGAATGAGAGACCATTAAATACCAAAGATTCAATCATGGGCATACAAGAAGGGAAGAAGTTTGGGCCAAGAGCATTTAGGATATTTTCTTTCTTTCTTTTTTTTTTTTAAATCTATCATTCTATTTATTTTTTTATTTGAGAGTGACAGAGAGAGAGAAAGAGGCAGATAGAGAGAGAATGGGCGGCCCAGGGCTTTGAGCCATTGCAAACGAACTCCAGACACGTACGCCCCCTTGTGCATCTGGCTAATGTGGGTCCTGGGGAATAGACCGTCGAACCAGGGTCCTTAGGCTTCACAGGCAAGCGCTTAACTGCTAAGCCATCTCTCCAGCCCTAGGATATTTTCAATAAAATTGTAGAAGAAAAATTTTCTGAGAGACCAATCCATGTGCAGTAGGTACATAGAACACCAAATAGGACCAAAGAAGAAACCAATGTGTCACATTATAGTTAAACACTATACACAGAAACAAAGAGTACTAAAAGCTGCTAGAGAAAACAGCTCATCACTTACAAAGGTAAGCTCATTAAAATTACTTTCAAGTTTGTAGTGGAAACCAAGTGCCAGAAGGGATTGGAATGGAGTATTTCAAATTGTGAAAAATTGTGACTGCCAACCCAGACTGCTATTCCCACTAGGCTCAGGAAAAAGCCTCCTATTCGATATAGTGAATTCTTAACTACAGCAATAAAACAAGGAAAGGAATATGAACATATGAGCACTAAGCCAGCCATACAGGAAATGCTGGATGGAATATTTCTCACTGAAGAGTAAGTATACTCAAGAGGCTACGGCGGGGGGGGGGGGCAGGCCCATGGATAACAACAACAATCAAAACTAGGACAGGGGCTGGAGAGATGGCTTAGCGGTTAAGCGCTTGCCTGTGAAGCCTAAGGACCCCGGTTCAAGGCTCGATTCCCCAGGACCCACGTTAGCCAGATGCACAAGGGGGCACACGCATCTGGAGTTTGTTTGCAGTGGCTGGAAGCCCTGGCGTACCCATTCTCTCTCTATATCTGCCTCTGTTTCTCTCTGTCACTCTCAAATAAATAAATAAAAATGAACAACAACAACAACAAAAAAAAACTAGGACAGATGAGAAAGCAAATGAAAACCAAGAAAACACCAAACCCCACAAAATCTTCAACTTGACAAGGATTAACTCACACCTCTCAGTTATAACTCTGAATATCAATGGATTCAACTTCCAAGTCAAAAGAGTCAAGTCAACAGGCTGGGTCAGAAAACTAGATTCATTCGTTTGCTGTCTATAAGAAATGCACCTTACCATTAAAGATAGACACTACCATAGAGTAAAGGGATGGAAAAAGAGGGGCAGGAGAGATAGCTTAGTGGTTTAGGAGCTTGCCTGTGAAGTCTAAGGACCCATGTTTGACACCCCAGATTCTATGTAAAGCCAGACGCACAAGGTGCTTCATGTGCACATGTCTGGAGTTCAGTTACAGTTGCTGGAGGCCCTGGTATGCCAATCTCTCTCTCTCTTTCTCTCACTCTCATAAAAAAAAAAAGGTCTTGCCTAAAAAAAAAAAAAAAAAAAAAAAAAAAGGATGGAAAAGATATTCCAAATAAATGAAAATAAGAAACAAGCAAGTATGGCTATACTAATATCTGACAAAGTAGACTTTAAACCACAAGCAATCAAAAGAAGTACTGGGCACTTTATGCTCATCAAGGGAACTATTCAAGAGGAAGATATAGTTATAAGCATATATGTACCAAACACAGTTGTACCATTGTGTATAGCAAAATCTACCAGATATCAGAAATAAATCACACCACAACAATAGTGGGTGACATTACCACCCTACTATTTTCAATAGACAGATTATCTAAACAGAAAATAAAGAAACACTGAAGCCAAACATTACCGTAGATCACATGGGTTTACCAGCAATCTACAAAACATTCCATCCAGACTTCATACAGAATATACATTCTCAGCAGCTCATGGAACCTTCTTTCAAACAGATCATGTATTAGGACATTAAGTCTCCATAAATTCAGGAAGATTGACATGACTCCCTGTATTATATCCTGGTACAATACCATGATGTTAAAAGTCAACAAGAGAAACAGAAAATAAACTACTGAAGATTGAACAGCACACTGTTGAGCAATGAATGGGTCATTGAAGAAATCAAGAAGAAATATAAAAATCCTAGTACTGAATGAGAATGAAAACCCAACATATGAAAGTATATAAGACACAGTGAAGGCAGGCAGTCCTCAGACGGAAGTTCATAGCACTAAATGTCAACATTACAAAAAGAAATCTCAAATAAGTTAATGATCTATGTGAAGGCATTGGGCGGGGGGGAAACAAGAACAATCCAAACTCAACATTACCAGATAGAAACAATCAAGAGCAGAGCAGAAAGCAATAAATTATGAATGATAAAATTAATAAATTATTAGTCCTGTTAGGAATTCTGGCTCTATTCAAATGATTTCTCGCTTCTTGATTTAGGTGTTGTAGATTATATGAGTCAAGAAATTCATCCATTCCAGAATTTCCTATTTTGTGGAATATAAGTTTTTGAAATATGTGCTTATGATTCTCCCAATTCCATTGGTATCTCTTTTTCACCTCTAATCTTGTTGATTAGGGCCCTCTCTTTTAATCAATTTGTCCTGGGGTTTATCAATATTGGTTTTTTTTTTTTTGAAGAGCCAGCTGTTTTCTTAAATTGTTTCACAATAGTTAGGAAATGAAATAAGCCAAGATGCTCATCAATTGATGAATGGATAATGAAGATGTGGTACATATACACAATGGAATTCTACTCAGCAATAAGTAAAAATGAAATTATAAAATTTGCACACAAATGCTTGGACCTGGAAAAAATATACTGAGTTTACTCAGGCTCAGGAAGACAAAGTCACATGTTGTCTCTCATATGTGAATCCTAACAGGAATAGTTTGATTAGTTTATGAACTGTAATAACTAGCATACTGGTAAGGAAGCTAAAATGAGGCTTGGAGAGAAGAAGAGAAGCAGGGAGGGATGAGAGGAGGGAATACTTCACAGGCAAGTGGACGGATAGAATACAGGGAGTTGAAAGGTCTGTGGGAATTGAAGGGAGACTGGGGTAAGAGAATTAATAGATAACTAAGAAACTTGGATTTGGGAGATACACAAAAATAATGATAGCACAAATTGGTACCATAGAAAACTTCCTCTTTGTTAGTAAAAATATATAACAATAAGAGAGTGGGTGGGAGCTGGAGAGATGGCTTAGCACTTAAGGCACTTGCCTGCAAAGCCAAAGGACCTAGGATTGATTCCCCAGGATCCATGTAAGCCAGATGCACAAGGTGGCTCATATGTCTAGAGTATGTCTGCAGCATCTGTAGACCCTGGAGTGCCCATTCTTTATCTGTCCCCCTCTCTCTTTCTCAAATAAGGAAGTAAATATAAAAAAAAAATGAAGAAGTGGGGGGTGGATAGTTTGGACAGAAGCACTCTGCAGGGGTGGAGAAAGTTGTCTCCTAAAACCATTGGTTGTTGCCAGTCAAGGAGAATTACATAATGCCCTCCGATGCTCAGGAAACATTGTGGAAGAGGGGATGGAAAGAATGTAAAAGCCGCAGGACAGGAAGGTGTACTCTGAGGCATTGCCCTCCCTCACAGACTGACCAGTGCACTCATGACCTCACAGTGAATACACAGTGAATACCGATAGCCCTCAAAGGGCTGGAAAGTGCTAGTAAGCTTCTGGGAGAGAAAGGTCACCAGCAGTGAATAAGCAGTGGATCCTCTAAGCTACAAAATCAACCAGCCAGGCAAGATGTACTCACCAGTGCAATAGTGGCGCACAAGCTATGGGGGGGGGGGGTGCAATCAACTGCTCTTTGAATGGATATCAGGCTCATTTAGTGGAAGAGAATTTATACATGGTACTGAGAATAAAGTCAGAAGCATATGGCTTGGAAGGTCCTAGACCCTAGAGCACATCTTCCACTGTTCTTTGTTTAAAATAAGAGATATGCCCATCAAAAAGTCTTCTAAAAATGTCTGTGTTTATCCCCTTTAACCCATGCTGTTCTCACTCTTAGCTGGAGGATCTACTTTTTATAGGTGGCAGTGAATGCCAGGAAAACCCAAGTCCCATTGGTAGAAGAAGAAAAGAAAGCCAGTGCTTAGCACGAGATGAGTCATCTCTATTGTATCTGTCAGGGCCCAGGAAACATTACAGAGCAGGTTGTGGACAAAACATGAGTGCTGCTGTCACTGCTGAGAACCTTCTCCAAGGAGATGGCATTAGAATACCGGGGAAGCTCAAAACTCATCAGGCCTGAAAGTCAGAGGCTGCTGGGAGTGCAACACTGAAGAGGAATTACATAATGCCCTCCAAGACTCAGGAATGACTGTGGAAGAGGAGAGGGAAAGAATGTCCAGGCCACAGGGTAGGAAGGTGTACTCTGAGGCATTGGAGAGATGGCTTAGCGGTTAAGGCATTTGCCTGTGAAGCCTAAAGACCCAGATTTGACTCTCCAGAACACACGCAAGCTAGATGCCCAATGTGACACATGCACACAAGGTGGCACATGTGCACAAGGTGGCGCACTTGCCTGGAGTTCATTTGCAGTGGCTGGAGGCCCTGGTGTGCCAATTTTCTCTCTCTCTCTCAAATAAAAAAATAATAAAATATTTAAAAATTTTAAAATGGAAAAAATTAAAAAAAAAAACAACCTATTACAGATCTAAAGTGCTCTCAAGGTCAACCCCTGTCTGCGTCTCTTATCAGACTCCTCTCATCCCATGTTGCATTCTTTCCTACCTTCCCCAGGTATAAAACCTTCTGTTACATGCTTAGAATTGCCATGTCCCCCTCACATCACACAACCTTTGCACATGCTCTGTTGCTCTGTGTTATGTTCTCGCTTCCTTCTGGCCTTGTAAACTTCTAACTCACCCTTCAGATGTTGGTTTAGTATTAGCTTTCTTGTTAGATCATTGCTGACCAGCCTCATCAGGTCAGGTAATCCTATTATATATTCAGACATTATTGTTATATTCTTCTTAATATCATTTTCAGTTCAGTTCTTTTATTTTTGAAAACTGATTAGTATTCGTCTCGCTGCATGCAGTGTAAGTTCTGGAAAGTTTTGGCTCACAATTAATTCTCTCCCTAAGTGTCTAGAGTAGTGCTTAGCCTACAATGCCCAATGTGTTTCTGAGTTAATAGATAACTAATAGGAATGAAGTGGTTTCGAAAAGAGCTATTATTCTTGGTGCCTAAAATATCTTGAGGAGATGCACTAGCATATACAATAAATAAGAACCAAATTCATCTCTATTGCAAATTCATGTGTCTGACAGAATTTTTCTTTTACTGTACAGAAGTTCTTTTGAGTTCCTGATGCAGAGATATAGAAGAAACTGCCTTGCATAGTAGAGCAAATTGGCTCCCTTTCCATGTCTCATGAGATGAAGATGAACTCTTGTCCTGGGAGCCATCAAAACAAATTTCTGAAAATCACAATTCCTTAGGTTCATTGTTAAAGATTATTAAAAACTTTATAGAAACATTAGGCTTGGATTTATTTAGAATGATTGGAGAATGTATTTTTTTTACTAATTGTGCATTATATTTGAAAGTTAAAAAAATTTTTTTTTGTTTTGTTTTTTCTTTTTTTTGTTTTGTTTTTTCGAGGTAGGGCTCACTCTAGCCCAGGCTGACCTGGAATTCACTATGGAGTCTCAGGGTGGCCTCGAACTCACAGCGATCCTCCTACCTCTGCCTCCCGAGTGCTGGGATTAAAGGCGTGCGCCACCACGCCTGGCTTGAAAGTTAAAATTTATACATGCTTACTTTCAAATTATTTAAACATATTTAATATTGACAAATTACTGATTAGTATTTTTCAACTCAAATTGCATTTCAGACAGCAAATCCATTTTCTCAGAGCCATCAGAATTGTGAAAGTCTACTTTCACAATTGTACATATCATATCCATTTAATATTTGGATTTTCCAATATTTTATATTTTACATAAGATTGATTTTTTGCACAGATGCTTCTTTCTAAAATGACTTTTTCTTCCCTCCCTCCCTCTCTCTCCCTTCCCTCCACCCTCCTTCCTTCCTTTCATCTTTATTTGAGAGAGAGAGAGGATGACAGAGGCAGAGAGAGAGAGAGAGAGAGAGAGAGAGAGAGAGAGGGCATGCCACGGCCTCTAGCCACTGCAAATGAACTCCAGATGTATGTAACACCTTGTGCATCTGGTTTACATGGGTCCTGGGGAATTGAACCTGGGTCTTTAGGCTTCACAGGCAAGCATCTTAACCACTAAGCCATCTCTCCAGCTCAACTTTTGTTTTTAAACATTTTTTGAGGCAAGCCAAACAGAATGCCCTTTTTAAAAATACACACACACACACACACACACGAGAGAGAGAGAGAGAGAGAGAGAGAGATCGAGAGAAAGAGAAAGAGAAAGAGAGAGAATTGGTGCACCAGGGTATCCAGCCACTGTAATTAAACTCCAGATGTGTGAGCCACCTTGTGCATCTGCCTTACGTGGGATCTGGGAAGTTGAACCTGGGTCCTTAGGCTTTGCAGGCAAGCACCTTAATCACTAAGCCATCTCTCCAGCCCCAACTCTTGTTTTTAAAAGAAAAAAAATTCAGCTTGCACAACCTGACCACCCAATAAATATTAATTCCTTTAAAAAATGTTTATCTGTGTGTGCGTATGTGTGTGCCAGCACACACGTGTAGAAGTCAGAGGACAGCGTTGAGTGTCAGTCCTCACCTTTCATTTTGTCTGAGACAGGGTCTCTTGTAGGCCTTTGCTGTCTATGCCAAGCTTGCTGGCCCCCTGACTTCCACGGATTCTCCCATCTCCACCTCTCATCTTACTGTTGGAGGGCTGGGATTTCAGACACTTGCTACTGTGCCTGCCTTTTTACATGGGTTTTGGTGACTCATACTCAAAGTCATCTTGCTTGTGTAGCAAGTCCTTTTGCCCAGTGAGCCATCTCTCCAGTTCTTAATACTCTTTATTTACTTATAAATGGCTAAGAGAAATAAACAGAATGCTAATCCTAGGCACATAATCTGTTCCTTCAATTTTAGACCATAGTGGTAGGTATTGGGTAGTCTTTAGTAAATACTTGAAGATTGCTTGGTTCTTTATAAGGAGGAACACAATGGTTTTATATATGTCTATATCTATCTATCATCTATCATTTGTTAGACTAAAATGCTCATCTCAATCCTGTGATCTGACCACTGGTCTAATAAATCCTTTTAGAAACCATGGAACACCACTTCATTTTTGAGCCCAGGATATTGGTCTTGACATATGGTAAATTTTTGTCAGATGTGAATATGTCTTTCATTAGATTTTTTGTTTGTTTGTTTGTTTTGAGGTAAGGTCTCACTCTAGCCCAGGCTGACCTGGAATTCACTATGTATTCTCAGGATGGCCTTGAACTCACTGTGATAGTCCCACCTCTGCCTCCCATATGCTGGAATTAAAGGCATGCGCCACCACGCCCAGCTACATTAGATTTTTTTTTTAGTGAAGGAAATGAATTATATTTTCTTAACCTGCTTCACCTGCCTATCAAGGAAATATACGTCAGAGAATGAAATGTTATGTTGCAGAAAGATTGTTCCAGTTAACTTGCTGATTTCTGTAGGAAAGTGCCTTGTTTGGTACATAATTCAGGCAAGATAGTAGCAAGGCATTGGGTTGACCAATGATTCCAGTGAGGAAATCATGTAGGAACCAAAATATGCCATGTAAAATGTATGATATTCTTAATGCTCATATTTAATATTTAATAAGGCTAGTCCTGAGGGTTAGTCTTTGAAATGTGAATTCAGTTACCTGACTTGCATTTCTTCATGCTATAATTAGAGCTGTCAAAACAACTTCTTTTAAAATAGGACAAGAAGGGTCTCAAGTGCTTGCTATCTTCAGTTGTACCAGCATTATTCAATGTGAATACCATAACCTCAAAAGATAAAGCTAAAACCACACTTTCTGGCTAGGAGAGCACTATATTTAATACATACATAACTGATACAGACCCAAGAAAGTGACATATTTTTATAAGGATAATGTTGAGGTCTTTTCTCTTTAATCATTTTAATATTTATGAATAAGTAGGTATAGCCAAAAATACAGGACACATAGAAAAACATTTCTGAACTTTGTTATTGAATAAATAAGCCTCAAAATACTGTTAAAATATGATCAAAGTAATTAGGTCATATATGTAAAATCTCACAATAATTATTCATTAATGGTCATTGTATATCTAACAGCACTGCTTCTAATTTTTTATGAAGGTGAAGTAAGGTAAGAACTGGCTCACTGGGGCTGGAGAGATGGCTTAGCAGTTAAGGCACTTGCCTGTGAAGCCTAAGGACTCATGTTTGGCTCTCCAGGTCCCATGTAAGCCAGATGCACAGTGATGCCAGTGCACAGTATCACACGCTGAAAGTCAGAGGCTGCTGGGAGTGCAACACTGAAGAGGAATTACATAATGCCCTCCAAGACTCAGGAATGACTGTGGAAGAGGAGAGGGAAAGAATGTCCAGGCCACAGGGTAGGAAGGTGTACTCTGAGGCATTGGAGAGATGGCTTAGCGGTTAAGGCATTTGCCTGTGAAGCCTAAAGACCCAGATTTGACTCTCCAGAACACACGCAAGCTAGATGCCCAATGTGACACATGCACACAAGGTGGCACATGTGCACAAGGTGGCGCACTTGCCTGGAGTTCATTTGCAGTGGCCTGGAGGCCCTGGTGTGCCAATTTTCTCTCTCTCTCTCAAATAAAAAATAATAAAATATTTAAAAATTTTAAAATGGAAAAAATTAAAAAAAAAAACAACCTATTACAGATCTAAAGTGCTCTCAAGGTCAACCCCTGTCTGCGTCTCTTATCAGACTCCTCTCATCCCATGTTGCATTCTTTCCTACCTTCCCCAGGTATAAAACCTTCTGTTACATGCTTAGAATTGCCATGTCCCCCTCACATCACACAACCTTTGCACATGCTCTGTTGCTCTGTGTTATGTTCTCGCTTCCTTCTGGCCTTGTAAACTTCTAACTCACCCTTCAGATGTTGGTTTAGTATTAGCTTTCTTGTTAGATCATTGCTGACCAGCCTCATCAGGTCAGGTAATCCTATTATATATTCAGACATTATTGTTATATTCTTCTTAATATCATTTTCAGTTCAGTTCTTTTATTTTTGAAAACTGATTAGTATTCGTCTTGCTGCATGCAGTGTAAGTTCTGGAAAGTTTTGGCTCACAATTAATTCTCTCCCTAAGTGTCTAGAGTAGTGCTTAGCCTACAATGCCCAATGTGTTTCTGAGTTAATAGATAACTAATAGGAATGAAGTGGTTTCGAAAAGAGCTATTATTCTTGGTGCCTAAAATATCTTGAGGAGATGCACTAGCATATACAATAAATAAGAACCAAATTCATCTCTATTGCAAATTCATGTGTCTGACAGAATTTTTCTTTTACTGTACAGAAGTTCTTTTGAGTTCCTGATGCAGAGATATAGAAGAAACTGCCTTGCATAGTAGAGCAAATTGGCTCCCTTTCCATGTCTCATGAGATGAAGATGAACTCTTGTCCTGGGAGCCATCAAAACAAATTTCTGAAAATCACAATTCCTTAGGTTCATTGTTAAAGATTATTAAAAACTTTATAGAAACATTAGGCTTGGATTTATTTAGAATGATTGGAGAATGTATTTTTTTTACTAATTGTGCATTATATTTGAAAGTTAAAAAAATTTTTTTTTGTTTTGTTTTTTCTTTTTTTTGTTTTGTTTTTTCGAGGTAGGGCTCACTCTAGCCCAGGCTGACCTGGAATTCACTATGGAGTCTCAGGGTGGCCTCGAACTCACAGCGATCCTCCTACCTCTGCCTCCCGAGTGCTGGGATTAAAGGCGTGCGCCACCACGCCTGGCTTGAAAGTTAAAATTTATACATGCTTACTTTCAAATTATTTAAACATATTTAATATTGACAAATTACTGATTAGTATTTTTCAACTCAAATTGCATTTCAGACAGCAAATCCATTTTCTCAGAGCCATCAGAATTGTGAAAGTCTACTTTCACAATTGTACATATCATATCCATTTAATATTTGGATTTTCCAATATTTTATATTTTACATAAGATTGATTTTTTGCACAGATGCTTCTTTCTAAAATGACTTTTTCTTCCCTCCCTCCCTCTCTCTCCCTTCCCTCCACCCTCCTTCCTTCCTTTCATCTTTATTTGAGAGAGAGAGAGGATGACAGAGGCAGAGAGAGAGAGAGAGAGAGAGAGAGAGAGAGAGGGCATGCCACGGCCTCTAGCCACTGCAAATGAACTCCAGATGTATGTAACACCTTGTGCATCTGGTTTACATGGGTCCTGGGGAATTGAACCTGGGTCTTTAGGCTTCACAGGCAAGCATCTTAACCACTAAGCCATCTCTCCAGCTCAACTTTTGTTTTTAAACATTTTTTGAGGCAAGCCAAACAGAATGCCCTTTTTAAAAATACACACACACACACACACACACACACGAGAGAGAGAGAGAGAGAGAGATCGAGAGAAAGAGAAAGAGAAAGAGAGAGAATTGGTGCACCAGGGTATCCAGCCACTGTAATTAAACTCCAGATGTGTGAGCCACCTTGTGCATCTGGCTTACGTGGGATCTGGGAAGTTGAACCTGGGTCCTTAGGCTTTTCAGGCAAGCACCTTAATCACTAAGCCATCTCTCCAGCCCCAACTCTTGTCTTTAAAAGAAAAAACATTCAGCTTGCACAACCTGACCACCCAATAAATAATTCCTTTAAAAAATGTTTATCTGTGTGTGTATGTGTGTGCCAGCACACACGTGTAGAAGTCAGAGGACAGCGTTGTGTGTCAGTCCTCACCTTTCATTTTGTTTGAGACAGGGTCTCTTGTAGGCCTTTGCTGTCTATGCCAAGCTTGCTGGTCCCCTAACTTCCACAGATTCTCCCATCTCTACCTCTCATCTTACTGTTGGAGGGCTGGGATTTCAGACACTTGCTACTGTGCCTGCCTTTTTACATGGGTTTTGGTGACTCATACTCAAAGTCATCTTGCTTGTGTAGCAAGTCCTTTTGCCCAGTGAGCCATCTCTCCAGTTCTTAATACTCTTTATTTACTTATAAATGGCTAAGAGAAATAAACAGAATGCTAATCCTAGGCACATAATCTGTTCCTTCAACTTTAGACCATAGTGGTAGGTATTGGGTAGTCTTTAGTAAATACTTGAAGATTGCTTGGTTCTTTATAAGGAGGAACACAATGGTTTTATATATGTCTATATCTATCTATCATCTATCATTTGTTAGACTAAAATGCTCATCTCAATCCTGTGATCTGACCACTGGTCTAATAAATCCTTTTAGAAACCATGGAACACCACTTCATTTTTGAGCCCAGGATATTGGTCTTGACATATGGTAAATTTTTGTCAGATGTGAATATGTCTTTCATTAGATTTTTTGTTTGTTTGTTTGTTTTGAGGTAAGGTCTCACTCTAGCCTAGGCTGACCTGGAATTCACTATGTATTCTCAGGATGGCCTTGAACTCACTGTGATAGTCCCACCTCTGCCTCCCAAATGCTGGAATTAAAGGCATGCGCCACCACGCCCAGCTATATTAGATTTTTTTTTTTAGTGAAGGAAATGAATTATCTTTTCTTAACCTGCTTCACCTGCCTATCAAGGAAATATACGTCAGAGAATGAAATGTTATGTTGCAGAAAGATTGTTCCAATTAACTTGCTGATTTCTGTAGGAAAGTGCCTTGTTTGGTACATAATTCAGGCAAGATAGTAGCAAGGCATTGGGTTGACCAATGATTCCAGTGAGGAAATCATGTAGGAACCAAAATATGCCATGTAAAATGTATGATATTCTTAATGCTCATATTTAATATTTAATAAGGCTAGTCCTGAGGGTTAGTCTTTGAAATGTGAATTCAGTTACCTGACTTGCATTTCTTCATGCTATAATTAGAGCTGTCAAAACAACTTCTTTTAAAATAGGACAAGAAGGGTCTCAAGTGCTTGCTATCTTCAGTTGTACCAGCATTATTCAATGTGAATACCATAACCTCAAAAGATAAAGCTAAAAACACACTTTCTGGCTAGGAGAGCACTATATTTAATACATACATAACTGATACAGACCCAAGAAAGTGACATATTTTTATAAGGATAATGTTGAGGTCTTTTCTCTTTAATCATTTTAATATTTATGAATAAGTAGGTATAGCCAAAAATACAGGACACATAGAAAAACATTTCTGAACTTTGTTATTGAATAAATAAGCCTCAAAATACTGTTAAAATATGATCAAAGTAATTAGGTCATATATGTAAAATCTCACAATAATTATTCATTAATGGTCATTGTATATCTAACAGCACTGCCTCTAATTTTTTATGAAGGTGAAGTAAGGTAAGAACTGGCTCACTGGGGCTGGAGAGATGGCTTAGCAGTTAAGGCACTTGCCTGTGAAGCCTAAGGACTCATGTTTGGCTCTCCAGGTCCCATGTAAGCCAGATGCACAGTGATGCCAGTGCACAATATCACACGTGTGCACAAGGGGGTGCATGCATCTGGAGTTAGATTGCAGTAGCAGAGGCCCTGGCATGCCAGTTCTCTCTCTTTTTCTCTCTTGCTTTCTTGCATTAAAAAAGGCCAGTCTAAACAACAACAACAAAAGGCCAGTCTGTTGGGGTTGCTTCAAAAAAAAAGGCTCATTGGCTTTCTAATCTTTTTCTATACCACAGGTGTTTTTTTTTTTTGTTTTTGTTTTTTTTTTTTTTTGTTTTGTTTTGTTTTTCGAGGTAGGGTCTCACTCTAGCTCAGGCTGACCTGGAATTCACTATGTAGTCTCAAGGTGGCCTCAAACTCACAGTGAGGCTCCTACCTCTGCCTCCTGAGTGCTGGGATTAAAGGTGTGCTCCGTACTATGCCCAGCTCCATATGTTCTTTTTAAAATAAATTTTTTAAAAATATTTTATTTATTTATTCATTTGAGAGAAAGAAAGAGACAGACAGACAGACAGACAGACAGACAGACAGGTAGGTAGATAGATAGATAGATAGATAGATAGATAGATAGATAGATAGATAGGGAAAAGCCAGGGCTCTAGCCACCGTAAACAAACTCCAGATGCATGAGCCACCTTGTGCATCTGGTTTACTTGGGTCCTGGGGAATTGAACCTGGGTCCTTAGGTTTTGCAGGGAAGCACCTGAACCATTAAGCCATCTCTCCAACCCTATACCACATGTTCTTAATAGATTAAAATTTGAATGTTTTCTGTTTTCACAAATGAAATCTCATTGTGACTCACTATGATCCTACCAGTCAGCCACACAAGACTAACCTGTTTTACAAGTTGTAGTTCTTGCACCAGAATTCCTTCTCCAACTTGTTTGCTTATATGTTAGAAAGAAACAATTTACAATCTTCTCTTTCTCTCATTTTTAGTGATTTAATCAGTTTTATGATAAACCAGGCTCCTGATTAAGAGATTTTAAATTTTTGATAGAAATTCTGTGACCTTTTAAGGGTGAACATCTCAAGTTTCGTGCCAATAATGGTTCTTTCAACTCCTTCTAGGTGGAAAAAAAAACTAGTGACAAAACTAAATTTTGCTCTCAAACTGGCTTGCTTCAAAGTCAGGAAAGGAAAAGAAAAGTTGAAAGCTAGGCATGGTGATTCACCCAAGCACCTGGGAGGAGTGGTCGGGGAAGAAAAGGGAAGAGAGGGAGGGAAGGGAAGAAGTGGCAGAGGAGGGGATCTGAATTTGCATCATTGACCCCTACAGTATGTTAAATTTTAAACTATGTGTGCTGCCCTTTGATGAAAAGAACCAAATCTATTGTTTAATGGTTTACACTGCTCCTCAGTTTCCTATTGTGACTGCCTCCAGCTTAGTGCTGGAGATGGAGCAGAAAGTACATTAGACTGCAGGTTGTCAGTCCAATCCGGGAGAATGATAAAGAACGAAGCTCCCAGGATTCGAGGACGAGGAGCCCTGGAAGCGCGTGATGGTCACAGTAACTGTGCGGAAGAGACATGCGGAGCCTCCGGCAGGCAACCAGTGCTGATTCTCCATGAGCAGAAGGCTTCTGTGGTGCTTAGCATGCCGCCTAGGATCCCGACCTTCTCTCCTCACTCCATGGGGGTTTCCTCTTTGTCTCCTTACAAGGACCAAACAGTCGCGACAAAGACAGAAAAATGAGGTCACTGATCTACAAGGCCCTCGTCAACAGAGGTGGCAAGAGAGGGGCGTGGAGGAAGTCCAGATAGCATTCTGTTTTTTAAAGTGCTGCCTCTGAGACAGTCTTGAGAATATCTAGCCTCTTCCTGAATCAGTTTTTTTTTTTTTTAATAATCATGGTAGAACATTTTAAGTGACGTTATTCAAGTGATATTTTAAAAAGTACAGTTGCTTAGATACATGCCAAACACTAATGTCCTCATTTCAAATTAACAGACTATATAGGAATCCTGGAAATATTCCAGAACCCAGATTACATTTTTTCCATTTTCTTAAGGGAAAGAAATATTCCCTTTTTTAAAAAAAATATTTTATTTATTTATTTGAGAGAGAGAGAAAGCAAAAAGAAGGGGGGAGAGAGGCAGATAGAGAATGGGCATGCTAGGGCCTTCAGCCACTGCAAACAAACTCCAGACGCATGCACCGCCTTGCACATCTGGCTTACGTGGGTCCTGGGGAATAGAACCTGGGTCGTTTGGCTTTGCCGGCAAGGGCCTTAACCGCTAAGCCATTTCTCCAGCCTAGAAATTGTCTCTTGATTACTGATTTTGATTTATTAAAAATGCTTAGCTCAGAAAATGAAAATGGAAGTAAAACAGATCTTACTCTGAAAGTGACATGAAGAAACTATAGTTTGTTTCTTCAAAGTTATGAAGAAAAATCTAAACACTTTGCAGTTCTTTGCCCCAGGCGTAGTTGCCCAGTGTAGTGAGAATTCTTCATGAAGGATTCCACTGATTTGCAGGAGAAAGGCAATGTTTACATTACATACAAGTCTGGCACTTTTACACTGTAAATTAAATTTAATACTGTTTCAGTCTAAGAAGATACTAAGAAAGGTGTTTCCACATTTCCAGAAATGTCTTTGTATTGTTTCTGCAGTGTAGCTACCAACACAGTGGGTGTTATGTTTGTCTGACCAAAACAGAACTTGCAAGAATATTATTTATGTCCAAGATTGTTTCAGTTCATTGTGAATGTTGACGTTTTCTACATGTGCAGGCGCTTGGGGCGTGGGGGGGGGGGGGGAATGATCGTGCTTCAGGGTGAACTGAATGGCTTGGCTCAGCGTCTTTGTTCCTTGTGCTGGAGGCTGGGGCAGTGAGGACTCTCTGCCTTTTCAGTCTGCGCTTCAAATATTTTACACATTTTCAATTCTAACTAGAATACCTGAGGACACATTTCACTGTGTAGCAACGATGAGCAAATTGCTTCGAAGGAAATTGCTTCAGAATGGACAGATGCTAGTTTAAAAAGGTCATTAGTCATGCCACAAGGAGCAACAGAAAGCAGCGACAGGTGGGGGCCTGGGGGTGGAGGGTGGGGGGCACGGCCCATCCCAGGTTCAGAGGCTGCTTCCTTCCGGTTCTCTCTAGTGTGTTCATCAGTGGAGGGAGAAGAGGCTATTGAAGCCCTGCCACAGCCCAAGGAAGGATTGGGGGGGGCGGGAGGGGGCTGCTGCTTTCCCACAAATAGGAAGAGCTTATAGGAACTTTTGTTGCCTTGTTTTGTTTTTCCTCCCAAGCTGAGACAATATGTGGAAAGCAGATGCTACAGAGAGAGGAAGTATTCTAGTCTTAGTAAGTGTAGCAAAAGTGCTGAACTTTCCTGGAGAGAAAAGAAATGGTGTGTGTGTGTTGAGAGAGAGAGAGAGAGAGAGAGAAAGAGGGAGAGAGAGAGAAAGAGATTTTAGGGAAGAATTCAGATGAATTGGTACTTGTGACATTAAAATGATAAGAGAGTTGAAATGCCGAAGGCTCATTTTCCTGTCTAGATTTCCATACATATACTACATTGACTGCTGCTTACCTCTGTAGTTTTGAGTATCTTTGAAAGAATTTCGGTGATAGGTAATGGATCAGATCAGTAAGAATCATTCGTATAGTTGGGCCTAATCAGCGTCAGTGGCTTTTCGAAAACACCCTAAGAGGCAGAGGAGGCAGAGCTGCTAGCAGATTGTAAAGAGGTCATTTTCAGTCCTCACAGTTATCATAGTGTCCACTGAAGAGCCTATCAAACTGCACAGAAGTGCCGTTGACTTTTTATTTTGTTTCCAGCAGGCCATTATGTTGGGCTGCATTGTGGTACCATTGACTGCCTTTCATGATGAAATCAATGATTCATATGCAAATTTTATTCTTGAAATTGCCCAAAGTGATCATGTCACTGTAAAAATACTCTCACTTATAACTTGGAGATTTAAAAAATATGCCATAAAATTAGATTATTTGGTTAGTAAAAAACAAAACAAAACAAAACACTTTAAAGTAGGATAAGACATTTATGGTAAACCATGAAACAATGTACATCAGCCTGGGGTATTTTTTTATTAAAAAATGCATAATTAGGAAAGCTAGAAGCTAATCTTTAATTAAAATCACTAATCTAAATGTAGACACTTAAAAGAAAAAAAATGGGAGGCAGATAAAACCTCACAGATGCCACACCTTCCTTGTGGAAAGTGGAAACCTGAAAAAAGAATTATGCTAATGTCCTTGCCAAAGAAATGACTTCTGAAACCCTAACTGCTGACAAAAGTGATAATGTTTATGAACCCAGCCTCAGTGATAAGGACCAGCTTCTATAATCCAGCTTCAAGTATAATTTATACTCATATTAATCCGTGCATCATATTGTTACATATGAAATTATCAAATAAATTGCAGAAACAATGAATGCCTTTCTTTATACAACTCAAGAAAATTGCAGGCCAAGCTATGTTTGTACTCTTCTTTGGAGATCATTTTATAAAATGAAAATAATAGATTTTATCTTTCATTCTTATATGTAATTGTCATGATAATTATGCATATGTTTATGTGGCACAACATGGTGTGATGAAATACATACACATTTTCAAATGATAAAATCAAGTTATTAACAAGTTAAAATGTATTCTTTGAGGAAATTTAAAGGTACAATACATTACTAATGATTTGAATAACCTTTATTGTGAGTATTTAAGGTCTATAATAAAATGATTAGTGAAATAAATGAACATACCAATCATTTCACATTGTTATCCATTTTCACTTTTTTGTGGCAGGAGCAGCTATGGTTTATCCATTTACCAAACTTCTAACTACAATACACTACCATCAAGTTTAGCACTTGTGTTACACCGTAGATATTTACACTTACTCATTGCACTTCCATGCTCCTCCACGGTGGCAACCTTTCTTTCATTGTCTGCTATTGTACTTTGGCTTATTCTTCATTTCATGTATATGTGACATCAATACTTTTCTTTCTGTGTCTGACTTCTTTCACTTAGGCTAGTGTTCTCTCATTCACTGGTTAATTCACCGATTTTCCATTGTAGCAAATAGCAACACATCCTTTTCAGAGGCAAACATTACACTGTAGATATATATCATCGTTTCTTTATTCCATCATCTGTTGACAGAGACACAAAGGCTCTTTCTACATCTTGCAATTATGGATAAGACTATAAAAATATAGAAGTAGAGATATCTTTGTATTGTGGTGATTTTATTTGTTTTCGCATATGCCCAGGAGAGGGATTGACTGTTCATATGATATTTCTATTTTTTTAAATTTTTATTTATTTATTTGAGAGTGACAGACAGAGAGAGAAAGAGGTAGATAGAGAGAGAGAATGGGTACGCCAGGGCCTCCAGCCACTGCAAACGAACTCCAGATGCGTGCACCCCCTTGTGCATCTGGCTTACGTGGGTCCTGGGGAATCGAGCCTTGAACTGGAGTCCTTAGGCTTCACAGGCAAGCGCTTAACCGCTAAGCCAGCTCTCCAGCCCGATATTTCTATTTTAATCTCTTTAAGAACCTCTATATTATTTTCCATAATGGCTACCCCAGTCTGCATATTCACCACTAATAAGCTGTTTTTGAAGTTCCTAGTTAGATCTTTTGGTCAGTTTTTAGTTGGGTTATTGTTCTTGTTATTGGGTTGTATGAGCTCTTCCTAAAATTGGGACATTAATCCCTGATGAGATATATAGTTTGTAAATGTTCTCTGTCAGACTACGGACTGCCCTTTCATTTTGTTGATTGCCGTCTTGGACATGCAGATGCATTTAGCTTTGATACAGTCCCACATATTAGTTATACTTTTAGCTATGATTTGGATCTTAAATGTCTTTCAAAGGCTCATGTGCTAAAAGCTTGTTCACTAGCCTGTGGTATTTTTTTTTAAGTGTTGAAACTTTTGGAGGCTGGGCTTAGAGAAATGACTTAGTTTGAGTTAGTGGGGATATGCTTGAAAAGAATACTGGGGACATAGCCCTTCATCTCGGTTTCTTTGCTTTCTGATCACCACGGATTGAGCAGCTGTCACAGGCCATGATGCCTTACACGGGTGTCTCCACAGGCCCACACTAGGGGGCCCAGTGAGGACCGAGAGAAATCTCTGAACCCCAGGTGCAGATAAGCACTTGCTCCAAAGGTATCTCTAGTGTTTTGCTGCAGTAATGGGAAGCTGATTAGTACAGTGTTACAGTTTGAGCTTAGACTACGTTAAGAAGTCACTAACAAGGTGTGTGCCAAGGAAAATTTCCCCCATGTGTTCCTCTGTAGATTTCACAGTTTTGAGCTTATGTTTATTTTTTATCCATTTGGAGTTAATTTTTCACGTGTGTGTGTGTGATGTGAGATAAGGGCTCATGTCCCTTCTGTGACATGTGGAAATCCAGGTGTTCACTCTGTGTGTGTGTGTGTGTGTGTGTGTGTGTGTGTTTTGAACAGACTATATACTTTCCTCATTGTATCTTCTGGGTCCCTTGCCAAAAATTTGCTGGCCGTGCATGTTTCATTCATTTATCACTTTATTCCACTGATCATTGTGTATTTTATTTATTTGTTTGTTTATTTTGAGATAGTCTTATTTAGCCCAGGCTGGCTTTGAACTTGATTTTGTTTTGTATGTTTTTGCTTCATAGGGTCTCACTCTAGCTCAGGCTGATCTGGGATTCACTGTGTAGTCTCAGGGTGGCCTCGAACTCATGGTGATCCTCCTATCTCTGCCTCCTGAGTGCTGGGATTAAAGGCGTGTGCCACCACACCTGGCTTGAACTTGATTTTTCTGAAAACATAATTCCATTCTTCTTCTTCATTTTTTTTTTTGGTTTCTCAAGGTAGGTTCTCACTCTAGCTCTGGCTGACCTGGAATTAACTCAGTATTCTTAGGGTGGCCTCGAACTCACTGCAATCCTCCTACCTCTGCCTCCCGAGTGCTGGGATTAAAGGCGTGCACCACCACGCCCGGCAATTCCATTCTTCTTTATGGCGGAGGAAAATTCTGTATTGTATATATATATATCACACTGTCTTGATCCCTCTGTTGACGGATCCTTTGCCAGATTTCATAATTTGGCTAATGTGAATAGTGCTGTGATGAACATAGCTGCACAGGGACCTCTGTGGAAGAATGACTTTGGCTCTTTTGGGTATATGCTCAGAAGTGGTAATGCTGGAGTGTGATGGTCAGTCTTGATTGTCAACCTGATTAGATCTAGAATCCCTGGACATGTTTGTGAGAGAAGGTTTTTTTTTTTTTTTTTTTTTTTTTTTAGAACAGATTAATTGAGGTGGGAAGACCCACTCTAACTGGGGTGGCATCACTGCAAGGGTCAGAGCTCCAGACGAGATACAGAGGAGAAAGCCAGCTGAGCTCTTGCCTTTGTCACTCTCTGCTTCGTGACTGGGGACGCAGTGTGGCTGCTGCCCCTGTTCCTGCCGCCATACCTTTCCGGCAGCGATGGGCTGTATCCCTTCCTAAACGGCAAGCCAAAACAGACCCCTCCTCTCTTAAGCTGCTGGTCATGGCAATGAGCAAAGTAACAAACATGGAAGTTCTATTTCTAATGTTTTGAGGAACCCCCTCCCCCCCGACACACACACCTTAAGATTGCCCAAGTGGCTGGACTAACATATTCCCCACAACAAAATAAAAGAATTTCTTTTCTTTCTTCCTTCCTTCCTTCCTTCCTTCCTTCCTTCCTTCCTTCCTTCCTTTCTTTCTTCCTTTCTTTCTTTCTTTCTTTTTTTTTTTTTTTTTTTTTTGAGGTAGGGTTTCACTCTAGCCCAGGCTGACCTGGAATTCACTATGTAGTCTCAGGGTGGCCTCGAACTCATGGAGATCCTCCTACCTCTGCCTCCCAAGTGCTGGGATGAAAGGCATGCACCACCACACCTGGGAAAATGTAAGAATTTCTTTTTCTCCCCATCATCAATAGCATTTGGTGTTTGTTTCCTTGATGATAGCCACTCTAACATATTTCTCCTATCTATTGGTCAACCTTCCCCCTACTTCCCACAACTTCTGGTAACCATTATTCTACTCTCAATTTCCAGATTAACTTTTTAAAATTCCATATACAAGAAAGATCATGAAATTCTTGCCTTTCGGTGCCTGGCTTATTTATTCCACTTTTCCCTAGAATAATGTTCCATCTGTGATTCCATAAATGATAGCATGTAATCCTTTTTATGGCAAAACAGTAAATATTCCATGATTTACATGCACTAGTTTATGTTTTCAGTTCACCAGTTGATGGACTTAGTTTATTTTTATTTATTGGCTATTATGGACATGTTGCAGTAAACATGGGAGCATCATAGATTTCCTTTCTTTAAAATTGTTTTGAGGAACTTCATACTGTTTCTATTATGGATATATTAATTTGTCATACATTCCCATGGTACAAGGATTTCATTTATCTGTATCTTCACCTAGTTATTTTTTTCTTCAATAATAGACATTTTGTCTAGAGTGGGGTAATATCTCATTATTATTATTATTATTTTTTGGATTTTTGAGGTAGGGTCTCATTCTAGCCCAGGCTGACCTGGAATTCACTATGGAGTCTCAGGGTGGCCTTGAACTCATGGTGATCCTCCTACCTCTGCCTCCCGAGTGCTGGGATTAAAGGCGTGCGCCACCACGCCCGGCTTCCTTATTATTTTGATTTGAATTTCTCTTATTGTTACTGACCTTGAGCATTTTATTCATACACTTGTCCATTTGTATCTCTTTTCTTGAGAAATGTCTATTAAGTCCTATTGCCCATTTCATCAGATGTTAATGATTTTAGTTATTGTTTTACAGTTCAGTTGTGCCTGTTATTTTACCTGGAGCTTAATTCCCACTATAAAGGTTGTCTCTTCACTGATGACTGTGGTAGAGAGCTTTTTAGTTTGATGGAGTCCAATTGGCCTATGTTTTCTTTTGTTCCTATGTTTAGCAATCATATCTAAGTAAAATCCTTGCTCAGACCAATCTCTGATTGTCTTCTAATAATTTCATAGTTCGAGATCTTGAATTGAAGTCATTAACATATCTTTACTTGATTTTTATATGTAGTGAGAGGTAGAGATTTTATTTCATTTTTCTGCATTGAATATCAAGTTTCTGTGGTACCATTTATTGAGGAGACCACCTTTTTCCATGGCACCTTTGTTGAAAATTAGTTGGTTCTAGATATTTTTCTTCCATTCTCCTCCAGTGGTCTGTCTGCATTTATGTCAATGTCATGCTTTGTTGATGACTGTAGGTTTGTGGTATATTTTAAAGTCAGATTGTAATGATTCTTGCTCTGCTCTTTTCGCTGAAGACTGCTTTGGCTCTTTGGGTATCTTGGTAGTTCTTTATAAATTTTAGGATTGCTCTTTTCTATGAAAAACGTCATTTTGTCATTTTTTCTATGAAAAAATGTCATTTTGATAGACATTGTGTTGAATCTACTGATCACTTTCAGAAGTATAGATAGTTTAACAATATTGTGGTTGTTTTTCGAGGTAGGGTCTCACTCTAGTGCAGGCTGACCTGGAATTCACTATGGAGTCTCAGGGTGGCCTCGAACTCACTGCGATCCTCCTACCTCTGCCTCCCGAGTGCTGGGATTAAAGGCGTGCGCCACCATGCCCGGCAATATTGTGTTTTTTTAATCCCGTACCTAAGGATGTTTTCCTACTTTCTTTTCCTTCTTTTATCATTATTTTGTAGATACATTGTAAAAAAAAACTTTATTCACATCAGTTAAATTTATGTTTTTATTTTTTATAACATTTTAAGTAGAGTTACTTTCTTGATAATTTGCTATTGGCATATGGAAGTACTGATTATTTTTGTATGTAGATTTTGTATCCTGCAATTTTGCGGAATTAATTAATTAATTTTAATAGTTTTTTTTTTTTAGGTGGAATGTTTGAGATTTTATATCAGATCATGTCATCTACAAATAGTGTGATTCTTCCTCTCAGACTTAGATGTCCTTGATTTCTTTTTTCTCTTGCCTGGCTGCTTTGTTTGACCTATTGGCTGTTCAAGCATGTATCGATAATTACAACGTTCCACTTATAGCTGATGAACCACCCTCAGCACTGATGGGATGCAGCTGTAGCGGTAACCCTCCCCCACCCCAGCTTTGTTTGTGAACTTCATTGTTTTGTTAATGTTCCTCAAGGATAATGTTCAAGGCACAGTTTTCTGGGCAGTTTTTCTTTCATGGTCTGAGCATGTCATCCCACTTTCTCCTTGTTTATAAAGGTTTTGATGAGAAACCTAGGGATAGTTTTATGGGACTCTGTTTTATGTGATAAGTAGCTTTATGCTGCCAATTTCAAAGTGTTCTGTCTTCGGCTTAACAGAGATTGTGATACTTCTCAGTGCATATTTCCTTACATTTAATCTATCTGGGGCTCTGAAAGAGAGCCGAACACAAATTCTGGAAGCAAAAGAATCAACCAGTCAACAGAAGGCGTTGTCAACACACAAGACCAAGGAGGAGAGTGGACATCCGGGAGGAGGGCAAGGGTGAGGCAATAATACAGACATCTATAAAGAAAAATAAAGTTCCTTATGGTTTATCACCAGTAAATGATTTCTTTTTAAAAAATATTTTATTTTTATTTATTTGACAGAGAAAGAGGGAGGGAGAGAGAGAGACAATGGGTATGCCAGAGCCTCCAGCCATTGCAAACAAATTCCAGATGCATGCGCCCCCTTGTACATCTGGCTAATGTGGGTCCTGGGGAATCAAACCTGAGTCCTTTGGCTTTGCAGGAAAGCACCTTAACTGGTAAGCCATACCTCCAGCCCAGCAGTAAATGATTTCTATACTTATTTAATATACTTTACACCTGGGGTTATATAAAAATTTCTCAGGCAAAAGTGGAAAAAGTTTTAGAAGCACTGGTGAGAAAGAAGACATCCATCCAATTTGCTGGGATGCCTTTCAAATGGAAAGGGAGTAATCAGATGTCTGGTTTTAGTTGTATATTTAGTCTTATTTCGAGGACACTTAAGCTTTAAGTAATATGCAGGCATCAGTCAATTAGACCAAGGGGTGAAAAATTCAATTTTGTGACTCTACAGTAAGGCAGGCATTTGATTATCCTCAGAAAACAGGGGTCAGTTTCCTTTCACTGACACTATCCTTCTGTGGTTGATTACATGCTGACTCCTGTCCTGTTGCCTCTCACTGGTTCTGTTGCATGGTCTGTCATTCATTGTCTGGACAAGAGGGAGAAGAAAGACTCCTTTGAAAACACCAACAACTGATGAGATTGAAGGAGGCTCAGCCTTGTCTGGGGTCACTTTTTATAGTGCGTTCTCTGTGTGGGGGGGCTCAGTCTGGGGCTTGCTGCCTTATACATTTTCCAAGCCAAGGTTGTAAGTTGAAGCTCCCTCTCTCTCACCACAAATAGTTAACAATCAACACAGCAGTGTTCACAAAGTAATTTTTGATTTTTTTCTTCCCATTTTTTTTTTTTTTTTTGAGGTAGGGTCTCACTCTAGCCCAGGCTGACCTGGAATTGACTATGTAGTCTCAGGGTGGCCTCGAACTCACAGTGATCCACCTACCTCTGCCTCCTGAGTGCTGGGATTAAAGGTGTATACCACCATGCCCAGCCTGTTTATTTATTTTTTTATAATATTTTCACAGTGTAAGTCCTTGCTCAAGCTATATGGAAGTAGAGTTTAGAGGTTTACTGAATAAATTGGCCTTGGCAGCTAAGCACCAGGCGCTACTGCCTCAGTTTACTTTTAGTATCTGAATATTTAGTGGCTTGCTTAAAACAGCAAATTTGGATCTGACCCTTTAGTTAGTATGAAAAATTAGCACTGCCTCTGAAAGGCATTGCTGCCGGCTTCATGTTATTTATTGGATGACATTCAGATATCTGTATCCACTCCCCAAATCTTACATTTGTTTGCTGGGTTGCTAGGTCAGAGTGCTGTAATAATAATAATCTTTTAAAAAATTGGCTGAATTACATGACGAGTGAGATGTTTATTAGACATAGAAAGAAGAATTGAACTAATTCTTGGATCAGCTATCCAAGCTGAGATATGATCTATCACTGCTGAATATTTCCCCCCAATTCTTCTCACCTATGGTCAAATTGAAATATGATTATTGATAGACCAATAATGCAGTTATATATGACACAAATGGATGGGACATTCTAGAGAAGCAGAATTGTGTTCACTTAAAAACACACAGTGGGGCTGGAGAGATGGCTCAGCGGTTAGGTGTGTGCCCGTAAAGCCTAATGACTCGAGTTAGATTTCCCAGCGCCCACATAAAGCCAGATGCACAAAGTGATGCATGCGTCTGGGGTTCATTTGTAGTGGCTAGAGGCCCTGGTGTGCCCATTCTCTCTCTCTCCTTCTCACTCTCTCTCTCCCAAGTGTGGTGGCGCAGAAGTAGGAGGATCACTGTGAGTTCAAGGCCAGCCTGCGACCACATCACAAATTCCAGGCTAGCCTGGGCTAGAGCGATACCCTACCTTAAGGAGAAAAGAAAGAACACATGTTGACTTCTGTCCTGACTCTCCCTTATGACACCTATAAAACGGGGGACTCAGAACTCATCTCATCCTTACTCAAGTTTCTAAAGATTTATTTTTTTTGTTTCTCCCCAGTAACTACCTGTACTTCCACTGAGTAAAATTACATGTAGTTTCATAAATATTCTGTTGATTTCTCACCTCCATACTTTTGTTGTTTTCTCCACTTATTGGATTCTTTCCTTTTAAAGTCTAACAGATTATCTGTCCATAAAAAAATCATGTATTTTATTTCTTGTGCCACCTCTGAGTAACTAGTGTAGAAAACTCATAACTCTGTGGCATTACAAATATTACAAGCTGTTGCCACTAACAGGCCAATCTCTCTTTCTCTGTGAATTGTAGCCTGTAAGCACTTAACAAGCGTTGCATGGAAGCTATTTATTTTGCCTAGAATGTGTTACATCAGTTATTAATTTCTATGTAACAAACCCTTTAGAAGCCAATAATTCTGCTTCTAGGAAAAAAAAAACTTTTAAGGGGATAATTAGAGACTATTACAAATAAAAATATTTATTGCCACATTATTTATAGACAAAAGTGAAAGAGTATGCAGATAGTGAAATGATGAAATTATCGTACCGTTCTATTATGGAATATGATAGAATCACTAAGTAATGGTCTATATAATGAAATTGTAAGGTGTTGTAAAATTGTAAGTGTAAAATTGTAAATTGAAAGTTGTAAGTGATTCAAAGGTATATGTAGGATTGATTCAATTCAAAGACAGTGTGTTTAGGTAGTAGTGACGATGTGTCTACCAGGGAAATTCTGCTTGGTCTTGGGGCTCAAGTGAAAGGAAGAAAGAGGGCTGGAGAGATGGCTTAGTGGTTAAGCACTTGCCTGTGAAGCCTAAGGACCCCGGTTCGAGGCTCGACTCCCCAGAACCCACGTTAGCCAGATGCACAAGGGGGCGCACGCGTCTGGAGTTCCTTTGCAGTGGCTGGAGGACCTGGCGCGCCCATTCTGTCTCTCTCTCTATCTGCCTCTTTCTCTCTCTCAAATAAATAAATAAAATATATTTAAAAAAAAAAAAAAGAAAGGAAGAAAGACACAGTTGCTTCCCTCACTTTGCTTACCGATTAGTGGGGGTAAGATACATGCTAAGTAGAGCTGATCTTGGTTGGGGCAATAACCACATTTATATTGGAAAGCCATCAAAAAGAAAATGAAGTAAGAGACATTGTTACTTTGAACAGACTGAGTAAGGGGTGGGAGAAGTATTTTTTAGTGGGCAATAACTAAATGTGAGAGATGACAGAATAAATTGAAGTTAACAGACTTCTTAAGAATGTTTGCTCAATATATTCTTACCATATTATCCTTTTCTTTTTGGCAAAAGATTGTTACAAATATTTAAGTTATTTTTTTCAATTATTTTAGACATTGAACTGAAATATCTTTGGATCTGACATGGTGCTGACATAAAACATGTGTGTGTGTGTGTGTGTGTGTGTGTGTGTATCTTGAGAAAAATTAAGTTTTGTATAACATGTCTGAGCAAAGAAAGGCTGCACATCAGTCAGCACTCAGAACCAGAGGTTTCTGAACCCAGTTTAGCAGCAAGAGCAGTGAGCTCAAGGAAGCATACAGCCAGGTATTCGGTTCTATTGACTTAGTTGCCTATGATTGGCTGCAAATCAGCTATCTCTTACAAAAGTTTCCTCCTAAGTAAGTTGATTTGTTTTGTAGGAACTCAAAGTTTAGGGCAGCCTCAGGCTAAGGGCCTTCTCCTTATTTATTTAAAATACATAAGCACGCATACCCATCTGCCTCTCCATTTGTTTTTATAAATATATTAAAGATTGGAGGGAATATATTTTAAAGTATAGATGGTGGTTGTAGGTAACTTTTATTTTGTGGTTCATTTGCCTGCAGTTAGCAAAAATACATGACTAAAAGAAGATACGTTAAAATTTAAATCAAAGACAAAACAGTTCTGCCAACATCTTGTTGCCTTGGCTTGGGTTAAATTAACTGTTGTTTTAAATATTCAGGTCTCCTCGCCAGGTGTATCCGTTGTTTTCTTGTTGCTGGGACAAAAGTCCATGAACATAAGTAGCTATGGAAGGAAAAGGGTTGAATCCGGTTCACTCTTTCCAGGGCAGGTTTCATCATGGCATGGAGACAGAGGAGAAAAGAAGGAGTAAGGGAGGGAGGGGAGTGGGGAGGTGGAGAACCGGATGGGATGTGCAAGTCCTGCTATAAGCTTGAAGGCTCACCCCTAGTGTCACACTTCCTCCAGCAAGGCCTCCACCTCCTAAAGGTTCTGCAATCTCCCTGAACAGCACCACCATCTGGGGGTGAATTATTCAAACCCATGAGCCTAGGGGAGCCTTTTACACTGGAACTGCTGCATTCCATCTGCTATCCCCAATAGATGTCTCTAGCAGGGGGGTCAGTGCCTCTTGCTATCATAGCCTGAAGTCATCAAACAGATGATGCTTTCAAGTAAGCCCCTTGGCTTTCATTCCACGGATGAGATCAGGGTGTATAGGTTGACAGGTCTTCAGGAGCGTACTGAGCTGGCTATGTCATCTAATGTCCTCTGTTCGTGGTCTTCAAGTCAATCCTAAATTTCACTGTGAAACTTGTACGCTAGAATTCTTGGTCATGCACTGATGTCGGCAATCTCAGTTAATCTAGTTCCTGTCTGTGTGTGCTAATAACAATCACATTACTGAGATTTCCAAAGAGCGGGTCATATACGTTGAAATTTATCAAGACACAGCGTCCTGAGAAGCATCTTGGCAGTTTGCTTCATGGGCCGTTTTGGTAGCGCTCATGCCCAAATATAGGCACAGTTCATATTTTCCTCAAAAAGCTATGATATTGCATATTGATCACAGAATCTTGCCTGTTTTCTTGTTTTCCTTACCAGAGGAGGAGATCTGTGAAGGCAGTTAGTTATCCGTTCTGTGCTTTTAGCACAGTGCTGGCATAAAGTATGCACCTAATAGTTACTGCATGAAAGCTTAAATCCAAATTGAGTCTAATTACCAAACATGCTCAAGCATATATGCACAAAGGCAAGTATAGGTGGGTTTTGGAATATCCACTCCTTAGGGTTACTGATACTTTAACTTATATACTTTGGTCTAACAAATAACTACATGTATACTAGTCAAATGACAGTGCTACAGTATGGGTGAAAATTCTTCCCTGGTACTGAAGACCTAGTCTAAGATCTATGGTTGGAAAGGTCATGGACCCTAGTGGGGAAACCACCACTGTCTGTTGACTCAGAGGTTATGTACTATCTGTCAAGTAACCCTCTAATGTTTTTTTAAAGATAGGGATTATTATTATTTATTTTGAGAGAGAGAGAGAGAAAGAGACAGAGAGAGAGAGAGACAGAGAGGGAATGGGCACGCCAGGGCTTTTGGCTGGCGCGAATGAACTCCGGACATGTACGCCCCCTTGTGCTCATGTGTGGTGTTGCACACTTGTGTTTGCGCATCTGGATATGTGGGACCTGGAGATTGAAACATGAGTTCTTAGGCTTCTTAACCTTAACTGCTAAGCCATCTCTCCAGCCCCGTAACCCTCTAATTTTTGTGCTATGCTTATGTCCATAGATTAGTCCTGCTCTCATCTTTGGTCAGAAAAGCTTCTGTTTTGCAGATAACAGTGACTATGGGGAGATTTGAAACTCATCAAAGTGCTGAGAATAAGCGATATTAAGTGCTCAGTGCTAAATGAGACATTCCCCCCCCCCCGCCTTTTTTTTTCTTGGTTTTTCAAGATAGGGTTTTGCTCTATCCCAGGTTGACCTCATAGTCTCAGGGTGGCCTCGAACTCACGGCGATCCTCCTACCTCTGCCTGCTGAGTGCTGGGATTAAAGGCGTGCGCCACCATGCCTGGCCTGACACCCTTTTCTTGTTCTTCAAGGCTCAAGGAATAGTGCAGTGATGGGATGGGAGGAATACAAGAGACACAGCATAAGAAGGGACACATTGGAACACTATCTTCCTATAGATTAGTGTCTGTCACTTCATGACTCCATCGTGGCTGTCATCGCTACAAGACCTGCATTATATTGAGCTTAACAACATGTCAACATGGATGATGGAGGTGGGCAAAAATCAATACATACATAAATAAATAATAACCGACATCAAAATGGAAGAAAAGAAATGTATTAGGCTGTCGATGTTTTGTTCTGACAAAGCATCCCTTGAAACAAATGACAGGACTGGGTGGAAATAATTCACTGTAGCTAAGGGAAGAAATATTTCTATCTTAGGTCTAAACAAAGCTTCTATCTATTCCAGTGACATTTCCTGTTGTGCTAAACGTTTATCCTCCCATGAAAAAGACCTGCAGAATGAATGCTCTGGGAGCTCAAATGAGCACTGACATCGGCGTTTTCTCTCCTCCATAAACTAGATTGAAGCCGATGGGGAAGAAAGGTAAATACCTGTGACCTCCTTTAAATAGTCCTCTGCAAAGTCATTGGGAATGAAATGAGGCCTGCAGCGAGGAGTCCTCTGGGAGACCCTTAGGTTCCCTCGCCCAGATGGGGTGGGACTGCCTTACTCGCAGCAACTTTTCCATTTACCCAGGGACATCTCATCAGCTTAAATACAAACAATGGCCTCCATGAGTCTTGTGCAACCTTCTCAAGTTTCTTTCTCAGCTCTAGCTACTGTCCATACCTTTGGGGATTGGAGCACCTGGTGAGAGGTAAGCCCCACAATGAAGACATGGCCTTGGCTTCCATGTTATTTTTAACATGGAACTATGTGATTTCTAACACGGAACTATGTGATTTCTAACATGGAACTATGTGATTTCTAACACGGAACTATGTGATTTCTAACATGGAACCAGGTTATTTCTACAGCAGTTTCCTTTTTTCCCCTATTTGTTGAGAGATATAAGTCTATTAAGAATATTAAGAAAGAGGGCTGGAGAGATGGCTTAGCAGTTAAGGCACTTGCTTGCAAAGTCAAAGGACCCAGGTTCAATTCCCCAGGACCCACGTAAGCCAGAAGCACAAGGTGGAACATGCATCTGGAGTTTGTTTGTAGTGGCTAGAGGCCTGGGTGCACCCATTCTCAATCTCTCTCTGCCCCTATCGCTCTCAAATAAATAAAATTTAAAAAATTTAAAAAAGAATATTAAGAAAGAATATCAACGCTTTTCATAGATTTTGCTAATGGAGTAGTTTATTTGCCTCTTTTGAGTGCAAGACTTGAGTTCAGTGATTGTTCAGCATTTACTCACTCCAATTCACAATTTACTTGGAAATCATGTAACACACTGAGTGCAGTAGTAGAATGATGTCAGCAGAGGGGGCAGACAATTCTTTATGCTCATTCAAAAAGAAATGCTGAAAGTTTTCTCTTTCTCAGGTGTGTGTGCCCATGGCTGTGCAGAGAGAATGAATCAGCCCTGGGGAAGCTAGGCTGGCCTTGTAGATGATCCTAGGACTGGCTCTGTGATGTAGGTGATGTGAGGTGACTTGTGTTTGATGATAATAACCTGGCATATGGACAGCTTACAGTAACCCTTCACACTAGACTCACATTGGTGGGTGTGCAGCATGTCTGAAGTAGGTTGAACTGTTCTACTCACAGGCAGTTATTTTTCTTTGGCATTGAGTCCTAATTACTATTGAAACAACTTCCATATATTTTCTACATATATTCCATATATTTTCTAGTCTTAGATAGATCAAATATAATGTTTATCTCTTAGAATTATCTCTTAAGGGCTGGAGGAATGGCTTAGCAGTTAAGGTGCTTGCCTGCAAGGCCAAAGGACCCAGGTTCTATTCCCTAGGATCCAGGTAAGCCAGATGCACAAGGTGGCACATGCATCTGGAGTTCGTTTGCAGTGGCTTGAGGCCCTGACATGCCCATCCTCTCTCTCTCTCTCTCTCTCTCTCTCTCTCTCTCAATAAGTAAATAAATACTTAAAAAGGAATTATCTCTAAGAATACTTTGTCAATTGTCTACTATTTCAAACCCAATACTTTCAATACATTGCAATTTTTAGAGCAAATTTTTATTCTATAGGAAATGTTACACACATAGTAGATTTCTGTGAAAAGAAGTTAAGAGAAATTCAGTGAGAAGAAATCCTTATTTTGGATTTGGAAAGGGTAAGAAGAAATAGTCTAGTGTGCCTTATGTTGTAGCTGAAGTGTTAGGAATCCTATCTTCAGGAAGAATTAGCAATTCCTGGGGTTAAGCAGGGAGGAAAACAGGACTTCAAAATACCAATGAAGAGTATTTTTGTTACGTAATTATACTGGCTCTATAAATGCTCATTTATGTGTAGTGACTTTTCACCTATTTGAAATTGCTACAGCCTATAATTTTAGTGTTTTTGTCAAGATTGTTGTTATTACTATGAACTCTACAGTATGAACATATTGCATATTGGTCATTTCTTATCAGGCTATACTCTCTCACACCCCCATCCCATTGAGGGCTTTCCTCAGAGGGTTTGTTGGTATTTACTGTGGGTCATGAATGCACCAGCCAGTCTCAGTTTGGGGGACAATGTCTTGGGATACACCTTCCCACCCTGTGGCTACTACAATCTTCCTGACCCCTCTTCTACAATGTTCTCTGAGCCTTGGCAGGCATGTTATAAGTCTCCTTTGGTGTTGAGCTCTCTGCATCCTCTGAATTTCTGCTTTGATGAGTTTTGAATATTCTGAGTGTCTACTACCATCTTCTTGGAGCTGGTTTTCAGGTTGGCAGTGAGAGCATCACTTGAATTTAAATTGCTCCTTCCTCTGTAGTGTCTCCTGGGCCCTGGTAGATGTGATAGAGATGACTCATGTCTCATGCTAGGCAGTCAGTTACCTTTTCTTGTCTTATTGATGGATCTTGGTTCTTCTTGGTATTCACTGCCATCTGCAAAAACAAAAAGCAAATTCTTTAACCAAGAGTGAGTGTAGCATGGATCAAAGTGGGGAGGGGAACAGTGTGTTCAGTCTTTTTGATGTGCATACCTTCTCTTTTAAATCAAAGAACAATGGGAGCTTCTCTCTAGAGTCTATTACCTTTGTGGTAGTATGAATGTAAATGTATGTCCCTCATAGACTCTGGTGTTTTATTAAGCTTGTAACTTGGCTGGCTAGGAGCAATGTCACTGGTGGCAGATCCTGGGATCCAGCTCAAAGGTGTATTTGGGGGCAGATTTGATTCCAGCCTAAAGATGTAGAGCAGTCCGAGCTCTGGGGTCCTGCTTGCTGCTGCCTGTTAATGCTTGCTGTTTTTTTTTGATGTTTGCTATCTGGTGATGTTTTCTCTCTCTGCTTGGATTTGTGAATGGGAGCCAGCTTCTACCATTGATGGAGCTTCTCTGGATCTGTAAGCTTGAAATAAATCCCTTTCTCCCATGAAACTGTGACTAGTTGGAGGTTCATCCCAGCAATGTAAAAACGAACCACGACAACCTTCCTATCCACAGGATTCTGACTTGGTTCTCAGTGCCAAGTATGAACTCCCTCCCACTGAACATGCCTCGTACCCAAACAGAGAGCAGTTGATTAGTTTCCCCCACCCCCGCCATGGCCTGTGTGCCACTATTGTACAGGTTTATACTTCTTGCCTGGCTAGTTGGTTTTGTAGCTTGCAGGATCCCCTGCTTGTTTACACGATTGGTGACCATTATCCTAACAGCTCTCATAGCACTTTCCAGCACTATGAGGGCTGTCCATCAAGGAGCTGACTTCCTTCTCAGTTCTGGCTTGATCTGTTGTTATTCTGTGCTTGTAGCCTGTAGTGTCTTTAGCAATAGGGTCTACCATTTACCTCTGGTGGGTAACCAAGTGCTTTGGCATAGCCTGTATTATTTTTGACCATTATCTTGAGCATCCCTGACCAATAAGTTTTAGTGTTTTTTTTTTTTTTTTTAACAGAAAACCAACCCAAGTTGGCCAAAGCAAAATGAGAATTTGCTGGCTGTTCAAAGTGGAAGGTACAAGAAGGGCTGATTGGTGAAGGGGCTAAGATGGAATCACTAGGCTCCTGCTTTCTCCATCTCTCATTTCTGCTTCCTCTGGATTAAATCCCCCAAAGTCAGTGCTA